>JAJJWW010010975.1:0-719382 GCA_023531295.1 Papaver armeniacum
TGGTAGAACTTTGAATGTGTTTCTATTTAGTCCTGGCTACTTATAAATTTCATGAAGTGGCACTGGTACTAGTTGAGGACAAAGGGCAAATACGGGTCATTCCCACGCAGAACTAGAGGTAAACTAACATGACGACCGAATTCCAAGAATCGGGATGAGGCTTTTGATGTTTGTGTGTCATCGATAATGACAATTGATACACAAGTGATTATAAGCTAAGGTAATAACGAGCAAGGTCATAATCGGAGTGTTGTTGAGACACTAGGGTGTTAACTCCACCCTCTGATCTTGGTACTAGTAATGTAAATTTTCAGCTTAATTTATCATTTCCATTAAAGGCCTCAATAGGATATTTGATTTAACTAACTCAACTTGTCTACCCCTAAAAGATATCGGGTCTTATTACTAAGATCAAGAATCGCAAAAGCTAGCCCTAGTGGTTCACTAATTTCTAAGCATACATTCCCTAAGAACAACTTGACAATCTACTTACTTCATATTAAATCAAAGGGTTTCATCACACCTAGTTTAATTGCTTAGAACATCATACAATTGATAAAACAGAATTCAAATTCAAATTACAAAATTGAAACCTAAAACATGGACTAAAAACTGACTAGTTTCTCTTAAATCAAGACCCCATTTATAACTCACAAAAATAATCCTAACCACTACACCGATGACCCAAACTCCGTTGTCTCCACCTTGCTTTTCCTCCGAATCGAACATGCATCGTGGTTGGTGGTGAAACCCTAATTCCATTTGCCTTAACCACTAGCTTCTGTGGTTAGAGAAGCTTAAGCTGAGACGGTGTGAATCGGGGTATGGAGGAGGTGGTACTAACGCCGCACGTCAGATAGGAAAAGTGGGAGGTGGAGCGATGGTAGTGATGATGGCTGCGTACGGGGACGTGGGTGGAGAAGAAGACTGGTGAGGAGGCTGCGGGAGGGGAGCGGGTGGAGAAGAAAGAGAAAGTAAGGAAATGTTTTGCTCGAGTGGGGGTATAGGTGTAGGTAACTTTGCTATGGAGGCGGGCGCGTTTGATGATGAGGAGGGACTTTAGCGGCGTAGGATGGAGCTATGGAGATCCCCCAATCGGTAGGGTGATAGGCGGTTTTGGCGTGATACGAGTGTTGATGGAGCATCGAAAAATGGATGAGCCGAAGGAGCGACCGCTTGATGCATCTCGGCGAGATCTCAACGGCTCGGGATGAGCGGTTTCGGATCGGGTCGTGGGTCTAGCTCGAGCCATGTCTTGTCGATGAGTTGCTACTTTTGGGTTGCAACTGCTGTTGCGCGAGCTTTGGCACTTGCTCCATAGATGCTTGACTCCACTTTTCGCTCTTTGGGCTCTCAGGTTTCTCCAAGCTTTTATTTATTACCTAAAACACAAAGTTAATTAGTACAAATATTTATTCTTGAAAACAAAGAAAATACGAGAATGGGATAATATCTTGATTCTTGAGCACAAAAAGATGAGTAAAATGCCAATAAAGGTGTATAAAATATGCAATATTTGGCACTCATCGATACCCCCAAACCTGAATTTTACTTGTCCTCCAAGTGAAACAAAAATGAAGAAATCCTAACTATACCCCACGGCAGTCTCTGAATGCATTTAGCGTATGCACTAAGCCTTAAACCGCCAGGTGTCCCTAGTGGACGGGTTGTAGTCTCGTGAGGGTTTGCAGGTGTACCCCACAAAACCTTCTCCAACTTGAGAGTGTAAAAGAGTCTCAAGCATCCAAGATTTACTATGAGGACGCAGAGTTCTGCGTGCTAGTAACAAAAGTTAGAACTACTAAAGAACGCTATTCGTCCTTAAGTCTTTGAGCGAGAAGTAACCATACCATATGAAAGAATTCGGATTCGATTGTGATCATAAGCCTCGACTTCTGCCTCACCATTAGGGTTTTATGATAATTGCACTCAAAAAGATCGCTTTTAGTCTCTCATGTGTGCGGCGGGAATAAAGAGATAAATCCCGCACACGTTGTAGGTAAGTGCATACAACCTTCCAAATAAAATCTGGAGACTCCACAAAAGTGTGGACAAAAAGAATCTTTTATTTATCTAAGGAAGGAAATCAACCATTAGCAAGTGGTGGGAGTACTCACTACCTTTTTACCCGATCGGCAATTAATATCACTCTCTACAAGAACCATGTAAACGTCTTCAATCTTCGGTCTTCGGTGCGGTCTCAAATGTTGATTGACTAACTTCTAAACTTCACAAAACTTGACAATTTTTAACTTTTCTCTCGATTTCCTTGTTACTTGGAATTTTCTTCTTTACCATAGGTAATTATCAAACTAAGAAAATAAACTACAATTTTTTTTTTTTTTTTTTTTTTTTGTAAGAACTTCACTATATACATTAATTGAAAATAAAAACAAGAAACTACTAACTCCATGGATGAAGGACTATATCACACAATTTCCATAACTTGTATTGTCTTGATTTTACAAACTTCATTAATTCTCATCTTATTTTCTTATCTTTTCTTTGTTAACGTAACCTTGACTATATCAACTTTTCTTTGAATATTCGATGTTGCTCCGCTGGCGATG
This sequence comes from Papaver armeniacum, assembly GCA_023531295.1. Taxonomy (NCBI): domain Eukaryota; kingdom Viridiplantae; phylum Streptophyta; class Magnoliopsida; order Ranunculales; family Papaveraceae; genus Papaver; species Papaver armeniacum. Next base: position 2,571 of record JAJJWW010010975.1, read on the forward strand.
ATGTGTTTCTATGGATCTTCTTTGATTGAGAGAGAGAGTGATGTTAATCGCAAATCGATATTTAGAAGGAGTTTTCATCTTTAGAAGTCACCCTCATGATTGACGGAATTAGCACTCAAGAGATCAAAAGTAGTCTTTGAAAGTGGTGCTGAAGTTGGGTAGCTCACCATTCCTACCCTAATTGACGACGGTGACACACACTCTCTAAAAGCTTTTCTAGAAAGTCACAAAGAGTGAAGGTCGGTAATTCCTCGCTTGATGTAAAATGGGTAGTCTCCACTATGGTTGATCACAATTCTACTACCGAATATCTAAACAGCACCTAATTCAGCCCTCAAGATGGTTAAATCCGACTTTAACGCTCTAATCAACTAAGGAACCCGATTGCGTTCTCCAAAGATTTCCAAGTTCTTGTTATTTAGGTCGGACTCTGTAAACATAGCTAAAAGCATGCTAGTGACTCTAAAATCTCTAAAAGTTGGAGGTTTTTATGCAAATTTTGAGTTTTTCGATTTTTTTTTTTTTTTTAAAGAAAGACTAAAAACTCTACATGCAAATGTATGTACCCCCAAACCTAAATTAAACATTGTCCTCAATGTGAGATAATAAGAATTTAAAAAGTCACATATGAGAGAACTATGTTAAATAAAGAAAAGGGAAGAGATTAGGATGTACAAGGGTGTTGCTAAACCATAGAAAGATGAATGCTTTGAAAGCAAACAATCACGAGCGCAAGACAAAAAGGTTGGTTAGACACATCAAATTATGCAAAAGGAAAAGGAAAAGGGAAAGATGATGGATTGTTAGTCCATACGTATGTACACAAGTGAACTAGATCAGTCACATAGATGGGGTCCTCCAAGTCTACGGTCTCAAGCAGGTGGAAGATGCTCAAATGGTTTGAGTCTTTGACCATTGACTTTGAAGGAGTTCTTGTTGGCTTTGGGTTTTCAACTTCTACGACTCCATGTGGGAAAACATGTGACATTACCCTAATGGTCCGGACCAACGGGAACGTGAGCTTTCACGAAACAAATGCAACCTAGTGTTGTACAATAAAACTTTTTGACCTCGGGTGAAAGACTTTGCATGAGAATGCGCTTATCGTGAAACACCTTCATTCTATGTTTGTACGTTTTGGCACTATCATATGCATCATTTCTCAATTCTTCTAACTCATTTGAGTTGAAGTTTTCTACGGGTACTGACTTTATCAAGATCAAAATTCAACTTTTCACAGACCAGATGCACGGTGTTCTAACTCAACAGTGTAGATGACATGCTTTTCCGTACACAAGTCTGTAAGGAGACATCCCAATGGAGTCTTCAGCTGCAGTCCTATAGGCCCATAAAGCATCATTTAAACGCAAAGACCAATCTTTCCTAGAAGGATTGACGGTCTTCTCAAGAATATGCTTAATTTCCCTATTAGAAACTTCTACTTGGCCACTGGTTTGAGGATGGTAAGGTGTTGCGACCTTATGAGTGATTCCATACTTGCGGCTAGTGATTCAAAGGGTCTATTACGAAATGACTACCTCCATCACTGATTATCGCTCTCGGGGTTCCAACGGAGAAAATGTTCTCCTTAAGAAAAGAAAGAACAACTTTATGGTCGTTGGTTTTGGATGCAATGGCCTCTACCCACTTAGAGACATAATCGACAGCTACAAGGATGTACAACTTACCTTCGTAATTCGGAAATGGACCCATGAAATCAATGCCCCAAACATCAAACGGCTCAACAATCAAAATGGTTGTAAGGGCATCATGTTTCTCCTAGATATACTTCCTAGTTTACGGCATCGATCACAAGCAACCACAGAATGCATGGCAATCCTTAAACGGTGTTGGCCAATAGAAACCGCTTTGCAAGATCTTTGCGGCCGGTTTTCTTGGCACTAAAGTGGCCTCCACAAGCATGGTCATGACGGAAAGAGATGACGTCCCTTTGTTCGTGGGGACACATCTCCTAATGATTTGGTCTTGGCGGTACTTAAACAAATATGGGTCATCCCAAAGGAAATGTTTAACTTGGCCAAGAACTTAGCAGTCTTGTTTAGACCAATGCAAAGGCATTCTACAGTAGTAAGGTAGTTCACAATATCGACAAACCATGGCATTTCGACCCACAAGCATCAATTGCTCATCGGGGAATGATTCCTAATTATTACGTAGACAAATCGAAGATTCAACATTCAACCTAGACAAGTGACCAGCAACAACATTTTACGACCCTTTCTTATCTCGAATTTCGAGGTTAAACTCTTGTAGCAAGAGTATCCATCAATTAGACGAGCCTTAGCATCTTTCTTAGACAAAAATATCTCAATGCAAGCATGATCGAGAATAAATGATGACCTTAGACCCTATCAAATAAGATCTAAACTTGTCTAATGCAAACACAAATGTATTTAGCAACTCCTTCTCAGTAGTGGAATAATTCAATTGAGCATCATTAAGTGTTTTACTAGCATAGTAGATCACATAAGGGGAGTTTGTCTACTCTTTGGCCTAAAATGCTCCTGACATAGTCGACGCATCACACATAATCTCAAATGGTAATAACCAATCGGGTCGACTATAGGGCGGATGTAAGGAGAGCCTTCGGTTTCTCCCATGCTTCCCTTCAAGCATCATCAAAGACAAATGCAACATCTTTTTGCAAGAAGATTGCACAAAGGTCGTGAAATTTTACTAAAGTCTTTGATGAATCGGTAAAAACCCGCATGGCCTAGAAATGATCCGATGTCCCTCACGTAACGAGGTTGAGGCAATTGTTGAATGAGATCTACCTTGGCTTTGTCTACTTCTATGCCTTTTTCCGAGATGATATGCCTAGAACAATGCCGAATTAACCATAAAATGGCATTTTTCCCAATTCAAGACCAAACTCTTCTACTTACACCTAACTAGCACACATGTGAGGTGATGCAAACACTCATCAAATGAAGATCCAAACACGAAAAATCATCCATAAAAATCTCAAGAAACTTATCTACCATGTCGGAAAAATGCTCATCATGCAACGTTGAAAAGTAGCGGGTGCATTGCACCCCAAAAGGCATACGACGATAAGCAAATGTTCCATAAGGACATGTAAATGTGGTCTTTTGTTGGTCGGGTGCTATGTGAATTTGGTTGCAGCCGTAATAGCCATCTAAATGATAATACTTATGTTTGGCTAACCTTTCCAAAGATTTGGTCAATGAAGGGAAGGGGAAAATGGTCTTTCTTGGTTACTGTGGTTCAGTTTTCTATAATCAATACATACTCGCCATCCGGTGGTCACACGGGTGGGAAGGAGCTCATTCATCTCGTTTTGAACCACAAGAATGCCAGATTTCTTGGGTACTACATCGAATGGGACTGACCCACTAGCTATCGTGACAGGGGTAGATGATACCCGCGTCAAGCGTTTGAGAATCTCACCCTGACAACATCTCTCATGTTGGGGTTAAGTCTCCTTTGCATTTCCCTAGATGGTTTAGTGTTCTCCTCAAGGTTTATGTGGTGCATGCAAATTGTGGGACTTATACCCTTAAGATCTGAGATGGTCCAACCTAAGGCACCTTTATGTTCTTGAAGTACCTCTAAGAGTCTACTTTCTGCCCGTGTCTAAACATGATGCAATAATCACGAGGTAAAGTTTCGGAAGGACCTAAGAAAGCATACTTCAAGGTATCGGGTAATGGTTTCGAGTCAAGCTTAGGTGGTGTATCAAGAGGTGGGGCAGATCTCGGTATCGAGAGAGTGGAAGTGGTTCCACCGCATTACGCCATTTAGCAATATCCATGGGTGGGACCGATTCAAGCAAAGAGTTAATTTCACCAATGTACTTAGACTCAAAGAGATCTAAGTCAAAGTTATCTAAACAGGCTTGCAAAGGGTCCATTGACAAAATGTCGGGCAACGAGTCTTGGATCAGACTCTCGATCATGTTAATCTCATGCAAATCAGTATCATCACAATCAATGGGTTGTTGACTAGCGTTAAAAACATTCAGCTCTACGGTCATGTTACCAAAAGACAATTTCAACACACCATTACGAGCGGGTTGATGATGGCATTGGACGTCGCCAGGAAAGGACGTCCTAAGATCACGGAATGTGATTACTTGGGTCTTGCACGGGTTGAGTGTCTAAGACGATGAAGTCTACAGGAAAGAAGAATTTATCAAGATTGATTAACACATCTTCAACAATACCCGGGGGATTCTCACGGATCCGTCCGCTAAGCGTAGCGTAACGGTGTGGGCTTGACTCCCAAGGCCCAATTGCACATACACAGTATGGCAATAGATTCACACTGGCTCCTAAGTCTAGTAACGCCTTTTCGACCGTATGGTCGCCTATGTTGCATGTAATTGTTGGACTACCTGGGTCTCTAAACTTAGGTGGAATCTTGTTTTGGATTATGGAGCTCACTTGCTCAGTGAGAAAGGCACGTTTATGCACATGAAGCTTACGCTTTGTGTGCAAAGGTCCTTCAAAAACTTAGCATAGGTGGGTATTTGTCTAATTGCTTCGAGAAATGGAATGTTTATGTTAACCCTCTTGAACATTTCCAAAATCTCATCGTAATGGTTACCCCCCTTCTGTTGCACCAACCGTTGTGGGAATGGAGCAACAGGAACATGACTCGGCAAAGGAACATCTATATTGGTAGGGCTCTTGGTCTTATCAACAGGCTCAGATTCTATCTCTACATTAGATGTTTTCTGCGGTGTTGTGTGTACTTGGGAGTCTGATGTAGACTCGCTTGATGGTGGTACACCTACATGGTTCTCAACAATCCTACCACTACGGAGAGTGGTGATGGCATTCGCTTGACTATGTGAAGTTTCATTGCAGGTAGAGGAGCCTGCTTGAAACATGGTCTTTGGATTTTGTAGGGGTTGACTAGGGAATTTTCCTTTTCTCTCTCATTCAATGCATCACAGATTTGTCCCATCTTAAGTTCTAGACTTGTGAAACGTTGGTCGGTGGTTTTCCTAAGTTCTGAAGATTTTGGGTCAACAGATCGGCCACGGTCTTCAAAGCTAGTCTTTTTCTCTGACAGTACTTGAGTGGGTGGTTGTACTTGGGGTTTCTAGGATATGAGTATCCTTGGTTGTTATTTGTTGGCCCCCTTATACGAGGTCCCTTGGACCATGATAAGTTAGGTGATTCCTCCACCCCCGGGTTGTAGGTTTGAGAATAAGGGTTGTTCTCTTGTCTCCGGTATAATGCATTGGCTTGCTCGGTTTGGGACTCTTGAAATGCATGTAGATTCGGACTGACTGTCCACTAAGTGGTGAGAATCGTGGCATGCGGCACAAGTGGCCATAGCAATTTGGTCACGGAGAGTAGGGGCATTAGATCTTACATGCTTTTCCAACTCAAGCTCTTTCTATCTTCCAGGCCATAGCAGCCATTTTGCCCTTCCTCAAAGTCGACTCGATTCTATAAACATGTTCGTAGGGGTAGTCCGTTTTGGTTCTCGGATGGACTCCCACTTTGTTGAGTCTTTTCGCGACTTCGATTAAGAAAGACCAACCGTCATCGGCACTCTTTCTCAATAAATGCACCATTGCACATTGACTCGATCGTGGGTTCGGGTTCTAACATCTAGACCCTCATACAAGATTTGCACGAGTCTCCATTTTTCAAAACCATGGTGGGGACATTGGAGTAGTAATTCTTTGAATCTCTCCAAGTACCTTGCTAGAGTTTCGTCTTCTAATTGCACAAAACCATTTAGACTTTGGCATTCACCCATCTTATGGTTTGGGAAAAACTTTTTGAAAAACTCCTTTGTGAGGTCATCCCAGGTTCTAATGGACTGTGGTTGTAGAGCATGTAACCAAGACTTGGCTTTGTCTTTCAGAGAAAAAGGAAACAGTCTCAATTTGAGGGACTCCTCTGACATTTGGTTAAAACGCAGAGTCCCACAAATATCCTCAAAGTCTCTCACGTGATGGTAGGGGTTCTCATCATTGACCCCTCTAAACACGGGTAGCATATGAATGGTGCTTGCTTTCAGTTCAAAACTGCCCAGCATCGGCTGGCAGAATGATGCAAGAGGGCTGGGTTGCCCTAGTTGGGTACATGTAGTCCTTGAGACTACGGGGTGGGTTTGGTTCATCACCCATGGTTTCTGATTCGGATGGGCTTTCTGATGGAATTGGGCTTTCTGTTGAAGAACTGGGTATGCTAACGATTTCGTCCGGGCGGATTCTAACTAGTCGGTTTGTTTGGTCTCTAAAAGACACAATCATAGCCTAGCTAGCATCTAGCATGTTAACACACCAACAAGTTCAACACACAAAAATAAAACTCAAAAATAACCCACAAAAACAAAACTCAAACCCAAGAGATTGGTTATTGGTATTGTAAGGCCCAGCAGAGTAGGTTGGTTCCAGCCCAAAGGTGTAGGTTTAGGTTGCTTGCACAGCCCAGGGTTGGGTGTGTGGTTATCAGCCCAGATTGATTTGGGTTCAGTTTGGGTTGTGGGCTTCAGCTGTGTATAGAGCCCAGATTGGGTGAAATGTACACAGCCCAGATTGATGGATACAGCCCAGCAGTGAAGTGAGCCCAGTAATTCAGTTGATGTGGGCTGAGAGTTTAGTGGAATGCAAGCCCAAAATTGGGTTTTAGCTTAAGCGGCCCGTGTTTTGTGGGATGACCCGGCCAGTTGGGTTGAGAAAGATTGCAGGCCAGTGGTGAGAAAGTTTGCAGGCCACAGGGTTGGTTGGTGCAGAGTTGGCAACTCTGCCACTGGCTGTGTGCACAGCCTGGTTTGGTGGTCACAGCTCAGGTTTGTGTCTCAGCACAGCACAGGCAAGGACTATACTCACAACACAGCTCAGGCAAAGAAGAAAAATTTGGTGAATTGTGCATGTGGTCACGGAGTTGTGCTCACTCAATGGTGCGGCATTGTGCGGGGGTTGGTGTATTTTTGAAAATCAACAAGCTAATGCTTAGTCACAAATCTTGCTACTAACACTGGTTCAAGCACAAAAGATCACACCCAGCAGGATTGATGCAGCAGTCAATTAGATATAAATTTCAGCAGATTTCAAACTCACAAGTATGCAAATCTAGCATGGCAGATGGTTTAGCAGCTCATGTTAGCAAATGCATAGAGGTACATATGAACCAATGAATGATATAGTTAACAAGGTCTTAACCAGGTTGCAACAGATCAGCTAGATAAAGATATGCAAGGTCAACAGATCACAAGATATGCAAGATATGCAAGGTCTTAACCAGGTTGCAACAGATCAACAGATCACAGAGTTTTGCACTAATAGCTCAACCAGGTCACAGGGTCACAAGTTTGCTACTCAAGGTCACAAGAAGCTAAGGGTTCTAGTTCAAGGCACATAGGGTTAGGCACAAGGTTAAGAAGCAAGCACACATGCTACCAGGCATTCACTCAAGTAGGCAAAGTTAGATACACTACCTCCAGTATACACTGGGTTTAGGCTATACCACTTTTGTTTCATTGCTCCCTTTTGTTTCCTCCTTGGGTTATATCTCGGCTTCTCAAGGTACCTGTTAACTCAACAACTCAACTCAGTTCTCAATATTGCACAAGCTAAAGCAATGTACGAGTATGTGCAAACTTTGGTCAAAACTAGCTATGATGATTCACAGAAGCACAGAAGCACAGTCACAATGGAGTGAGTCTGAGCTAATTACATGGTTTGATGGTGATGCAAAGATGCTTATATACAGGTAATTTAGAGCAAAATTTAAGCTAAGTTATACTATAAGAAAAGAAATGGTGGATTCAAGCTTATATGAACAGATGGATGAAATATACAAAGGTAGATGAAATCGGTGAAGTGAAGCACTAAAGAGTGACAAAGCACACTACAAGTTCTGGGCAGCGGCGGCAAAAAAACTTGGTAGGACTTTGAATGTGTTTCTATTTAGTCCTACAATTTATACGCAAGTGCACGGTGTCTAGTTTATATATAGTGGCAAATCTGGTCATTCCCACAGAGAACTAGAGTGTGTAATGTAATCCAAGGCTTTACTTGACTGAATTCCGACCAATTGATAGAGGCTTTTGATGTTTGTGTGTCGATACGACAAATTTGAGTGGTGACAAAGTGATTATAAGCTAAGGTAATAACGAGCAAGGTCATATGAATCGATGTTGTTGAGACACTAGGGTGTTTAACTCCACCCTCGATCTTGTACTAAGTAATGTAAATTTTCAGCTTGTTCTATTGCCTTTCATTAAAGGCCTCGGTAGGATATTTGATGAACTAACTCAACTTGTCTACCCCTAAAAGTATTACCGGTCTTATTACGGCACCGGTAATCACGCAAAGCTAGCCTAGTGGTTCACTAATTTCCTAAGCATACATTCCCTAAAGAACAACTTGACAATCTACTTACTTCATATTAAATCAAAGGGTTTCATCACACCCTAGTTTAATTGCTTAGAACATCATGCAATTGATAAAAGAGAATTCAAATTCAAATTACAAATTGAAACCCTAAAACATGGACTAAAAGCGACTAGTTTCTCTTACATCAAAGACCCCATTTATAACTCACAAAAATAATCCTAACCACTACACTCGATGACCCAAACCTGTTGTCGACCTTGCTTTTCCTCCGAATCGAACATGCATCGTGGTTGGTGGTGAAACCCCTAATTCCAATCGCCTTAACCCTAGCTTCTAGGGTTAGAAATAAAAGCTGAGACGGTGTGAATCGGGGTATGGAGGAGGTGGTACTAACTTATTTGTTCTTTGTCAGGAAAAGTGATGTGGAGGTGGAGCGATGGTAGTGATGATGGCTCTGTACAGGGACGTGGGTGGAGAAGAAGACGGTGAGGGCTTTGCAGAGGGGAGTGGGTGGAGAAGAAATAGAAAGTGAAGGGGAAATGTTTTGCTCGAGTGGGGGTATAGGTGTAGGTAACTTTGCTATGGAGCAAAGCGCAGCGAGTGATGATGAGAGGGGCCTAGCGAGCGTAGGATGGAGCTAATGGAGATCTGAACGGCCGAGGGTGATAGGCGGTTTTGGCGTGATCTGGTGTTGATGAGCATCGAAAAATGGATGTGGAGCGAAGGAGCGACCGTTTGATGCATCCTGGCGAGATCTCAACGGCTCGGGATGAGCGGTTTCGGATCCGGGTCGTGGGTCTAGCTCGAGCCCATGTCTTGTCGATGAGTTGCTACTTGTTGGGTTGCAACTGTTGCGCGCTGGCTTTGGCTTTCTGCTCCATAGATGCTTGACTCCACTTCTTCGCTCTTTGGGCTCCTCAGATTCTCCGAGCTTTATTTATTACCTAAAAACACAAAGTTAATTAGTACAAATATTTATTCTTGAAAACAAAGAAAATACAGAATCTGGGATAATATCTGATTCTTGAGCACAAAAGATGAGTAAAATGCCAATAAAAAGGTGTATAAATATGCAATATTTGGCACTCATCAATTAACCACAAGAGGACCCGTGATTAAAACAATCGAAAAATACAACCAAATTAATCACAAGAAAACCCACGATTAATTTAATTGAAATACACAACCAGATTAACCACAACATGATCAATTGAATTGGTCATGCTCGACATAAGCGAGCTTACGGAGAAACAACTAAAATAACCACAAGAGAATGATCAATTTAGTTGGTCATGCTCAAACATAAGAAATCTTATGGAGCAACATAGTATATGCACAAAAATGTGGATCGGAGATCGACCAATACTGCAGAATAAACAAGGATTCATTCTATTTTCCATCACTATTTGCATAATGACATATAATAGACTTAATCCCTGTAAACAAAAGTTTTATCCTTTCTTCCATTAAAACAATGACATAAAAGGCTTTAACTTTTGTAATGTCAAAAGTTCATTCTATCTTCTATCAATACTTTCATACCGACATAATAGAGATAACTCTTGAGCAAGTATGGGACAGTCAGAGGTTCACGGACGTAAACAACATACCCCATAACAGTTTGCAATATATAAAATCATAAAGATTAAAATTGCAAAAATCATCTTCCAAATAACTTAGAATTTAAATAAATAAATCTAAAAACATTGAAGATGAAAATCGTTGGACATAGCTATGTGTACTCACAATAATGGATATTCCAAACCCTAGTTATTCTTCTAAAAACAAGAAATAAATTCTCTAAAAGAAGATTTACTAGACAAAATCAAAATCAACCCTAGGAACAAGGAGCAGTCACAAGCGACATTAGAGTTCCGGTACGGAAGCTTCACATGTTCCAAGACCTTCAAACTTGTGACTAACTGTATCAACTGCATCTTCGGAGAAGATATCCTCATTGAAAAGATCCTTAACCTGTGACTTCATGAGAACAAGATCAGAATCAATCTTTTTCAACTAAGTTCGTAACAAGTTAGATCATTTACAGATTTCTCGAGCTTCAGTTGAGTCTTCCCAAGATCAGTGAGAAAACCATGAACCACTTCAGCAGAGACCATCTCAGCATTTTCTCGATCTTGATAAGAAAACGCATAATAGCATGAGGCACAAGATTCGAATTCGTCAAGCTTAACAAGGGTTCTTTTCTTCTTCAAAACAAACTCCAAATAAACCGAATCATCAATTGAATCGGCTGGTAAATCCCAAGAACTTGAAGTAGACCCCAGCCTTAAAAGAGCACAACAAGAGTATGCGTACTCTCCCAAAAGGTTTGGTATTTATATGTTTCACAAGAACCGGACTGTAGGGTTTCCAGGTTTGGTCGTGCCAATGTAAAAGAGGTACACGTACGAACAACAACATACCCTTATACCAATGGTTGTGAAGAAGATTTATCAAAAACTTGCTTGGTGAGTAAATAAAATCTCATCTCTAAGAAAATTCTCACAAGAGAAAAAGCATAGCAATTTGACACACCCCTCCTCCCCTATTTTTAAAAAAAAAAAAAAAACTTTAACCAGACAAAAAAAAAAATACTTAATCAACAAAGAAAATATTTGTAAGTGATAAATCAGCTAGGAACGATAAGAGGATAGCTGAAAAATCAGAAACACATTTTTGTTATTAAGTATACCTAAAAAATATCTCACTCTGTCAGGATTTTTTATTGAGAGTGAGTTTTTCAACCTTGTGATTACTTAGCACAAGTATGAGCCTCGAGCTAATTAAATGAATGTTGTTTATGATTAAACCTCTTTTTCCTGATCTTTGGAGGAAAATCATTATGATGTGGAAAGTTATCATAAAATTTACTATCATCAAAATATGACGCATAGTGTTGATTCTTACCTAAAGAAATTTGTCCAGAGAGAATAGACAGTCTGTTGATAATTTCTTTATATCCTTCAATTATCCCTTTTAAGTTATCTTCCATGCCTCCATTTTTGCTTCCTTATTCTGGTACCTTTTTCACATCATGAACAACATTATCTCCCCGTTTTAAGGAAGAAAAACCATGAGTTCTTCGTGATCAAACAACATTGGGAAGTCTGTTAAATTCTTGAACATTTGAAGAATACCTCGAACTGACTTTCCTGGTAGAATACACAGGGTAAGTACTAAAGCCAATTGGTTTAGACATACGAATGTCAGTTACACCTTTGAGAATTAAATCTAAGGTGTATTGAAGATGAATGATAGAATTTTCATTCAACCTAGATTTCTTCTTTTGTTCAACATGACCTTTTGAATCACAAAAGAGACATACTTTCTGATCACCTAAGTGATTAGAGGGAACAGACTCAACGCCATCATTAGGAGACTTCTTCCTTTCATGTGATGTGGATATTCCTTTATTATAGGAAGACACATGCACATCCTTTTTAACGGGAAGGGATTTTGGTTTTACTTCTGGAACTGATTCTTTTACAGTTAACTCAGAATTAGTTGGTATTATGGACTCTTTGGAACAATCTTGACAGAGAGTTTACTCAAAAGATGTTCTATTTCCAAAGCATCCTTTTTGAGGTTTTCTTCAAGATCTGAAGTGTTTTCCTCTCGAAGGACCCTTAGAAGAGAGTCATGCTTATTAGCAATACCAACAAGAGCCTTGACTTTGTGTTTCAACCGAATAGACATCATCAGCCTGGATTCTAAAGAACTTTAGAATCGTTGAACTCTCTTTGACTGTATTCCTTTCAACTTTCGAGACAGACTCGTAAGTAAGGTGGTCATGGAAACACTTGTCAAAGCAATTTTGTTTCATTGGAACACTGGGTTCATCTATATTCGAGATTGACAAATCTTTCACTTTAATAGATTTTATAGAAACAGAAATTTTATCTTTGGCGATGTGTTTATCAGAGACAACTTCGTCCATCCTCAGATCGCTACAAACACAGACTTATGAGGTCTTTAATGTGTTTGCCTGCTCTGATACCAATTAAAAATGCGGGGGTCTAACAACCACACACAACAATTCGTTTGGCAATCTGAGAGGATTTACTCCAATACACTTTCTAGAGAATCAACTAGACAGTCAGACTCAATCTAGAGTAAAGTATATCGAAGAGTTTAATATCTCGGTTTCACAATGTAATCAGCAAATCAAACAGATAGAAATCCGCGAGCCTGATTGTTATGTGAAAAGCCAAAGACCAATGTTCAAGTGTCAATCAATGTAAATCAACAACCAAAGGTTGGATATTCTAATTGATTGATCTTAACGCACAACCTGTGATATTTCAATTATATAACAAAATATAATTCAGAAAAGAAATAACACAGACATCATAATTTTGTTAACGAGGAAACCGCAAATGCAGAAAAACCCCGGTACCTAGTCCATATTGAAAACCACATTGTATTAAGCCGCTACGGACACTAGCCTACTACCAATTAACTTCGGACTGGACTGTAGTTGAACCCTAATCAATCTCACACTGATTCAATGTACAGTTGCGCTCCTTATGTCTCTGATCCCAACAGGATACTACACACTTGATTTCCTTAGTTGATCTCACCCATAACCAAGAATTGCTACGACCCAAAGTCGAAGACTTGATAGACAAATATGTCTCACACAGAAAAGTCTATAGGATTGAATGAATCTGTCTCCCACAGAAATACCCAAGAGTTTTTGTTCCGTCCTTTGATAAATCAATGTGAACAGTAACCAATCGATAACCCAGATTTATATTCCTGAATAACAGCCTAGAATCTTAATCGACTAGCGAAAGAAGAAATTGTGGAATCACAAACGATAAGACGAAGTTGTTTGTGATTACTTTTCTATCTTGCCTATCGGAGATATAAAATCTCGAGTCAATTATTCCAATTGTACTCAACACTATAGAAACAACAAGATCAGATCACGCAACTACAAAGATAATAGTTGGGTCTGGCTTCACAATCCAATGAAGTCTTTAAGTCGTTAACTTACAGGGTCTCGAGAAGAAACCTAAGGTTAAAGGAGAATCGACTCTAGTTATGCAACTAGTAACACACAGGAGGTGTGGGGATTAGGTTTCCCAGTTTCAAATCAGGGTTTGCAATCTAAGTTACCTTGGTAACAAGGCATTCAATATTCACCGTTAGATGAAAAACCCGATTCTCCCAAGCTAATATCTTTCAATCGTTATATCGAACTTAGGTTGTTATACACAAATCAAATGTACCCTCATTTAGTTTTATGTAACCGTACCTAAACGTGTACACCATGTTGGTTCACAAATAGTTAACCGAGGTTAGCCATATGATTACTCTCATATCAACCTTATTCATCTTAACCATAACTAGTTCAAATGACTCAAATGAAACTAGTTAAAGAGTTGTTCAATTGCTATATTCTCATGGATTATATAAGAACACAACTGAAGAAAAATCGGTTTGACACACTCGAATCAATACATGAATATTATAGCCACGGTTTGCAAAGATTGCATTCCTTATTAATAAATATTTAGGTTCACGTATAACCGATTTTAGAAAAGTAACACACTTAAGTATGTAAACGGGTATGCGTACTTAAGTAACCGGATTTGAGTTTGTTTTAGTTTTCAAACTCAGCTGATTTAATTCACGGACATGAACTTTCCGCCAGTACGCGCACTTTAGGTAACCAGATGAGTTTGGTTTTGGTTTTCAAACTCTGTAAAAATTCACGGACGTGTATGCATACTTTAGGCTCCCTGTTAATGGTGGATTTTAGTTCAGGGCTAAAATTGTGAAACCAAATTTATGCGCTGACATCCTGCAAAGTGATGAATACTTCTTCACTTTACTAATATACCTAAAATGGAGCATGTGGCAACAATCCCAGTATTCTGTGAATTAAATACACGAAATTCATCCAGGTTGGATCATGTGGCAACAATCCCATATACCCTGTGAATTTATAGCATTATTAATTAATGTATATCCAGCCTTGTATTTCTTGTACTCATTACCGGTGCGGCATGACGACTGAGTGTTGTTCTCAGCAGAGAAACACGAACCTCCAAGCATTAATAATGAAGCATGTACGAAATACCCATACAGGCTACAACTCTCGGTGTGTTATACTAACCCGATTGAGCATATTTGAACCTGAACTGACCATATCAGTCTCAGAAACGATCACGACCATCCAACTTCACCAAAGATGATTGGATGGCTTAGATTGAATCCATGAACCCAAGCGGTATTGGAATATTCACTACCGACCCAATGCGGGCCCCGCATGGTCGGTCTCCCAAAAAGGGTGGCATAGCTTGCCAAACCGTCCAAACCAGAGCAAAGATGGACGAAAAACCCTAAATTAGGGTTTGCGGCACATTACATGTATCGCAAAACAAGTCTCAACCATCCATCTTCGCAGCATAGATGGAGGGTGTAGATGTAGATTCAAAGAGCCCAGAGCATCTCAACACAAACACCGTGGGCCCGCCTACATACCGATCGATCGGTCGGGACCAACTATGGTTGGTCGTCTTGATTCGTGCGCCCCAAATGGGTATGACACGACCGGCAAAACCTAATTAGGGTTTGTGTCGCGATCACGAGCGTCCATTTTCTCCCCGCACGAATGAAGGGTCCGGGAATAGATTAAGCAGGTCCGGTAAGTATCAACACGATCACTGTGGGCCCACCTATCTCCACACCCGATCGGCCAAGACCAAACTTGGATGTACACCATGATTCGCGCGCCCAAGCTAGGTGGTCACACTTCCCAACCACAACCGATCTCGACCGCTCAAGTTTACCGGACAAATTGAGTAGCTTAGATCACGTTTCTATGGGACGATGAAGTACAGGTGTATATACACCATCCCACCATATGCACGTCGGGCTGATCGGCCAAGACCGACCAAGCTTGGTCGTCTTGGAACGCGCGCCCAAAATTGGCATGATGCGCGGCTTTTGCGGCACCAGATTTCTGTTGCAAATCGATCTCGACCACTCAACTTCACCAGACAAATTGAGTGGCCCAGATCACACTTTCACGAGACAATGAGATATGGGCGCCTACACCATCATGTCGTCTACACAAATGCACGATCGGCCCTGTCAAAATTGTATCCCAAGCTTGGATTCGACCAAAGTGAAGAGTGATGCTTGCGCACCTCTTCAAAACCCTAATTCCATCAACGGTCGCAGATGAGTGTCTCAAAGATCATCTCGTCCGTCCAACTTAACCGCTTGGTTATACAACCCCGGTCGGGGAGTTAATTGGTCAGTGAGGCGTCATGGTGATCACCACCCGTCACTTTACTACACCATGATGCAGTACCTGCATAGAATACACGCGGTACTTCACAAGTATCGACTTCCTAAATAACTTAGTTATTTAATCTAGCATTACATGCTACTTTCTGTGGGTCCCATAATCAACACACTCGAGACATCAATCATGTCACAAACTGGGGGATACATACTGGGGTATTGGTCTGGCGGTTTACAGCGTGCGGCGAGCAACGCGCCATCACAAGAACGTGTCAGGAAGTCATGGACGGTTAGAGATGACAGGAGAAGTGGGCACGACTGGTCGTGTAACACTAACACACAACTCCACTACTCCACTTCCTCAACTTCCCACGAGAGACGTGAATTAGGCTCAAATGACTTGTATAAATAGGTTCTCCTCCCTATTTCCAAAAAACAAGGAACAAGTCCAGATAACAGAGGCAAGTGTTAATACCATCGTATTTAAACACCGGAACTGATAGCTTACATCCTGCAAGCCAGTTCAGCTTTCTGATACAAGTCATACATAGCCAACACCTTCACAATCTCAACACCTTCTTCGCTTCCCTCCCTAAGATCAACCCCATCTCCTTCACTTTGTGACCGAAACAAGTCTGGAACGACCATTTCTTGGTTTAGGTCGGATTTGAATAGATTGATTTCTCGAATCTACAAGCACTCCCATGTAGTGCATTTGTTTAAGGTTTAGACTCATTTCTCATCCACACACCCCAAATTACCAAAACCGGCAGAGATAGTTTTCACCCATAAACAATTGGCGACCACAGTGGGAGGTTAATCTCTCGATTGTAAAGTCAATTTCTTCAATACCATTCAATCAATTTCAAGATGGTTGGTCTTAGGACCGCCTCGACAGTCTCAAATCCTGATGGTTCCTCCAACGGAGATACCCCTCCTCCTAATGGCGTATCTGACGGCATGATCAGGAGATTTCCAACATTAAGCGAACTAGCACGGGTACATGAGATTCACACGAAGAATATGGAGCTAATCAAAGAAGCGGTAAACGGCATACTTGATATCCTCATCAAGATGACATGAGAGATGAGCGTTCCGGAGACCTCTACACCGGGGACTAGTTCCCTCGGATCAATGACTTTACTACGAACTAGAGACCGGTGGATCGGAGAAGACGCATCTCTAGTGGAAAGCTTGTGTGAACTCTTGTACCTCTCGAAGAATCAACGAGGCAGAGACGTTTGTCGCAATTAATAAAATAGCTCGGGACGTACACCGACTCCTTCACGTCCGTAAGTCTTAATCGATCGGAAACATCTATAAATAATGTTACATTTACAGAAGACGACATGATGGCAGAGGAAGGTCACAACCGGGCCCTACATGTTACCGCACGCATCAAGAGTTCAGAGTTCAGGAGGGCCCTCGTCGACACAGGAGCATCTTCGAATGTGATTACTCTCAAGACTCTCAGGACAGCCAAGGTTAGCCCATGCAAGATTGTACGACAGCCCACCACAATGACGGACTTGAAGGAAACCAGACCAAAGACATATGGGTATGTCAATCAATTTATCAAGAGGGACCCGTTGAGTCAAAAGTGAAATTTGAAGTCATAGAAAAGGAGCCGGACTACCATATGATACTAGGGAGACCGTGGCTTCATGACAATAAGGTCATCCCTTCAACGTATCACCATTGCCTGAAGACCATGCTAAATGAGGAAGTCATCCGTATTCCTGCATCATTGTCTCCGTACGCACCAACATGCGGAGTGAAACTGTTCGAGCCAAGAGAAACTCCGCAGGAGGGTCGACAAAGTCCCGTGCACCCCACTACCCACGTGGGCTTCAATCAGGAAGAAGACCGACTTGCATCACTCGGGGGCTAAGCACTACGACACACCTTTTTTTCGACCGAGGCGTCCATCTTTATCCTAGAAAGCTTCAACCCATGCTCACACCAAAAGGGAATGCACTTTCGAGGCAAGCCGTGATCAGAAGGGGAAGACAATATACCGGCACCGCTGTTAGCAATTAGCAGGAGAGACTGGCACCCAGTCTCTCCGCCCAATTGAATGCTGCAAGAATGATGGAACATAAGAGGAGGTATTGGACGCCCCGCGATAGCTACAAGATGGCACCAACTCCATAATTGACGAGCTCGATACTGTTAACATCGGGAATAAAGAATCTCCCAGGCCTGTCTCTATCAGTTCGACTCTGTCCGTGGACGAACGTGCGAGTCTTGTCCAACTACTCAAGGAGTACCAAGATGTGTTTGCCTGGACATACGAGGAAATTCCTGGTCTAGATGAAAAATTGGTCACCCATCACCTACATGTCATACCTGGATCCAAGCCAATCGAGTAATCTCCGAGGCAATTCAGAACACGAAGTGGAAGAACAAATCAAGAACGAAATTCAGAAGTTTATAGTTGCTGGCTTCATCAGACCTATTCATCATCCGACCTGGCTAGCTATAATGTGGTCCCAGTAAAGAAGAAAAACGGACAGATTCGGTGCTGCGTGGATTTCAGAGACTTGAACAAGTGCTGCCCCAAGGACGACTTTCCTCTGCCTAACATCGACATGTTAGTAGACGCCACCAGCGGACACGGCATGTTCACCTTCATGGATGGTTACAGTGGCTACACTCAGATAAGGATGTATGAGCATGATGCAAGTAAGACAGCCTTCCGAACCCCTCTTGGCAATTTTTACTATACTGTTATGCCATTCGGTTTAAAGAACGCCGGCGCAACGTATCAACGTGCTATGACGGAAATCTTCCACGACATGATGCATAAGCAAGTCGAAGACTACGTGGATGATATAGTAGTCAAATCCAAGACTCAAGCTATCCTCATAATGTCGCTGCCGTGAACTGTGAAGGAGCTCCAAAACTTCATGGGCAAGGTGAAATTTTGCTTCATTCACCCCCTGCTGAAGAAAGGATCAAGTTTCGTATGGATCACACTACAACAGGAAGCATTTCAGAGGATTCAACAAATATTGTCATCTCTGAATCATCACAAAGGGTTAGCCGATTATGTAAGCCCAGACAAGAGCGAGCATGGGACATCTTCAGATCGACTGAAGCTGACACCTCAAGGGAGCAGCCTCAAGAAGATAACGATGTCCGCGTGTCATGTCGAGAAAGAATCCAGGCGAATCACTCTATCAGAGGATGGTGCATGTCTACCGTATTATGTTGGAGAATCTGCACTTTTGGTCATCCTCTGGACTTCGTGAAGCTGTTGAACGCTCATCTACGACAACATCTACCCTGCTGGAAAGAACCAGGCCTTCCAGTAATGAAGAGCCTCATGATGTTCGTGGAAGCATACATCCCACCAACAGGCAATACAACCTTCAGCCTTCCATAGCGGCCATTTGAAAAGCAAGAGGAAAGCCACCGAGATACAACATCATGCGCGTCCTAAATCGCCAACTCCAACTCAAAGCACCATATGAAGACGCCAAGTTCGTTCCCGTAGCTATCACGCCTCTCGCGCCGGTCTCTTCGATCACACTTTGCTGCCAGAAGCTGTTGTTGCTCGTCGATTAATACCATCCAGAGCTTCACCATATCAACGACCATTACATACAAAAGACCCATCGGGCATACAAGATAGAGCCACGTAGATCACGCTTGGGGACTGAGGTTCAGCATGAAATTCCTTTACTGTCAGTAAAGAACTTCTTCAACGCACCACCCACTAGAAGCTGCATCAAACGCTCTCCTGGACCTGCTTGCTCCAGAAGATGCTTCAACGCTCTCAGCGGGACCCACACCAAGTTCGAACATACAAGGTTCACGTTTGGGCAAAGTAAGCATGCCTAGATCCCACGTTCGATCAAAGGGAAGACCGATGTTAGTTAGCAAGGCCGGTGTTCGTCAAGGCAAGACCGGTGTTGGTCGAAGTAGCAAGGATGACACTCGATCAAGCACATAAACTATACGGGCAAAGAAAGCAAGGCCGGTGTTGATCAAGTCACAAGGCCGGTACTGCTCAAGTCACAAGTCCGGTATTGCTCAAGTCACAAGTCCGGTATTGCTCAAGCTTCAAGTCCGGTATTGATAAAGTGACAAGTCCGGTATTGCTCAAGTGACAAGTCCGGAATTGCTCAAGTTTTAAGTCCGGTATTGCTCAAGTTTCAAGTCTGGTATTGATCAAGTGACAAGTCCGGTATTGCTCAAGCTTCAAGTCTGCTTTTGATCAAGTGACAAGTCCGGTATTGCTCAAGCTTCAAGTCTGGTATTGATCAAGTCACAAGTCCGGTATTGCTCAAGCTTCAAGTCTGGTATTGATCAAGTCACAAGTCCGGTATTGCTCAAGTTTCAAGTCTGGTATTGATTAAGTGACAAGTCCGGTATTGCTCAAGCTTTAAGTCTGGTATTGATCAAGTCACAAGTCCAGTATTGCTCAAGTTTGAAGTCTGGTATTGATCAAGTGACAAGTCTGGTATTGCTCAAGTTTCAAGTCCGGTGTTGGTCAAGGGGCAAGTCTGGTGTTGGGGTGAGGCAACAGGTTTGGTAATTGGTCGAAGCAGACGCAGCCGGCACCAATCAAAGCAGGCACGCGGCAGCTCCCACTTGATCAAGCACATCCAACCCAAAATTGGTAGAAGCAGTCACAGCCGGCCCCAAGAAGCAGGCACGCGGCAGCTCCCACTTGATCAGGCACATCCAGCCCCAAATTGGTCGAAGCAGGCACAGCCGGCCCCAAGAAAATTAAAGCATGCGCATGATGAGTCCCACGATCGAGCGAAGCAGGTGCAACAGCCCGTTGAACAGGAACATCAGCCCCACGCTCGAGCGGAACAATCACGAAGAAGGCTCTCGACCGAAGCAGGCATAGCAAGGTCGATCGAAGCAGGCAAGACCGACATCATGCTAGGGGAATGCTCGCCTGAACGCCTCTTGAACGTGACATGCTCCAAGGACAGGACGACTCGTCTCTCCTGGTAACATCTAACTTTGTCTCATAAGTTTTATCTGTATATGTCACCATCTAATGCCTACCCCACAATAATGTAACCATTATGTGCTAGGCAGGGGACTTAATGTTGATGGTGGATTTTAGTTCAGGGATAAAATTGTGAAACCAAATTTATGCGCTGACATCCTGCAAAGGATAGCCACTGATAAAGTGATGAATACTTCTTCACTTTACTAATTCACCTAGAATGGAGCATGTGGCAACAATCCCAGTATTCTGTGAATTAAATACACGAAATTCATCCAGGTTGGATCATGTGGCAACAATCCCATATACCCTGTGAATTTACAGCATTATTAATTAATGTATATCCATCCTTGTATTTCATGTACTCATTACCGGTGCGGCATGACGACTGAGTGTTGTTCTCAGTAGAGCAACACGAACCTCC
This sequence comes from Papaver armeniacum, assembly GCA_023531295.1. Classification (NCBI taxonomy): domain Eukaryota; kingdom Viridiplantae; phylum Streptophyta; class Magnoliopsida; order Ranunculales; family Papaveraceae; genus Papaver; species Papaver armeniacum. The sequence goes on from JAJJWW010010975.1 coordinate 23,574, forward strand.
AAGCATTAATAATGAAGCATGTACGAAATACCCATACAGGCTACAACTCTCGGTGTGTTATACTAACCCGATTGAGCATATTTGAACCTGAACTGACCATATCAGTTTCAGAAACGATCACGACCATCCAACTTCACCAGCATGATTGGATGGCTTAGATTGAATCCATGACCCCAAGCAGGTATTGGAATATTCACTACCGACCCAATGCGGGCCCCGCATGGTCGGTCTCCCCAAAAGGGTGGCATAGCTTGCCAAACCGTCCAAACCAGAGCAGTATGGACGAAAAACCCTAAATTAGGGTTTGCGGCACATTACATGTATCGCAAAACAGTCTCAACCATCCATCTTCAAAGGCATAGATGGACGGTGTAGATGTAGATTCAAAGACCCCAGAGCATGTCAACACAAACACCGTGGGCCCGCCTACATACCTGACTGATCGGTCAGGACCAACTATGGTTGGTCGTCTTGATTCGTGCGCCCCAAACTGGGTATGACACACGACCGGCAAAACCTAATTAGGGTTTGTGTCGCGATCACGAGCGTCCATTTTCTCCGCACGAATGAAGGGTCCAGGAATAGACTAAGCGGTCCGGTAAGTATCAACACGATCACTGTGGGCCCACCTATCTCCACACCCGATCGGCCAAGACCAAACTTGGATGTACACCTTGATTCGCGCGCCCAAGCTAGGCGTGGTCACACTTCCCAACCACAAACTGATCTCGACCGCTCAAGTTTACCGGACAAATTGAGTGGCTTAGATCACGTTTCTATGGGACGATGAAGTACAGGTATATACACCATCCCACCATATGCACGTCGGGCTGATCGGCCAAGACCGACCAAGCTTGGTCGTCTTGGAACGCGCGCCCAAAATTGGCATGATGCGCGGCTTTTGCGGCACCAGATTTCTGTTGCAAATCGATCTCGACCACTCAACTTCGCCGGACAAATTGAGTGGCCCATATCACACTTTCACGAGACAATGAGATATGGGCGCCTATACCGTCATGTCGTCTACACACATGCACGATCGGCCCAGTAAAAAGTGTATCCCAAGCTTGGATTCGACCAAGCTGAAGAGTGATGCTTGCGCACCTCTTCAAAAACCCTAATTCCATCAACGGTCGCAGATGAGTGTCTCAAAGATCATCTCGTCCGTCCAACTTCACCGGCTTGGTTATACAACCCTGGTCAGGAGTTAATTGGTCAGTGAGGCGTCATGGTGATCACCACCCGTCACTTTACTACACCATGATGTAGTACCTGCATAGAATACACACGGTACTTCACAAGTATCGACTTCCTAAATAACTTAGTTATTTAATCTAGCATTACATGCTACTTTCTGTGGGTCCCACGATCCACACACTCGAGACATCAATCATGTCACAAACTGGGGGATACATACTAGGGTATTGGTCTGGCGGTTTACAGCGTGCAGCGTGCAACGCGCCATCACAAGAACGTGTCAGGAAGTCATGGACGGTTAGAGATGACAGGAGAAGTGGGCAAGACTGGTCGTGTAACACTAACACATAACTCCACTACTCCACTTCCTCCACTTCCCACGAGAGACGTGAATAATGCTCAAATGACTTGTATAAACAGGTTCTCCTCCCTATTTCCAAAAAACAAGGAACAAGTCCAGACAACAGAGGCAAGTGTTAATACCATCGTATTTAAACACCGGAACTGATAGCTTACATCCTGCAAGCCAGTTCAGCTTTCTGATACAAGTCATACATAGCCAACACCTTCACAATCTCAACACCTTCTTCGCTTCCCTCCCTAAGATCAACCCCATCTCCTTCACTTTGTGACCGAAACAAGTCTGGAATGGCAATTTCTTGGTTTAGGCCGTATTTGCACTGATTGATTTCTCGAATCTACAAGCACTCCCGTGTAGTGCATTTGTTTAAGGTTTAGACTCATTTCTCATCCACACACCCCAAATTACCAAAACCGGCAGAGATAGTTTTCACCCATAAACACTCCCGGTTTTGGACTTATACACTAATGTGCGAACACACTATGCTTATATCCAAAGATGGTTACAAGATTCGAAAATCTTTGTTAGAGCATAGCTCGTTTGAACCCACCAAGCGTTGGTTTGTCAATTTTGGTTGTCATATTTTAGTGAATCAAAACTCATGTTAAGAGTCGCTTGATTATGTACTAGAGTCAACTTTGTATAAGTTAGCTTGAAAGTATTAGGATAATGAGACTTTACAAGTATTGCGAAGACTTAAAGATGTGAAGAAGCAAGGAGCTACAACGACAACAATCATCCTTCCACTTGAGGTTAGTGATATTTGACTTGAACTATTTCATTCCCTAACGTATCTTTCAAGTCGTTCATATTGAAAACAAAACTGCGAAGCATATTTGAACTCTAGATAGACATAGTATTAAGGAATACAATACGAGGTTTATTGCTTAACCATTTAAATTTGTAGATAAGACATCGCCATAATCATTTGAATGCTATTGTGATTATGTATGGGTATGAGGTGAGGATTTCATCCTGGGGAACAATGTTTTACATGTGTTCTAAGGAAGTAAATTTATAAACTTGTTTGTGAATCGAAAAGGAAATCGCCAGGCGTTATTGGGATTGTTATTCTTTGCATATATTGTGAACATCCAATATGTGTGATTTAGTATAACCGTTCATGACTCGTTGTGTTCTTGGTAAAACTATTCACAAAGGCCTGACTTATGTATTGGTATGACTTTTATTAGTGAAACCGATCTTAAGTAATCACCTGAGATGGTATGATCGGGTTTGTGATTTTATGTCTGACCAAATATGAGAAAGGGGAACCGATCCTAGTAAGAGGTGCAGTACATCACAAAGGGGAATCGATCCTTGTATGAGGTGCAGTAAGGTTTATAGCAGAAAGGGGAACCGATCCTATGGACATGTGTAACACGTTTTTAGGCAAAAGGGAACCGATCCTATGGACATGTGCAACACATATAAGTTTGATACCATATATATGTGGGGAACCGATCCTAGTACCTAGTCAACCGAATTTTGGAAAGCTAGTGTGACTATGCACAGTACTCACATGGAAGGTAGAACCGAAACTTGTTTTGGTAGAACCGTTAAACCCATGATTTGTGATTGAATTTTATTTGATCAATCGCATGGTTCTTGAAAGTCAGATGAACCAATTCTAAACTTGTTTGGAAGTGTGGCAAATCGGTTTCAAGGTTGTAAGTGTGAAAGAGAACTTACAAATTTAAGATGTCGACATACTTTGAACACGTGCTATAAATGTTTATTATTTAATTGTTCAAAGTTATTAAGGGAAGAGAATCCCATGATCGAAACATAAATAAGTTAAGAATCTTTTAATTAAGGTTATTAACTTCATTTTTAGGAAAATATGAATTAGTAATGTGCATTTACTAATTAGAGATTTTCTGAGAGATTTCGATCATTATTTTTGGACAGACCATTTACAGGAATTATGGAAACCGTATTTGTGCTTTAATGAATATCTTGAGAATATTTTCGGTTTTGGAAATTCCTTGGTATCGAAACTTCCTTGTCTATAAATACTTGAAGTTTGCCTTTCTAGCAAACTAATCCTCCGTAAAAGCAAATCTTTGGATTAAGAGTGTTGTTGGCTTAATCTTAAACGATTACTTCGGTAATTGAACATAACATATATCTAAGGACCCGACGAAGGAGTTTATGTTAAGATAAACAGAAGAGCCTTTGTCCGACTCATATCACTTGGTTGAATAGAGTTGATACCAAATAGATTTGTTGTTCCTTTACTGTTTGGAATACGAACCAAAGGAATTGTTCCAAGTACGTGACTTAGGTCGGAGGCGTGGGAATACAGACGGAACTAGGTGAACTATAGGTTTAGTTGCTTGGTCTCAACTATACGAATTTAGGTGTAATTTTGTGTAGCGGCTTATTCCTGAGAGTATTCAATTCTAGACAAGGTCCCGGGGTTTTTCTGCATTTGCGGTTTCCTCGTTAATAAAATCTTGATGTGTCATTTACTTTATATTTCCGCATTATAATTGTTTTATTATAATTAAAGTAAATCACACAAACGTTAATTCCTATTTACTTGATAAGTGAATCCTATTGTGTTTGGTTAAGTCCGAACCTTTTTATCAAGTAACATACTTCGTTGTTGTACTGTCTCGATCTCGTATCCATAGACGATCACACGAAGTGTGAACCGATTAGTTGTATTGTCTCGGCTCAGTCCATAGATAATCACTTTCGGAGAAAGAACTTATAGGTAGGAAAAGTTTTAGCTTGAGGTATATTTGGGTACCCTCGCCTTTTCACTCTTTATTTCAATCATTGAAACATTCTTCTATAATGATAATATCCGTTTTCACACACTATTAGCATCAAAGTAATTTTCAAGATATTGAAATAATCATTATCGAAACATTCCAAGCCTACATCAAATGATTGTATCACACAAACCATGTAAGATGTTACTCGGCAATTTTCTCATGATATAAGATGAACTTGGTCGAAGCGAAAGCTTACCAACACATATTTCGAGAAATATGTAAGCGAGATATACTCAGCTCGAAATCTCAAGTGTGTATAAATAAAACTTATATCTTAACACGACTTATGTCTCAATATAGGAGATAATATAAATAGACTTTCCAAGTGATAGATGAGTACAAGTCTCCACATACCTTTTGTCGAAGAAGTTCCACAAGCTCCCCTTAGTAGTTCTTCGTCTTCAAATGATGAACTCTGTGAAATCTAAGCTCAAATACACTATCAATGTCCTAGTCCGAGACATCTATAAATAGGCTAGAAATCAAGACTTATAGTTTTGATCACTAACATTAAAAAACATGCTTGAGATAGAAACGCATGCGAGTTTGACTGAGCAGTGCTCTAACAGACTGAGTCGAGATAATACAACTAATCGGTTCACACTTCGTGTGATCGTCTATGGATACGAGATCGAGACAATACGACAACAAGATAATTTGTGTGATTGACTATGGATACTAGATCGAGACAATACAACAACGAAGTATGTTTACTTGATAAAAGGTTTGGACTTAACCAAACACAATAGGATTGCTATCAAGTAAATAGGAATTAACGTTTGTGTAATTTACTTTAAATTATAATAACAACAATTATAATAACGGAAAATAAAAGTAAATGGCACAACAATATTTTGTTAACGAGGAAACCGCAAATGCAGAAAAACCCAGGGACCTTGTCCAGAATTGAATACTCTCAGGATTAAGCCGCTATACAAAATCTAAACCAACTTCGTATAGTTGAGACCAAGTGTTGATGGTGGATTTTCGTTTAAGGTTAAATTTGTAAATAACCGGAAAACTCATGCGCTGACATCTTGTAAAAGATAAAGCCATTTATAAAGTGTTGGATACTCCCTCACTTAATTCACCAAGAATGGAGCATGTAGCAACAATCCCATTCTCGTGAATACATGAAATTCCTCCGAGGTTGGAGCATGTGGCAACAATCCCTTCTGTGAATTTCATATCAGCCTTGTATTTCCAGTACTCATTATCGGTGTGGCATGACGGTCGAGTGTTACTCTTACGAGTAACACGAACCTCCAAGCACTATAATGAAACCATGTACGAAATACCCATTCATGGTGATTCTCGGTGTGTTATACTAGCCCGAGCCCTCTCGGTGTGTTATACTAGCCCGATTGAGCCCCTCTCGGTGTGTTATACTAGCCCGATTGAGCATCCCAAGACTGACCATATCAAGACGGATATGATTCGATCGCAGTCATCCAACTCCACAAGCATGATTGGATGACCCCGGATCAATTCCATCACCCCCAAGCGGTATGGAATACACACGGCCGACCCCGCATGGTCGACCATTGGCCTTCGCTTGCCAAGAAATCGTCCATACCAAGCATTATGGACGGAAAAACCCTAAATTAGGGTTTGCGGCATATTACATGTGCCGCAAAACGGTCTCAACCATCCATCTTCGCGGTATAGATGGAGGGTGTAGATGTAGACTCAAAGGGCCCGGAGCATGTCGACACAATCACCATGTGACCGCCTACACACTTGACCAATCGGTCAAAACCAACCATGATTGGTTACAACAAATTCGTCCGCCTAAAAGAGCATGGTCGCACGGCTTTGAAAGCCAAAATTAGGGTTCAAGCCATCACGCGCGTCCATCTTCTCGGCACGAATGGAGGGTCACTGAGATTAGATTAAGCAGTCCGGTTATACCAAAGCATGACCACCGTGGGCCCATCTACCTCCTCATGCGGTCGGCCAAGGCATATCATGCCCGGTTAACCCCAAAATGCCCGTCAAACTTGTGTGGTTACACCTCCCGGATTGCAAACTAATCTTGACCACTCAACTTCACCGGACGAATTGAGTGGCTTAGATCACGTTTTCATGGGACGGTGAGACATGGGCGTGAACACCAGCCTACCACCTACACGCTAGAGTGACCGACCAAGACCGACCAAGGACGGTTGTCTTGGAACATGTGCGGGAATATCACGCGGTTACCAATTCCTTTGCGGTAAGAGATTTTGCCGCAAACCGATCTCAACCACTCCTCTTTGCCGGTCAAATTGAGTGGCCCAGATCGCGCTTTCATGAGGGAACGGAATACAGGCGCCTACACCATCATGCCGTCAACACGCATGTATGGTCGGTCCTCTCCAAAATCCTTCCCATGCTTGGTTTTGACCAAGCTGAAGAGTGATGCTTGCACACCTCTTCAAAAAACCTAGTATTCATTAACGGTCACAGATGAGTGTCTCAAACATCATCTCATCCGTTAAACTTCACCAGCTTGGTTATATAACCATGGTCAGGAGTTATTTGGTTAGTGAGGAGTCATTACCCATCACTTTACCTCACCACAATGCGGTACTGCATAAAATACACACGATACTTCACAAGTATCGACTTTACGAATAACGCAGAGTTATTCAATTGAGCATTACATGCTATCTTTCGTGGATCCACGATCCATATTCCAGACATCAATCATGTCACAAACGGGGGATACATGCGGGGTATTGGTCTGGCGGTTTACGGCGTGCGGCGTGCAACGCGCCATCACAAGAACGTGTTAGGAAGTCATGGGCGGTTAGAGATGAACAGGAGAAGTGGGCAAGACTGGTCGTGTATCACCGACACACAACTCCACTACTCCATCATTCCACTACCCCCACTTCCCACGAGAGACGTGAATGAGGCTCAAATGACTTGTATAAATAGGTTCTCCGCCCTATTTCCAAAAAAAGGGGGAAAAAACGAGACAGAAAATCAACACCTAGAGCCTCCTTACATCAACCGTAATCCTGCTCATTCTTCTGTCACAAGTCATAAGCAAGCCAACACCTTCACAATCTCAACACCTTCTTCGCTTTCCTCCCTAAGATCAACCCCATCTCCTTCACTTTGTGACCGAAACAAGTCTGGAACGGCCATTTCTTGGTTTAGGCCGGACTTGCACAGATTGATCTCTCGAATCTACAAGCACTCATCGCACAGTGCATTTGTTTAGGGTTTAGATTCATTCCTCATCCACACCCCAAATTACCAAATTCTGCAGGAGTAGTTTTCACCCATAAACAATTGGCGACCACAGTGGGAGATTAATCTCTCGGTCCGTAAAGTCAATTTCTCCGAAATTCAATTTCGTCAGTTCAAAAGGGTAGATCTTAGAATCAATTCAATCAAAAATTCATTATGGTGGAATTAAGGTCGGGTCACCAATCAATTCGATGGAGCCGGTGTGGATAACAATCTTGGTGTTGAAGTACACATCGGTGGAGCTACCGTGGTCAACACATCTCGTGGAGCCGTCACTTCTATCACCAACACTAGCGGAGCAGGAGACATTCCGGTAGGTGTAACGCCTCCCATCACGAGCGGAGCAGCGCAAATCCCGGCATCTCCTCAAGTGTAACGCCTCCGGTAGTCACCAGAGCAAAGAACTTTCACTCCCCATCGGGACGAGGAGCCGGAGGCGCAAGAGGAGGACCACCATCTATTACCATTTCAGACTTGATGGAGAAACAGGAAGTTCTTGCCGGGACTCAAACAGACATGGCCGCAACCCGGAAAAGAGGTACTCACTTTCCTCAAGACCTTGGTGAACGATTACCGCAGATTCATGTCGATCTTTGGAGACAACAAGAGATGCCTTCAATTCACCCGGAGCAAGCGTTTCCCTCGGACCCACATGAGTGAGGGAGTTCGTGTTGCTCCCGAATGCTCGAGAGAAAGGGACCAGCCACCCAACTTCATCACACGTGAGGATGCGGAACGACTCCTCCGAGCCGAAGCAAAGGAAATCTCGACCGATGCGCACCAACACCAACCGCCATACCCTCAAGATATGCGGCGAATCCCTCTTCCAAGAGGTTACACCTCTCCCCAGTTCTCCTCTACGACGGAACTGGTAATGCTCGTGAACACATTTCTCGATTCTTGGAAGCCTTGGGGAACATGAATACAATCATGTTTTACGCCTAAAAGAATTCTCAAAATCACTTACGGGAGGGCATACACTGTACAATAACATTGCGCCTAACAAAGATATCCAATTGGAGCGACATGGTCGAGTGCTTTCTACGGGAAGTATTTCTTCGTATCCGAACAAATCACGTTTTGGACACGGGAAGAATTCTCAATGAACAATGAGCATCCCAACGACTTCGTTAAAAGATTCAGGACCCAAGCACTGGATTGTCACGACCCAAATGTCACCGAACGGCAATTGGTGGAATCATGCATCAATGGGATGATACCCATATACCGCGCCTGTTAGAGAATCGGGCTTTCAAACGTTCTACGAACTCCACGAAGCCGCAAAACGCTCAAGAACAATCGCACGGCGCTGCTAGAAAGAACCAGAGTTGTTCGGAGTGAAGATTCCGTGAAAGTCGAGGAAGCGGGCGTCTCACGAACAAGCAATACAACACCGGTCCTTCAGAAGCGTGGTGGGCGGAGGAGAGAAAAGGAAAGCTTCAAAGTGACGGAGCCACAAACAAAGCGAACATTCCGGCACACAAGACTTCGTCTCGAAAAAGGAACAGACAAAACTCCTGCACATAACACTAAAGACACAGTTTTCCTTTTCCCATGAATGAAGTGATAGAGCTCTTGGAAGCGTGGGTCCAAGACGACGTCGTAAAGCTACCCCTATCGGACGTCCTCCACCGAGGAAGAAATGGAAGATCCCGAGATATTGTTGCTACCACAGGTTCGTCCATCATCCAACCAAAGATTGTAACAAGGTTGAAACAAATATTCAGGGAAAAGGTAGAGACTGGCGAGCTCCAGCTTGGAAACGAAGGTGTTCACAGAGACCCTCTACCTATCAGGAACTGCATGATTTCTGGGGATTCTGTTCGCAAGACCGTGCAATCTATGATGGAGCACATATGTGAAATCTTGTACTTCTCCAAGGGACAGCGTCAAGACATATTTGCAGCCCTCAACCACGTTGTGTCAGGTAGACGTCTGCATCCAAGACAGCAGCCCAGGAACCCCAGTCTTTCCTGAAGGACACGAGCATTGGAAACTGGGGACTTCTAACTGTCACTCGTTTGAGAAACGTTGAGTTCGACAACGTGTTAATCGATACGGCTTCCGAATTTAACATCATTACTGTCAAGACCTTGAGAGCGGCAAAGATTTCTAAGCAGGAAGCTACTCGTCACCCAACTGCGATTGAAGATTCGGCAGGAGAGCGCAGAGATACATATGGATACATCGATCTTGAAGTCAAACTGGGTGATGCCTCGACGCAAGCAAAGTTCTACATAGTCAAAAATCATCCCAACTACGACATGATCCTAGGGAGCTCTTGGATGCATGATAACAAAGCCATACTGGAAGTCTGTCCTCTCTAGGTTTCGACACCGAAAGAATCTCCAACACGCCTTCGGATCTCTCGACTGTCTCTGCTGCTGTACTCAAAGAACTTGCCAATATGACACAACTTCCCGGAGAAAGCCTGTCGGCATACATTAAAAGGTCCCGATCTCAAGTAAGTCTCATCACGCAACTCTCTTTGCAAACTACCGCTCCTCATTCTGACAAGTCCTGGGGACTGACTCCAATCAACAAACCAACCCCGGCTAAGAGATGTGAATGGGAGGCCGCCCCTTTCAAGCGTTTTATCAAGAGCGTGGAAGTTGTTTTGGTCAAAGACGACAAAGCTAAAGTCCAAGTATCTGCACGACCAAACCCATTTGGAATTGGAGACTTGGTGACAAAGATGACTACGTTCAATGTTGGAAGTGTGACGGTGAAGATGACTACTCCACCTGACTCACCCACCGAAAGAGAAGATGAACCATACCTGGTAGCAGATGTTATCTTAGGCGGCTACTGCAAGCTCATCAACGCTGATAAACTAGAGGGCATAACAATTCACTCACGATGGCTCAAACCCCACCGAACTTAAGATGTTGTGCTGCCACTTCACAGCATCCCGTACACCTTAAAACGCTGTGCTATTTTTTCCAGCGTATTTCCTTTTACAATTCCATATCATATTTGTAATTCCTCCAGAAAATGATTGCAATACTTGCATTCATAGTTAGGGTTTCAATTTCCAATTTTCAATTTTCAATTGAAGCATTATTTTCATCTGAGAACCTCTTTACTCCTAAAAAAAAAACACAAATTCCTGAGTCAGCTTAAATCAGTCCACTGGAGCAAGAAAGGAAACCCTAAGCAAACATCTCACGGGAAGAAGGAAACAGAACGTGTGCGGAAAATGATTTGAGCCATCCGCATGACAAAGCCGGGAAGATATTGCATCACAGTCCGTGGATATTCCATTATAGTATAACTTCTTTTATCACTAAGGATTACATGTGAAGGCGCTCCTTGCGCCTGAGAAGGTTCGGTTGCAGTCTTGGCAAAGGATTGTAAAGGAAAACTTTATTCAAATAATCAGAGGGAAGAAAAAACCTTGAACTCAGCCGCCACTGAGTACAAGGAAGATGTTCGAGCATGTAGAATATACTTGGAAAGAAAAACAAAATAAAAGAGGTTTTAATCATCAAGAGGGCCGGCCTCGCCAACACCACCGTTGGTTTCTTCTCCATCACCTGTCGATGCACCTCCCTCCGGATCTCCCTCAACTTCTACATCGGGCATCCCCGCAGCAGCAGCAGCAGCGCACTCCATCCCAACATCTTCAGCAGGAGCATCAAAGGGCATAGCAACACCAGGGCCACGCAAATTGCCTTCGAATGTTCGGGTTCGTCGTATCGAGAATCAAGGATTATCACGCCGTCCTGGATCGGGTAATCACACTTGTCTTCATTCAGTGGTCGTTTATGCTCGACTCTCCGCCTCTTCAACCGCGCTGCAAATCTCTCCGCCCTTACGCTTACTAGCGTCTGCAATGTTTCCTCGCGCCTCCACCGTTCCTCCATGTCAATTGCAGCTGAAAGTGCACAAATACGACCTCTGACAATGCGAAGATGTGAGATAGGCATCCCCGTATAGCGGCCGACTTCGCGAAGTGGGAGATCGATCTTAGCCATTACTTCTTCGTGTGCATGGCTCTCGGGCTTGTCAACTTCAAAACTTCTTTCTGGGGAAGCAACAGAATGATTGTCCACCGCTTCCATGGCAAACTACAAAGGAGAGGAGGTCATGCACACGCAAAAAAAAAAAAAAAATCAAGTCAATTGATCAGTTAATCAGAAAATCGAAACGGTTACGAGATACGGGATATAGAATAAACGACCACGTTGAGATGATTCTTTATAATCTCACAAGTCGACGAGAATCCCGAGAAGGAAGAGAAGTCTCTACTTACCACCTATGAAGGCTACTAATTCGGGATAACAATCAACGAGGCTTATCAAATATACCTGAGGAAAGCCGTGTATAACTAAGGAAGTACACATGAAGGAGCGGCCGAGCTCATACATGTACAAGAGGAACCAAAGCGACTCACCGGATCAAGTCCTTCTTCCTTCGCATCCTTAATCAAGACCGACCCAGTTCGTGGAAAACGCGACAATGTGAAACTATCCGGTAAATATGTATTCACTCTAGCTTGGTCATTTCGTATGTCACCATCTCATGCCTACCACACAATAGTGTAACCATTATGTGCTAGGCAGGGGACTTAATGTTGATGGTGGATTTTCGTTTAAGGTTAAATTTGTAAATAACCGGAAAACTCATGCGCTGACATCTTGTAAAAGATAAAGCCATTTATAAAGTGTTGGATACTCCTCACTTAATTCACCAAGAATGGAGCTTGTGGCAACAATCCCATTCTCCGTGAATACATGAAATTCCTCCAGGTTGGAGCATGTGGCAACAATCCCTTCCTGTGAATTTCATATCAGCCTTGTATTTCCAGTACTCATTATCTGTGTGGCATGACGACTGAGTGTTACTCTTACAGAGTAACACGAACCTCCAAGCACTATAATGAAACCATGTACGAAATACCCGCATGTGCCGATTCTCGGTGTGTTATACTAGCCCGAGCCCTCTCGGTGTGTTATACTAGCCCGATTGAGCCCCTCTCGGTGTGTTATACTAGCCCGATTGAGCATCCAAGACCGACCATATCAAGACGGATATGATTCGACCATGATCATCCAACTCCACAAGCATGATTGGATGACCCCGGATCAATTCCATCACCCCCAAGCAGGTATGGAATACACACGGGCCGACCCCGCATGGTCGACCATTGGCCTTCGCTTGCCAAGAAATCGTCCATACCAAGCATTATGGACGGAAAAACCCTAAATTAGGGTTTGCGGCATATTACATGTGCCGCAAAACGGTCTCAACCATCCATCTTCGCAGGTATAGATGGAGGGTGTAGATGTAGACTCAAAGGGCCGGAGCATGTCGACACAATCACCATGTGACCGCCTACACACTTGACCAATCGGTCAAAACCAACCATGATTGGTTACAACAAATTCGTCCGCCTAAAAGAGCATGGTCGCACGGCTTTGAAAGCCAAAATTAGGGTTCAAGCCATCACGCGCGTCCATCTTCTCCGGCACGAATGGAGGGTCACTGATTAGATTAAGCGAGTCCGGTTATACCAAAGATGACCACCGTGGGCCCATCTACCTCCTCATGCGGTCGGCCAAGGCATATCATGCCCGGTTAACCCCAAAATGCCCGTCAAACTTGTGTGGTTACACCTCCCAAATTGCAAACTAATCTTGACCACTCAACTTCATAGGACGAATTGAGTGGCTTAGATCACGTTTTCATGGGACGGTGAGACATGGGCGTGAACATCAGCCCTACCACCTACACGCTAGAGTGACCGACCAAGACCGACCAAGGACGGTTGTCTTGGAACATGTGCTTGGGAATATCACGCGGTTACCAATTCCTTTGCGGTAAGAGATTTTGCCGCAAACCGATCTCAACCACTCCTCTTTGCCGGTCAAATTGAGTGGCCCAGATCGCGCTTTCATGAGGGAACGGAATACAGCGCCTACACACCATCATGCCGTCAACACGCATGTATGGTCGGTCCTCTCCAAAATCCTTCCCATGCTTGGTTTTGACCAAGATGAAGAGTGATGCTTGCACACCTCTTCAAAAACCTAGTATTCATTAACGGGCCTGAGATGAGTGTCTCAAACATCATCTCATCCGTTAAACTTCACCACTTGGTTATATAACCCCGGTCGGGAGTTATTTGGTTAGTGAGGAGTCATTACCCATCACTTTACCTCACCACAATGCGGCACTGCATAAAATACACACGATACTTCACAAGTATCGACTTTTCGAATAACGCAGTTATTCAATTCAAGCATTACATGCTATCTTTCGTGGATCCACGATCCATATTCCAGATATCAATCATGTCACAAACTGGGGGATACATACTGGGGTATTGGTCTGGCGGTTTACAGCGTGCAGCATGCAACGCGCCATCACAAGAACGTGTTAGGAAGTCATGGGCGGTTAGAGATGAACAGGAGAAGTGGGCAAGACTGGTCGTGTATCACCGACACACAACTCCACTACTCCATCATTCCACTACCTCCACTTCCCACGAGAGACGTGAATGAGGCTCAAATGACTTGTATAAATAGGTTCTCCGCCCTATTTCCAAAAAAAAAAGGGGAAAAACGAGACAGAAAATCAACACCTAGAGCCTCCTTACATCAACCGTAAGCCTGCTCATTCTTCTGTCACAAGTCATAAGCAAGCCAACACCTTCACAATCTCAACACCTTCTTCGCTTCCCTCCCTAAGATCAACCCCATCTCCTTCACTTTGTGACCGAAACAAGTCTGGAACGGCCATTTCTTGGTTTAGGCCGGACTTGCACAGATTGATCTCTCGAATCTACAAGCACTCATCGCGCAGTGCATTTGTTTAGGGTTTAGATTCATTCCTCATCCACACCCCAAATTACCAAATTCTGCAGGAGTAGTTTTCACCCATAAACACCAAGCAACTAAACCTATAGTTCACCTAGTTCCGTCTGTATCCCTGTGCCTCCAACTTGCAATAAGTCACGCACTTGGAACAATTCCTTTGGTTCGCATTCCAAATAGTAAAGGAACAACAAATATGTTCGGTAACAACTCTTTTCAATCAACGTGATATGAGTTTGACAAAAGGCTCTTCCGTTTATCCCTATAAACTCCTTTGTCGGGTCCTTAGATCTATCTTATCAATAATTACCAAAGTAATTGTTAAGATTATGCAATAAATACTTTTAATCACAAAGAATTGTATTGATGCCGATCTACTCAACTAATCAATCAAATTTAACACAAAGATAAACCGATTATAGTTGGATCCTTTTCCAGCCGATCAAGTTTTGTGCACACCAAAGATTATGAACCCAAATCAGAAATCTTCTTCGTCTTCAAATCTTCTTAGATCTTCAATAAACACCTGCACACAATCAACTTGAATCTCTTGTGATCAACCACACACAAAATGGAGTCAGTTAACAATGGATTATCACAAGACGTCTTTAGATCTACAAACAGTCTAAAGATCCCCGTCGAAACTTCGATCTAGTTTGAGTGAATCTTATATCAGAAGAGAAGATTCTCAAGCATAAACAAACTAGGTGCAATCAAAGTTCAACAACCGTTAGTCAATTAAATCAATCGAAAACTAATAATAAACTGCAATTATCTAGTTTCCCACCAACGGTACTCATAGAGCTTCCCAATCCCAAAGAAGTCTTTAAAACGAGCGGTCGTAAGAGATTTCGCCTAATTAGGTTACTTTCCTCTCCGAATAGATGGCTCCACCAGTAACAACACAACAAGGTAGTTTTTTGGCTTCGAGGATTAGTTTGCTTGAAATGCAAACTTCAATATTTATAGACCAAGGAAGTTTGGACACCAAGGAATTTCCAAAACCGAAAATATTCTCAAGATATGCAATATATTTCCAAATTCGGTTTCCATAATTCCTGGAAATGCTTTGTCCAAATATTGACCGAAATCTCAGTAGAAAATCTCCAATTAGTAAATGCACATTACCAATTTTTATTGTCTAAAGATATGCATTTTAATTGCTTGAAATTAAAAGCATATTAAACTAAAATCTTAATTAAAAGATTCTCAATTTATTTCGATCCGGGATTCTCCTTTAGCTATTAAGGAATATCTTTGAACAATAAAAGATAAGTGTTACTGCACATGTTCAAAGTATGTCGACATCTTTACTTTGTAGATCCTTTTTCATATCTACAATCTTGGAACCGATTTTCCACACTTCCAAACGAGTTTAGAATTGGTTCATCTCACTTCCAAGAACTATGTGATTGATTATCCTATCAAATCACCAATCATGGGTTTCACGATTCTACCAAAACAAGTTTCGGTTCTACCTCCATGTGGGTACTAGAATTAGTCACGCTAGTTAGCAAAACTTGGTTGACTAGGTACTAGGATCGGTTCCCACATATATATGGTATCTAACTTGTATTTCTTGCACATGTTCATAGGATCAGTTCCCCAATTACTAAAAACGTGTTGCACCTTTTACAAGGATCGATTCCCCTTTTGTGATCGGTTGCACCTCTTACTAGGATCGATTCCCCAATGTCTAGAGTTGGTCATACCAATTACAACAAATCGATCATACCATCTCAGGTGATTACTTAAGATCGGTTTCACTAATAAAACTCATACCAATACAAAAGTCAGGCCTTGTGAATACTCTTACCAAGATACATAAACAAGTTATGACCGGTTATACTAAACACACATATTGGTAATTCAAAAGATTTGCAATGAATAACAAATACTAATAAGCCTAGCGATTTCCCTTTCGATTCACAAAACAAGTTTATGAATGTACTTCCTTTAAACGAATGTAAAACATTATTTCCTAGGACGAAATCTCCACCCATACCCATACATAATCACAATAGCATTCATACGATTATGTCGATGTCTTATATACGAAGTTCAAAAGATAAGTGTTATACTTCGTATTGTATTCCTTAATACTACGTCTAACTAGAGTATAATCATTCATAGCTTCGCAGTTATGTTTTCAATATGCACGACTTGAAAGATACGTTAGGGAATGAAACAGTTCAAGACAAATATTACTAACCTCAAGTGGAAGGATGATGTCGTCGTTGTAGCTCCTTACATCTTCACATTCTTCAAGTCTTCACGTAATACTTGTAATGTCTCATATCCTAATACTTTCAAGCTAACCTATACGAAGTTGATTCTAGTAAATAATCAAGCGACTCTTCAAATGAGTTTTGGTTCACTAAAATATGACAACCAAACTTGACATACCAACGCTTGGTGGGTTCAACCGAGCTATGCTCTAACAAAGAGTATGTCACCAAAAATGATTTTAGGCCATATTATATCTTATTCACTAGTTTTTATAAGATTATTTTTAAGTATTTGGCAGATAGAATGAAGGTAGTTATGCCTGCTCTCATTTCACATTTCCAAACGTGTATTCATAAGGGAGAAGAAAATTCTGGATGGAATCTTAGTAACAAACGAATATATTGGTAGGAAATTAAAACAGAAGATACCTGACATTTTTTTGTAAGATGATGTTGAGAAGCAACTTTCCAACATCAATTGGCATTCCCTCTTTGTTACTCCACATTGAAGAGGCGTGGATTAGGCTAGAAGTGAGTGAAATGGATTCAGTGGTGTATTAATTTTGCTCAATTTTGTACTCTTGTAAATGTTATGGCCAACTGATAGAATTACCCTCTAAAGGATTTAAACAAGGGGACCCCATATGTCTTTTCTATTCATTCTGCTGGTGGAATTTTTGTTAAAGATTTTTGGAGGATGATATTAATAATGAAATGATTGGTGTTTTTCAGGTAGCAACAAATGGTACTGTGATCTCCCATCTGCAGTTTAAAGATGATAATATCATCTTCGTTAATGCTTCTAAAGAGGAAGTGATAAGATTGTTTGTTGTTTTGACGATTTTTTAGGTCTTAACTGGTCTCAAGTTAAAATTGGAGAAAAACTCCGTGACAAGTATTGGTATTGATACAATGGTAGAGGAGTTAGATGTGGTATTTGGGTGCAAAATTTCCTTTTTACCTATTATTTATCTTGGAATACATGTGGGTGTTACTCATAAGAATGTTGCAGTATGAGAGATGGTAATTGACAAAATCCAAAACGGTTAGTTGTTTGGAATATAAGATTTCTAACAAAGGTTGGTAGGCTAACATTAATTAAAAAAAAATCCCTATAAAGTTTGTGTATACATTACTTGTCCCTTCTTACACGTTTCAATGAAGAAAAGTTGAATTGGATAATGAGAAAATTCTTATGGGTGCCAATGAGAATAAGAAGTGTTAGAGCATTGCTCGGTCAAACTCATAAGTTTTGGTATGTCATGCTTCTTGTCAGTGTTAGATGAGAAAAACTATATCTTGATCTATGGTGTACTAAAGTCAGTCTTGAACTACGATTAGAGCATGGGTTGAGTATCTGGATTCATCGAATAAACCTTGAAGAATGAAGAACAACAACATCTGCGAGAACTTCATCAACAAAGTTATGTGAAGACCTATTTACTCATTGCTTCTACCATTTTATCTACCAAGACAATGTCGTATCAATTTAGTATAATTGATGAATTGCAAAAAAGAGCTTTCAAGTTCTTTTTTTTTAATAAAAGGAAAATATATTAGAAGCTAGATAAAGTTAAATACAGAGATATCACAACCTTTTACAAGAGCATCTATTACATTACGTTTCAGGTTGTTATGATGTGGATTACTGTTACAAAAAAAAAAAAAAAAAAAAAACTTTTTTACATCTTGCCGACTTTGCTAGATTATCAGCTTCTTTATTTAGGCTTCTATTTACATACACTACTTTACTTCTAACCATAGTCCCCAAAAGAACCTTCACATTAGATAGAATACATTTATCTCTCCAATCACAACTTCAAGGTTTACCCACCAAAAAAATTTGTAACATTTTTGCAGTTGCTTTGCACATGAATATCAAGCAGTTGAAACTCTTCTGCCCATTCCAATGCTCCTTTTACTGCGAACGCTTCTCCACGTCCACCAAACTAAACCAATGCCAAATTCCCCCGTATTTTCATCAAAAGAAACATCAACATGTATACTTCTTTGGGTGTTTCTTCTGGTCATAACCATTTGATTAGATCCACCAGAAATGTACATATTCTTTTTAACCAGATGCAATTTATCTTTTTTCAATAATGACCCCCAATCATTTATCTCATTTTTAATGGAAAGAAAACACTCTACTGGGTTTGGTTTTACTCCTTGATAAACTACTGAGTTTCTGTAATCCCATAATTTCCAACAAATAATACTAAAAATTTCCTTCCACTCTTCAAAAGGAGATGAGAACCAAGATTTAACCCATTCAAGAAATCCCATGTTACTTCATGGAATTTGAATGCCTAAACCAATCCAAACAGCTTTTGTAAAACTACACTCAATGAAAAGATGCTTAGAGGTTTCAGGAATATCAGCAGAACATAACATACAATAGGGATTTGAATGACCTAAAACACCATGCAGCTTTGTCCTAAGGATTAAAACATCAGCTGCCATTTTCCAAACAAAAAGATTAACTCTATGAGGTAAATTTAAGTGCCAAATCTTCAACCAAAATTTAAGAGCTTTCGAGTTCAAGCTTGTAATTGAAAAATTTCGAAACATGAATTCAAGAATTGGATGTTCATAAAACAGGTTTAGGAAAATTTATTGTTTGAAAAGATATGTCTCTTAAAAAGATCCTAAAAATATCAAATAGTACTAATGTTTGCAGTTTGGTTTTTCAATTCTTAACACCCCAAAATTGCTCTTTGTTCACAAGCTATTTTTGAATTCGTGAACTGTGCACTTTCCGATGATTGATTGGACATAGAATTTTTTATAGAAATTTAATAATAAAAAAATTAGTAGAATATTAAAAAGAACACTCAGGAGAATCTGATGTAACTTATGAAATTCCTTCAGATAATGAGGATAATGATGATGATAGACCAGGGATAGGAACTTATAGATTTAAGGATCTTGAGGTTAGCGTGGTTTGCTATCAAAACAGGTGGGAACTTTTGTAACTTTTTTGTAATCATTAAATTTCTTTACTTTTCGAGCATGATGTGTTTTATTTATCTATGAGCATGTTTTGTCAGTATTGATTGGGCATTTCCTTGTCTCCCTGCGAGGAGTGACTGTGTTCTGATTCTCCACAGATCCTCACTAAGTGTTTATAGGTGTGGAAGCCACGCAATAGTATTTTGATTAGTAACTAGACAATATTCGTTATAGTATTTTCCATGTCAGTATTACTATTTTATGGGGTACCTACGGGACACATCAAGGTATCACATGGTATGTGGGGGCTAGAGGCTCATAATAGTATTTATTCATATCTTATCTGGGGAGATCGGTCGTATGCATATTATGCTTGATTGTCCAGTCTTAGTAGTATGAATGGGTTACAATGATCTTATTTTTCTTGGTTCATGATATGATTTGGTCGCTGGTGAACCTGCAGTTGGGTCATAGTAATCAAATATTATACGTTCTAAACTTAGATGGTGGCATCTGAATTCATGAGGTGTACGCATTTCATGAAGATATCACATGGAACCTGGATCCATGCTATCATTTGAGGTTGGAGTTGTCTTAGCATCGTCTTTTCTATTGAGTAAGGCAAAGTTAAGACAATATATGTTTAGATTGTTCTAAGTCACTTCTGTATATCATCTTGGCGGTGGTCTTATATATATATATATTGTTTATGGACGCGATATCTGGGGAAGTGAGTTAGACTAATCTTATGATGTGTGCTGTGTGAAAAAAATATTTTATCTTGTCTCACTAGTAGAACCGTGAAACATGTTAGTGATTACCTGGACGTTGTATTTGTATCCACTAAGCATCCCCTTGGGATGATGTTCTCACTCATTTCCACTTCAATTTTCAGTTATCATAAGAAAATGCAGGTGAAGATATCCGAAATTCGTGGCTTAAAGCTTTAACGACGTAGTGATGTTTGTAAATAACTTTATATCTATAAATTTCGTAACACACAAATACAATATTTTATTTTTATCACTTGAGAGATATTCATTTGAAATTGTTCGAGTGTTGGGTTAAGTTTTATATAAGATTTTTGATAAGCATGTAAATGCTATATTTTATACCCATATTTATATGAGCTGGGACTCATATTTTGGTTAATAACACTATTTTAGTGCTTTTGTAGAAAGTATTGACGAACCTGATCACGGAAGAAGAAACGGGTTAAACTCAAGGTTTCAAGCAGCGTTCACATCTTCTCATGATGCTATGTCGAGAGTTAAACATGGATGATGGAAGAATCGTTTGATGGGTTCGTTGGCAGAGGGGATACTGATGACGAGAACACAGAATGGAAATGGAGCGAGTGAAGACATTTATTGTATACTTTATTAGAGCAGCTACAAGGAAAGGAAGTTGCGATGTGGTGTTCACGGCAACAGATTTAGGAAGGACAGAAATTGGAGTTGACTGTGAGTCGAAACTTTAGGCATATATTGGCCTGAAAGAAGAATGGACGGATGGATAGGAGGTACTGATTGTTTGGCGTGAAGTCGAATTATGGTGATGCGGTGGAGCTGTTGAATGAGGGAAGAGAAGATGTGTTTGTTGTGGTCTGATGATCGGAGGAGCTGAAATTTCGTAATTACCTGAAGTTGGAAATGATTGAGCCGGTGATTTGAATCTGTGTGTTGGCTGGAGTAACTCGTGACGCTGATGCCTGCACTAGGTGGAGCTATTACTGCCGGTGATGTTCTAACTGGTCAGAAGCAGACAGAATAGAAGAACACGGCAGCGAGCAAAGAAAGGATGCGTGTGTTGGTTGTCTAGAGCTCAGCCCTGAAATGGTTTCTTACTGCAAGTATTGCTATCGTAATCGAATCTGCTGGCAGTGGTGAATTTGCAGGTACCTACATTGGGTTATGATGGCTGAGATGGATGCGGTTGGTGATGAAGAAGAAAGGAGCTGATGCTGAGAGTTGGACGGCCAGAAAACAGATGGTGTTGGTTAGTGTCGATGGTTATATGGAAGAAGATGGAGTTCATTGTTTCTGGCTGGAGTTGAGGGTTTCAAAGTCGTTGAATTTACACCACCGAGTTAAACTGCATGGGAGTTATTGCAGTCGGGAATGATCGGAAATGAGTGCTGGCTGATATGGATGGTTCGTATAGTGAACTGTGGTCTCGATTACGAAGTCTTGGGGTTACTGGTAGCAGTCAATGGGTTTGTATGCTGTTGATGATTAATACAAAGCGGGTGAGATAGAGAACAGTGGACTGCAGAGAGAAAGCAATGAATCAAACTAGCGCTGGTTATGGTGATTGTAAACGACGGATTCGGAAGAGAAAGGAAGGTGATGATGGCTATTGTTCAAGACAGCGAGACCAGTGTTGTAACCGGCAAGCAGTAAGCAACGTTGATTGAGACGCAACACATATTCTGTGGGGTGATCGAGAGGAGTTGGTAATCGGTGATGAAGAATCTGTTGCTGTGACCGATAGTTAGTTGGTCAGGCTTTAGTAAGTAGTTGGCCAAGCTAAGCCGTCGGTAGTTAGTTGTTGGTCGGGTTTTGGAGCTAGTAGTAATGGACCGGAATGGATGGGCCTAGGAAGATTTGCTAGGTCTAATTTTCAGACTCTCGCAACATCAATAAAGGAGAAAAGAGACTATAGAAGGAGGGAGACCGGTTTTGGGAGTTTTGTTTTTGGCGACGGCCAGAGGAGACACAACTTGGAGAATGAAGAAGAGTAGTGCGGTAACGGCCATTTGCAGAGCTTAAGAACAAGGGACGACGTCGAAGACTACATTGGTTTGATCGTTTCTCATTTGTTATTATTTTTGATGGGTTTTAAGAAACCCATAGTCATGTTTTGCTAGATTTTTAACTACGGTTTATGTTGAAACCACTCGGGGTTTTAGGCTATTTTGATTTGAATAATATTAAGCAAAGACCATTATGATTTGATTTGATTAATTCCATGATCTTATTTATTGATTAATCGAAATATGGGTTGTTGCTTCACCGGTTTTGTATAACCTTTGTGCATAATTGTTAGGATAACAAATATATTTGTCTACTTATTTGATATTCCATGCTGGGTTAAATCTTTTGATGGGGTATACTTAGAATAGCCAGGTATAATTTGTGAACCTATAATTAGTTTCGTATAACTTTCTCGCTAATGCAATTTGATGGTGCATGCTTCGGTTTAGTCTTTTGATGTGCCATGCTTAGGGCGTCCCAGTGATATTTGCGACTCTAATACATATAATAGGTGATGTCAATAGAACAAACAATAAATAATTCATGAATTATGTTTCATTTCAGTAATAATTGAATAGAAATAGTGGTGGATACTATAAACCCTGGTTATCGAATTTTCCATTGGTCTCATTTTATTAGTTTAATTTTATTATTTCGTTTTCAATTATAAAAATCCAAAAATATCATTGCAGGTTAATCGATTAGAGATACTGATTATTGATATTTCCACCGCTCCTTGTGGGAACGACCCGTACTTGCCTCTGTCTACTAGTTAGACACCGTGCGATTGCGGTTATTATTATATAGGCATCTCCGGATCCTATCAATTTTCTAATTTGATGTTTAAGTAAATGATTAGATACTTAATGCCATATTATGTAGATGATCTCTCAGATTAACAAGTAGCTTAATTTTGGGGTGTTCTAAAGTTGGTATCAGAGCTTACTATTAGATTTTACATGGGAAGCAGTAGATCTCACTGCCAGATATATAACTAGACTAATTTAGAACCGCGTTGGGTTGTGAGATAAATCTTAATCACTAAAATCTATCAAGAACTAAAAGATTTATTTGGTTGATTGACTTGTTTCCTGGTTGTTTGTACATATGATGAAGTAAAAAAAATTGTAGGTTAAACCAATTCCATTATTATTTTGAAGTTGATAGAGATTAAAAAATAATTAGTTTAAACCTATAAACACGTAGTTAATTCAGCACTGGAAAAATAATGAAGTTAGTAATTTTGAGAGATTATGAAATTCATTTAGAAAACTCATTGAGTACCTTTGCATATACGTAGAGCCATCAATCTATTGAAATAGAAAATTAGTGTGAGAAAGTTAAACTTACTTATCTGTTGGAATTTAAATCGGTATAGTTAAATTTGGAGCCAAAGAACATAGATGTCGTTTAAGTTCCTATAGGCTCCATCTTAATAGAATACAATAACAAACAACAAAGTAGACAATTGCAACTTGTTCTGATAGTAGCGGATAATTTAATTATCCATTACTTATTCCATTATTTTGCTAGATTGACTTCTCAGATTAGATTGCACCTCATCAACGAAATGGAATTAGATGTTTCTATATTAAGTTGTGCGTTAGATATATGAATAACATAATTGTTTTGGTTCAATAAAATCGTAAGACTAGTTAGAATCACAGTTTGACCATCAATGATAATAACAACAATAATAATGGAAGTGAAAAGATGAGGGTACCCAAATACACCACAATCTTAAACTTTTCCACCTATAAGTCCTCTTACCGAAATTGATTGTCTATGGATTGAGTCGAGACAATACAACGAATCGGTATTCACACTTTGTGTGATCGTCTATGGATACGAGATCGAGACAATACAACAATCAAAGTGTGATTACTTGACAATAGGTTCGGAATTAACCAAACTCTATAGGATCACTATCAAGTAATACAAAGTTAAAGTTTGTGTAATTTGCTTTAAGTTGTAATAACCAGAATTATAATTGCGGAAAACAAAAGTAAATGACGCAACAAGATTTTGTTAACGACGAAACCGCAAATGTAGAAAACCCCCGGGACCTAGTCCAAAATTGAATACTCTCGAATTAAGCTGTTATACAAAATCAAACCAACTTCGTATAGTTGAGACCAAGCAACTAAACCTATAGTTCACCTAGTTTCTTCAGTATCCCTGCGCTTCCGACATTCGATAAGTGCACGCACTATTCCTTTTGTTCCAATTCCAAACAGTAAAGGAACAACAAATCAGTTCGGTAAAAACTTTATTCAATCTCAGTGATATGAGTTTGACAAAGGCTTTTCTGTTTAATCCAATAAACTCCTTTGTCGGGTTTAGATCTATCTATCCAACAACTACCAAAGTAGCAGATTTTAGATTTTGCAATCAAATATATATTCTTCCAAGATGCTATATAATGATGCCGATCTACGCAAATAATCAATCAAATCTATCAAGGATAAACCGATTATAGTTGGATCCCATCCGATCAAGTTTTGTGCACACCAAAGATTATGAAACCAATAAGAAATCTTTTTTGTCTTCAAATCTTCTTTAATCTTCAATAAACACATGCACACCACAACTTGAATCTCTTGTGATCAATCACGCACAGAACGGAGTCTGTTAACAATGGATTATCACAAGACGTCTTTAGATCTACAAACAGTTCTAAAGATCCCGTCGACACTTCGATCTAGTTTGAGTGAATCTTATATCAGAAGAGAAGATTCTCAAGAATAAACAAACTAGGTGCAATCAAAGTTCAACAACCGTTAGTCAATCAAATCAAATTCAAAACTAATAATACTGCAATTATTTAGTTTCCCACCAACGGTACTCTTAGAGCTTATTGATCCCACAGAAGTCGTTAAACGAGCGGTCGTAAGAGATTTCGCCTAATTAGAGGGTACTTTCCTCTCCGAATAGACGGCTCCACCAGTAACAACACAACAAGGTAGTTTTGCTGGCTCTTAGAATAGTTTGCTCGAAATGCAAACTTAGGTATTTATAAACCAAGGAAGCTTGGACACCAAGGAATTTCCAAAACCGAAATATTCTTAACATATGCAATATATTTCCAAAATCGGTTTTCATAATTCCTAGAAATGCTTTGTCCAAATATTTACCGAAATCTCACTAGAAAATCTCCAATTAGTAAATGCACATTACCAATTTTTATTTTCCAGAGATATGCATTTTAATTGCTGGTAATTAAAATCATATAAAATTTACAACCTTAATTAAAAGATTCTCAACTTATTTCGGTCCGGGATCTCCTTGAGTTATTAAGGAATATCTTTGAACAATAAAAGATAAGAGTTATTGAACATGTTCAAAGTATGTCGACATCTATTCTTTGTAAATCCTTTTTCATATTTACAATCTTGGAACCGATTATACCACACTTCCAAACAAGTTTAGAATTAGTTCACATGGCTTCCAAAAACTATGTGATTGATCAAATATCAATACACTAATCATGGGTTTACGGTTCTACCAAACACAAGGATCGGTTCTACCTTAATATGGTTACTGGGACCGGTTACATCAGTTACCAGGATCAGTTACGTCAATTAATAGGACCGGTTACCTTATTCTCATGGTATTACTTGTGATCGGTTACACTTATACCAATTACCAGGACCAGTTACGCCAATTACAAGGATCTATTATAACTCTTTTGTGATCGGTCATACCAATTACCATGATCGGTTACACCAATTACAAATATCGATCATACCATCTAAGGTGATTACTTAGGATCGGTTACACTAATAAAAGTCATACCAATATATAAGTCAGGCATTGTGACTAGTTTTACCAAGATACATAACAAGTTATGATCGGTTCTACTAACTCACACATATTGGTAATCCAAAGATATGCAATGAATAACAATTGGTGAATCCAACCTTTGGTTGTTGATTGAAATTGATTGACACTTGAACATTGGTCTTTGGTACCGTCCAAGTTGTATCTCATAATAATAAGGCTCACGGATTCTATCTGTTTGATTTGCTGATTACGTTGAGAAACAGAGATATAACTCTTGGATATATTTCTGTGATTGAGTCTGACTGTCTAGTTGATTCTCTTACAATTATATTGGAGTTAGTCCATATAGATTGCCTAACGAAATATAGAGTGTGGTTGTTAGACCCCCGCTTTTTCAATATGTAAATAAGGTTAGGAAGAGAAATTAAGAGTTATGGAGAAACATGGTAGATAGACTACCAGTTCAAGGTGAAGAGGGATTTGTGATGATATTCCTCTTGATTGCATCTCTCTTAGATATTCCTTCCTTCCATCTCCCTCTTTATCTCTTCTTCTTCATATGTTCTCTGTAAAAAGAGACGGTTATGGTACCGACCAATTAATGGGCTTAGAAGTGTGATTGCGGCTAACTGTTGTGTATGGAGCCCATTAGTTTTGATTATCCATAAGCCGGCTAACTCATCATTAGCATAATTGCTACAGTTCACCTCAAGATTTTTACTGATCATAAAATTTAATGTTTCATTTCAACATTTACATGGATGTATCGCATTTTTTGTTCTCATAGGAAGGGAGAGGGGATGATAGGTGTTGGTGGAGTACTTACACCATGAAAAAGGAAGGTAACATGATAATTTAGTTTTGTTACTCCTCCGTTTTATTTTATAAGTATTAAGTTGTGTTACGTAACAAAAAATTGGCACGTGCATCGCAAGTACGTCTTTGCTAGTATGGATAGACAAAATAAGTTATATCTGATTTCAATGTCATGCCATCATACATCATATTTTCCACATCATGTAGGCTTTATGAAAACATGCAGATGTAAAAACGTCTTTCAAAATCGCCTTCAAAACCTAACAGTATTGTAATTGATAATATCTACATTGTTGTTACTAATAGTGTTTTGTAGAAATGGTCAAATGTTATACCTGATTAGTATCCATCGCTGAAAGATTAATGCAAAATTATTTTGGTGCTTTCATGTTTCTTAATCATACTCTAACTGGAATTTCAAATTTAATCTCCATCATGTAGGGAAATTCATTAGTGTTGTGGAACTCCTTCAAAAAGCTAGAAACATAATGTAGACTGAATGAGAATTCCTACATATAACACAATAGGTAAATTAACTTTTGTACCAGAAGTTAATGTTTGATAATGATAAGTTGCACGTAATGAATCTCTTACAACAATAATTAACTCCTTAGTGGTAGGGTGATTGTATAATTAGTAGGGATTTAAGTTTGCTGGGACAAAATCATCGGTGGTCGTGCACATATACACGTAGAGTTTGCATAATATGACTAATCAAATGGCTAAATATATAAGAGTAAATAATTTAGGTATATATTTTTTTTTATAAAAGGAAATAAATTAAAAAACTAAGGAACCGAAATTACATTGTTCTGATTACATAACCTATAAAACCGCTGATCTTTTCTAGACTTGTCCCAATATCTAGAATTTAAGATGAAACCTGTATACCTGATTAAAATCTTAGCTATTTATCTGCATACCTATTACAAGTTCTTTTGATATAAGAGAAAGAAGAATTAGCAAGAAATTGATTGAAACTTAAGGATTGTTTCAGAATAGCTTTAGATCTCCACCCAACAACAAAATCATCCTTCTTCCTCATACTATTGATAACATTCTTTTGTCATTAAAGAAAACTATTCGTTCATCATTGTATCATTGTATCATTGCATGCATCTGACTGCTTCTCTTCATGCTCTGGACTCTGCTTCCTCAGAGATGGAGCACCAACCTGTTCCTCCTGCAATGTCCATAATATGACCAATGTTATTAGTTTTAACAATCCCGTAAGCAAATTTCTTTGTTTTACTTTCGAATGCAGCATCAAAAAATATGAAATGCTGATCATTCAAATCATTAAAAACTTCATGACAACAGTTAGGATGAGGAGCATCACATCTACTAGTACAAGAGTTTTTAACATGAGAATAACTCTTGTTATTGATATAGATTGGCAGATCCTTTCTTATAAACTCAATTAGATCAACAAGGTTAGCTTTAACAAAATCAAAAACCACCCTGCACCTGAATTTCCAGATATACCATAAAATATAAGTAATTTGATCCCTATTAATTGAATCCTTCAACCATAGCAGAACCCGATCTTTAAGACTCAAGTTAGAAGCAACATAGTAGGTACTGGTAAGAGAAAGACCCCTCCACACAACTTTAAAGAAAACACAATTTGTAAAAAAGGTGATATAAATTTTCTCTAGCATTACTATTGCATAAATGGCAAATAATATCAATGTGAGTGTATCTACCTAGACTCTCTCTAACTGGAAGGCATCAACTGAGAGCTTTCCATAGGAAAGTCTTAACTCTAGGCATAACGTTTAGCTTCCATATACCAACCCATTCAATATTCTGATTATTGTGGTTTTTGTTACAAAGATAGTTATAAGCTGATTTAACGGAGACTGAACCATTTCTGGTACCTATCCATCTCCTCTTATCCCTTTTATCCATATTATTACAAGGCTCAAGCAATTTTATTTCCTCAAACAGATTGTTTATCAAGTTATGATTCCAATTTCCATTAATATCAAACAATTTAGAGACTTTTTTTAACTACTTGTAAGCTATTACCGATTCTAGGCTTTGGGCACTTTCCATTGGGTAACCATCTATCATTCCAAATTTCAATATTTCTACCATTTCCTAACTCCCAACAGTGGTTCTCCCTAATTATATATATACCTTTACATATACTAGTCCAAACCCAGGATTTTATTTTTTTATTTTTATAAAAGAGAAGATCATTTTCAGGAAAATATTTATGTCTAAGAATAATACACCACAACTTATCTGGATTTTCTGGAAGACGTCATGCCATTCTGGTTAACATGGCTAAATTAAATTTATAAGGGCTTTTAATACCCAAACCACCATTAGCTTTACTAACGAACATGGAATTCCAAGCCTTTAGGTAAATACCTCTATTGAACTTATTGTTTTTCCACCAAAAATCTCTTTGCAGAGCATCAAGCTTGTCTAAAGTTTTTTTAGGAATAAGGAAGCACAACATTTGATACATAGGCATGGTTGTAGTAACATAGCTAATGAGGGTTGTTCTACCTGCTTGCGATAAAAATTTAGCCTTCCAACCTTGAATCATACTGTAAATTTTATCTGACATATCCTGATAATTACAACTCTTTGCTCTGTTAAAAAATAAAGGTGTACCAAGTAAGAATCATTTTTGTTATTCTACCTACTCTAAGGATTCTGGCTAACAATTTGCAATGTTTATTTTCCACTTTTTTGCTAAAATAGACACCTTTTGATAATTTATAACCAGTCCTGACGAATCACTAAATATTTTCAACACATTAAGGAGATTTCTAGCTTGCACTATGCTAGCAGAAGTAAATAAAAAAGAATCGTTAGCAAAGAAAAGATGTGACACAGATGGACAATTTTTAGTAACCTTAATCCCTGTAATCTTACCATTTATTTTAACATGAAAATAAGTTTTGAAAGAGCTTCCATGCAAATGATAAATATATAGGGAGACCCTGCCTTATTCCTCTCGAGGGAAAAAAGTTTTCCCTGGGGAACCATTAACCAGACCAGAATATGAAACTGAAGAAATACAATTAAATACAAGGTCATAGAAATCATCCGAAAAACCAAACTGTTTAAAAACTAAAAGAATGAAATCCCATTCAAGCCTATCAAAGGCATTTGAAAGGTCCAAATTTAAAGCCATTGTGCCATTTTCCTCTTACTAGTTTTCATAGTATGTAGAATTTCGTGAGCCACAATAATATTATCAGTGATTTGTCTCTTATGAATAAAAGCAGATTGGTTCTGAGATATTAAGTTATCAAGCAATGGTTTCAATCTATTTGCTATAATTTTGGAAATAATTTTATAAAGGGCATTACTCAAGCTAATGGGCCTAAAATCACTAGGATTTTTTGGACTTTTTATTTTAGGAATCAAAGATATAAAAGTATGGTTTATTTTTTTTATTAAAATTTTTTTCCTTAAAAACTTTCTGAAGCTAAGAAATAATTTCATCCTTTAAGATATCCCAGTGTTGTTGATAGAAGCATGGGGGAAGCCATCGGGCCCTGGAGCTCCCCAAGCATTCATCATGAAAATGGCTTCTTTTATTTTCATTTCATTTGGTATTTCACATATGTAGTTTAATATTTTCCTCCATACTAATAGTAAGTTGAAGAATTTCCTTAAAATAGGATCAATATCTCTACCACTAGTTTGAGCTACATTCTTAAAATGGTTGGTTAACAGTGTACTTAAAAGTTCTTGACCTTCTATCCATAAACATGTGTTATCCCTAAGAGCATGGATATTATTAAACCTTTTCCTATCAGAAGCTTGCTGGTGGAAGAACTGAGTATTATTATCATTCTCATTGATGACTCCAATATATTTTTCAATTTCATACCAAGAGATTAGCTCATTTTGAAGTTGTTCTATATAGTGTTTAGTTTCTATACTATAGGGTTTTCTATTTTCTACTTCAATGCTTTCTAGGATACTAGAGATATTCTTAAAAATGTTACCAAAGTCTGAATTATTCCATGATCAAAGATCAATTTCTATATTTTTTTAGCATTTTTAGGAGATTGTTTTGTTTTTCTTTACTATGAGAAATAGATTTATTTATAACATTGTTATAATTTTTATGTTCTATACAACACTTTATATATTTGTAAGGTCTGTAAACCTTATCCTAGAGAGGAATAGTTTCTAATAAAATCGGAGCATGGTCTGAGGCAACCCTAGTAAGATGTGTATTACAGTAAAAACTCCATATATTAATAAAAAATCATAGTCCCAATTTGGGCCAGTTAAAAATAGTAATAACCTCCAAATTTTAATATTAATAGACTTTTCTAGTCCCACAATAAGGAATTTTCCTCCATATAGTAATATAATCTTCATTATTGGAAACTTATAGATCTTGTTACATCAAAATTCAAGATGAAATAAAATACTTATCTATAGTTGTTTGAGACAATGATGTAACTTTTTTTTTATTGTTATCGCGTATTTTGATTTGCGGATGTGTAAGACCTCATTACTACGCGCACCATCTTGTTGAAGCCAAAACATTTCCAACTTGTCGAGCATGTTTAAAGCTTCTTGGCATGAAACATTTGGTATCTCCGTACTATCATCATCAGGATTATCTCCCTCCGCTTTTTGTCTAATTCCATCAATGATTTGTTCTTCGGTTAGGGCATATACGACTTGTTGCTCATTTGGATGATTAAGGAACACGTCCATATCATTTATCATTTACATACTTTGAATTAGCAAAAAAAATACTCATTTTTTGATATACCTCCCTATATTAATAAACTCCATATATTAATAATTTTGTAAAGTCCCAAGGCTATTAATATATGGAGTTTTTACTATATTTGATTTTGGAAACATTTCTAGCCATTTATGATTAACGAAGACCCTGTCTATTCTCTTTTGTATATTTTGCTCTCTTTTTTTTTAAAGCTTCTTGGCATGAAACATTTGGTATCTCCGTACTATCATCATCATTTTACTTCCTTTTGGATTATCTCCTCTTTTATTGCATGCATGGTTTTTGTCTAATTCCATCAATGATTTGTTCTTCGGTTAGGGCATATCCCATCGACTTGTTGCTCATTTGGATGATTAAGGAACACGTCCATATCATTTATCATTTACATACTTTGAATTAGCATCCAGTCTAAGAGTTTCCTTTCTCAAAAAAATATTTTCTTTCTCATTTTTTGATATACCTCCCTATATTAATAAACTCCATATATTAATAATTTTTGTCCCAAGGCTATTAATATATGGAGTTTTTACTCGCGACATCGTTGTTTATTTGATTTTGGAAACATTTCATTTCAAGCCATTTATGATTAATGAAGACCGACTTGTTGCTCATTTGGATGATTCATATCATTCTCTTTTGTATATTTTGCTCTCTATTAATATATGGAGTTTTTTCATTTTATGATTTCTATTCTCTTTTGTATATTTTGCTCTCTTTTTCTTCTGTTGGTCCATGTAAAAGGGAGGCCAGTAAAATTTAGATCAACTAAACCTAAAGTCTGAATACAGTGAAAAACATATGCAAAACTACTCGTTGATGGGTTATTTCCACATTCTTTTTCATCTTTATGCAAAATAAAGTTCACATCACCAATTATGGCCCATGGAGATTCTAGTTCACTAATACTATTGATGAAATTCCATTGTCATCTCTATTTTTATTATCTAAGGCACCATATATAAAAGAAACATACATACATAAATTATCTTTGATTATTTGAAAATGAAAAATGTTATGCTTAAAAGTTATCAATTTAGCAGATACTCCCTGATTCCAAGCAATTGCAAAACCTCCTGATCTACCCACTGAAGGATGATAAACCAATCTTTTAGTTTCATACGTCTAAAAACTTTTTCAACCATAGATAGACCTACCTTAGTTTCAGATAAGAAGATGACATCTAAGTTATGAGATTTAATTATATGATTTAGATGGACTTGTTTAAACTGTGATCTAATACCTTGTAAATTCCAAGATAGAACTTTAAACTCATTTCCCCTAGTTATTTCATCCTGAATGACATATCTAAATATAAGATTACTTTGTAAAGTAAATAAAGCAGAGTATAGACTAATATGAAAAATAGTCAGATATTTAAAGCAGGCATATAAATATCTTTGAAGGCTAATATGCAAAAGAATCTTTCTGTAATCATAATGTTTCTAAAGTTGCTTTCTTGAGATAATCTCTCCACTCTGAAAATACCAGGATAAAGACTTGAATTTACACTCATACTCCTTATTATGCATGCTATATTAAGGAAGAGAGTTATATTGAAACAGTAATGAAGATTCCGAAATATATTATATAGTCTTTGAAAAATTATGTTCAGGGGGAAGATGATTTTTTTTTAAAGGTTTCGGGATTATGCATAACTTGAAAGATAGTGATAACATGAAAACTTTTAGTTCTTAATATGATTAGCTTGCTAAAACTTAAAAACATGCTCTTAAATGTTATGTATTTGCATTTGATGAAGACAAGTAGCAGTAAAGAAGAATAATAAAAAATTACCTCAGTATTTTCAGTTTGAGAAAGATGCTTAAAGCTAATCCCAGTTCTGGCTATGTCAGAGTCAGTTTTCTCAGTCTCCATCTGTTTGCTTTCAGGTAAGAACATGGCACAATCAATAGCATTTTCCTTGTCAGCACATGAAAATTCTTCCACTTCCTTATCATTTAATTCAGCTGTTTCAGAGTTATTTTTGAGAACTTCCCCCCAGACTTTTTCCTTCTTTGCCAACTGAAATTTCCTTTGTATTGTCTTGAAGAACTTCTTCTGCCATAATGATTGGTGCGGTATTTTCCTCTCCTTCTACCTCTATCCAGTTATCATTTACAACTTTCTTATTTTTGTCTTCTTCATCATCCTTTATAAGTATGTTGTTTCTTCTTACCATGATAGAATAGTGACTCAATAATTTGAACCATTCTGACCGTTTTTTATTTTGTTTTTGTTCTTTGAAGCTAACTTTTATACTCTCCTTTGTTTCCTTTGCTTCAATCACTGACTTTCCTTTTAAAGCTTTCTTTAAATCTTCTTATGTTATCTTTCTTCTATCTCCAAAGATTCCAATAGCATTCACCTTTTTGTTGGCCTCAAATTCCATGTTGTTGTTCATGTTTCCTTCGTTCTCACCTAAATGGTATCTTCAACATCTATTCTTCTCCTTTTAGTCCCTTTATTCATATAATTAACCATGTCTGTTAAAGCACTGCTTGGTCGAACTCGCAAGCGTTGCTATCTCAATCTTGTTGTCAAGTTTAGTTGCTGAAACTATAAGTCTTGATTTCTAGTCTAATTATATCTAAGTCTCGGATTAGGATAGAAAGTGTAGTTGAGAATTAGACTTCACGACGTTCATCGATTGAAGACGAAGAACTACTAAGGGGAGCTTTTGGAACTTCATCAACAAAAGGTATGTGGAGACTTGAACTCATCTATCACTCAAAAGTCTATCTACTCTATCACCTATTTGAGATAAAAGTCATATAGCTATATAGACTTCGATTATACACATTTGATATTTTGAGCTGAGTTTAACTCGCTTACATATTTCTCGAAATATGTGTTGGTAAGCTTTCGCTTTAACCAAGTTCATCTTATATTCTTGACGAAAGTCAAAAGATGATCATGTGAAAATCACCTGGTAACATCTTACATGATTTGTGTGAGACAGTCATTTGATGAATACTCAGAAATGTTTCGTATTGATCATTCGATCACTTGAAAATTGCTTTGAAGCTAATAGTTTGTGTGAGACAGCTATTATCGTCTTCTAATAATGTTTAAATGATTGAAATGGGAGTTTTGAACACTTAACCGTAATTGGATTATGAGCACAGTATGCGTACTTGCATATGTGTTGATCCAAGACCGGAATGCAGTATGCATACCCATACGCGTACTGGCGAGATCAGGTAAAGTCCGGGACCTATAGTATGTGTACATGTACGCGTACTGGCGAAGTCATTTGAAGTTCGGGTACTATAGTATGCGTACATGTACACGTACACGTACACGTACTGGATTTAACTTAAGTTTGAAAGTGTACGACAGTATGCGTACACGTTTGCATACTGGCGAACACAGTCCAAGTCCGGCTACTTAGGTATACGTACCCGTTTGCATACTTGAGTGGGTTATGTTCTAAAAATAGGAATGCAATCTTTTGCAAACCGTGGCTATAATGTTCATGAATTGATTCGAGTGAATCAAAATCGATTTTGCTTCAATTGTGTCTTGTATACTTCTATGAGAATATAAACAATTGAACAACTCTAGAACGAGTTTCATTTGAGTCATTTGAACTAATTATGGTTAAGATGAATAAGGTTGATATGAAAGTGTTCATATGGCTAATTTCGGTTAACTATTGTTAAGCCAACAAAGGTGCACACGTTTAGGTACGGTTACTCATATCTAAATGAAGTCACTTTTCATTTATGTGTAACAAGATAAGTTCGATCTAACGGTTGAAAGATATTAGCTTGAGTCTAATCAGGTTTTCATCTAACGGAGAATATTGAATGCTTTATTACCAAGGTAACATTGATTGCAAACCCTA
This sequence comes from Papaver armeniacum, assembly GCA_023531295.1. Classification (NCBI taxonomy): domain Eukaryota; kingdom Viridiplantae; phylum Streptophyta; class Magnoliopsida; order Ranunculales; family Papaveraceae; genus Papaver; species Papaver armeniacum. Next base: position 59,096 of record JAJJWW010010975.1, read on the forward strand.
ATTTGAAGACTATATAAAGGATAACTCTAGCAACTGGGAAACCTAATCCCAACACCTCATGTGTGATACTAGTTGCGACTAGAGTCGATTCTCCTTTAACCTAGGTTTTTCTAAAACTATTATAGGTTAACGACTTAAAGACTTCATTGGGATTGTGAAGCCAGACCCAACTATTTTCTCTGTAGTTGCGTGTTATGATCTTGCTTTATTCTATCGTATTGAGTACTATCTTCTCTAAGATTTTCTCGAGATTTAATCTCCGATAGGCAAGATAAAAAGTAGTCACAAACATCTTCGTCTTTCGTTTGTGATTACATAATATCTTGTTTCGCTACCATACGATTAAGATTATTGTGAGGTGATTGACATTTCTAGGTTATTCTTCGGGAATACAAGTCCGGTACATCAATTGGTTCATGTTCACCATGATTTATTAAAAGACGGAACAAAACTCATAGGTATATCTGTGGGAGACAGTTTTATCTATTCAATAGACTTTTCTGTGTGAGATACATTGGTTTATCAAGTCTTCGACTTTGGGTTGTAGAAACTCTTAGTTGTGGGTGAGATCAGCTAAGGGAATCAAGTGCGCATAATCCGGCGTGGTTCTAGAGGCGTAAGGAACGCGACTGTACCTTGATCAGTGTGAGATTGGTTGGGGATCAACTACATTCCAGTCCGAAGTTAACTTGGAGTAGGCCAGTGTCTGTAGCGGATAAATACAGTATGGTGTTCAAATCTGGACTAGGTCCCGGGGTTTTTATGTATTTGTGGTTCCTCGTTAACAAAACTTCTGGTGTTTGTGTTATTTCTTTTCCGCATTATATTTTCTATATAATTGAAATATCACAGGTTGTGCGTAAGTTCAATCAATTGTGAATCCAAACTTTGGTTGTTGATTAAATTGATTGACACTTGGATATTGGTTTTTGATACCGTCCAAGTTGTTTCTTATATTAATCATGATCACGGATTTCTATCTGTTTGAATTTGCTGATTATATTAAGAAACAGAGATATAACTCTTTGATATACTTTTCTTAAGATTGAGTCTGAATGTCTAGTTGATTCTCTTGAAAGTATATTGGAGTTAGTCCATACATATTGCAAAGCGAAATATTGGGTGTGGTTGTTAGACCCCCGCTTTTTCACTGTCTATTTCACTATCATAAATTTTAAGAGTCGCTGCAGCATCAGCAAGGAGCTCAACTATGCTTTCTTGAATTCTGCTTTGTGAAGTAGAACCCATTTCAGGTGTACTGTCTCCCTCCTCATAAACAAAGATTTTTGGAAAGTTTTTCTTATACTCAATATATCTTGCACTTCACTTCTCCTTTAAGTGTTCAACATCTACATGCCAACAGTCTCTGCATGTTCCATGTGGTATCTCCAGGAAGAAATTTTTTATCTTGATTGTTTCTCTATCTGACCCTTGAATTATGATTATCTTAACCTGATGAACCAGAACTTTAGTTATGTCAACCAGTACATGAGCTTTGTATTCACCATCTGAGTTAAGAGGACCTAAAAGGCTGAGAATCCTCCCAACTTTTGCAGCCACCATTTCTGCCACATAACCCCTTTCAACTAGATCACTTTTGAGATTGAATCTGATCAAATAATCTTGAGCATTAAAATCCACATCTTCTATCTTGTATCACAACTCCAAAGTCGCATTGTGAGAAGTTTTCCTTGAACTCTGTTTGGAATTGAATAAATTACAACAACAAAATCTCCAGCATTAGAAAACCAAATGTGGGTGCAAAAATATTCACCCCAACATTCTTCGAGATACGTGTAGATGATTAAATCACCGTCGTTGATTTGATTCCACCAAAGATGCTGAAGCAATTGTGACTGATGTTGATTGATTGATCACTACACCAAATTCTGGGATTAGAAACGAGAACAGTGCCGTTACTAAACGGGTTTAACGACCCTACTTTGTTGCAAAAGTGGGTGTTACATTTTTTTGTAACGGCTTTGTGGCCGTTATGAATTTTTTTTCGTAACGGCCCTCGTAATGAGCTTGAGCCGTTACGAATTTGCCACGTGGTAACAGCTCAGGGCCGTTACGAATTTTTTTTGCAACAGAGCTGTTGTAACAGCTTATAGCCGTTACGAACTTTTTTGTAACAGCTTATAGCCGTTACGAACTTTTTTGTAACAGCAAAAAAATTACTGCCGGTAAACCCTGACCTGGTCAATATTGGTCAATATTGACCAATTTTGACCAGGTCAAGGCTGACCAGCAGTAATTTTTCCGCCGGAAATAAGCCGGAATTCTAAATTCAATATATTCATGACCACACTCAACAACAATTTCTTCAATCTATGCAAAAGAACATTTATTCAATTCATAATCACATTCATTCAATTCATCTCATGTTCATATAACAAAGAAACTGAACATATAACAAATAAACTGAAATTTCTCTAAGTACCAAATTTCTCAAAGAAACTTTCTAAAAGAATACATACAAATACAAACTTACTGCAAGTGAGGGAATCTTTCTATGTAACGAACTCATACAACTTGAAGCGTAAACTTAAACCGACTATCCAAATGCCAGACACTTACATAATCAAACATAAATAGTAAAAGTCTACAGGCTTATCCAAAAAGCATAAGTACCTGAAATGGGAGGGACAGGCGGCCAATCTACACACTCATTATCATTAACACAAAAACACCGACAGTATAGTGCTCCCCGATCTGACAGTTGCCACAGAGATTTATCGTTCAGATTTGTCATCATCTTGTGGTAGATATGGAGAAGGAAACGAACATCATCAGTAGCAGCTCGGACCATTTGTTCGGTAAATGGTCTGTATGTCCAAAATTTAGGATCCTAGAGAAAACCAAGGCATTCTACTTCAGTATCTAACTGAAAGAAAGAGAGGTAACTACACTACCAAAATTAAAAGACAGTTGGCAGTTAACACCGACCTTCCTTAATAGAACTCGCACTTCTTCCTTCTCAAGGTACGATACGCCTGTAATTACATACAGAAATTAAAAACCAAAACGAAAGCTATAAGCCCCAGAGAAAATGCTAAAAGCCAATAAGGATACAACTACTATCATAAAACTGATATAGTACCACAATAACGTAGATCTGCAAGGAGGGTTACAAAAGATATGTAATCATCTGGTGTCCTCGCCTTTCCCTCTTGCTCTTCAATCAGAGAATAAGCTATCTGAATGAGAAGATCAGAACTAATGTCATTTTATTATAAAGCACAGAGATCCCTTAAACAATAGATCAAGAGGTCAAGAATAAAAACTGTGTCGACAGAAAATTGAAACGATGCTCCAGTTTCAATGTCAATCAATGTTAACTAAAGTCAAAGACACAAGTACGAATGGATTGTTCTTTTACCTATTCAATATCTTTGTTTCACCTAACTTTTCAAAATTTTGGCAACTCACACAAGCACAACATCTTCAACTAGGAAGCAATTGGTCCGATGATTTCTACATTCCCGAAATCACATAATGCCCTGCATAATAAAAGAATTGGTAAAGGCATCAGCCGATTTCACTGCAGTACAGTGATAAAGTCGTTGGGGAGATGATACTAATGACCTGAGTAAGAAACATGTCAACACTAAATTCTTTATTGATCAAAACAACAATAATAACAGAAGAATTGTGTAGAATGAATTTGAAATTTTCAAACAAGCTTATCCTAGATTTCAACCACTATGTTTTTAACAAGCTTACCCTTCCATGTCAGTCCGACCATATGAAGCCTACTACACCACAAAGTGAAGAAGGAATTCGAACTGAGCCTGCATATTAATAAAAATTGTATTCTGAATAAGAAGAATATTCTTAATATGTGTCATGCAGAAAGCCAATATGTTACTGGTCCAACCTCCACCATCGGTTCCAAGTGCGGCCGAACATAATCCAGAAGCTGCAATTGCTGCTGGACCCGAGGAAGATCCACCAGTATATCTGTCTAGGGATTGAGGGTTTCTCGTTGTTCTGTAAGGAAGAAGCATTGAAAAATATAAATATCATAATCACCAATTCAACATTTTATACAAACTCGACATATATTAGATCAACCTACCCATAATTAGGATTATTTCCAGTTGTTCCAAGGCCCAATTCGTGCATATTTGCTTTCCCAATGAGAATCGCACCACAACTTCTCAATTTTGAAACAGAGGTTGCATCTCCTTTGACTGGGCGGACTTCGTGGAACCATGTTGTCGCACCTGTGGTTATAGTTAAGTGAGAAACTTCGAACAAAGTCCAACAATATAACAGTTAGACAAACAAACAACAACTTACTCTACCTATCAATATAACACTACACACTGATGAAAGCTTACCCTTCGATGGATATGGAGAGCAGTCTATATCATCCTTGATTGCCACAAAAATTCCATCCAAGATAGACATTGGGTTTCCTGCAGAACATGTATCCATTACCAGTAAATACAAGATTACACGAACAAAGGTGTACACTATACCTCAATTATAAACAACATACGAATTAAAATTAAACTAACCTCACCTAATTCTGTTGGTATAATTCCACCACTCCACTCTCATATTTTTGGTGGCTTTGGCATCTTTTGAGGTTTTCAGCAAACATAAAATAGAGTCATTGAGTGGAAGTTACATGAAATTCAATAGCACAGTTGTAACAAACCAAATGATAAGTAAGTAGATTATAGAATGAATTAGGAATCTCTCGCTACTAAAGGCAAAGTTCCAGAAACAGAAAACGACAAAAAATTGCAGGGCATTCATATTATGAGTCAAAAAATACAGTTGATGAACTTATGACCATTAGCGAACGGATTACCTCGGTCTCAATCTTCTTTGATTTTGAATCTTCTTCTAGCTTATCACTTTTCTTTGAATCGACACTCGCTTCGAGCTTATCTCGTAGCCATAATATTTCAGGCACCTTTTTCGGATTTGCATCAGACTCCATTTTTCCAAAATCTTTTAAGACCTACAAATGTAACCATAAAAGAACTGTTAAATGCTTATCGTGTTTATTTTATTTTCTTAAATCAATAAGAGCTAGTTAAAAAGTTATCTACATAGCTTAGTGTGTAACTCACAGAAACTCAAATCCAATCTTCTCCAACTGAATCTTTTGAAGTGTGTTCTTTGAAATCTTCCTTGTTCTACTGAGACCAATTTTTTTTTTTTAAATAATGAAATGTTACAAGAACAATATCGAGAAGGCCAATGAGAATTATGGTCAAGATCTTGTGACAAGACATGGCTAAGCCGATTACCTAGATGTAGTCGACCCATCTCAAGATATTGGGGTATTTACGCCTCTCGGTACTTGAAAAGATCATTATGATGTAACGCATTAGTAAAATTACATTAAGAATCAGGACGGTGTAGATAACTTTGCTCATCCAATGAAATTCTTGTTCATCAGAGCGCAATATCAACGAATAATCCTTTGATTTGAAAGGAAGAGGTAGCTTCAATATCTCATTTACTCTTCTTACTCACAAACTCAAGTTATACCTAACCCCGCTCATAAAACTTTAATATAGTAGGAGAAAGAACCACTGAAAAGTGTAAAAAATACAAATTATTGAAATGAAAACAAGATCATAGTACGTACCACAAATGAATGCAAGGCTGCATATACAACAATGTACGCCCCAGGATGAATTGAGCCCGCCACCTACGAGTACAGTCTTCAAGATTAATTCATCATTTAATCCTTTGAGAACTTCAGCTCGAGCTCCAAGATCAGCTAGAAATTTGTCTGCAAATGCTACCCATTTCATCACCTACACCCAATAATTAGCAGCAATAGATCCAGTCAGCTTTATTCAAGAAATTAAGAAAAACCCAACTAAATTAGATTGGAGAAATTACTTAAGAATGCTAATAACCTAGTAAAAAGTAATGCAATTGAAGAAGTTAAGATTTTAATTGATGTTTTGGATACTTACTGATTCGATGGAGTATCGTTTGCAGAGAGCATAAACGATTGCTTCTTTAGCCTTGTAACTTTCAGTAGAAACACCATTTGTCGCCATTGTTGGTTTGGTTCCTCTGCTTCGAGTTCGTTTTCCTTTCATCATCTTAATCATTCACTTCTGATTTTGATTTGTTGGATTCATCTTCATTCTCATCCTCTGCTTCAGAATCTACTCAACCCCCTACAGAACCACCTCCACCTAAAGCTGCTACAGCTCCTACAAATCAACTAAAAAACCAATTTTCAATTGATAACTAAAACCTAGAAAAATAAAACAAAGGCAAACTAAAATTAAACTAACCTCACCTAATTTTGTTGGTATACTTCCAACATAATTCATGTTTTAAACAAAATCCCTAATTTTCAAAACCCTGAAATCAATTTTACAAAAACCCTAAATTTCAATGTTGCGATTAAACCCAAATTTAAAAACATAGAAAAATGATGTTTGGGTTTGAAGAACTGACCCATTTTGACGATCCATGATCTTTATTGAATCCTTTTTCTCTCGATTTGTATGGTCTAAAAAACCAAATTGGGTCAATGAGTTATCTTCATCTTCCTTCAATGATATCAAATCATCTTCAAATCAGCATACATGACAAATCGAAAAAACTAAAACCCTACAGATGATGAAAAACTTGTACAGATCTATGAAATCAAAATCCTAAAATAGATTAACAGACGATAAAAAACCCTAAGATTGAAAAACTGATTATGATAAAAGAGAGAGAAAAGATATGAAAAATGAGAAGAAAAGTCAATGATTGAAGATGATTGAGAGGTTTCTGTGATGTTTCTCGGTTGTAGATTACTGAAGATGAAGTTCGCTGGGGTTTCAAAGAAGAGAGGTTGGAGCAGAAAAGGAGAAAAGAGAAATGGGAAATGAAAAATCGATCTGTCGATTCTCACTAAGGCATGGGATGAAATGAGGCATGCATGTGAATCGCACACGCAGGGAAGGAAATATCCTCTGGTATTATTCATATTGGGTGGAAAAAATAATAGCACGCATGTGAATGGCACACGCAAAATTGCAAGTGTTACGACCCAGGTGTGACCAAGCGTGTGACTGGCATGCCTATAAAAAAATTCTAATTCATAACGGCTGACCCTCATTCCTACGAAATTCGTAACGGTCCATGCCTGGTACGATTTTTTTTGTAACGTCCATTTGTAACGGGAATTTTGTAACGGCTGCAAAGCCGTTACGAATTGTTGTTACTAATCCGGGAATTTGGTGTAGTGGATCTCCAACTACCGATTCAACTCCACGAGAAATTGTTGATGTGATTAATGTTGAATGGTGGGGTACCTACAAAAACACTCTGATGCTAAAGTCAGAGAGAGTTTCTCAGCAGGCTTTTTGTGTGGAAAAGGATTAGAAAATCTGTACCTTTTGAGTTAGGATTTAGCCTCTATTTATAGGCAGAAAGTAGGTCTAGCTTAGGGTTTCCATAGTTATCTTAATAACTTCCCTTACCTGTATAAATCCAAGAAAACAGCCAGATTCATGATAAAATTTGTTATTCCTCAAATAACTATCATAATCCTTATTTATCTTTAATTATTATCTTGAATAATAATCATAACCACTTAAGATACTTATCCTCTTTTTGTTAGGATTTTGTAATTATCTTAAATAATTATTATCTTTAATAATAATTATAACCACCTAAGATAATTATCCTCTTCCTGTTAGGATTTATCTGGGCTTCCATAATAAGCAAAAATGGGTTTCCATAATAAACCAAATGGCTTCAATAATAAGCCAACTAGACTTCCAAAATAAGCCAGTTATGTTTCCATAATAAACAAAATGGGCTTCAATAATAAGCCAATTAGGCTTCTTTAATAAGTTTTGGGTTTCTTTAATATAAACCGACCTTGCTTCCAAAATAAGCCAACTGGGCTTCTGTAATAAGCCTTGTGGGTTTCTCTAATAAACCGACGGGTTTCCATAATAAACCAAACTGGTTTCCCCGATAAACAGCATGTCACCGGTATAGAATAGCTTGTGCGGTACACAAGTGCACCATTTTAATGGGGTACAAACATCGCCCCCTCTTAATTCTCAACTTGTTGATGGATTAAGAAAAATACAATACTAGCTTTCTACCTTAAGGTATGACCCGGGCTTTCTTGCTTCAATTAATGTTCACGTACCAAAATATTGCACATCTGAAATATTACGCACATCTTTTTAGCGGCACCACGTCCATTTTACATGAGAGGCCAAATTTTCCGATAATGCTTTGTTGAGTAACGTTTGTGTGTGGAGGGCCACGTGCCAATGTGGGCTCATTAACTTTTTCCCATCAAACTAACTACTCAATAAAACGTTGGTTGTTCTCCTTACTTGGGACTTTATAAGCCCATGTATAGTTTGAAAACACATTCATAATAGCATTTGTATATATAAAAAAGAATTTTATTTTAAGAGAATATGCAGACTCACTTGCCATTTCGCATGAATCCTTGAACAATTGTAACTCCAAAGTCTTTTTGTACGCGACACTTTTAGTTTGCTGACGATTGTCCCATAGCGAGGTAGGATGCTCACAATGACGGAAATACTAACTTCCCCATAGTCAAGTACGTAATTACAGCTCACGGTAACACTTTTGGGGTTTGTGTTTTCTTGGAATTCAACAAGAACCGCCATATCACGTCATGATTTGACTCTCTCAATTTGACTTATTATTTGAGACTTTAATTCCCATTGAAACACCAGTTATTGGAGTTTGTTTCCAACACGAAGATCTTGAGCCTGTCTAATATAAGTGGACGTACCATCCGTCTTCCTTTCTTTGCTCTAATAATGGAATTTGAGTGAAGTAGAGTAACTTTATTTCTTTTCTTTTTCTGCGGATGTTTTCTGTAGATGTTCTCTTTGTTAGAACCTTCGTTTCCTAGCTTGTATTTCTTGTAGGATATTGCAAGAACTATTTGATTTTGCACGGCACTTTATTCCCTTGGTTTTTCTCTTTGATAGAAAAACACTCCAATTATTAACCAGTTAATCTCTTTAATAAAAAAACCATCAAAATTCTTTTCCCATTCATATGAAAATTCGGAGTCTGGATTAAATTAATAACTCAACTTCGACTTCGAGAACATACCTCACTCGAATGCAGGTTTCTCCCATATCTTGCTAGGCACATTGATTGCCCATATGCTCCCAACTGTCCTAGAATTTGCTGACTCAACGCTCTTGTGTCTACGATTAATGAATGTATGACAATCTCTGGTGTACAGGCTGACTGTCTCTAATATTTTGTCATACAATTTCTTTCTATGCTCCATCTCCTTTACCAGAAGCTTTTCGTTTTCTCCTTTTGTTTCATCTTTTATTTATTGAAACATTTCTGCTCTTATTCTTGAAGTACTTCTATCAAAACACTTCGCTTTTGTTTATCTCTTTTCTAGAAAAATATTGCAACTATTTCCTTGATAAGCAAAATACTTCGTCTTTATCTTTCCCTTTAATAGAAAAACATTGCAAATTAATCAACTTTGTCTTTGTCTTTCTCTTTATTGGAAAAACATTGCACGTATTTCTTTAATAAATACATGCAAAAAGTATTCTTAATTGGGACTATAAACTCGATTTATAATGTAATCGGTGGCGTTCGTTCGTTCAACCCTAGCCACCTCCATTACTTGAAATGATACTGAAAAGATGTCTTCTATTGTTAGACTTCTTTAAACAAGTCTCTTTTGATTTCGTGCTTGGCAACACTTTAGCCGCCCCCATTATCTGTAGAGATATTTCCAAATTGCAAAGACGCCCCCAGGTGAGGCGGGAAATGGATCTTCTATATCCAATCCTTACTTGCTAGATGACGATGGGATTGTGATCAGGTATTTTTTCCGTTACCATCTCTATTTCTAGGTCCATCGTGATTTTTTTTTTTGGAATCGCCTCAAAATGTTGTCTTGGTGTGGCGTGTCCCTCGGTTCCGGACCCTTTCGTCGTACGTGACAACTTTAGTTTCTTTGCATATCTTCCATTGAGCATGTTGCTGACTAACCTCAGGCAACAAATCAAACGAACTTTGAAATTGATCATGTTGCTGACCCAAGTGCATATAAAAGTTTCTCGAACACATGAACTTTTGCTTCCATTTTGTAGGGAATTGAAAGACGATTCCAACGAGCTAAAAAAAATCACTCAATTCGGACTTAAAACGAAAAAGTTATTGAAGAAACAAGATTTGCACGAATCACGTGTGCGTTTGTTGACATGGCAGTGATGACTGTGCAGAATCGCTGAATGGAACTGTTGACTGGAATCCCTATTGATGACGTGGCACCCGATCGGTGCTGACATGGAATCACAGGGTAGACGATACCGACAAGTTTGCCGATGGCAGATGACTAGATGCTGACGTGGATGAATATTCAGCGGTGAAGGGTCGCTGACTAAAGTGCTGACGTGGCAGCTCGTGCTGACTGAACCGCGTCTGCTGACTTGTCAACTTTTGACTGGATTGTTGTGTTGATGTCACAACTGGCTAGACCCGGATGGTCTGGCCCAGCTAATGAAGTGGTTGGACCGGTAGCGAAACAGACTTGGTTTACACGTGTCTTTATCTGATTAGAGCATCCTTTGTGAACCGGTTTGATAAACCGAGAGCTGGATCAGAGGCTGGACAGATCCTACAGATGGGATCTTGTGAATCTGACGGACCCGAAATATCCAGTGATCATAATAACCATTGTTATGAGGATCACGACTATGTTGATGATCATTTCTGACACTTTCTACCCTTTTTCCATCATTTTGACCGGTTCATCGCCCATCAAGAACTTCATTCCTTTAGCGTGTGTTGTTTTCGTGCACGACGATTCCATCTGTGACTTTCGGAACGTGAGGAAGATATTTCTTCGAGCTCTCTTCTTTTCTCTTAGCAACTTTTAAGTTTTAGGACGCCAGCTCTCGTAAACTCCACTTCCATTTTTTTTGTTTATTCCTTATATGTTCTTCGTCATAGCAGGCCTTAGTGCAGCCTTAGTCATACTTCATTGCTGCTTAAATAAAACAAAAATTGATATGGGAACTTCTCTCATTAGCCATCGCCATCAAATTCCTGTCCTTTACACATTCATTGCCACATCGCGAGTTTAGCTCCACAAAAATGACATTGCCTCCATGTACAGATTCTTTAAGTTCAGTTGCGACTCTTAGTATCATACACAATCATCTCCTTTTGGCCAAATGCTTGTAGAGTGTCAAAGTTCCTTCACACAATTTGGTTGTTGTGGTGCTTGTGGTAGCAAGACGGTCAGCATGGTGAGTCCTTCGATGCGACTTAATGTGCCAATGAGCTTCATCTTATCCACTGGTTTTCATGTTTCGCCATCTGCTTGATACACAGTCTTCTGCTTTACTTGCTTGTAAAATTCCAGTTGTTACTTGATAGAACTGTAACGCGTGAGAAGTACTTGTAGATTGCTCAGCCTGGTTACGTTTCCCACACACCTCTGTTAGGCGTTGTAAATTGAGAAAGCAGTGTGCTTCGGTGACATGGTTATGGACATCAATTCCACCAGCGAAATTTAGCCATCAACAACCAGTATAGGATGGCGTCCCTTTCCATTTAATATGGCATTATTAGCATAGTCGCTGATGATAAGAAAAAAACCTCTTCTACGCCTGTTGTTATAGTACGGGTGATATCATCTTTTAACCTTCCCCAGCGCTTCTTGTCTACAGGCTTGCCAAGTGCACACCTTTCGGCAAGTTTGTAAATACAAAGATCTGAACTCACTGGTTTTGGAACCGAATTTATTAGTTCAGCCATGTGTTCTGGGCTTGCATCTTCGAGATGCCCCGAGTCGGGAGGACTGCTACTTGTGCCCTTATTGGTACAGATTTTGAATTATAGCTTCTTTCAATGCTTCTGCGCAATCTGACATTTCCTTGTTATTTTTCCCTTCAATGCCAGCAATGCTTTTGATCAGAGTGATTAAGAGTTCTGAAGACATAATGGATTAGCCTTTCCAATTCATTAGTTTATCCATGCCTTGGTCAGGATATGACTCAACCACCACAGCAGTTACTCATTAAATAATGTATATTCAAGCAACATGGCATTAAATTTAAGAAATTTGAATGGCGACAATCTATAGCAAATCATAATATATTTTTGCTAAGCATGTATAGCATGTGTGACTGACTCATACACATATTGCAAACAGCGACATGTGTGCATGTATAAGCCTAAATGGTGTTGTAGCTAGGAATTGTGCTCGGCATGGTCAGACTTTATCAAAAAAAGTGAACTTATAACTTCAGATTCCTAACAAGGTGGCACTCAGTATCATTTCGCAGATAAAACTTAAATCAAACGACGTAATCTCGCTTGCACAATTTTTAACAATTTCATGCTATACATCACACTATTCAGCATTTGCAACACAAAATCTGTTGTGATTTGATTGAATATATTTGATTGATTTTGGTTGAAATGGAGATGGAGAAGTATTTCCTCTCTATCTCTTCTATTTTATTTTCTCAAAACATATTACATTCTCTTTCTTAATTTAGTCAGTATATGACTAGAGAAGCATGTGTGCCACACACCTACACACACTAACTAAATGTGGAGTTGACACTCCTATTACACTACAAACATTACATTACATTACTCAACAATCTCCTCCTTAATGTGATGTTCTTCTACTCCTAGTAGTTCACGGAAATGTTGAAATTTTCCTTTGGGAAGTGCCTTGGTGAATATGTCCGCCAATTGGTCTTCCGTCTTGCAATACTTGAGTTCTATCTCACCATCTTCAACCGTTTCTCGAATGAAATGGTACTTGAGTTTGATGTGCCTTGATCTACAATGCTCAACCGAATTTTTGGACATAGCAATTGCCGATTTGTTGTCACAAAATATTACGGTGCTTTCTTCTTGCTTCTCTTGAATGTCTTCCATGATTCTTCTTAGCCATACAACATGAGATGTAGCTATTGATGCCGAAATGTACTCCGCTTCCGCCGTGGATTGAGCTACGGTTTCTTGCTTCTTCGATGCCCATGTGAATATACCCGAACCAAGAGAAAAAGCATAACCCGATGTACTCTTCATGTCATCAATACACCCTCCCAAGTCGCTATCACAATAGCCAACTAATTTGACATCCGAATTTCTTGAATACATGATTCCAAAATTCATTGTTCCTTGTATGTACCTTAATAACCTCTTTGCCGCGCCAAGATGTAAATGACTAGGTGAACTCATGAACCTAGAAAGCATACTTGAAGCAAACATGATGTCGGGTCTTGTATGTGTAAGATACAACAAGTTTCCAATAAGACCTCTATAGTAAGTCTCATCAACCTTCCTTCCTCCATCATCTTTCTTGAGTTTCTCATTCACTACAAGTGGTGTAGATGTGGGGTTACAACCAAGAATACCAAATTTCTTCAACACCTTTTCGGCATACTTGCTTTGAGAAATGAACACTCCATCTTCACTTTGATGAACTTCTATACCAAGGAAGTACTTGAGCAAACCCATGTCACTCATCTCATATTTCATCATCATTTCTCTCTTGAATTGCTCAATCATATGAGCATCATTACCCGTAAAGATAAGATCATCAACATACAAGGCAACGATGAGAATAGACGTACCTTTTGTCTTCACATATAATGTAGGCTCACTCTTGCTTTTGTTGAAGTTTTGCCTCTTGAAGTATCCATCTATCTCACTATACCAAGCTCTTGGTGCTTGCTTGAGACCATACAAAGCTTTCTTCAACTTGTATACTTTGTCTTCTTCTCCTTCCACCACAAAACCTTATGGTTGTTCTACATAGACCTCTTCATGGAGTTCTCCATTCAAAAATGCTGATTTGACATCAAGTTGATAAAGTAACCAACCTTTTTGGTAAGCCATAGCAATCACGGCTCTAATGGTGTCAAGACGAGCAACCGGTGCAAACGTTTCATTGTAGTCGATACCGGGTTGTTGTGAGTAGCCCTTTGCCACCAACCTTGCTTTGTATCTTTGAACCGTTCCATCCGCATTGTACTACACCTTGTAGATCCACTTCACACCAATAACTTCTTTATCACTTGGCATTGCTACCTTCTCCCATGTATCGTTCTCGTCAATGACAAAAACTTCTTCTTCCATGGCTTTTATCCAAACCGGTTCTTTTGATGCTTCTTCAAAATTTTCCGGTTCAACCACACAATAGTTGCATCTTTCATACACTTCACTCAACCTTCGTAACTTCTTTGGTGCCGACGGTGGCGATGTTGATGCACTAGTACTTGGAGACATACTTGGAGATGCTCCTTGTCTTGTATTTGGTGGTGTTTGAGGTAGTTCTTCCTCATCTTCTTCACCTTCTTCAACTTCATTTGTTGCTGAATTTTCTTGCTCTTCATCAACAATAATGGTTCTCTTTTCAATTTTACCTTCTTCCCAATTCCATGAAGCTCCTTCATCAAATAACACATCACGGCTTGTAATCATTGTGTTTTTCTTCAAACTATACAACCTATAACCTTTTGATTGGAGGCTATAGCCAATGAATATACACTTCTCACTTGATTCATCAAGCTTTGTCCTCTTCACCTTTGGAATTTGAGAATAACACACACTACCAAAAACTTTGAGATGTCTTACCGATGGCTTTCTCCCACTCCATGCTTCAAAAGGAGTTTTATCCCATACGGCTTTTGTTGGACACCTATTCATCAAGTATACGGCGGTGTTGACGGCTTCGGCCCAAAACACTTTAGGCATACCCTTGTCATGAAGCATGGACTTCGCCATCTCCATCACGGTTTGGTTCTTTCTCTCGGAAACACCATTTTGTTGAGGAGTATAACCCACGGTTAGTTGCCTTTCCAAGCCTTCATCTTCACAAAATTTATCAAACTCTTTGTTGTTGTACTCTTTGCCTCTATCACTTCTCAAAACTTTGATGTAGTGACCACTTTGCTTTTCCACAAGGCTCTTGAACTTCTTGAAGATGCTAAAAACTTCGGACTTTTGTCTCATGAAGTACACCCAAGTCATACGACTTAAATCATCAATGAACAAGATAAAGTATCTATTACCTCCATGATTTGGTGTCTTCATTGGTCCACACACATCGGTATGTACCAAACCAAGAAGTTCATTTGATCTCCATGCTACACCTTTTGGGAATGGTTGGCGATGTTGCTTCCCAAGTGCACAACCTTCACATACTCCATCTTTGTGGTTGATATATTGTGGAAGTCCTTGCACCATGTTCTTGTTGGAAAGCACCTTGAGACCATTGAAATTCAAATGCCCAAGTCTTTTATGCCATAACCATGTTTCATCAATGGTTTCCATCCTCAATGCAACATTCTTCTCCTTTTCAAAGATAATTGGAAAGCTTCTATTTTTCTCCATCTTGATACTCTTCATGAATTGTCTCTTGTTGTTGTGCTTCTTGTCATAAATGGTGCAATATCCATCTTCAAAATGAACCGCATACCCAAGCTCCACAAGTTTCCCAACACTAAGCAAATTTTGTGCCAAATCCGGAACATATAACACATCTCTAATGTATTTTGCTCCATTGATAGTTTGCATGCAAATTGTACCTCTTCCGTTAGCTTGGACCATGTTTCCATCCCCCATCTTCACTAGAGAGTTTATGGATGTATCCATGTCAACAAACAAGCTCTTCACACCGGACATATGAGTTGTACAACCACTATCTACAAACCAAACTTCACTCTTGGAAGTCACCATGGCACTTTGACAAGCATAAAACAAATTTTGTTTTTCTTCTTTTTCTTCCGCTCTACCGGCTTGTTCTTCATCTTCTTTGTATCTACAATCTTTCTCCAAATGTCCATACTTCTTGCAATTGCGACATTGGGGCTTTCCTTTGTTCCAACAATTCTTCTCCAAATGACCATTCTTCTTGCAAAAATTGCACCTTGGTACTTGAGAAGTATCACTTTTTGTGTAGTTGTTGGAGTTAGCTCCTCCTTTCTTCCATTTCCCCTTTCATTTGAAGTTTGATGTTGATTCACCCTTGTACTCATTTTTATTTGTTGCTGAATTTTTTGAGTTCAAGTTCAATTTTGATTGAAAAGCACTCTCAATTGACTTTTCGGAGTGTCTTGACAACCTTTGCTCATACATCTTCAAGGAAGCCCATAATTCTTGTGACTTCAATGTAGAAAAATCCTTTGTTTCCTCCAAAACCGCCACAATGGGTTCAAATTTCTCCGGCAAACATATCAATATCTTCTCACAAATTCTTTTTTCTTCCATTTTCTCACCACACATCATCATATTATTAACAACTTCAACAACTCTAGATGAAAACTCATTTAAACATTCATTCTCATTCATTTTAAGATTCTCAAAATCTCTTCTATATGAATGTAATTTTAATTCTCTTACCTTCTTATTACCTCCATACTCTTGTTGAAGGATATTCCAAGCTTCCTTAGCTATAGGAAAATGGATTACTCTTGGTAGAATAGTGTCTCCAACTCCTTGTTGAATGTACATGGATGCTTTTGCATTCTTCTTTCTATTCTCCTTAAGTAAATCCTTTTGGGGTTGTTCTAGATTTGATGTATCTTCAACTTCATCATACCCATTTTGTACAATCTCCCACACATCTTGTGACATGAACAAGGTCTTCATTTTGATGGCCCAAAAATCATAATTTTCTCCATGAAAAAGTGGTATTGAAGGTTGTTGAATGTAGAAACTTGAGTTACTACTACTTGCAATTGATTTGGTTGATGATTGATTGAAGAAATTGGGTTTTTTTTTTTCTAGATCTAGATTTTGAAAACTTTAAATGTTGCTGATTTTTTTGATTTAATGGGTAGAAATTGATTTTTCACTCACCAAGATAAAATCTAATAGATTTAAGCTCTGATACCAATTGTTGTGATTTGATTGAATATATTTGATTGATTTTGGTTGAAATGGAGATGGGGAAGTATTTCCTCTCTATCTCTTCTATTTCATTTTCTCAAAACATATTACATTCTCTTTCTTAATTTAGTCAATATATGACTAGAGAAGCATGTGTGCCACACACCTACACACACTAACTAAATGTGGAGTTGACACTCCTATTACACTACAAACATTACATTACATTACTCAACAGAATCTTTAATTAAGACGAAACCTAATAAAGTCACTTAATTAGTCTAGGCAGATGAAATGCACCAAAGGCACACTTGAAATCATTCATAGTAGCAAGAATACTATAAAGAAATCGAAGGTATGGGTGCAAAAATATTCACCCCAACATTCTTCGAGATACGTGTAGATGATTAAATCACCGTCGTTGATTTGATTCCACCAAAGATGCTGAAGAAATTGTGACTGATGTTGATTGATTGATCTCCAACTACCGATTCAACTCCACGAGAAATTGTTGATGTGATTAATGTTGAATGGTGGGGGTACCTGCAAAAACACTCCGATGCTAAAGTCAGAGAGAGTTTCTCAGCAGGCTTTTTGTATGGAAAAGGATTAGAAAATCTGTACCTTTTGAGTTAGGATTTAGCCTCTATTTATAGGCAGAAAGTAGGTCTAGCTTTAGGGTTTCCATAGGTATCTTAATAACTTCCCTTACCTGTATAAATCCAAGAAAACAGCCAGATTTATGATAAAATTTGTTATTCCTCAAATAACTATCATAATCCTTATTTATCTTTAATTATTATCTTGAATAATAATCATAACCACTTAAGATACTTATCCTCTTTTTGTTAGGATTTTGCAATTATCTTAAATAATTATTATCTTTAATAATAATTATAACCACCTAAGATAATTATCCTCTTTCTTTTAGGATTTATCTGGGCTTCCATAATAAGAAAAAATGGGTTTCCATAATAAACCAAATGGCTTCAATAATAAGCCAACTAGGCTTCCAAAATAAGCTAGTTATGTTTCCATAATAAACAAAATGGGCTTCAATAATAAGCCAATTAGGCTTCTTTAATAAGTCTTGGGTTTCTTTAATAAACCGACCTTACTTCCAAAATAAGCCAACTGGGCTTCTGTAATAAGCCTTGTGGGTTTCTCTAATAAACCGACGGGTTTCCATAATAAATCAAACTGGTTTCCCCAATAAACCGCGTTTCACCGGTATAGAATAGCTTGTGCGGTACACACGTGCACCATTTTAATGGGGTACAAACACCTAATAATAAACACTCTAGGATCAGCAGTTTTCTTTATTATGAGTCTGCCAATAGGAGACCATGCCATGTTCAGAGCATAAGCTAACTCTCCAACTCTTAAACCTCTTGGATCATATTTCTTTTTTATTTATTTGAAGAGTTTAACCACCAATCTGGGAAATTTTCGTTGTTCAATCTGTATAGTAGAATATCTTAGAAATTATATATAATACCTGAAAGAATTAGAGAGAGGATTATCTTGATCTTCTACGAAACTAGTAAGGTGAACATAGTTATCTGTGGGAACATCAGACATTTTGTACTCTTCCTATTAAAGGATGGGATTTACACCATGTCTGACACTCGCACTTATTTTTACCTTGCCTCTCAGAGTCAAACTACTTCAGTGCGAAAGGTGATTCTTGGAAGCTTATACTCAACAGACAATGGTGCTCCTTATCAGATGGCTCTTCTAGTGAAGAGATGAAGATAGGAATTGGGTTAAAAATTAATCCAAGAAATGGTAAAAAAAATTAAGTAGGGTATGTGATTTGCCTTCTTCTTATTGCGATTCGATAAATTGCCCCAAAGTGCGCCTCCATGCACTCCTTGGCGTGGACCCAGTCACTTATTTCGATGCGAAAAAAAGCAAATCCCCATCTTAAGTTTTTTCTCTTTTCGAGCTAGGGGTTTTTTTTTTTTTTTTTTTTTTACATTATCTGCGAGAGATTCTATTTTGTGGCAAAGCAACCTCAACAAGATAAAGAAGAACAAGAAACCGGAACTTGCCAACCTCATTGCTTTCGAGAAAAAAGATTAAACATGCTCAAGACTATCTTTTGGTTGTCCCCATCAGTGGTTTGGATCAATGTCTTGGTCCTAGATAAGTCGTGCTCTGGGTATCCATATTATATTTTGCGATTCGGAGCCTCTAACCTCTTTTTGATCATTTATTCAAGTATTTGAGACTTTTAATCACGGGTGATGGAGGAGTTTTGGGCCCAGTGGTTTGTTATCGTCTTGGTATCCCTATGTTTGTCGAAGACGGGTTTTGTTCTTGTTGTAATAAACCTATGGACATTTATGGTGATCATGCACTTCACTGCGCCAAGGACGTTGGGATTAAGTTTCGTCATGACTTGGTTCGTGATGTAACTGTGGATATTTGTTTCAAAGTCGGTGTTCCTGCACGCAAAGAAGTTTCTTTGGGTTTGGTGTCAGAGAACAACAAGGATCTTCGCCCAGCCGATATTTTGGTGCTCAACTGGGAAAACGGCAAGGATGTGTGCATGGATATTACAGGCGTTTCACATTTTACTGGTGACGGAGCAATCTCGCGTAAGCGTAATAAATACTTGAATGAGTGTGATTCACATGGCCTTGGTTTAGGTGTTTTGGCTTTCACTACGTTAGGCGAGCTTAGTGAAGATTTTGTTTGTTTTTTCAAGCGTCTTAAAAATTATTTAGTTAGTAACGACGCTGGTTGTGGCCTAGGTAGTTTTATTTTCTATAGATTGGGTGTTGCTATTCAAAAAGGAGTTGGTGCCCAGCTTGTTGCTCGGTTGCCAACTAAAAATTCCTTTGTGTAAAAAAATTGAAAAAAATTAATATCGTTTAGTGACAAAATATTTATTTCAAAATCCCTTATTTGCCAAAGATAGTATATGCCCTTGTTGTGGGAATGATATGGATGTTTTTGGTGACCATGCTCTGCATTGTGCACATGAAATTGGCTTGAAATATCGCCATGATTTTGTGCGTGACACCTTGTCCGATATTTGTTTTCGTGTTGGCGTACAAGCGAAAACTGAGGCTTCCCTTGGTCTTCTTGATAATGTTGGGGGAGATGCTAGACCTGCAGATATTTTAGTTCTTAAATGGGATAATGGTCGAGACACTTGCTTCGATGTTACTGGTGTTTCACATTTTACTGGTAATGGTGTGAAGAATTTTTCGCCGGGGGTGGCTATTTCTCGTGTTGTTGACCGTAAGCGCAACAAATACCTTGACATCTGCTCTAGAAATGGTTATTGTTTTGGTACTTTGGCCTTTACGACTTTGGGTGAACTTGGTGAAGAGTTTGTTGGTTTCCTTAAGAGGCTGAAAAATTTTCTTATTAGGCATGATTCAACTTCTAAAGTAGGTAATTTTTTGTTTCATAGAGTAGGTGTAGCTATTCAGAAGGGAGTTGGTGCGCAGCTTGTTGCCCGACTTCCAACTATTGTCTTGTCTTCTGAGATTATTTGATTTTATTAATAATTAAATTATTTTAAATAATAAATATTTTTTTATAATAAAATAAATATTACTTATAGTTTATTAAATATATTAAAATTAGAAATATAATTTTATTATAATAAAATTATAATTAAAACTATTTTTTGAAATATGTCTATTTTCGTCATTAACTACGTCACCAGCACTTTAAAATACCAGTTTACCAAATAGAATTTACAGTTTATTAATTTCACAGTGCCTTTTAAATTATAATTTACCAAACGTAATGCCGCTTTATTTCCACAACACAGCACAACAACGCACAGCACAACAGAAACGCGCTTTTCTAAAACTCACAACAATACCAAACTAGCCTATAGTCTATGTGTTCCTGGGAGTTGAACAAACTTTATAAGTAGAACCGATACCTGGTTCGTCTTAATTAGGAAGTCTTTTTTCTCAAAAGAAAAGAAAAAATAAATAAACCCAAACCCAATGAAAGGATCAGTGACTTGTCTAGTCAATGGGCGCCACTGCTCCAGAGTCCAGTCAAATATTTTTGGGCTAACCATGAATGGGCCACACTCGAACTGCACGAAAACCCTTTTTACAGCCCTACAAGCGACGAGAGAAAAGCCATAACTAGATTCTAGAAGAGGGAAAGTATTTCAATGCAGAAATTTGGAGGGAAAGAGAGACGTTAGACACCAACGAAGCAATCTTGGCGCCAAAAACAAAACTCAATTTTTTTCACTGTGCATATATATTTTTTAATAGGGTTTCTACCCGCGGTCAGCTAATATAACGGGCAGCTTCATCTTAATTATGAGAGAGAGAGAGTGCGTGAAAAAAAAAGACAATTAGATCCTCCTCGTGATCTGTAGAAACCGTGTATAAAACCAATTCAACGGTTTTAAGAATCATAAACACCGAATTTTCTCTAGATGATGAACCTTAGCATCATTACCGAAGCTAGTTGATGTCTCTGTTTTTGCTTAGGTCACGGGTTTCCTTGGTGTTTTTTTTTCTTTTTTTCTTCTGTCCCCACCTAAATATTCTTTGTTTCTCTCTCTCTATATGTGTTGAGTTGAGTGTTGTTGTTAAAACCTAGTACTACTAGTTCACTCAAGTCTTTGTTTTCTTCACAAACTCATTTAAAGCTTTTCACTCTCTTCTCATGTCCCGCCTCTATCTCCTCTTTTCTTTCTCCTTGTTTCATTGATTAAAAGAGTCACCGGGGTAAATAAATCGAGTCTATTTTTCCTTACCCAAACATAGTATTAGTCTTTTTCTTCATTCATTCGAGATTGATAGATATATGCTTCTTTATAAGCAATAAGAAAACCCAACTCTTTCATTTCTGATTCTTGTTGTCTACTGAGCAGCAGCTAGTTCTGTTTCTGAGTAGTGGGGTTGAAGATTTTTAACACAAGGGTTCATTTTATAGTGGAAGTGTAGTGATTATTGAGATGGGCATTTCAGAGAAACATCATGGTATTGAAGGAGGAGGAGGAGCAGTTATAGAAATGGAAGGGAATAAGAAGAAGAGATATGTAATAGTAGGTGTACCAATAATAAGAACGCCACCACCTTTGAGAAAAATAAGAACGAAAAGGGTTGAAGTCAAAATTCAAAGTGAAGTTGGAGTTGAAGTTGAAGACGAAGAAGAGGAGTGCCCAACAACACCAACAAGTAGAGAAGCAAGATTACCAGACATAATAGAATGTCCACCGGCACCAAGAAAGAAAAGGCCTTCTGCTTCTTCAAGATCATGTAATTTTAATGTTAAAGATTTTTTCAATCCCCCTGATTTAGAATCTGTTTTTATCCGCCATCTTGAAAGTGCTTCTGCTAAGTGAAAAAAAAAAATCCTAATTAGAACTAATTCAAAAAGGCGCCTTTTTTTTTCCCCTCTTTCTAGACTTCTTCATTTTCAATTGTAATGGAGGGAATTAGTAGTTAATGTACAGAGCTATAATATAACTTTAGCTTCTATTATCTCTTAATAATCAATTTAATTAGTTTTTAATGTGTTGGTTTCTTCATATCATTTTGATCTTCAATAGTCTCTGGAGAGTAATAACTTTTTATTCAGACAGACTACTAAGCTAGTTCATTTTGAAGCGATTACTTTGTTTCATTGAATCACCAATCAATAGCTACTTATATGGGTTTCACGCATCAATCTTTCACTGATTGATAAATTCAATTTCAACCCCTAGCTCTAGCTCTAGCTTGTTTTCCAGACTTTTGTGTGTTTTAAATGTTTAATCGAGTGTTTCCGAGGAATTACTATCCGTGAAGTCATGTGTTTCAATTTATAGTCTTGTTCATTCAAAGAGATGATTTTGGTTTAATTGAATCATTGTTGATCACCAACTAGACTCATGGGGTTTCATTGATCATTAGCTAGTCATGGTGTTACATCCATCAGATTCAGTAGTCCCATCCCTCTCGTGAATCATGAGTCATGAAAAGATGCTGGCTAGCTAATTTCTTTCTCAAGTATTCAAAAGAAGTATTCAAAAGAAGTTTGAAATACACATGCACATGTGAGTGTGAAATGATTTTTCTCTTCCATCCTATGTTAGCTGAAATCTTCTCCGATTGATATTTACACACAAAGACAGCAGTCTTTTTACTCAAGCACTCTGGGTCCCTCTAGCTCTATCTTAGCTTGTTTTTCAATTTGTACCCCACTTTTCTTCGGTACCTTTTATCCCCCTCTCTCTCACTCACATCTCTTGTTTTTCAATTAGTACAGTTTTCACAAATGCCACATCATGATCCGTCATCAGTTATCACCACCGACTGCTCTATAATTGCATGGTAATTCAGAAGGTTCTATTTTTCCCTATAATAAGAGCAGTTCATATGGTAATGTTCAAACGCAAAATTTTGTTGAGCCACGTGGATGGTCAAACGGGTTTCTCCACTATGGTAAAGTAGGGCAAAATGAACGTAAAGTAGGGCAAAATGAACAGGTTTAGTTTTCTCCACTATTATTATTTTTGAATATAAAATATTTTTTAGGATAAAGTTAAAATATAAAATAATATATTTGGTGAGAGAAAATAAGATAAATGGAGTAAAAAAGTAGTATAATATTTGTGGGAATCGGGAATTGCAATGGACGTTGGAGGAAGTGTCGCGGGCGTTTGAAGAAGAGCTGCGAGCGTTGCTTCAACCGCGCGTTGTTGCCACGGTCGCCCGATGTTCCATCAATCGCGCGCTGGTTTGTCCATCTCGATATTCAAATCAACAAATATATTGATTAGAACATTCATTTTTCATGTTTGTTCATTCCATAATAGGAGCAAAATGAACAAACTTGGAGTTTGTTCATTCCATAGGAACTGCTCTAACATTTTGACAAGGCTTTAGTGCCGAATCAACACAAGACAAACACTTAAGTCCGTAATGTATTTGCTTGAGAAGATAACAATACTTTAGAATCCTATGTGTGGCACTGAGGGTTCATTAACGAGGAGAAGGTACTCATAAAGTCCCAATTATATGAACCTTCAATATGACAATTTCAGAGTACTTGATAACAATGACACTTTGTTTTGTACTCCATTGATTGATAATAGTATATATGGGTTTTATATATTAAGAATTGGATAAAAATATAGTAGGGAATCATACTCGCATTGTATCGTAGCAACAAATACTAATTAAATGTCCCCTTTTCTTTTACATATAGCCGAGTAGAATTCATAAGTGTAAATGATGCTAATGGATATTCCGCAGCTCTCTCTCCACAGGATAAGTTTCGTTTAAATATGATAAGGATCTTCACCTAATTTGTTTTCTATAAGTTACAAACAGCTCTTTCAAGTTCGCCTTGGATCATCCTTTGTTCCATTTGCCACAACATGTATGTTCCCATTTATAGCTTTGAGGTATAAATGGCCCTTCACATTGGAAGTCTTGACGCATGGAACCTCCGGTCACATTCAATTCCTCCTTGTAAAGACACTCCCAGTATACGCTCTTGGATTACTCTTGACGACTCTTACCTTGCGACCAAAAAAGTGGTTATATTTTTCAACAACAAGCGAGCCTCGTTAGTCCTCCATAAAAAGGACACCTTTTATAATGAACTCCCCCGACCGCCTTGCAAGATCTTTTAATTGCCATCTTTCCATTGAATGCCGTTCTTGAGACATGGGTAGTCAGGCTATTGTCTTTACCTAAAAGCAACTCTGTCATTGTAGGTTTACGAGTAACTTTATTCTTCGGATGATGACAAGGAATAACCCAGTGACTTGTGCGAGGCATGGCTGAAGGAAACTTCTTGTCATTGTAGGTTTCACGAGTAACTTTATTCTTTGGAAGATGACAAGGAATAACCGGTGACTTGTGCGATGGCATGGCGAGAGGCAACTCACTCATTGTAGGTTCACGAACATAATCGAACACGAAGAGGAACACGTTCTAATAAGCTCGAGATTGAAAAACATGACACATTGATGGCCAGTTGAAGCTTGCATCACTTTGTCAACAACCATGCTTCTTCCATCATTGTCAAAGCCTATTGGATTGAGTGCGGCGAAATATAATTCCAATAAGAACACACATACAACTTCAACTCATCGATTGTTGACTTCTCATTAACGTGGTATGGACATGTATCGGGACCACGGATAACCACAAAGTATTGAACCATCTACAAAAGGAAATATTCAATTGAACAAATTAAACAACCAGGATGACTAAAAACCAAACTCAACAACAATTGGTATAAAAATACGAGGATGAAACTAATTTCATCCTTTAAATACTTGGAAAATCAATTGTGACACCCATATTCATCATGGCAACCAGTTAGGGTTTTCTTCGAGCAAAAATTGTAAGCAAACTCTAATCAAACACCCAGAGACATGATGATATTATACCAATTAGTTCACTTCCATAACTGAAAAACTAAAAATCACTTTAATCAATTTGGATTGCATCTATGTATTGTTTCGGCGGGTTTAAACTAAATTTACTTTGATGAACAATCAATCGATTGGATATAAAAAATATAGTAGGGAATCATACTCGGTTGAGTTGAAGAATCGACATACCCATTGAATTATCGAAATTGGTGAAACTTGCAACAAATACTAATTAAATGTCCCCTTTTCTTTTACTTTGAAAAGAAGGGTTTAAAAGGTTAGAGGGTATTTTAGGTAAGCCGAGTAGAATTTCGAGATTTTTGGCTATATAAGTGTAAATGATGCAATTTTGTGAAAAATAATGGATATTCCATTGTATCAGCAACAAATACTAATTAAATGTCCCTTTTCTTTTACTCCATAAGTGTAAATGACAGGATAAGTTTAAGTTTCGTTTAAATATGATAAGGATCTTCACCTAATTTGTTTTCTATAAGTTACAAACAGGATTTCTGGGGATTGGAGTGGTGGATGATCAATCACTCGATGAGTTTTGAACAATTCTAATCGAGATTAACTAGTACTCCATTGGTGGGTTGGACAACAGAGGTTTATTCTTAGTTTAATCTTTCTACGTATTATTGGACATGCATATGCATATCCACGTACAAGGGTTTTATTCTTGCTGGGTATTTCCCATTAACCTTCTTTCTAGGGAGCAGTATATTCTGGCATATATCTGCACCCTTCTTTTCTTCAAATCTAGGTAAATCATAGGAGACTTCGAAGATGATTATATTAAAATACCCTCAAAGAAGTGTAAAAGGGAGCTTTAGCATGTCCAAGATACACAATTGGCTTATAGGTTCATGACACTGTTATATTACCCATGTTAATGCAACATGTACATAATTGATGAGTAATATTTGCATCTACTAGCAACCTTCCTGGGCCTCCCTTTCTAACTTTTTGTTTAAACTTATTTACATTTGGTTTTTGAAAGTTCCATCTTATACTCCATCCGTCCCACTATTAAGTGACCTATTTGATTTTAGATTTTGTCCCACTAATAAGTGACCTATATCACTAAATAAGGAGATATTTCTAAAATTATCCTTTTAGTTAATTATAAAAAATATAAGAAATATGCATAATTTGATAGGCATGTTTATATTCGTTACGTTGGTGTTTTAAAATGCTTTTCAATGGTATGAAGTTTGCGAACATCCGTGGAGTAGTTTGAGAGATAAATCATTTCTAAATTTCAGTAGTTATTATCCATAAGGGTATAATTGTAAAAAAAATATATTTAAAAGTACTTTTTTCCTTGCTTGCCTTAAAAATTGTGCAAACTTAAACTAGATCACTTAATAGTGGGACGGAGGGAGTATTAAAACAAAAAAAAAAATCATGGAAAACGGGTTTAGATGGTGTTAGATGGGTTTCGAATTATTTTAAGGCATGTTCTGGAGTCTCGTGGAAGACAGTATGTATCTATAAGTTATACAATACCTACTACATTTATTTTATCCATCCGCGAAATTTGAATACCTCCACACGATTTATTCCAAACTTGTTCCGATACCACCACCTATAACACCACGCCTCCCCATCCTCCTCCAAAACCTCGCATCTCCACCATCAACACCACCACATTTGTTAAATCTCAACATGTGAGGCCAAGACTCAAGATAAGCAACAAAAAAAACCAACAAGTCAATAAAGATTAGGTTGAAGAAGGACATTTTTCCATCGGTGGTTCCATTGCCATAAGAATCATAAACTCCATCTTGCAAGTTTTCTTGGATAATATATACCAAAGATGTGTAACTAAATAAGGAGTATTTACATATTTCTAAAATTATCCTTTTAGTAAAATAATTATAAAAAATATAAGAAATATGCATAATTTGATAGGTAACTATAGTTTATATTCTGAAATACATCCAACACGACAAGTAACGTATCAATGATGACAATGGGTTTTAAAAGAAAGACAAGCAATGTTTCATGTTAGTAGAATTTAGAATAGACATGAGTGCAAACTTAAACGTATCAAATAGATGGGTAAAGAGATAATGAATCACTTATTTCAAATCAAAAACTTAATATCAACTTTGTTCAAGAACCCTAAAAATTTCTTATAATTTTCTTGAGTGATTTTCTCTCAAAAGCATGATTAAGGTGAGAGCATTACTTCGAAAAAAACTTTGAAGAAAATTGATATTTGCTTGAAAAAAATAGGCGTCGAGTCTTTGGAAGAGCATCAAGTCACTTGTTATTGCTTTTCTAACCGTTCAGGTTTGAGGTCTTGTGATTTTAAGTTGGAGAGATAATTCACTTGGCACTTGCCAAAACACAAAATTGGTCAAAAAGACCAAAATCAACGATTCCTGGGTGAAAAAGACACTTAGAGAAAATGGGTCATTTGTCCAAAAAAATTTAAAACACGGTTCAAATGGACAAGTAAAAAAAAGTACGGGTGAAATAGCCAAAAAAAAAAATAGCAAGGATGAAACTGGATTCATCCTGGCTTATACTTAAAAAATAGCAAGGATGAAACTGGATGCATCCTGTGTAAAATAAAAAAAAGAAAAAAATATTTGAAAATGGACAGGATGAAACTGGTTTACATCCTGCCTATTTTAAAAATTTTGTCCATTTAAACAGTATCTTTTTAATTTTTGGCTATTTAAACAGTATCAAAACCTAAGTGTCTTTTTCACCCAGGAATTGTTGATTTTGGTCTTTTTGACCAATTTTGTGTACAAAAAAGAAGAAGAATTTGGGTACACTAATAATTGTTAGACATGCCTAAATTCGTAGTGTTATTTAGTAGATCGGATTTTTCAACGAAACCCAAGTGTTTAGTGTTTAGTGTAATAACCACTCGTGGGATCTGTCAATTTTCCCACCTGGGAAGTGTCCTAAAAACCAGGTTTTGGACTAGTGAACCTTGTTTCCGGCACTATCGGGGAAGACATGGTTGCCTAGGATGTGCAGAAAATAAGAGCACGCAGTAATCGTGACTCGCACTTCGTCCATACTTACTTTCTCTTCAAATATATCCTTGGTCCCACAATATGTGTCCCTTAACTTATTCGGATTCAGTTTCTCTCTTATATAACCATCCTTCATCATAAATATAGATTCGGACTTTTTCTCGTACCAACCGACCAAGCTCTTGGTCAATTTATCCTCCCAAGAAATTTGATCATTGTAGCCGTGATTGGTGAATTTTCCATCAGCCTCGAGGCCTAGAATTTGCTGACAATCATCAAGAGTTATCGCCATCTCATAGAATGGAAAGAGCATTATATCCGCCTCCCTATAAAACCTCTCACAGAATGAAGATATGTGAACTCTGTCATACTTAACAACTGAATTCTTCACCGCAGGCCACAACCTGGAGTTTTTGATAATATCTTTGTGACAGACCGGAAAATTTACGCCTGGCGTGCATGGGCGCGCAGGCCATAACTTCCCGATGCTCCATGATGATGCTACGATCCGGGCTTTTAAGCTAGGAAAATGCACGTCCATTTGCCCTTGCAAGCATGCTCGTGGAGCATGATGCATCTAACTTAGCTTCCACACCGTTCTAACTTACCCTTGTTTCGCAAAGGGTCTATTAGGAACACAAAAACTTTCTTAAAACGGCAAAAAACGGCCTTTTGAGGCCCTAAACAATGGAATTTGGCTAAAATTCCAAGACCGTGATGCCTAGGATCACGTCTTGATCGTTGGACCGTTTCCAATAAATTTAGACCCGTCTTGAGCTAAATTACGACAATCGGGTTTTTAGCCTCCAAATAGGCTATAACTTGCTCATCTACATCAACTTGTCTCATAAAGTATGGCCACAATCATCTCTTGTGTCGAGCTACCGAGACGGATGACATGAGAGGCCAATGTGCCGTAATCATCTCCCAAATAGATGATATGAGCGACAAAGTGCTGGACCGGCAAGGCTGCAACTCATTACGGCTGCCTACGTACTTTTCCCTACTCTAAAGGGATCAAGCACAGACCGTAGTTCATCCTCGAAGGGACATAAAACTTAAACCAACTCGTTTGTGAGGCCGTGGACAAGCAATAATGGTAATGGCCTAGTCCATATAGGTCGTTCCGTCAAAATGCATAAGGAATATGCATCATCGAGTCTATGGCATGTCATAGTAATGCCCATGCTTAAAATGATCGATTGGCAAGTCTACGTAGCTGTAAATGAGACTTAGGCATCAGTTATACTCTTCCGGCTAAGCTATGAAGCTTACTTGGTGCATGATCCACATATGCACCTTCAACCAAGTATCCCTCCCTATATATGTTAACTTGACATTTTTACAACTTAGATTAGGGGAGCAAAAATCCTTCATCAACTCCCAAGGTCGTGATGGCCGCACATGACTCCCTGGCCAAAAGCAATGTACAGCCGTGATGGATGTACATTCAGTCCTGGCTCACAGGCCAGTTTCAATGTCCGTCCATAATGGCTGAACATTTCCTGAGCCAGGTCCCGTGAAGGGCCGTGATGGCTGTATTTCCGGCTTTGGCCCATAGGCCGGCCACTCCAATGTCCAGCCGTGATGGCTGTACATTCCAAGGCTATCTTACTTGGTGCATGGTCCGTGTATGCACCTTCAACCAACTACCCCTCCCTATATATGTTAACTTGACATTTTTACAACTTTGATTAGGGGAGCAAAAATCATTCATCAACTCCCACTTTTACTATTCATGGACGTTGCCATATGTTTCCTGAATAACCGGCCAAGATGGCTATACATTCAGTTCTGGCTCACAAGCCAGTTCCAATGTCCGGCCATGATGGCTGAACATCTCTTGAGCCAGGTCCACTGAAGGGCCGTGATGGCTGTTATTCCGACTTTGGCCCATAGGCCACACCAATGTCCGGCCGTGATGGTTGTACATTTTTAAGGCTAGCCTGCTCTGGCCTGTGGCACCATTGTGGTGCGATATTGGCCATAGGCCAATGACCCGCGTATTGCGCCATTTTGACGCTAATTTGTTCTAGGCCATCCTCCTAACTGTCCTGAAGCACCTTTGGTGCAAGATTGGATCTTGACCAATACAACTTACAAGTTGTACTCTCTTGGTGCCATATTGGCCAATATGCCATTTTTGGCAGCGTATTGTCCTAGGCAAATGTTCCTTTTTCCCACGCAACTGAAATTGAGACGA
This sequence comes from Papaver armeniacum, assembly GCA_023531295.1. Taxonomy (NCBI): domain Eukaryota; kingdom Viridiplantae; phylum Streptophyta; class Magnoliopsida; order Ranunculales; family Papaveraceae; genus Papaver; species Papaver armeniacum. Next base: position 89,553 of record JAJJWW010010975.1, read on the forward strand.
AGCTTCATCTCACGCCATGGTGCATCTTTTAGCATGCGCCATGCTAAAAACACGGGGTGTTACAATCTTTCACGTCGTCTCATTCAATGTCAAGTGGCCATTTATTCATTATAGTATTTGAAACTTGGCGCCTCAAATGACGGATGAAATTCTCGTGATCCTATATTTAGTTTTAACATTTAAAGCAAATTATAGATAAAATGACTCTAATAACAAAATGTTGGGTTGAGATTACTTACAATCATAGAGTAAATTTCATACGCCCACGAGTCTTGTATCCGAAGAGCGTATGTTCACCATCTTCGGGTAACCCAAGGAGTGACTCATCTATAACTTGAGTCATCTTTAAGTAAGGGGACGACGTGTGGGAATGATTGACCGGTTGTCAGCCGACACAAATATAATTACACTTTCTTACTACTCAAAATATATAATGAAGCAAGGGCAAGAAAGGATCGTTCCCACAAAGAGGTCTTGGTTGTCAATATGTTATGGTTTCCTATATAAAACACCGGGGGTTTGCTGATTTTTATATACTAAAATAAAATAAAAGCGAAGCAAATAAATAAACACGCAAATCAATGAGGTGAAAATATTGGATAAAGGTTTCATCTTTAATTGTAAACAAGTTTTTGAATATATGAATAGAATTCTTATTTAATCTCGCTATCATCAAAAGCCAAAGAATACCTTATTGCAAGAATACTCCGTAAGTTTCTTAAGTCATCAACACACACATTAGAGCCGCGTATGTGAAATCTACCTAAAGAATAACCTAACGCCTTGCGCTAATTAAGTTCAATTCCTAGGAGCATTAAGTTTCAGAAATAGGCTAATCAATGCAACTATCACACATTGCGCATGACAATTCGGACAAAGGTCAATTTCTACATATGACTACAAGGATGTATCACTACAACCTAGAATCATATCATGCTACTCGTATTCAAGGTTATCGCTTGATGAAAAACCCTAAAATAGCTATAGATATGGATGTGAGTTCAATCAATTCTAGACTTAACTAAACAAACATTCAATCATATTGCAATATATCAATCATGCAATTATTATAACCCGTAGAAATCAAACGATAATATTGAGAGAAAACTAATTCATAAAAATCATAACTTGGTTGCAAAATCTAACTACATCTTCAACCAATAATAAAAACTTAGTTACTTATGTTTTTGGAAATCATCATAAAGAGTTTAGAAGAACCTATCATGTGAAACCCTAGAAAACAAGTAGAAGTCTCCTTAATGGAGATATATCCTTTAGAGAAAAAGACTTTTCTATTTATATACTTCTCCCATTCCAAAAGGATACTCTTTCCAATATTAGGTCAAATCTTCTCAAAACCCATCTCCAAGTGGTCCACCAAGCCCATGTGTGAAAAATAAGTCTCTGGAAATTTTGGGTCCAAAGTTGGTCGCTGGATTGCTGACGGCATCACCGGAATCCGGTCACCGGTCTCCGGAATTTGTCGCCGGAAAAATCGTCTCCAGCCACCTGAACTTTCCTCTGGCTACTGAAACTGTCACCAGCAAGTGCACATTCCCAGCAGCTCATCTCCATATCTCTGCAATTCAAACAATCACAAAATACCATCTAAACCAATTCCTTGTTCTTGCGAAAACGCGCCCAAAAGCGTGACTCGTAGCTCATATATCTAGCCGTCGACTCTCGCATCCAACACATACCCCTTTCGTGATTCACTGAAATATTATGATCCCCACTTTAACTTCCGAAATCCGACAACCGGAAGTAGCACCACCGACTCGCCATTTTCGCTCACTTTTCGCATTGTCACTGCATTTTTATTCATGCATTCTCTAACTTCTCCTCGCCACTGCAACCCTGACCTGCCATACCAGCACCAAAACCTTGTAATTCTCCAGCTCTGCAACACAAGCAAACTCCATCTGAGCTACAATTGCATATGACAACAGCTCCCATTGCAGACCACCACCACTCAGCCCTTAGTAACACACATGACCACCACAGTTAAGTATTTTCAGCCTTTTGCATCACAGCTGCGACACAGCCAGCTTCAGTCCCATTCAATCCACCTGAACCAACTACCATAACCAACAACAAGCTTCCTTTGCGGCTTCACCCATTCTTGGCTGAACCTGTTCTTGCATAACTCAAATGTGCTCAAGCCATGTGCTCGACTTAACACACTCACATCACATTCCCTGTAGCTCAATTCAAACACATTAGCTCGACTGCAAATCTTTTCTCAGCTCAGGCCACCTGACATCCACCAGCCAACATCTCATACAGACCACCCATGTCTCGCTTTAGCATCGTTCATTGCACCTGCACTCCAGCTGCAACCATCCTTGTAGCCCAATCAAATCCAGTCCAGATTACCTCACGGCTCGACCGCATTATGTCTCACACATTCATACCATACTGGAGCTTCATTTCCTCTGCCTAAGCCTCTGCCATCTCAGTACTAGATAAAGCTCTACTGCAACCAATTTCTATTCAGCTCTCGTAATCAACCATCAATCTCAGGCATCTTCACTGATTTCCGGCAACATCATAAACCCAAGCCAACAAAGATAACCACCAGCTCCACTGCAATTCTCAGTTCATTGCAGTTAAGAAACAACAAGTTTAGCTGCAATCAATTCCATTCCTTTACGCACTAATTCCTTTCGCAAATTCCGCTGGCCATTGACTACTCAACCTCCGTCTACAAAGATGTTCGTAGCTTCATCTCGCATACGGCTCAAACAATAGCTGCACAAATTTCTTTCATCACAGTTCAAGTTCAAGCCTTCTCAGCATCCATGCCAGACAACTCATTGCAACATCACCTTTTCAGCTCCACATAGCATCAGCTCATCCAGTCCACCACCATTTCAATATAGCTTCTTTAAAATTGCCCATATCCTTGCCATTATCTGCGCTCGCACCCTTATGCTCGAGACCATCACGTTCAAGTAACACATTGTTTCGGTCTTTAACCACTGCACACATGAGAGACTAAAGAAGCGCATTATCATAAAACCCCACTTATGATCTGTCCAATAAATTCTTTCATATGGTATGGTTACTTCTCGCTCGGCACTTAAGGATGAGAATGCGTTCTTCGATAGTTCTAACCTGTTACTAGCATGCGAAACTATGTCCTCATTGCTTGAGACTCTTTTACACTCTGAAGTTGGAGAAGGTTTTGTGGGTACACCTCTTGAAACTCGTCCAACAAGGCACCATTCCCTTCCATCACCAATTTACATTTAAACCCTGAACTGCAGCTTCATCACCAAAGCAACACATCCTGCTCAGCTTCTCTACCAGTCCTCAAAACTAATTGCAGTTCCATCGACCAGCTCAGGCCATTTCACATGCAACATCACCAGCCTGTCAGCTCGGCACCAGCACCTGCAGTTCAGACCTGCAACATAGCACCATCTTGCTGCTATAACAACCCTGTCAGCTCCATGATACCATCACCGCTTGTATCTTCTCAGCTCAATAAGCTCTTAACCCTTCAGCTCAACCCAACATAACATACCACTGATGCCAGCATAGCCCTCTTCACTGCACTGAGACAACCAATTTCTCCACCATTTATTCATATCTCTCTCAATTTCTAACCTGCAGATTCAATGGCTCAATCCCTGTGAACCAGCGCCACCATCTTCAGTTGTGAATCAACAGTTCCATGAGTGCCAACAAACTCGAGCTCTACCTTCCATCTCTCAATGACATTGACCATGAAATTCACATTGCTCTTGGCTCAATCACCTCAACAACATCCACTGAATCAACACTTGTAATGCCGTTACTTGAACTGTAGCTTCAATCATTTCACTAGAACATCACCACCAGACTTAAACCCTGACAATACTCCATCACCTGAAATGCAGCTGCAACACTTTCCAACACCATAATCTCTCATTTCACCACCTGAGCTGCATTGTCGCTATGAAGCCGCGACTCCACCAGTCCTATCACCTGGATGAAAAGAACCACCAGCCTGCCCTGCAACTCATACCAACTGCAACTTCTCTTCCATTTCTCAGACATTTTCTCGAATACCCTGTGTGCCACAAGCTGGTAACTCAGTTTTAACCTTGCTGATGATTCCTAAGGTCACTGCTCCTTCCCTTCTCTCTTGCTGAGATTCGAATAACTGGAACAAAACCCAACTCCAAATTTCTCCCAAGAGCTTGATTTCAGTTTCATTGCTGTCTTCTGTGCTTCATCAATTGCTGTAGAACCCTAATCCAGATCGTTCTTCCCTCACTGATTTTCCGGTGAATGACACAGACCCAAGCCTTGTCTCGACCAAAATCCCAGCAAATCTGAGCCAATGCCCCTAACCCATCGCCGGCGTGAATCCTTGTTGCACAGGTCTTGGTCTGTGTTGTAAGAGGGGAAACAGAACTGTATTTGTTTTTGAATCTGAGCTCGACCTAGATGAGGTCTAATACCCTGAAAATGATATCATCACCCGCTACTAGGATATGGGCCACCTAGCAGTTGCCCCTTATCTTTCATTGCGCTCCCAATATCATCCGCCCATGAAATGACGACTTTGTCCTTCTTGCTTACTTTGGACAATTTCTTCTTATTTTGCTCCAATGACTCCAAAACACCTATAAACTCAAAAACACGCATAAGATACATAATTCACACGAAAAATAGCAAAGAAAGCATAAACTCTAGATAGTAAATACGGTGTATTCTACACCTATCAATGATCAATAGGTTTATTGATAATTTTCTGTTTGCCATTGTAGCTTGTGGTACTTATTCAACATGAACCACTATTTCTTCACCATTACCTTCTTCTTCATCATATTCTTTATCTTCTCCATCATCATTCACATCATATTTATCACCTTATCCATCATCTTCATCATCATGAATCCCATCATTATCATTACCTCCTCCAACAGGTGGAATGTCATTCTCATCATCATCCTTATCTCCTATACCAGGCATAATTCCTTGATCACTAGCATCATTATCTCCTCTACCAGGTGGAATTGATTGGTCTTGTTGATGGTGGATTTTCATTTAAGGTTAAAATTGTAAAAGCCAGAAAATTATGCGCTAACATCTTGCAAAAGATAAAGCCATTAATAAGTGATGAATACTTCTTCACTTTACTAATTCACCTAGAATGGAGCATGTGACAACAATCCCAGTATTCTGTGAATTAAATACACGAAATTCATCCAGGTTGGAGCATGTAGCAACGATCCCATATACCCGTGAATTTACAACATTATTAATTAATGCATAACCAGACTTTGTATTTCTTGTACTCATTACCGGTGCGGCATGACGACTGAGTGTTGTTCTCAGCAGAGCAACACGAATCTCAAAGCATTAATAATGAAGCATGTACGAAATACCCATACATGCTACAACTCTCGGTGTGTTATACTAGCCCGATTGAGCATATTTTGAATCTGGACTGTCCATATCAGTCTCAGAAACGATCATGACCATCCAACTTCACCAGCATGATTGGATGGCCCATATCGAATCCATAACCCTCAAGCAGGTATTGGACACCACCGACCCAATGCGGGCCCCGCATGGTCGGCCTCCCCAAGAGGGAAGCAACGCTTACCAGTTTGTCCGGCCAAAACAACATGGACGTGAAACCCTAAACTAGGGTTACGGCACATTACATGTGTCGCAAATCAGTCTCAACCATCCATCTTCGCAGGCATAGATGGAGGGTGTAGATGTAGATTCAAAGGGTCCAGAACATATCAACACAAACAGCGTGGGCCCGCCTACATACCTAACCGACCGGTCAAGACCAACTATGTTTGGTCGTCACAATTCGTGCGCCCAAACAAAGGGTGACACACGGCCGGCAAAACCCTAATTGGGGTTTGCGGCATCTTCCATATGTTGCAAATCGATCACGAGCGTCCATCTTCTCCTGCTTGGATGAAAGGTCCAGGAATAGATTAAGCAGGTCCGGAGAGTATCAACATGATCAATATGGACCCATCTATCTCCATGTCCGACCGACCAAGAAAAACCATGGATCGATGCCTTGGTTCGCGCGCCCTGAAGGAGGCATGCCACGCCCCTTTAGGAATCCTTTGCGGCACAGGATTCCTGTCGCAAATGAATCTCAGCCACTCTTCTTTACCGGTAAACTTGAGTGGCCTAGATCGCACCTTCGTGGGATAGTGAAGTATAAACATGGACACCAGCATGTCGTCTACACACATGCATGATCGGTCCTCTATAAAACACTTCCCATGCTTGGATTCGACCAAGCTGAAAGAAGGAACTTGCGTACCTCTTAAACCCCAATCCGACGGTCGCAGATGAGGGTTGCAAGTTATCTCGTCCGTCCAACTTTACCAGCTTGGGCGGACATCCTAAGACATGAGTTAGGCTATCAATGAGGCGTCACCACAATCACCGTCCACCACTCTTCCACTTGGAGTGATCGGTCGAGTCAGGGCTTTCCTGTATAACCTCCAAACGATCACTCGAAGATGGCTGGACATGATGCTATTTTAAGACGCTTAAATTTGTGACTTACTCGGTAAGCCTTAAAAACAGCGATGTTTCATACATTTGAATATACTCGATGCGCACTGCATAGAATGCACACGATACTTCACAAGTATCGACTTCCTAAATAATTTAGTTATTTAGTCTAGCATTACATGCTACTTTCTGTGGGTCCCACGATCCACACACTCGAGACATCAATCATGTCACAAATTGGGGTATTGGTCTGGCGGTTTACAGCGTGCAACGCGCCATCACAAGAACGTGTCAGGAAGTCATGGACGGTTAGAGATACAGGAGAAGTGGGCAAGACTGGTCGTGTAACACCAACCCACAACTCCACTACTCCATCACTCCACTTCATCCACTTCCTCCACTTCCCACGAGAGACGTGAATAAGGCTCAAATGACTTGTATAAATAGGTTCTCCTCCCTATTTTTCAAAAAACAACAAGAACAAGTCAAGACAAGACAGAAACCAAGTGTTAATACAAAACGTATTCAAACAATCAAAGCCTGCTTGCATCGTAAGCCTGCTCACCTTTCTGTTACAAGTCATAAATAAGCGTACACCTTCACATCTCAACACCTTCTTCGCTTCCCTCCCTAAGATCAACCCCATCTCCTTCAATTTGTGACCGAAGCAAGTCTAGAACGGCCATTTCTTGGTTTAGGCCAGAGTTGTACAGATTGATTTCTCGAATCACAAGCACTCACCGCGCAGTGCATTTGTTTAGTGTTTAGATTCATTCCTCATCCACACACCCAAAATTACCAAATCCGGCAGGAATAGTTTTTAGCCATAAACAATTGGCGACCACGGTGGGAGGTTGATCTCTCGGTTGCAAAAAAATTGAATTCTCAATTCTTCAGTTTTCATCTCGTGATGTATCCTCACCCGGAGACCACAGGTGGTTCAGATATCATGGGAAGTGTAGCTAGAATGCTGGAGGATATCTTGGCAAATCAATCCGGTATCGCTAGAAGACAGAGCGAAACATTCCGACTTTTGAATGATATAACAACACAATTACAAGAAGAGTCGACAGGCATCTACTCAGACAGTGCAAGAAACGCTGGATCCTTAGTCAGGAGTCACACCTTTACCAGTGGAGATGCAGAATGAGCGCGTAATCACATGGGACTCAAGAGAGATGAACAACATGGTCCAGCCGACAAAAAAGACTCGAGGCAACTCCACAGAAGAAAAGACTTGTCCGGGGTACCACAACGTCTGCCGGATAAAGAAAGCGAGCCTGCAGATTATGGATCCCTGCTAGAAGATTTATATCTCAAGACCCTTGTCAAAGCCCGGAAGACTGTTCAATCCGCATCGACCTTTCAACCAAGTGAAGAAATTCTTGAGGAAGGAGAGATCAATCAAGGAACACATGAGTATAGAGGATGGGAGCGTTCAATTCGATCACTCAGCAGTGATATTACGATACCTTCCACACCCCGTCACCAGGGCAAACGATCCACGGATATGATGGCACTCACAAGTATTCCAACTTCATCTCCGAAACGTGCTCCACATCGAAACCATATAGAGACACCACAACGTCCACGAACGCAGGAAGACCTAGACTCGAAGTACCTATACTTTCCGTTCCCAATGGAAAAGATTTTGGAGTTGCTGGAGGCGTGGGTACGAAACAGAGAGGTGGAGCTACCTCCTGTATGGCGTCCACCAATTGATCAAGAAATAATGGACCCGAGGTATTTTCATTTCCACTGGTTCCTTCACCACCCTACCAGTGAATGCAACGCTTTGAAACGCATTATTCAGAAGAAACTTAATTCAAAGGGATAGCTTTCCTTCTCTGAGAGATTGATGCAGACGATTTCCTTAGAGAGGCTACTTCGGTTTATACAAGTAAAGCTTCAAAAGCAAGTAAGTTCTATTCAACAATTTTACAAGAAAGATAGTTTTAGAATCCACTAGGGACTTAGCATCCCGCACATAGAGAAAGAGGCTTAATGATCAAATGCCATGTTTGTTTCCATTCATACTTCCCTTTTATGCGACATTTGCAATTTTATATGACATGTGCAATCATTCATGACCAAGATGCAAATTATATTTAAAATAACCTCTTTCAGAAAAGTTATTCACAAAACTATCTCAAAATAAACCAATTCAATTACCTATTAATTCAAAACCGTAAGTCAAAGGAAATCCTCACTATCACTCAAAAAGAAAAGCATCTAAAAGAAAAGACAAGTAGGTGGCACAAATCCTTCAAGGAAAGTCCTTCAGCAGCAACTCGTCCTTCTGGGCAAGAGAGACTTTCATCCTTTGAAGAACAGCCTGCTTCAGCTTCAACTCCTCAAACAACTTTTCAACCTCTTCTTCCTGGCGAGTAACACAATCTGCAGAAGGAACTTCATCTTGTAATTTCTAGAGCTCCTGAATCTCGGAGAACCCTTTGAAGAACCAAGGAGCATTGAAGTCGTACTGCACAAACACATCTCGATGGCACTTCCAGTCTTCAATCATCTCTTCAGAAACTATTCGACCAGTCGTGACGCTCATCCCATGGATAGAAAATAAAGCTTCCTGAACGCGGTTGACCAATGCAAGACGACTTTTGAGCTTCGCAGTGGTAGCAATGTGGCCGTGCTTCTCCCATATCATCGTGTACAAACCTTCGAACCGAGCTGGCACACTGAATCCTCCAACCAACACATGACCTGGATAAGGGACAGTGAAGGGAGGATCGAACAAAGCCCCGGGCTGTATTACCGATACTTCTCCAATCACAGGAGCCTTGTCAGTTGCAGGAGATCTTTCGGAAGAAGTCACCACGACAGCTTTATTGATTGGAACCTGCTCAGAACGTTCTTCAATGGGAGCCACCTCAACAATAGCGGATGTTGCCTCTCTCACATTCCTCCCGATGTCTACTTCACTCTGGGTGCTAATTTCCATTATGGCCCCATCAACAAGATCACTTAGGGAGGCACCTTGTCCAACCGAGCTTGCGTCATCTCTGTCATTGTCTGGAAAAGGAGCATTTTCACCAGACTTCTCAACATGAAGATTAGTGTTACCAGACTTCTGAGGAGCAGTGTTATTAGACTTATCAGCATGAGGATCAATTTCACCAGACTTCTCAACATGAAGGATAACGTTACCAGACTTCTCGTTCTGAATGCGCGCCAACCTCATGAAAACATTCTCTTTCGGAATTCCCTGATTTCAAGCAAGGATCACTCTTAAAAGAATTCGCTCCGGAGAAATGAAAGAATCGACAGAAAGAGATTTAAATACCTGCATATTGGAAGAATTGAGGATCACAAAACCACATGCCTGCCTCTTGGATCTTTCTCCTGCTTAGGGACTGCAATCATCAGCTCTGGTCCGTTTGGCTAGGAGTGGCTTCAATCGGAAATGCTTCTTCAGGACGTCAGAAGATGGCTCACCACGGGAATATGTCACAACATCCTCCGAGAATTCTTGGAAAGCCAATAGTTGCTTCCTCCAAAATTCCTTATACTTGTCGGTTACCACTGGGTTTCTCCCAATAGGCCAGAAGGGAAGACTCTGCGATGCCAAGAACACGTCAGCATCAAAGATACCCGGGAGGAGTTCTTTCGGAGCCTCCAACGGACGGATAAATGGAACACCCTGGTCAAATCCCATTTGACGAGCAGCCCTGTCAATGTTGTACGGAGTCACAGTAAGAGCTTCGTTGAATAGAGACGGGATATATCCCGGAATGCAGCTGTGTAGATAAATAAGTTCTCCAAATTTCATAGTGTTAGCATCGGTACGCAACACAACATCAGGGTCGTCAGAAGCAATAGAAAAAGTCTTCGGCTGAGCAATTGAAGAGTGGACCGGCCCCCATGGGCGGAAATTTACAGAAGACACATTATCAAAGATATCCACGAGTTTCGCACCGGTTCTGGGACGCCTCCTCTGCCAACGGAGTATTCTCGAGCCACCATACAAATTGCTGAGCGAAGTTGCAGGAACAGGAGCATAACTTTTGAAATGTTCCCACAAGAATGCCTGAAGAAAAGCGAAGTGGACATACGACTCCACCTTCTTGTACCCGTTGGAAACATGCATATCCATTGCTAAGGCGTCCGGATGAGAATACAAACGATCCAAGGAACAAGGCACCTAAGGGAAGAACTTCACCTTTTGCTAGCTTTATAGCAATCTTAACCAAAGACACCCCTTATGGTTTTCTTTCCGTAACCGTCGTCATATATATCTCTGGATAGCCACAAAGACAGGAATACAATCACGCTGAGCTCGTTTTCCAACTCCTGATCCGGTTCTGGGTCTACAGGAGACCACTCCGATACCCACCAGGTGTAAAAGAATCTTGTATATTTTTTCTCCTCCGTGTCCAGATCGCCGAACTCTGCCACCTTTTGGAGTATAGTGTCATAATCACGTTGTTCCGCGTCAGAAAGCTCATAATAAAAACTCCCAGCGACAGGCAGGTTCATCAATGCAGCTACGCTTTCCAGAGTAATAGTCATCTCTCCCCATCTAGATATAGTTGTATGAGTAGAAGGGCGCCACCGATAAATGAAAGTAATCAAGCCTGCAACGTCTTTCTTAATTTCAAGAGTAGCAGATGCCATGACCGCATTAAGGATTTGCGCTTTGGTCAAATTAGCTTTAACATCCTTATTATTCAACATGCGTCTCATCCACCCTTCATAAGAACCCAGTGGAGTATGACAAATCTTGAAGTCGATAGGAGAAGGCGGATATTCATTTCTTCGAAGACAGAACCTCATCACAAGTGCCGAAGAAGAAGATAGATCAGCTTCCATATTTTCTGAATCGGAAAGCAGGACTATCCCGTGAGAGGGATGTTTCCTAATGTTTGGAAAAGACAAGGTGAACAACTCATCAGCAATGTTCGGCATATCTTTGAAGCTGTCAACACTTCCCGACTTGGCACCAGCATTATCTCCGAAGACATATCAACAGAGTTCTTTTTTCTTCATTCTACAATAAAGACAGAGTCAAGACTTGTATAAAAAAACACACGATACGTGTGTGAACTGCATTCACGTTGGAATGCACAAATCTGGGATTGGGTCCAAACACCGGCTCAAGTTTCAAGTCCGGTATTGGTTTCAAGTACCGGTATTGGTTTCAAGTCCGGTATTGGTTTCAAGTCCGGTATTACTCAAGCTTCAAGTCCGGTATTGGTTTCAAGTATGGTATTACTCAAATTTCAAGTCCGGTGTTGGTTCAGGGCACAAGGCTAGTATAAGGTCGACTTTCAGTCAAGCATATATGGGTGGGACCCACGTTCGGATCAAACACACATGGTGGGACCGCGTTCATATGCACGTATTATAACACGGTTTTTCTTATGTTCATGAGAATTGTGTTTACGAAATTTAAGCCAAAGTCTCTTTCCAAGCTATAACCTAAGAAGCTAGTTTTGCATGCAACAACGGAAGAAGAAGCAAAAACGACATATTCACGGAGTCGCGGAACTAAACCATCCTAGCAAATATGGGCGTTTTTTTTACTATCAATCTTGATGGGAAAGCTAAGCACGGTGTATCTTACAAAACGTTTTTACCTAAGAAATTAGGGTTTTTCCTAAAAAAAAAAAAAAAAAAAAAAAAAAAAAAAAAAAAAAAGAAGAAGAGAGAAACCGAAACTTACCTTGGGCGCGCGGCGGCAAGCAACTCCTAAGAAGAAGCAACAGCGACGGCGTCGGTCAAGCAGAGCAAGCAGAGTGGTAGTCGCGGACGGGAGCTGCCAAACAAAAAAAAAAATCGTGAGAAAAAGAAAAGGGGTTGGTCTCTTTTATAGACAAAAATTAGAAAAATCCCAATAGAACAAGGATTCCTCTTTTGTTTGGATTCCTCTTTGGATTCAAATACCCAAAGAAGGAAACCGGTCCCACCAAAGGATTCCATACAAGCACAACGGCATGGACAACTAGCGGTCGGTCAATACTCTCCCGGGTAAACTTCCTTTATCCTGTCTTTCTCACATATGTATGTCACCATCTCATGCCTACCCCACAATAGTGTAACCATTAGTGCTAGGCAGGGGACTTAATGTTGATGGTGGATTTTCATTTAAGGTTAAAATTGTAAAAGCCAGAAAATTATGCGCTAACATCTTGCAAAAGATAAAGACATTAATAAGTGATGAATACTTCTTCACTTTACTAATTCACCTAGAATGGAGCATGTGACAACAATCCCAGCATTCTGTGAATTAAATACACGAAATTCATCCAGGTTGGAGCATGTAGCAACGATCCCATATACCCTGTGAATTTACAGCATTATTAATTAATGCATAACCAGCCTTGTATTTCTTGTACTCATTGCCGGGTGCGGATGACGACCGAGTGTTGTTCTCAAAGCAGAGCAACACGAATCTCCAAGCATTAATAATGAAGCATGTACGAAATACCCATACAAAGCTACAACTCTCGGTGTGTTATACTAGCCCGATTGAGCATATTTTGAACTGGACTGTCCATATCGGTCTCGAAACGATCATGACCATCCAACTTCACCAAAGATGATTGGATGGCCCGGATCGAATCCATAACCCTCAAGCGGTATTGAGTATTCACCACCGACCCAATGCGGGCCCCGCATGGTCGGCCTCCCAAGAGGGAAGCAACGCTTACCAGTTTGTCCAGCCAAAACAACATGGACGTGAAACCCTAAACTAGGGTTACGGCACATTACATGTGTCGCAAATCAGTCTCAACCATCCATCTTCGCAGGCATAGATGGAGGGTGTAGATGTAGATTCAAAGGGTCCAGTAACATATCAACACAAATAGCGTGGGCCCGCCTACATACTCCGACCGACCTGGTCAAGACCAACTATGTTTGTTCGTCACAATTCGTGCGCCCAAACAAAGGGTGACACACGGCCAGGCAAAACCCTAATTGGGGTTTGCGGCATCTTCCATATGTTGCAAATCGATCACGAGCGTCCATCTTCTCCTGCTTGGATGAAGGGTCCAGGAATAGATTAAGCAGGTCCGGAGAGTATCAACATGATCAATGTGGACCCATCTATCTCCATGTCCGACCGACCAAGACAAACCATGGCTCGATGCCTTGGTTCGCGCGCCCTGAAGGAGGCATGCCACGCCCCTTTAGGAATCCTTTGCGGCACAGGATTCCTGTCGCAAATCAATCTCAGCCACTCTTCTTTACCGGTAAACTTGAGTGGCCTAGATCGCACCTTCGTGGGATAGTGAAGTATAAACATGGACGCCAGCATGTCGTCTACACACATGTATGATCGGTCCTCTATAAAACACTTCCCATGCTTGGATTCGACCAAGCTGAAAGAAGGAACTTGCGTACCTCTTAAACCCCAATCTGACGGTCGCAGATGATGGTTGCAAGTCATCCCGTCCGTCCAACTTTACCAGCTTGGGCGGACAGCCTAAGACATGAGTTAGGCTATCAATGAGGCATCACCACAATCACCGTCCACCACTCTTCCACATGGAGTGATCGGTCAAGTCAGGGCTTTCCTGTATAGCCTCCAAACGATCACTCGAAGATGGCTGGACATGATGCTATTTTAAGACGCTTAAATTTGTGACTTACTCAGGTAAGCCTTAAAAAACAGCGATGTTTCATACATGCTGAATATACTCGATGCAGTACCTGCACAGAATACACACGATACTTCACAAGTATCGACTTCCTAAATAATTTAGTTATTTAGTCTAGCATTACATGCTACTTTCTTTGGGTCCCACGATCCACACACTCGAGACATCAATCATGTCACAAACTGGGGGATACATACTTTGGGGTATTGGTCGGCGGTTTACGGCGGCAACGCGCCATCACAAGAACGTGTCGGGAAGTCATGGACGGTTAGAGATACAGGAGAAGTGGGCAAGACTGGTCGTGTAACACCAACACACAACTCCACTACTCCATCACTCCACTTCCTCCACTTCCCACGAGAGACGTGAATAAGGCTCAAATGACTTGTATAAATAGGTTTTCCTCCCTATTTTTCAAAAAACAACAAGAACAAGTCAAGACAAGACAGAAACCAAGTGTTAATATAAAACGTATTCAAACAATCAAAGCATGCTTGCATCATAAGCCTACTCACCTTTCTGTTACAAGTCATAAACAAGCCTACACCTTCACAATCTCAACACCTTCTTCGCTTCCCTACCTAAGATCAACCCCATCTCTTCACTTTGTGACCGAAGCAAGTCTGGAACGGTCATTTCTTGGTTTAGGCCAGAGTTGTACAGATTGATTTCTCGAATCACAAGCACTCACCGCGCAGTGCATTTGTTTAGGGTTTAGATTCATTCCTCATCCACACACCCCAAATTACCAAATCCGGAAGGAATAATTTTCACCCATAAATAGGTCTTTATCGGGAGTTTCATCAGAATCACTTGTTTCAGGTGGTGGCTGAGTCACTTTGCGTGCACGGATCCTAAGCATTCCCGACTCTACAAATTCTCCTCTAAGTGTCGTCGTCAAGAGTTTGTCGCATTTGCGAGGAGGTTTTGAAAGAGGAGTAGCATGTTTCTTTCCTTGCTTGAGATTTTGGAGCCTAAAAATAACAATAACACAAGTAATCAATTAAAACTCGCATCTACAAACTACAAACTCAAGAACCATGAAAATGCATTTAAATTAGACGTCAAGGTCTACAGTTGAATTAATATAATGACGACTAACTATCTTATATGATTAGTCGTCAAGGCCATAAATCCTATAAAGTGACGATCAAACCTTAGTCGTCAGGAGAAAAACAAACTTAACGACTAGTAACCAATATGAACATAGGAAAACTATATTTTGGTGAGTTATTAGTCGGCATGATCGATATACCCCAAAGTGATGACCAACACTTAGTCGCCAAGTTACTATTCCAATAACATAACGACCAATAACAAAATGGTATATAGAGAAACTTGGTTTTGGTCAGCTATATATTAGCCGACATAGCCGATAATCTACAAAGTGACGACCAACACTTAGTCGTCATGGTACTATTCCAATAACCGATCAATAATAAAATGGAACATAGAAAAATAATTTTTTGACAGTATTAGTCGGCATGTTTAGGATTTTTAAAACCTGGCGATTAATAACACCATATGACTAGCCGTCAAGGTATTAGGTTGAATATCATGATGACCTTGTAAATGTCACTTTCAGAGATTTACGACTATAGCTGAACAAGAAAAGTCGTCAGGGTAGTCAGAGAGTTACCCTAACGTCAACTTAATTGCAATTCCAGAATTTCGAATTTTTTTGACCTAATTTGACGTGCAAACAACGAAATGAAGTACTTGATTGAGTTTAAGTAATCACTTATTTTCTCAATCTCATCATATCTTTGGTTTGTTCACTTTCAGAGTTTTCTTCTTCACCCACTAATTTTTTTCTTGTGTTTGTATTGTTGCATTTGGTTTCCAATTACAGGGACATGACCATTAGGTTTTCTAGAAGTTTGTTTCATACGCGGCTGCATGTTTGAAGATTAATCGACGATGAAATTTTTTTCGATCCGACGAATTAATCGACGAGTTTTCAAACGTTTAGATGAAGATGTGGGGACCAATTGGTTGGTATGGTAGAGGAAGAAGGAGAAGGAGAAGATGAAATAAGTAAATGAAATGGGTTAGTTTTAATTAGAATTATAAAGGGTAGTTTTGTAACTTTACCCATTAGGGCACTCCCTTATCCTTGCTTCTCGGTCCACTTATAATCTTTATACCCTAATTATTTTGAGCATGCCCCAATCCAACATCATCATATATAACGACAATCGGATTCATCAAGGCCACATGTTTGTTAGTTTTCACAAATCACCATACCCAAAGTTTAATCCCGGTTAGCAATTTGCCAAACAATACGTGTATTATTCGCGAACCGATACGGGGCGCAAATCATACGCAAACGGCTCAACCTCCGAACCATGTATGTGTATTATATGTGCCTTCAACATTATACTCATATATTATACGAGCCTTCTGCATTATACGCGGATAATACAGACTCGCGATTAATCCGCCAGGAAGATTCATCTGACTTGGGCAGAGTCATATCGCTGACTCATGTTTTACTTAAGATTCGGTGGAAAAAATGAAAGCAAAGGGAGTTGAATCTGAGACGTTCAACTCCTACACTCTATATTGACCACCTAACCACCGCCCCATCCCATGTGCTGATTTTTCATTAGCACTGCATATAGTTTTTATTTAACCCTTTAAAACTTTAGAATTCTTATGTTTTCATGCAAACTTCTCTTAAAATGTTGACTTTTCTTCGGTGTAGCCTATATATACATACAAGAGTTAGGTTTTCTAATTTACAATTATATATTAATTTAATTATATTTATATGCCGAATTTTCTGCCCTAATTCAGATATCTAAAACGAATTATATACGTACACATGTTGTTCCCCGAACTACAAATGGTTAGCCGAGTAGTGGGCCGAATTTTCCTTCCATCGAGATGAATAATAACGTACTTATACCGTCTCAAAATGTCCGTACTCCGAATTGCTAACTAGCTAGGGTGTGATTGTAGTAACTAATCTATACATAAACATAATGAAGAAGTACCAATGTTGTCTTCATTGACAGTACCTATGTAGCTATGTTGTGGCCATGTAGGGACTTGAATATGATAAAAAAAAAAAAGGACTTCGTGGTACGTATATATCATTCGCTGTACAAATTCCTAGCATGGTGTTTCAATTTTTTTGACTTAACTCATCAATAACAAGCAATCTTATAATTCTAGTCATTCAATTGTCATGTTATCTTTATGCATTTGTTACCTTTTTGTTTGGCTATAACAGCGAAAGAAAGCAAGAAAAAAAAAAAGAAAAAAATCTACCATCCCCAGCACAGAACGATGCATCAGCAATCAAGAGTCTCTCCAATGGAATGTGTGTGAAGGAAAAAGTCTTAATCCACGTAGGATCCACAACAATATTTATAAAAAATCATCTCTAACCCATTGATGTGAAGATGATGTGGCAAAAAAAAGTTAGACATCCTCTAGGTGAACCTCTAGTTTTAGACATTCACTTAGAGGATGTCTTCCCATCCTAGTCACACTTTTGTTAAGAAACGTCAACAAAAAATAAAAATTGAAAAGATTTTAACCAATTATATGCCTACAAATAAGTAAACATATAATAGAAAACTTTATGGGTTGGAGATAAAACTTTATTTTTCCTAATATTTAGGATTTTATGCTCAAAGGATGTCTTAGAAGTGATGCTACATATGAAATATTCACATTCACCATTGGAGAAGCTCTAAGAGAGTTCCGCCCGTCGATGATGTTGTTGCTTAAATAAAAAAATTCAAAAGAATGAGCCACATTTTTTTGGAACTCTATTATTGGGGTTGTAGGGGGTTGAGTTTTTGGCGGCTTAAAATGATATGTGTAACCAAAGGATGGATATGGGACCTAAGGTATATGAAAAGTAAAAAATACCCTTACCTATTTCACTATTCATTAAATAAAAAATCATAAATATGTAATCTTCTCCTTCTCCTTTTCTTCTCATTGACAAATCATGATGAAGATGATGATCATGATTTCATCATGATGAAGATCATAAAAAAAAAAATTAAATCTATTATCTTCTCCCCATCCTTCTCTTCTCATTTATAAATTGTGATGAAGATGATGATCATAATTTCATCATGATGAGGATGATGATCATAAAGAAAACCCAAAACTATTTTCTTCTCCTTCTCATTCAAAGATCATGATAAAGATGTTGATCATCATAGAAAGAAAAAACTAAGAAAACGCACCATTTATTTCTTTTTTGAATGGTTAAAAAAACCAATTCGATGAATTTCGGGTTTAAAAAAAATAAAAACAATTTCTGAAGGTGTTTACGGCTGGGAGTTCTTAAATTCCCAACCGTGAATCAAGATTACGGATATTTTTCCCTTGCCGAGAGTACATGTTTCGGCTTGGTTTTCCCAACCGAAAGTGTTTTTCTGTTTTTTTTTTTTTTTGGTTTTCAAAACCAGTTACGGCTGGGAAAACCTAGCGGCAGCTGGTTCTGGAAACAAAAAGAAATAAATCAGAAAAACACTTTCGGGTGGGAGTTCTTTATTTCCCCGCTGTAAATAACTAATACAGCTTGGAGCACCATTAGTTCCCAACCGTTTTTGCGTTCTACGGTTGGGTCGAGAAGCTATCCCAGCTATAACATATAAAAAAACCCATAATTTTTTCCTGATTTTTTACGGATTTGAATCGACCAAATTGTTATTAGGAGTTTATTATAAGGTTTCCCTGTTTTGACGAAGAGTTTGATCGTTTTTTCTTCAAAGTTTTTCAAAAAAAAGTTCATCAAAATCATCCTTCTCCATCAAAATAAAGGAAGAAAACAAAACAATTTTTTTTAAATTTTTTTCAATAGATTAATCTAATCCAATCACTAATTATAATTAGGTTAATTAAAAATCATAATTAACACTAATTCACAAAATGGTATAATAGACATTAGGAAATATAATATGATAGGGGATAACTTCATTTACTATTTCATGACCATATAAAGCCCCAAATTTCCCACCCCTTTTACGACCCCAATAATAGAGTTATTTTTTTTGAGGCATCTCATGTGATTTTTTTTTTTTGAAGCATAGAATTTATTATAATAAATTTAGTTTACAACTTGTCGTGGATATGTGGTACCCACAGAGTCTTGAAATAAAATGTGACTGATAAAAAATGGGATTGCCTGGTCCCAAATTTTGGTTGAGAAATTTGCTGCTTGGCTTCCATCCGCTGCATGGTTTGCTAATCCGTCCGCTGCTTGATTTCCTTCCCTGTAGTTGTGTTGTATAGCTACTTGCGGGATTTGCCTAAGTCTCAATTTTATTTCTTCAATCATTCCTGCTATGTGCCAAGGTGGCGAGGTAGTTGATGTGATGAACCTCGGGGAGGTTCTCCGAACTGCATTTCAAGTAGGATTCTAGGCCATTGTCTCTCGATCTTTGTTCTTGAAGCTAATAGTAAGGCCCATGTTTTCAGTTAGTCTTTGTCGTAATTCCTAGTGGTTGAGCCATAGCTATTAAAGTTCGTGCATCGAGTCTCTACAAATGAATCCAGCTCCCGCAAATCTCGGATGTCCTCTCGGTGCTCCATCCGTGTTAATCTTAACCCGCTTGATATTCGGAGTGGACCAACCTACCAATATTGTTGATGTTCTTTTATTTGTTATCGTGTTGTTGAGTGTTGGTGTATCTCCTGGTATGATTGGCGGTGAAGCGCGCAAAGTGCCCAAGAAAATTCTTGTTGTAGTTTTTGTGCCTGTGCCACGATTTCGTCTCGAATTTGTTTGTTTTTGTTGGTAAATTAGATCATTTCTAGATAGCCATAGTGTCCAGAATAGGAAAAGACCGAGGAGATTATAGTCGTTGATGTTGGATCTTTGGAGGATTTGGGATATGGTTGTTTGTGGATTTAAATTGAAGTTTGTGTTGGGGTTGGTGTTTGGTGCATTTTGAAGTCGGTTGAAAAGGATGTTCCGGGAAGAGGCGCTGTTGGACAATGAATTAAAAGGTGATCTCGCTACTTCCGTATCGTATTGCATCTCGGGGGCATATATTTGAGTTGGTCAAATGGATTCGGTGTAAGAGAGAGAAGGTCGGTAATCCTTCATTGATGGCTTTCCACAAGAAAAGCCGAATTTTTGGTGGACATGGTAAGGTCCATAAGAATTTAGTAGGTGGTATAGGCGTGTGGGTTGGATGACCATGGGTTAGACATTTGTATCCTGAAGATGTGGTGTAGTTTCCCGATTTTGAGTGAGGCCAGATAATTTTATCCGGAGTATTTTTTTTGGGGTAGGTGAATGTTGATGATTTTCTCGAATTGTTAGGTTGGGAAAGGTGTCCAATTTGTCATGATTCCAGGAGTGGGAGATTGGGTCGATGATATCTCGCTACCATTTGGATCGGGTAGCATTGTGTTGGATCTAGATTGGTAGAGTGTGGAATCCAATTAGCCTCTATCGGAGTTGATAATCCATTTCCAATACGATGGAAAATTAATTTTTGCATGGTAGGGATAATTGACGCCTTGATTGTCTCCATTGAGGACTTGAAGAGGAAGGAATGGTAACATTTCCTTGTAGAATTGTTTGTTCATTGAGGTATTTTGCACTGAAAAGACTCCCGCATATGGAATTAGGTTGTTCATGCAAATTCCAGATTCTTTTTAATAGAAGGGCTGTATTATGATCGCTGCTTTTTCTTATTCCTAATCCCCCTTCGGCTAATGGTTTTGTCGCTTTATCCCATCCTATAGGGTGTAGTTTTTTGGTTTTTGAGTCATGTCCCCAGAAAAAATTCCTGGTTATTCGATCTATCTGTTTGTGTATATTTTTGGGGAGCTTTTGTGTCTGCATTATGTGATTTGTGGTAGGCATCTCATGTGATGAAATTGTAGATTGCACTTTTGTGTAAAAGAATTTTAAAAAAAAATTCTCTCTCACTTACTACATTACCGAGTTGTTGTTTAGTGTTGATAACCAAAAAATTAATAAATTACAAAACCAATATTGTCATCAATTTGGGACGTTTTGTCAGCTTAAACATATTTCATTAGAGTTGGTTGGAGTTATCTTGAGATGGTTTTGCATAAACGGGTTTTAGTACTAAATGGTGTAAATAGGTTAGATATTATTTTTCTATTGTCTCTTCCCCAATTCTTATTAATCTCCCCTCCTTTAAAATGCTAAGTCATATGAGCTCCCACGTCGCACGGTGAGTATGACACCCTCCTCAAATTAAATTAGATAAAAGCTTTCACACAGAGCAATTCTGGAGAGGACAAGTGGCGGAACATTATTGGTCGAGACATTAAAAACTGGATTACACTCTGTTTACACCCTATATTTAACTGGACGTTAATAACGCCGTTAGGGTAAACGTAGGTATACAAAATTTATGTGAGTATTTACACCTAATTAATAACTTACACTTGGTTTACACCAAAAACTTAACTGTACTTTATTAACATCCGTTAAGTGTTGTACACACATAAGAAATCTCACTTATTAGAGCTTTCCTCCTTCCCTACCTCACTTCTTCTTCTGCAACAAATCCCTGCCGTATTTTCTTCACCGCAAAGCCATGGTTCTTCCTAATGAACTACCAATCTTCGGTAAGGAAGACACAAGACAAAAAAAAATGATGGTGGAATGAGTTGTCTTCGCTGCTAACATTGACAGCATGAGATGGAGGTCGATAGTGATAAAAAGAATGGTACTTTAGGTCAACATTGGTTGGAGGAGATGGAATAATGGTGATCATTGGAGTCGGATGTTGATGTGGTCTGCGATGGTAGAAGAGATGGGTTGCGTCTGTAATGGTGAAAGTTTGGGAGTTGTTGTCAATTGAACTATAGATGGAAAGTAGAGCTCGGTGATGGAATGGAGCTGGATATGGCTAATGGGATAACACAGGAGGAAGTCGAGCTGCTGGTCTGTTAGTGACTCGAGGAGATGGACAAGTGGATTGCTGCCTATGAGTACGAGAAGGTACAGAACTGTTGGCTGCTGTAACGATCGATGGTGGTTTCTGATGATCACCGATAATCATGGAAGGTGGAGCTGTGGTTGATGGTAATGCTGCTGGTGGTGATTTCCGTTAATGATGGTGCAGTGGTAAAGTCTGTAATTGCAGCCAAGGAACAGAGAGCTCGAGTTAGGTGAATCATGGACTGATATGAAGTTTGGTTTGCTGCTCGAGAGAAGATAGAAAGGATCAAGATGATGGTGTTGTTGTTCACGGGCAGTAAAGATGACAGGGCTATTTGAATATAGGCCCATTCTCATAAAATACCGTTAGCCTTAAACTATTTTTAAGCCCAATTTTTGTTATGATTTTGCATTGCACTTTTACCCCCACTGTACTGCCAAGACGACGTGCATATTTCCAATCACCGTGTAGAAGTTGCACCTGTTTCTCATATAAAATCATCATCTACCGCAACAAAAAACTTTAAAATTCTTTTCTTTTCTTGATTAAAGAATTTGTAATGTGGACTATATAAGATTTTTCAATGTGCCTGAACCAGAACACCAATTTGTGAAGTAATTAACATGTGTAAGGTTGTCGAATTCTCTGCCTTGGAACCTTTTTTACTTGACATATAGACTAAAGGAGGTTCATTTGATCAACATCTATATGTGAAAATGCATTTGGACGGGGCGAGGCGAAGCCGAGCAACACCATATCAAATCGGGACGTGGCGAGGCGAAGCCGAGCCATACCAAATCAAAAATGTATGGGGACGGGGCGAGGCGAAGCCGAGCCATACAAATCAGAAATCCTAAGCATGCATCGCTACAGAGCGGGGTGAAACCACGCGACACCAAGTGAATAGGAACAACGGGGCGTGGCGAAGCACATCACACCAAACCAAAAATATGGATAAAAGTAAAAAAAAATGATGGTGAATGGTTTTCAGGTCCGCCCGGTGCGTAGCACGGGCACAAAATCTAGTATCTATTAATTTGGGTATTTCAAAAGCATTTGAGGGGCTTAGACTGGGAGATCTCATTTTACTCTTCAATCTTGCTACGAAGGGTTTCCCAAGATATTTGGATACAGTGATTAATTTGAGTCTTTTTAGTGTTTCTTATAATGTGCAGAACGGTATTATGGTAATCATCTACATTATGTTGATGATACCATTTTCCTTCTCAATGACATCAGGGAGAAACTTCTTAACATGTTCTCTTCTTTGAAATGTTTTGAATTCTTCGCAGGTTTGAAAAGCAACACTTCTAAATTAGACTCATTATTATCGGTTGTTTCCATGACTTGTCATTTTAGGCTCATGAAATTGGTTGTGCCATAGGCCCCATTCATTTCATATATCTTGGTATGTCTTAAGGCACCAATGGATAAGCCATATGAAATCCAATGTTGGTGAAATTTGAGAACAAGTTATCTCGTTGGTATTACTGTTCCCTTTCTAAAGGAGGTAAACTGACTTTTTCGAAACATATTCTTTCTTCTCTACTCATGTATTAGTTCTCGTTGTTCAGAGATCCCATATCTATGATTAATCATCTATAAAAGAAGATTCAATTTTTTTTTGTCGGAGTTTAAGCAAGGAGCTAAATGCTCACATCTGGTTAACTGAGAATTGGTGTTTGCACCAAAGTCTGGTGGTGGACTTGGGTTTTTGAATATTAGATTGATGAATACACCAATCTTGACAAAGTGGTGTTGAAGGTTTAGTGTAGAAAAAATATGGTCTCCAGCTTTTTATTGGATCCCAAGTAGATCTACTTCCTCTAGTGGCATTTCTTGCTGAAAACCTATTTGTGACTCTAGGAAGTTGGTTAATGCTCATTCTACCTTGACTATTCACTCTGGTACAATAAATTTATATTGGCATGACAAGTAGTCCGATGCTTTAGATTCAAAAAGATCACTATGCTCATGTTCAAGCCATAATTCTTTCATTGGTAAAGAAGACTTATGAATATGAAACAAATCAGTTTGTTCTCTTTCTTCTTTGAATTGATTTTCCAACACATGGTAATCACTCGGATACTAAAAGGTGGTTGATCGGCATAAATGGTGTATTCTCAGTCAAAACACTTTATTTGAAACTCGGTGGTATAAATGATATTCAGTATATTTTTATTTGGAATCCTCTCTTAATTATCGCCAAAAGTTTTATTTTTCTTGTGGAGTGTCCTCCATGGAAAATTGAACACGATTGATATTGTTGCTGAAAAAAAAAAGAATTAATCTTTATGACTGTTGTATTTTTTTTGTGCCAATGCAACTGAACCTGCAAATCATCTTTCGATGCATCGCGCAGTCTTCTATAAGATTTGATCATTTCTGACTCCTTCAAATTGGGGCATGTTGTTCCCTGGTTCATTGTATGCCTTAGTTAAATATTGGAAATTTGATCATCATCACTTGTTAGGAAAATAGGTCTGGAATTTAATATCATCTTATGCTGCTAGCTTAGGTTTTGTGGTGTTAGAGAACTGATAACACGTTCAAGGAAACTACGAGTTCAAAACTGACATGGATTTAGACATTCAAGCATAATCTCTTATAATGTCTTGGTTATCTATTATTGGCCATAGAGCTCATTGTTAGAGCACTGCTCGGTCGAACTCGCAAACGTTTCTATCTCAAGCTTGTTTGTCAAATTTAGTTGATCAAAACTATATACTTGATTTCTAGTCTACTTATAGATATGTCTCGGATTAGGATAAAATGTGTAGTTGAGCTTTAGACTTCACGGCATTCACCAATTAAAGACGAAGATCTACTGAAGAGATTGGAGGAACTTCATCAACAAAAGGTATGTGGAGACTAAAACTTATCTATCACTCAGAAGTCTATTCTATTCTATCTTCTAATGAGACTAAGCCGTATAGCTATATAGACTTTTACATTATACACATTTGATATTTCCAGCCGAGTTTATCTCGCTTATCTATTTCTCAAAATATGTGTTGGAAGCTTTTTGCTTTAGCTATGTTCATCATATTCTTGACAAGTTTAGTTGGAAACAATTTATTTGTTGGAAACTAAATATTAAGTCAAAAGATGATCATGTGAAAATCACCTTGAACATCTTATATGATTTGTGTGAGACAGTCATTTGATGTTAGCTTGGTGTTGATGGTGGATTTTCATTTAAGGGCTGAAATTGTAAAAGCCAAAATTATGCGCTAACATCTTGCGAAAGATAAAGCCATTAATAAGTGATGAATACTTCTTCACTTTACTAATTCACCTAGAACGGAGCATGTGGCAACAATCCCAGTATTCTGTGAATTAAATACACGAAATTCATCCAGGTTGGAGCATGTAGCAACAATCCCATATACCCTATGAATTTACAGCATTATTAATTAATGCATGACCAAATTTTGTATTTCCGTACTCATTACCGGTGCGGCATGACGACTGAGTGTTGTTCTCAGCAGAGCAACACGAATCTCCAAGCATTAATAATGAAGCATGTAAGAAATACCCATACAAAGCTACAACTCTCGGTGTGTTATACTAGCCCGATTGAGCATATTTAAACCCGAACCGACCATATCGGTCTCGTAAACGATCACGACCATCCAACTTCACCAAAGATGATTGGATGGCTTAGATTGAATCCATGACCCCAAGCAGGTATTGGAATATGCACCACCGACCCAACGCGGGCCCCGCATAGTCGGCCTCCCAAAAAAGGGTGGCATAGCTTGCCAAACCGTCCAAACCAGAGCAGCATGGACGAGAAACCCTAAATTAGGGTTTGCGGCACATTACATGTATCGCAAAACAGTCTCAACCATCCATCTTCGCAGGCATAGATGGAGGGTGTAGATGTAGATTCAAAGGGCCCAGAGCATGTCAACACAAACACTGTGGGCCCGCCTACATACCTGACTAATCGGTCAGGACCAACTATGGTTGGTCGTCTAGATTCGTGCGCCCCAAACTGGGTATGACACACGGCCGTCAAAACTTAATTATGGGTTTGTGTCGCGATCACGAGCGTCCATTTTCTCCTGCACGAATGAAGGGTCCAGGAATAGACTAAATAGGTCCGGTAAGTATCAACACGATCACTGTGGGCCCACCTATCTCCACACCCGATCGGCCAAGACCAAACTTGGTTGTACACCTTGATTCGCGCACCCAAGCTAGGCGTGGTCACACTCCCCAACCACAAACCGATCTCGACCGCTCAAGTTTCTGGGACAAATTGAGTGGCTTAGATCACGTTTCTATGGGACGATGAAGTACAGGTATATACACCATCCCACCGTATGCACGCCGGGCTGATCGGCCAAAACCGACCAAGCTTGGTCGTCTTGGAACGCGCGCCCAAAATTGGCATGATGCGCGGCTTTTGCGGCACCAGATTTCTGTTGCAAATCGATCTCAACCGCTCCTCTTTGCCGGTCAAATTGAGTGGCCTAGATCACACCTTCATGGGATAGTGAGGTACGGACGTGTACACCGGCATGCCGTCTACACGCATGCCCGGTCGGTCCTTTCCAAAACACCTCCCATGCTTGGATTCGACCAAGTCGAAGAGTGATGCTTGCGCACCTCTTCAAAAACCTAATTCCATCAACGGTCGAGATGAGTGTCTCAAAGATCATCTCGTCCGTCCAACTTCACCGGCTTGGTTATACAACCACGGTCAGAGTTAATTGGTCGGTGAGGCGTCATGGTGATCACCACCCGTCACTTTACCACATCATGATGCAAGACTCGCATAGAATACACACGATACTTCACAAGTATCGACTTCCTAAATAACTTAGTTATTTAATCTAGCATTACATGCTACTTTCGTGGGTCCCACGATCCACACACTCGAGACATCAATCATGTCACAAACCGGGGATACATACGGGGTATTGGTCGGCGGTTTACAGCGTGCGGCGTGCAACGCGCCATCACAAGAACGTGTCGGGAAGTCATGGACGGTTAGAGATGACGGGAGAAGTGGGCAAGACTGGTCGTGTAACACTAACACACAACTCCACTACTCCATCACTCCACTTCCTCCACTTCCCACGAGAGACGTGAATAAGGCTCAAATGACTTGTATAAATAGGTTCTCCTCCATATTTCCAAAAAACAACAGAACAAGTCCAGACAACAGAGGCAAGTGTTGATACCATCGTATTCAAACACCGGAATCGATAGCTTACATCCCGCAAGCCATTTCGGCTTTTCGATACAAGTCATACATAGCCAATACCTTCACAATCTCAACACCTTCTTCGCTTCCCTCCCTAAGATCAACCCCATCTCATTCACTTTGTGACCGAAACAAGTCTGGAACGGCCATTTCTTGGTTTAGGCCGGATTTGCACAGCATTGATTTCTCGAATCTACAAGCACTCCCGTGTAGTGCATTTGTTTAAGGTTTAGACTCATTTCTCATCCACACACCCCAAATTACCAAAACCGGCAGAAATAATTTTCACCCATAAACAATTGGCGACCACAGTGGGATGTTGATCTCTCGGTTGTAAAAAATTGAATTCTCAATTTCCGGTTTTCATCTCGCGATGTGTCCTCACCCGGAAACCACAGATGGTTTAGATATCATGGGAAGTGTAGCTAGAATGCTGGAGGATGTCTTGGCAAATCAAGTCGGTATCGCTAGAAGACAGAGCGAGACATTCCGCCTTTTGAATGATATAACATCATGACTACAAGAAGGGTCGGCAGGCATCTACTCAGACAGTGCAAGAAACACTGGATCCTTAGTCAGGAGTCACACCTTTACCAGTGGAGATGCAAAAAGAGCGCGTAATCACAAGGGACTCAGGAGAGACGAACAATATGGTCCAGCCGACAACGAAGACTCGAGGCAACTCCACAGAGGAAAAGACTTGTCCGGGGTACCACAACGTCTGCCGGATAAAGAAAAGGAGCCTGCAGCTTACGGAGCCCTGCTAGAATATTTATATCTCAAGACTCTTGTCTAAACCCGGAAGACTGTCCAATCCACATCGACCTTTCAATTAAGTGAAGAAATGCTTGAGGAAGGAGAGATCAATCAAGGAACACGTGAGTACAGAGGATAGGAGCGTTCAATTCGATCACTTAGCAGTGATCTTACGACACCTTCCACACCCGGTTACCCAGGGAAGCGATCCGCGGATATGATGGCACTCACAAGTATTCCAACTTCATCTCTGGAACGTGCTCCACGTCGAAGCCATGTAGAGACACCACAACGCCCACGAACGCAGGAAAATCTAGATTCGAAGTACCTACACTTTCCATTCCCAATGGAAAAGATTTTAGAGTTGCTGGAGGCATGGGTACGAAACAGAGAGGTGGAGCTACCTCCTGTGTGGCGTCCACCAACTGATCAAGAAGTAATGGACCCAAGGTATTGTCATTTCCACCAGTTCCTTCACCACTCTACCAGTGAATGCAACGCTTTGAAACGCATTGTTCAGAAGAAGCTTAATTTAGAGGGATAGCTTTCCTTCTCTGAGAGATTGATGCAGATGATTTCCTTAAAGAGGATACTTCAGTTTGATACAAGTAAGGCTTCAAAAACAAGTAAGTTCAATTCAACAATTTTACAAGAAAGATAGTTTTAGAATTCACTGGGGACTTGGCATCCCGCACATAGAGAAAGAGGCTCAATGATCAAACGCCATGTTTGTCTCCCTTCATACTTCCCTTTTACACGACATTTGCAATTTCATATGATATGTGCAATCATTCATGACCAAAATGCAAATTCCATTTAAAATAATCTCTTTCAGAAAATTCATTCATAAAACTATCTCAAAATAAACCTATTCAATTACCTATTAATTCAAAACCGGAAGTCAAATTATGAAAGGAAATCCTCACTATCACTCAAAAAGAAAAGCATCTAAAAGAAGAGACAAGTATGTGGCACGAATCCTTCAAGGAAAGTCCTTCAGCAGCAACTCGTCCTTCCGGGCAAGAGTGACTTGCATCCTTTGAAGTACAACCTGCTTCAGCTTCAACTCCTTAGACAACTTTTCAACCTCTTCTTCCTGGCGAGTAACACATTCTGCAGAAGGGACTTCATCTTGTAATTTCTGGAGCTCCTGAATCTCGAAGAACCCTTTGAAGAACCAAGGAGCATTGAAGTCGTACTGCACAAACACATCTCGATGGCACTTCCAGTCTTCAACCATCTACTCAGAGACTATTCGACCAGTCATGACGCTCATCCCATGGATAGAAAATAAAGCTTCCTGAACGCGGTTGACCAATGCAAGACGACTTTTGAGCTTCGTAGTGGTAGCAATGTTGTCGTGCTTCTCCCATATCGCCGTGTACAACCCTTCGAACTGAGCTGGCATACTGAATCGTCCAACCAACACATGACCTGGATAAGGGACAGTGAATTGAGGATCGAACAAAGCTCCAGGCTGCATTACCAATACTTCACCAGTCACAGGAGCCTTGTCAGTTGCAGGGGGCCTTTCAGAAGAAGTCACCACGACAGCCTTATTGATTGGAACCTGCTCAGAACGTTCTTCAAGGGGAGCCACCTCAACAATAGCGGATGCTGCCTCTCTTACATTCCTCCCGATGTCTACTTCACTCTGGGTGCTAATTTCCATTATGGCCCCATCAACAAGATCACTTAGGGAGGCACCTTGTCCAACCGAGCTTGCGTCATCTCTGTCATTGTCTGGAAAATGAGCGGTTTCACCAGACTTCTCAGCATGAAAATCAGTGATACCATACTTTTGAGGAGCAGTGTTATTAGACTTCTCAGCATGAGGATCAGTTTCACTAGACTTCTCAACATGAAGGCCAACCTTACCAGACTTCTCATTCTGAATGCGCGCCAACCTTGTGAAAATGTTCTCTTTCGGAATTCCCTGATTTCAAGCAAGGATCACTCTTAGAAGAATTTACTCTGGAGAAATGAAAGAATCGACAGAAAGAGATTTAAATACCTGCATATTGGAGGAATTGAGGATCACCGAATCACATGCCTGCCTCTTAGATCTTTCTCCTGCTTCGGGACTGCAATCATCAGCTTTGGTCCGTTTGGTTGGGAGTGGCTTCAACCGGAAATGCTTCTTCAGAACGTCAGAAGATGGCTCACCACGGGAATCTGTCACAACATCCTCCGAGAATTCTTGAAAAGCCAACAGTTTCTTCCTCCAAAATTCCTTATACTTATCGGTTACCACTGGGTTTCTCCCAGTAGGCCAGAAGGGAAGACTCTGCGATGCCAAGAACACGTCAGCATCAAAGATACCCGGGAGAAATTCTTTCGGAGCCTCCGACGGACGGATAAATGGAACACCCTGGTCAAATCCCATTTGACGAGCAGCCCTGTCAATGTTGTACGGAGTCACAGTAAGAGCTTCGTTGAATAGAGACGGGATATATCCCGTAATGCAGCTGTGCAGATAAATAAGTTCTCCAAATTTCATAGTCTTGGCATCGGTACGCAACACAGCATCAGAACCGTCAGAAGCAATAGCAAAAGTCTTCGGCTGAACAATGGAAGAGTGGATCAGCCCCCATGGGCGGAAATTTACGGAAGACACATTATCAAAGATGTCCACGAGTTTCGCACCGGTTCTGGGACGCCTCCTCTGCCAATGGAGTATTCTCGAGCCACCATACAAATTGCTGAGCGAAGTTGCAAGAACATGAGCATAACTTTTGAAATGTTCCCACAAGAATGCCTGAAGAAAAGCGAAGTGGACGTACGACCTCACCTTCTTATACCCGTTGGAAACATGCATGTCCATTGCTAAGGCGTCCAGATGAGAATACAGCGATCCGAGGAACAAGGCACCTAAGGGAAGAACTTCACCTTTTGCTAGCTTTATAGCAAACCTGTCAAGGACACCTCTTATGGTCTTCTTTCCAGAACCATCATCAAATATATCTCTGGGTAGCCACAAAGACAGGAATGCAATCACGCTGAGCTCGTTTTCCAACTCCTGGTCCGGTTCTGGGTCTGCAGGAGACCACTCCGATACCCACCAGGTGTAAAAGCATCTTGTGTCTTTTTCTCCTCCTTGTCCATTTTGTCGAACTCTACCACCTTTCGGAGTATATCATCATAATCAAGTTGTTCCGTGTCAGAAAGCTCGTAATAAAAACTTCCAGCGACAAGCAGGTTCATCAATGCAGCTACGCTTTCCAGAGTAATAGTCATCTCTCCCCATCTATATATAGCTGTATGAGTAGAAGGGCGCCACCGAGAAATGAAAGTGATCAAGACTGCAGCATCTTTCTTAATTTCAAGAGTAGCAGATGCCATGACTGCATTGAGGATTTGCGCTTTGGTCAAATTGGCTTTAACATCCTTATTATTCAACATGCGTCTCATCCACCCTTCATAAGAACCCAGTGGAGTATGACAAATCTTGAAGTCGATAGGAGAAGGCGGATATTCATTTCTTCGAAGACAGAACCTCATCACAAGTGCCGAAGAAGAAGATGGATCAGCTTCCATATTTCTGAACCGGAGAGCAAGACTATCCTATGATAGGGATGTTTCCTAATGTTTGGAAAAGGCAAGGTGAACAACTCATCAGCAATGTTCGGCATATCTTTGGAGCTGTCAACACTTCTTGACTTAGCAACAGCATTATCTCCAGAAGACATCTCAACAGGAGTTCTTTTCTTCATTCTACAATAAAAGACATGAATCAGTACTTATATAAAAAACGCATGGGATGTGTGGTCGCACACGACAGAACACACATTCACGTTGGAATACACCATGCCGGGATTGGGTCCAAGTATGGTATTGATCGAGTTTCAAGTCTGGTATTGATCAAGGTCCAAGTCTGGTATTGATCGAGTTTCAAGTCTGGTATTGATCAAGTCACAAGTCCGGAATTGCTCAAGTTTCAAGTCTGGTATTGATCAAGTCACAAGTCCGGTATTGCTCAAGTTTCAAGTCTGGTATTGATCAAGTCACAAGTCCAGTATTGCTCAAGTTTCAAGTCCGGTGTTGGTCAAGGGCACGAGGCTGGTATAAAGGTGACATTCAGTCAGGCATACACGATATGGGACCCACGTTCAATCGAGCATATATGGCGGGACCATACTTATTTGCGCAACACGGTTCTCTTATGTCATGGGAATCATGTTCACGAAATTCAAGCCGAGTTCCTTTCCAAGCTACAACCTAAGAAAGCTAGGTTTTGTATACAACAATGAAAAAAGGAGGCAAGACACAACATATTCATGGATTCATGGCTTGTTTTACAAAGCAATCCTAACAAATGTTGGCATATCAATCTTGGTGGAAGAACTAAGCATAGCATATATCTTGAAAAAGGTGTTTACCTAGCAAACTAGGGTTTTACCTTAAAAATAAAAAAAAAATAAAAAAAATAAACGCTTACCTTGCTGCGGACGGACGGACGACGACGGCAAGCTCCGGCGGCGGTTGGCGACGGCAGTGGAGATCGCGAACAAGAGCTGCCGAACAAAAAAAAAGAGGGAGAAAAAGTGTGAAGAAAAAAGAAAAGGGGTCGGTCCTTTTATAGACAAAATTTGGAAGAATCCCAATAGAACAAGGATTCCTCTTTTGCTTGGATTCCTCTTTTGATTCAAACACGCAAGGAAGGAAACTGGTCCCACCAAAGGATTCCGCGCTTGCAAAACGGCGTTTACATGGACAACTGCTAGCGGTCGGTCAAAATTCCTCCGGGTAAATTTTCTTTATCCTGTCTTCTTCACATAAGTATGTCACCATCTCATGACTACCCCACAATAGCGCAACCATTATGCGCTAGGCAGGGGACTTAATGTTGATGGTGGATTTTCATTTAAGGGCTGAAATTGTAAAAGCCAAAATTATGCGCTAACATCTTGCGAAAGATAAAGCCATTAATAAGTGATAAATACTTATTCACTTTACTAATTCACCTAGAACTGAGCATGTGGCAACAATCCCAGTATTCTGTGAATTAAATACACGGAATTCGTCCAGGTTGGAGCATGTAGCAACAATCCCATATACCCTATGAATTTACAGCATTATTAATTAATGCATGACCAGCCTTGTATTTCCTGTACTCATTACCGGTGCGGCATGACGATGAGTGTTGTTCTCAGCAGAGCAACACGAATCTCCAAGCATTAATAATGAAGCATGTAAGAAATACCCATATAGGCTACAACTCTCGGTGTGTTATAATAGCCCGATTGAGAATATTTGAACCTGAACTGACCATATCAGTCTCAGAAACGATCAAGACCATCCAACTTCACCAGCATGATTGGATGGCTTAGATTGAATCCATGACCCCAAGCAGGTATTGCACCACCGACCCAACGCGGGCCCCGCATGGTCGGCCTCCCAAAAAAGGGTGGCATAGCTTGCCAAGCCGTCCAAACCAGAGCAGCATGGACGAGAAACCCTAAATTAGGGTTTGCGGCACATTACATGTATCGCAAAACAGTCTCAACCATCCATCTTCGCAGGCATAGATGGAGGGTGTAGATGTAGATTCAAAGGGCCCAGATCATGTCAACACAAACACCGTGGGCCCGCCTACATACCTGACTAATCGGTCAGGAACAACTATGGTTGGTCCTCTTGATTCGTGCGCCCCAACATGGGTATGACACACGGCCGGCAAAACTTAATTATGGGTTTGTGTCCTGATCACGAGCGTCCATTTTCTCCTGCACGAATGAAGGGTCCAGGAATAGACTAAGTAGGTCCGGTAAGTATAAACACGATCACTTTGGGCCCACCTATCTCCACACCCGATCGGCCAAGACCAAACTTAGCTGTCCACCTTGATTCGCACGCCCAAGCTAGGCGTGGTCACACTCCCCAACCACAAACTGATCTCGACCGCTCAAGTTTACCGGACAAATTGAGTGGCTTAGATCACGTTTCTATGGGACGATGAAGTACAGGTATATACACCATCCCACCGTATGCACGCCGGGCTAATCGACCAAAACCGACCAAGCTTGGTCATCTTGGAACGCGCGCCCAAAATTGGCATGATGCGCGGCTTTTTGCGGCACCAGATTTCTGTTGCAAATCGATCTCAACCGCTCCTCTTTGCCGGTCAAATTGAGTGGCCTAGATTGCATGCCCAGTCGGTCCTTTCCAAAACACCTCACATGCTTGGATTCGACCAAGCTGAAGAGTGATGCTTGCGCACCTCTTCAAAAACCCTAATTCCATCAACGGTCGCAGATGAGTGTCTCAAAGATCATCTCGTCCGTCCAACTTCACCGGCTTGGTTATACAACCACGGTCGGGAGTTAATTGGTCGGTGAGGCGTCATGGTTATCACCACCTGTCACTTTACCACATCATGATATTGTACACGCATAGAATACACACGATACTTCACAAGTATCGACTTCCTAAATAACTTAGTTATTTAATCTAGCATTACATGCTACTTTTCGTGGGTCCCACTATCCACACACTCGAGATATCAATCATGTCATAAACGGGGGATACATACGGGGTATTGGTCCGGCGGTTTACGGCGTGCGGCGTGCAACGCGCCATCACAAGAACGTGTCGGAAGTCATGGACGGTTAGAGATGACAGGAGAAGTGGGCAAGACCGGTCGTGTAACACTAACACACAACTCCACTACTTCATCACTCCACTTACCACGAGAGACGTGAGTAAGGCTCAAATGACTTGTATAAATAGGTTCTCCTCCCTATTTCCAAAAACAACGAGAACAAGTCCGGACAACGAGAGGCAAGTGTTGATACCATCATATTCAAACACCGTGAATCGATAAATTACATCCCGCAAGCCGGTTGACTTTCGATACAAGTCATACATAGCCAATACCTTCACAATCTCAACACCTTCTTCGCTTCCCTCCCTAAGATCAACCCTATCTCCTTCACTTTGTGACCGAAACAAGTCCGGGAACGGCCATTTCTTGGTTTAGGCCGGATTTGCACAGATTGATTTCTCGAATCTACAAGCACTCCCGTGTAGTGCATTTGTTTAAGGTTTAGACTCATTTCTCATCCACACACCCCAAATTACCAAAACCGGCATAAATAGTTTTCACCCATAAACACTTGGGAAGTTTCGAATTGATCATTCGATCACTTGAAAATTATTTGAAGCTAATGGTATGTGTGAGATTACCATTGTCATCTTCTAAGGATGTTTCAATGATAGAAATAAGAGTTTAGAACAATTACCCATGTCTGGATACAACACGGTATGCATACCTAGTATGCGAACTGTATTGTTATGATTCAGGTCCGGAACTCTTGTTTGCGTACCTAGTATGCGAACGGATTTACCTGAGAAGGTTCGGAACTCTTGTTTGCGTACCTAGTATGCAAACGAGATTACCTGAGTTGGGTCTGGAATAATTGTTTGCGGACCGGGTTTGCGAACGGCTTGACTAGGCCAAGGTCCGGAGCTGATGTTCGCGTACCCAGTTTGTGAACACATTGGTTAAGTTCTAAATCGATTATGTATGATTCTCATACTCATGAACTAAAACATTTATGATTTTAAGGAATGCAAATTAACTTTGCAAACCGTGGCTTAATGTTCATGAATTGATTCTTGTATAAGTACTTTGTACGATTACGAATCAATCCGATTTTGTTTCAATTTGTTCATATAAATTTTTATGAGATAGCGAACAATTGAACAACTCTATTTGAAACACAATTAGATTCATTTGATTATCTTTCATGATTGATTGATCATCATATTTGATCTAGAAGTGTTAGATGAATGTCGTTAAGACAAAAGTGTTCATACGGCTAATTTCAGTTAAACTGTTATTGAGCCAACTCAATATACACGTTTAGATACGATTACCCATATCTAAATATAATTATATTTCATTTGTGTGTAACAATCTAAGACCATCTAACGGTGGAGATTGATTGCTTAATTTCTGAGCAGACTTAATTAGCTTGAATCTTAAATCAGGAGTTGAATATTGAATGCTTTGTTACTAAGCTATCTTAGCTTTGATTGTATGCAACCCTGATTTGAAAGGCTGTATAAGGGAGAACTCTAGCAACTGGAAAACCTAATCCCGATACTTTCTTGTGTCCTAGTTGCAAACTAGAGTCGATTCTCCTTTAACCTAGTTTTTTCTAAAACCATTATTAGGTTACGACTTGAAGACTTCATTTGGCATTCGTGAATCCATATCCAACTATTTTCTCTGTAGTTGCGTATTATGATCTTACTTGTTCTATTGTATTGAGTTTTATCTTCTCTATGATTTACTCGAGATTTACCTCTGATTGGTAAGATTTAAAAAGTAATCATAACAGTTCTTCGTCTCAGACTCTTGTGATTCCGCAATAACTTTTTTTGTTAATCAGTTAGGTTATTGTGAGGTGACTGATATTTCTAGGCTGCTCTTCGGGAGTATAAGACCGAATTATTAATTGATTCCTGTTCACCTTGATTTTTGTATCAAAAGACGGAACAAAAAAATAAAGGATAGACATATCTGTGGGAGACAGATTTATTTATAAGTCTCAACTTTGGGTCGTAGCAACTCTTAGATGTGGGTGAGATCAGCTAAGGGAATCAAGTGCGCAGAATCCGACGTGGTTCTAGAGGCGTAAGGAACGCGATTGTACCTTAATCGGTGTGAGACTTGGTTAGGGATCAACTACATTACAGTCCGAAGTTAACTTGTAGTAGCGGCTTAATACAGTGTGGTGTTCAAAGCTGGACAAGGTCCCTGAGTTTTTCTGCATTTGCGGTTTCCTTGTTAACAAAATTTCTGGTGTTTGTGTTATTTCTTTTTCGCAATATATTTGTTTATATAATTGAAATATCACAACTTGTGCGTAGTTCAATCAGTTGATAAATCGGACCTTGTTTGTTGGATAGAACTTGATTGACACTTGGACATTGGTCTTTGGTACCGTCCAAGTTATTTCTCATATCAATCAGGCTCACTGATTTCTATCTGTTCGATTTGCTGATTGTATCGAGAAATAGAGATAAAGCTCTTTGATATATTTCTTAATTGAGTCTCACTTTTAAGTTGGTGCTCTCGGAATTATATTAGAGTTTAGTCCATACAGATTTCCGAACGAATTATTGGGTATGGTTGTCATACCCCCGCTTTTTCACCCATGTTAACTTCACGAGATCTCTTTTTAATTGGGACTCCCAAACTTCTTTGGTATGTGCTAATTTTGTGACTACTTTTTTTATGGGCAGGTAATAGGAATGTCAAATACTCCCTTAGTATCAGGACTCCCATGTATAAAGATGGATTTTAGGATTTTAGTTGTTCCATTATATAGGCAGGGTTCTAATTCCAAGAATATTTTCTTCAACATATATTCGTATTCATGATGCATGAATATCATCACAACTCAGTTAACGTGGGATAGAAATACATAAATTTAGGAGTACCAGCTAATATTTGTATTACATGATACAAGGATAAATTACAAAAACTAATTTAAAAAAAAAACAAAATTTTCTATACATCTACAAGAATGCTTGTGGACGGGGAAAGGAGTACGATTTTCAGTTTTACCAATCATAAATACTTTGCGTCTCTTATAAAATCATAAGATGCCAAAAGATTATAATTACTTTCAATTAATAGGCTACAGACCAAAAAATTCTTTTCATTTCAGAGACATTTCTTAAATTAAGCCGGTGCAAATCAAGTTTGTAAAAGAAAAACTCTATAACTACCTGCATACTATTTTAAATGGTGGTTTGGGGATTTTTTCTAGTTCTACGGTGCTAGGAGGTTTTCATATTTTCCATATAACTCTCAATAATACCCTCATATTTTTTATTTTAAATGTAGTAATTGTAATTAATGTTTGGAGACTTTTATCTATGTTATATTATAGATGGAAAATTTATACCTCTCTTTATTCGTTAAACTGTGAGAAATATTTTAGACCCTCATCTAAATAGAACGCAACCCGGATCTCTGAAACTCAACTTCCTAGTTTTGCTCTAATCCTTAGAAATGATACATGTACTTTTGAAAGAGGAAGAGGATGACCTCCAACTTGCTCAGATCCGAAGGAAACGTAGTAGGATTGCTGCAGGCAGGAACATGGGCATCAAAAAAGAAACTCACCTAATTCAGCATAAAAAGTGACTGAATCTAAATGGAAACTCGACTATTATTTTTTCGCGATGTAAAGCTATTTTGGAGGAAGCAAATAGATTAGTTAAACATTGTCGTAATTTTTTAGAGTTTCATTTAGTAGTCAGAACGCGCGAAATGCAGTGACAGATACTTTAACTAAAGAAGCACAAACATTTTCTTGTTTTTTAGACCGGGAAAACAATCCTCCTTCATGTATTAAGTACAACCTATCAGTAGATAAATTCTAATATTAGGAGGAGCGATCTTTCACTCACCGTAGCATATGGTTGTATTGAAGATGTAACTCAAGCTTGGGCCTTCATCTAGTTTGTTTTAGTTAGAAGCCTATTATTGGGGCTTCACTTTCCAATAGAGGGGCTTCACATGGATTCATATTGATTAAAATATTGGTTATGGGGTGTCTTTGAGGCAATATCAAATGTCTAAATTATCCTCCATCTAAAATCAAAACCCAATTCTAAATCTTTTTTTTTCTTCAGTTGATTATCTCATCATCTTTGATTAATTGACAATTCAAAAAATTTATGATACGAAAGATAATTTACAGCATTCTCCAATCATAATCGTAAAATCATCATCCCCTGAATCTTTTACGGCTGG
The DNA here is from genome assembly GCA_023531295.1 of Papaver armeniacum. NCBI lineage: Eukaryota > Viridiplantae > Streptophyta > Magnoliopsida > Ranunculales > Papaveraceae > Papaver > Papaver armeniacum. The sequence goes on from JAJJWW010010975.1 coordinate 128,307, forward strand.
GTTCGAAATTGATAAAACCTAACCGTAAATAATCCTGCAACTCTGATTTATTTTCAAGTTCTTTTACGTGTAGGTCGAGGCTTTACAAAATCAACCGTAACTACTTTACGGTTGGATTAGTTCTAGCCGTAAAACATCATGAATCTTCAAAATTTTTCCGAGGCTTCTTTTACGTTTGGGGGCAAGTTTATTAGTTAGCGGAAATGGGGATTAACAGTTGGGTTTTTTTGTTGCAACGGACTTGTTAAGACACTAGCCATTGGAGGTCCAGTGGACACTAACAAAATGTCTATATAGGGACGTTCGAATCATCTTCGCATTGTTTGAAGAAATCAGTACTCGGAAAAAGATTGTAACTAGTGTTCATCTCTTCCCTCTCTGCGTCAATTTTTTTGACTTTTTAAAACTACCAATCCAATAATAATCATTAGAAACAAAACCATATCCCAAGTTACCTCTTCGTTCCTAATTTGATCAGGTGGAAGAGAAGTTTCTTCCATTTCCAAACCATGGATGGCAGCAACCAATAACTTTTCTTTTCTTCCGCCGATCACCATCACGATAATGGCAGCACCTGTACTACTTCATTAATACACCCCAAGTCTTCTATCATCTTCAACTGCGCAATATGTTGTGATTAAAGTTCAAAAATCTTCACCAAATTAATCATCACCGATTCACAATTATGAACAGTCACCAATGGTAATGACAGCGGCCAACCCAAACCAATACTTCACGATGCTATTAGCTTCTTAAAAATCTTCTCTCTCGTCGAAACTAAACATATAGTCCAGGGTTAGAGCAATAACAACAATTGGAGATAAACTAAAGAGGAAAAAGATAGATGTAATCTTCTGCCGGCTAGGTTTCAGCCGTAAATAATTTTCAAACCAGTTACGGCTAGAAGTTCTTCTTTTCCTACCCGTATATGACAACAAAATACATCTACGGCTGGAAAATTGCTTTGGTTCCTAGCCGTAAAAGAAATTGCAATCTAAAGTAATTCAAGACAAGTAATCTAATCTCAGAATCAATAATCTAATTGAACTGAATTTTGTTAACCTAATTAAATAATTATTATCATTAATGAAATATGGGTAGTTTAGTCATTACAAAATTATTTGAGATAAGGGGTTTTTGATATTACTTATGGGTGACCCATTTTTGTCCTATTAGGTGACGCCCTTCTATTGGAATGTGACGCCCCAATAATAGCCTTCTTTAGTTAAATCTTGTTTACAAAAAAAAAAGAAAAACTAAAATTCTCATTTAAGTATGTAAAATTTGTTTACACTTTAAAGTAGCAATAACAATGTAAAAACAGTTTATAAAAAAAAAAAAAAAACAATGTAAAACCTCTTTAAGAGAAAATGCGAAGAAAAGCCTGGCATTTTTAGGGGCGACCCCAAACGAATTAGGGGCGACACTAAAAGACAAAAAAGGTCACCCAAATGTAAATCTAAGCTACCCCTTATCTTCGATTTTTCAAAATGGCCAATATGCCCTTACATAAACGGTAGCCAACACCATAATCGGTAGGTTAAAGGTGAATCGGTAGGTTAAATTGAAACTATACCTACCGATTATTGTGTAGATACTTCGGCTAATAACCCTTTTTATAATCGGTAGCTTATCCAACTTGTAAGACTACCGATTATAAGGAGCCCCATATTCAGCCTTGGCCAAATTCCATGGGTTTTCAGGGGTGCAGAGCGAACCATAACCACTTGGCTTGAGCTGTGGATGTAGCCATAATCGGAAGCCTAATAGGTTACATACACTACCGATTATAAGTTGCCCCAAAATGAGTTTTTTCTAAAATCCTTCACGTAATGAATTTTGAAATCTACCATAATCGGTAGGGTATATAATTATATAACCCACCGATTATAACGAGCCCCGGATCCAACCTTTGCCATAATCACTTGGTTCGTGTACACAGCCAGCCATAACCACTTGGTTCGTGTTTTGGATGCAGCGTTAATCGGGAGTTAAATATATTACCAAACCATCCGATTATGGGTTGCCCCAAAATGAGTTTTTTCTAAAATCCTTCATCTAAGGGAATTTGAAATATCCCATAATCGGTAGAGTTAACAACTTAACAACCTACCGATTATAAGGAGCCCCAGATCGAACCCTTGCCAAATTCCATAGGTTTGGAGTGTACAGAGCCGGGCATAACCATGTGGTTCGTGATTTGGATGTAGCCATAATCGTAAGCCAAATAGGTTCCATAACCTACCGATTATACAGTTGCCCCAAATTTAGTTTTTTCTAAAATCCTTCTTGTGATGAATTTTGAAATCTACCATAATCGGTAGAGTTAACAACTTAACAACCTACCGATTATAAGGAGCCCCAGATCGAACCCTTGTCAAATTCCATAGGTTTTGAGTGTACAGAGCCGGGCATAACCATGTGGTTCGTGATTTTGATGTAGCCATAATCGTAAGCCAAATAGGTTCCACAACCTACCGATTATACAGTTGCCCCAAATTTAGTTTTTTCTAAAATCCTTCTTGTGATGAATTTTGAAATCTACCATAATCGGTAGAGTTAACAACTTAACAACCTACCGATTATAAGGAGCCCCAGATCGAACCCTTGCCAAATTCCATAGGTTTTGAGTGTACAGAGCCATGCATAACCATGTGGTTCGTGATTTGGATGTAGCCATAATCGGACGTCAAATTGGTTCCAAAACCTACCGATTATACAGTTGCCCCAAATTTTGTTTTTGCGGAATTGTCAATTTTTTCGAATTTGGGAACTAGAATAATCGGTAGTTAATATGACTTCCGATTATAAAGTTGCCCCAAATTTCTTCCTTGACGAAATCACCAATTTTGGGAATTTTGGAGCTACTATAATCGGTAGTCTCGTGAGGTTGTTTTTCCTACCGATTGTTATACAAGCCAGATGCGCGTTAGGCACAAAATCGATATTAATCGGTAGTATAATATCGTTACTAAGCTTCTGATTGCTTTATAATAATCGGGCACAAAATAGCTTCCGATTATGTAAGGGCATTAACGTATTCTCCGCGTTTTTGGACATCTCTTAACGGTGTATATGAGTTGGGAATAAAAAAGTCGCCCCTAATTTGTTTGGGGTCGCCCCTAAAAATGCCAACAAGAAAAGGGTGCCCAAAATGATTGATGACGTAAGAGAAAGTAAGAATCCAATGTGAAATAGATTGCAGAGACATAAACGCATGGCTTTGAAAGGAATCCAAAGAAGAAGATTCCGGAAAAGGATACTAACTATTTACAACTTTTACTTTCCCTCCCTCATCGAGCTTTGATCCAATACCTTAAATTTCATGTTCAATTTTCTCTCTGTGACTGCCCTTCATTTTTCAGTGACCTAATTACCCGTACTTCCTGCCCGCATTGCCTTTCTTAGTTTTTGTTTTTATTTTTTTTTTGGCGGGAATCGAAGTACAAAATTTTTGTATTTCGCGCCAAGAAGAAAAAACGAAGCCCGGGGAAAGCGGGATACAACTGGTGCAGTGACAGTGACTCATCGTATCTTTCTTGAATGTGATCATTTCTAGGATGGCCATTTGCCCCACCCAAACCCATCCCCGTGGGTACCCGCCCCGTTTGGGTAGGGTTTTACCCGCACAAATGGGGATGGGGTCGGGTATGGGTAATACCCGAAACCTAAGCTACGGGAATGGGGCGGGATGGGATTCAAGGTCCCCGCCCCATACCCGCCCCTTTGCTTCCATATTATAAGGGTTTCGACTTTTATGCAAGAATTTGTATCGAATTTTATATTTCTACAACTTAGTCGAGCTTTCTTACATTTATTATATTCTTGATCGTTCTTGTATATTCATCACTTTCGTTTCTTTGTTGTGATCAGACACATTCTTTGATCGTTCTTGTATCGAACGGACAAAGTAGAAAAACTAAGAAGTCATTTAAAGATTCTTTTGTTCACCTTAGGATTCAATTTCTGAATTTAAAATTTTAGAATGCATTATTCTTATGTTATTAATTTTGTTTGCTTTGTATTTAAGTTTTGATTATAAATAATTTTATGTATTAACTCCGTGTTACGGGTAACCCATGGAAAACCCGCCCCAAACGGGTATTCCCCATACCCGCCCCGCCCCAATTCATGTGGGTAACGGGGCGGGTATGGGTATTTTTTTTACGAACGGGGCAGTGACTGGGATTGGCATACCCGCCCCATGACCATCCCTTAGATTCATTTCATAACCTTAAAAAAATCAACCAGAAGACAACTATACCCCTGTGTACTTATTCGCACCACTTCATTTCATAACCTTAAGTATCATTCATATTTTAGGAGCTTTACAATATTTTAACTCGATGGGACCGTCGCCCCGCCGCCGCCACATGGGTTCCAACACAGTCTGGCTGACGCGTTTAGAAAAACCATTACATGTACCTTTTATAACAAAAATGGAAATCGATATATTCAAGATCCAAATGAACAGAGACATCCCATAAACTGGTGGTGGATATAGTGGATACTCGCACAATAAGGTTGCACCAAACGGGATAAAGCTCATAAATATTCAAGTGGCCATCCATACATATATTATCCCTCCCTCTTGTTCAGGTCAGTGAGAATTGATTAGTTTGTCCCTTATAACTGGAGCTGAGGTATCCACCAGATGAACGAGAATATCTACGTTTGTCAGAAAAATAACCATACATACAGAATATAACACACAAACATAAAGAGTCAAGTACCGATTGAAACCTAAAACTCATTTCTTGGTTCCATTTCTTTCCTACACAGTTTACAACTGTTACAAATTACAAATTTCTAAATAAACAATAAAAAAGAAGATGAAGATACCAAATGTAATCTGATAATATGTAATTCTGAATTCTACTTTAGTCTTGTAGTGAGTTTTTTTCTTCACTTTCCCTTTGGAAGGGTGAGAAAAGTGGGAATAATATATATCGGACCTGGAGTTAGTGACATATCAAGATTGAAGAACAAAGCTGCACTCTTTGTGGCCATGGTAACATATATCATACCCCAAAATCTAACATCCAAGGGAATATTTCAGTTGTACTCCTTAACTTAGTGAGAAGGAGCTTCTTCTTTCACTTGGGCAGGGGGGCTTTCATCCATGACTTCATCTTTCACTCTAGGTGGGGCACTTTCATCCATGACTTCATCTTTAATGATTCTGGATTAAAAAAAAAAAAAATATATATATATATATATAAGGCAATCAGGACAAAGTAACATCACATTGATTTAAGCTAGAGTAGATCTCTGTGATACATCAATATCAATTGTATGCTCTTTAGAATTGTGTCACGAGTGGGGTATACACAGGTCGAGATTTTCTTCCAGTTGCACCTTAAAATCAACATCAATTGAAATAGGAATAATACCTCGAATCATGGTTTAGTTGGCCATCCGTGCCAGAATCATTAATTCCTGGCTTTTGATCTTCTTCAGACTCAGACCCAGAGCATTCACCATCCCAAATTCGGCATTTCGGTCTTTCATCCATATCCTCCTCTTCCTACACCCAACCAAATTCGACCAATAAGATTAATGGGATGGTTCTAAGTTAAGAGAAATTCTTTTAGGTGTATGCCAATGAAATAATCTAAGAAATACCGACATACCTCTTCTGGGGGTTCCGTGTTGGGTGGTCTTGCTTGAAATTGTACACTTGGAGCATGTTGTATCTTTGAAAGTTGGTCCAACAGTAAGGTCCTGAATAAAATTACATGCAAGAGCTTAGGCCTAGGCCTAAACAGCCAACCCAAATATAGGAAAAATACCATAACACAGTGATTTCATGTCAACGTACAAACAGAAAAACAAATGATCAAAAAAATCTGAAGCCAGTGTGCAAACATGGGGAGATTGAGAGACTATCGACAATTGTTTCATCAAGTACACTTTAGCCTTTCAATGACTTATGAGTTTAATATCTAAAGACAGCTCTCGGAGACTCAGGAACAAGGCAAAACAGATTTTGCTATTCAACTATACCTGACCTATCCAGTATGTTCATTAATCCTGTAAAATACATGTGTTTTGTAAAGAAGAAAGTGGTCAAAATTTATGTGAAGAAAGGTCTGTCAATGAGACAGTAGAACCAAAAACGCATGCATAATGCTCAACACATACACATCTTCCGCCAAAAGAAACAACTTTAGGAAAAAAAAACAAATCTGCTAAATATAAATGGACAAACACCATTCAAAGAATTACGCTGCTTTTTGAAAGAAGTCAAGGTATTTTTGAAAGAAGTCGAGGTATATATGAGTGGATATGCGTAATTCTTAAGAAGGCAAATTATTTGCTCTCAATCTCTACTCTAGGAAGGCTAAAGTGAGGTTCCAAAGTTATTTTGTCAGTTCAAGTTGTGTTACTCAGCATCTTTAGTTTAGAAAACAATAGTTTGAGAAGTGTCTTTTACAATGAATCACCACAAACTGATTTACAAAGACTGACACGTGATGCAACATACCGTAAAATGGATGACTGGGAGAAATTTCCAAAACCACAAGGCGCAGTTACTGTTATCAATTTTTTTAATAAAAAATCAACAAGGGAACGAAAAGACTGTATTTTCTTTTCACGATATCTTGAATTGCTTTAATAATCACCAACGGATCCAGAACGCCACTTGGCATCTTGTCCCACTACAACTTAGCGACAGAATAATAAGTAATTTACAGTATTTACCTTATTTTCTCCATATCTCTGGGTGTGTTTTGATTCTCCATGTTGCTTGTGTCGACATGAAGAGTATAGTCTGGACCAAAGTACTCGTAATATTCGTTGTAAGGCAACTTGTTATCAGGCTCCACTCCGACTGCAACTGCTGTCTGTACAATCACAGAGTGAAACTTAGTCAGAATTTCGATATGAAGATACCAAGAACAATTAAGAAAATGAGCACAATGAAACAACAACAGAAACCTCATAGCACCAACAGCGGGCAACATTACGAATTGTATAGCCTCCGCCTCCTAAGACCATTAAAGGTACGTTGAAGGATCTAAGATATCTTAGGCAGTCTGCATGACCCTTTACCGATAGATTGAAACAACCCAACCTATCACCAGATAAGGAATCTGCACCACATTGAAGAACAACTGCTTCCGGCTGATAAACTTCCATTACTTTCTGGATAATTGGACGAAATAATCCACGAAAGCTCTCATCATCAATACCATCATTAAGAGGTACATTGAGCGCATAATACTTTCCACCACCCACACCAATGTCCTTAATATGCCCAGTTCCAGGAAAATAGTCCCCGAACTTATGGAATGAGACAGTCATGACTCTATCCGTAGTGAAAAATGCCTCCTCTACTCCATCTCCATGGTGTACATCAATATCTATATACAAAACTCGCTGCAAGACAGTAGGAAAAATTATTAAGTCACGTATAGTGTTCATTCATGCCTGACAAAATGACCTCTGAAATCTGATGATAATTATAAACACGAAACAACACTACAAAATAACTACTCAAAAAGGATTCCAACATATAAAATAGGGTATATAGTTATCAACTTTAACATTACAAACACCCAGATGTACCTGAAACCTCATCTACAGTACATTGCATGATGGCACAAACAATGAAAGAACAATAAACAAGCACACATTATTGCAATGTATACATCCTAATATACCCACCTCGATAAATAGCACTATAGTACACTGCTATCCAACATTCATGAGCATCTCTTTTTGTTTAAATTCTGCTTCTATATACATTATAGTTTATACACATCATAGCTCAGTATACTTATCGACCTAAACATCACAAACACCCACAATGGTCAAAACTACCTGAAACCCTAGCAGTAAAGTAGCACATACAACACCAGAGCACAGACAATGAACATTCCTCATGTACCGATAGGCGATAGCACTATAGTTAACCATTAACCAGATTTCAAAATCGTTTTGTTCGGTACATAAATTCTACTTCTATAAACATATCACGACTCACTATCCCGATTTCACACATGCTCAATAAACCCTAAAAGAATCAAAAAAAAAATCTTCTTAGTTTATCAAATAATAAACAACTACGAACCCAACGGCAAAAAACCCTAGAAATCCACAAACGACCCAGATATATTCAAATTAAACAAAGACCCAAGAAAATCAAATCAACCAAATTTATCAAACCCTAGGGCAAAAACCCTAAAAATAAAAACTAAAGAATGAAAATTTCTTACCTTATGATTCTTGAGCAATTCAAGAATCCCCAAAACAATATCATTAACATAACAAAACCCAGAAGCTTCACATTTTTTAGCATGATGTAACCCCCCAGCCCAATTCAGCGCAATATCGGCATCCCCTCTATTTAATTTAGCAGCAGCTCCCATGGAACCACCGGCAGAAGCTTGACAAAACTCAAATAAACCCTCAAATACAGGACAATCTTCACCAACATTAAATCTTTTCAGATGTCTAGAATGAGTATGATCATGTAAAGTCTCAGGACTAACAGATGATAAAAACTCAACATAATCATCTGAGTGAAATTTTCTTATGTCTTGAGGTGTAGCAGGATATGGAGTATTGATTTCCATTAAACGATGAAGACCATAATGAACAACTAAACTATGTGCCATACGAATTCTATGGGGTTTCATTGGATGACCTTGTCCGTAATAATAATCACCTATTGTTGGTTCATAGAAATATGAAACCCTACGTTTTTTTCCATCGGTTCCTGAAGTTTGAAGTGCATTTCCTGATGAATCTTCTTCCATCTCTCTCTCTCTCTCTCGTTCTTAACTTCGTCTCTCAGAGCTCGCTCGCTCGCTCGCTTTCTGTTGAGTATACTTATGTCCTTGTGAGGTATATAAGTAGACTTCGCCTGACCGAATTGATGACCAAGTGACCAACGAAATCAAGCCCTAATTTCTTATTCCAAGTCGCAATCTTTTCTTTGCCGGTTGATTTTCATAGAGATTTGGGGCAACTCCCATATGGCAATTTATACCGAAGGAGGGCTGAAATAACGAGGACTGGAATTAGCAAGGGAGTTAAGGAGGCAAGACTTTGTCATGCCGATTGACTTTTGGTCATGCTTGTTCTTCGTCTACCCACATATGCACGACATATATATATATATGGGAAAAATAGGACCCAAGTGGAAGGTGCAGAATAGAGAAGCCTATTGTCCAAGGTTTGCAAGGTGGAACATTGAGAGCCTTTGTAATCACATAGAAATGAATGTTGACGATTTTGGAGAGGTAACAAAGTAGATTAATATGATATTGTTATATTGCATTCAAACCTGTTATGAAATAGGCACTTTAAGATAAAAAAAAATTGTTAATTCATTATACCATAGGAATGGACTTCATTCCCAGGAGTGAAGTCTGTTAAAACTCTCTATAGTCCATGCAATAGATTGGACTTCACTCCTAGAATGAAGTCTATTAAAACCTCTCCATTCCATGCCATAGGAATGGACTTCATTCCCAGGAGTGAAGTCTATTAAAACCTCTCCATTCCATGCCATAGAAATGGACTTCATTCCCAGGAGTGAAGTCTATTAAAACATGTTATGAACTCCGACTGTTAATGTCAATTGCTCTGAACCTGTAGTTCATTCCTTTTTAATGAATTCAAATTATGAATGAGGAAGTAATTGGGGTTTCATTTTGTGTGTGCAGCTATCAGAAAAATTTCTGGAAGAATATACAGAGGCTGAAACAAAGCTACTTCAACAACAAAAGGCCAAGACAAAGGCTGAGTTGCTCGAGGAAGAATTCAACCTTATGTCGGGTCAGATAGAAAGTCTTAAAGCTACACATGTTGGTGAGATGGAGAACCTGAGAGTTAAACATACTCGAGATATTAAAAAGTTAACAAGAAAGCATTCAGAGGAGATGGGGCATCTTTTGTTAAAGCAAAGAAGAACTTGAGCACTCACTTGCGTAAGCAACAACTTCAAAGACACTTTTTGACAGAAGATGGAGTCCCTTGTAGAACACTTGTCTTCTAAGCAACCCGAGGTTGATGCATTGCTAGTTGAAGGTGGGAATGTCGCAAAATTCATGGCGAAACAGGCTTGTGAATACATGCGTATAATTTTCCCTGATGAGTACAAGAGTTCATTGTTGAGTGATGAAATAAACAATATACTGAATCAACAAGTGGATGAAGGCACGGAAGCTGGTGGAGGGAATGAAAATGTTGTTTTGGATGAAGGAACGCAAGCTGCCAGAAGACCTGCTCCTATCTTTCCCGTCTTAACTGTTGTGAATCCTTCTACTCAAGTTGATGCTATGGAAAAGCTACTTGATACGATGGCTGAAGAAGAGCTACCTTCATTTCCAAATGCAGTGGCACGGAGTTCCTTTAAATATGGATCAATGTTTGAACCTAGGTAAAAATTCCAACTATTCTTCTCCATTTTTTTAAAAATTTATCCTTTCTGAGTTGGACTTCATTCCTGGGATAAAGTCTAGAAAATTTAGGGTATAGTATTGTTCACATAATGGAATAGAAAAGTTAGGGTATATTATTTTTGGAATGAAGTCCAAAAAGTCAGGGTATATTATTTTTGGAATGAAGTCCATATAAAGGTTGGAGTTCATTCCTGGAATGAAGTCCACATAATGAAGTCTGTGCCTTAGAAAATTCAGGGTATATTATTGTTCTATGATGGACTTCATTTTTGGAGTGAAGTCCATTATGTGGACTTCATTTTTGGAGTGAAGTCCATTATAGAAAATTTAGGGTATAGTATTGTTCTATAATGGAATAGAAAAGTTAGTTTTGGAATGTAGTCCACATAAAGGACTTCATTTTTGGAATGAATTCCACATAAAGGTTGGAGTTCATTCTCATGGATGAACTCTGGATACAAAATACCATTATGAAGTTCACATATAGATGTTAGGGGTTCATTCTGAGGGGTGAACTCTGATTTTTGATGCACAATACCATTATTGAATTGTTTTATATTTGTGTTTTTTGAATTATTTATAGCAGCAAGAGACGAGAGATAATATGTTCGTCAAATGAAGAGCATGTGAGTCTGCAGATTATTGTTGACAAGAATGAGAAGAATGAAGACTTGAATAATGAAGAAGCTGACACCATCAAAAAGGGTCAACCAGCGTCAGCCAGGTTCAACCAAAAATCTACAGTAAATCAAATCAACTGTAGTCCTCCTAGTTTCTCGATTGGGATGACACAGATAGTTGTTGAGCAAGCAAACAACATTGAGCCAGTATCACAGGTAGTTGTTGAAAGACAAGATTTGAATGATGAAGAAGTTGTTGAGCCAGCAAACAACATTGAGACAATATCACAAATAGTTCTTGATTTGAATAAACATGGTTTTGGTTCTTCGATGACGGTGATAAAACCCCAATTAAAGTTGTTGAAAGACACGGGATGACTACAAGGGGCAAAAAGGCAACAAATGTGCTTGGAAAAGAGTACATCAGTGGATCGGACTATAGTGAATCGAAACTGAAGTTCAGATTGAGACTGCAAAGGAAAGAACCACTAAATGAGGAGAAGAACGTTGAGCAGAACGAACAGCAAGTGAAGAATCGAGCAAGCAAGAAAGTTGTTTCGAAGACTCCTCCTAAACCTGCTGACCAGGAGAAGAATGTTGAGCAGAAGAAGAGAAAGAATGTACCTGCTGCTATTGAGAAAGAAAATCAAAAAGCTGCAGCAAGCAAGCAAGAAGAGAAGAGGAAATGAACCAGAAGATCATCCTGCAGAGAAGAGAGAGCAAGAAAAGCAGCTGAGAGCGTACATGCCCATTGTTCCAAATATGGGGGACCTGAAAAAGTCTCCATACTTCTCCACATTGGACAGAGATCAAAAGAAATTGTTGGGTACCTTCTACAAACACGCTATGCAAAGGTAGGAAACATACAGAAAAATGAACTTCCATTCATCTATCTAGAGGTTTTTGTTTATATCATTAATGTTGAAGTTTTTGTTTATCCTCCTGTGAGTCAAGCGACTTGGGTTATAGATGATGCAACTAAAAAAGTTCAGTTTGGTGTCCAAGGAGAACACATTAATGATCTAATGTTCAATAAAGACCTTGATGTCCTAATTCTTTTCTACTACTGCTACAAGAGGAAGATAGCAGCACAAAGAGGGAGAGCAAAAATGGATAGCGAAGACAGCCAAAATCCACTGAAATACATCCACTTTGAGATTATGGCACCTACTGCATTTGTAAGTCCTTACTTTAAGAAATTTAGTGGCAACTCTTCATTATAACTATTGATGACACATAGTAAAGAAAAACAGTTGATTCATTTAGCAAAGAATGAAGTCCACATAAAGGACTTCATTTTTAGAATGAAGTCCACATAAAAGGACTTCATTTTCAGTTTGGTTTGAGTTCATTCCTGGAATGAAGTCCACATAAAGGACTTCATTTTTAGAATGAAGTCCACATAAATGTTGGAGTTCATTTTTATTATGTATTGATAGTATTGTGAATTTGAAAATTTATATATATATATATCTTTGCAGACATATTTCCATGAGAAGAAAGTGGATGATAGGAAAGGTGAGATTGACGACTTCATAGCAGCTATGCCTAGCAAGACTCGGAAGTTAATCATTCCAATGAACCTGCTTGGTGAAGGCAAATCAAAAGGGCCTATGGGTTTACACTGGCACCTGCTTGTTTACGACATCGGAGACTATCAGTGGGAGCATTACAACTCACTAAAAAGAGGAGAAATAGGAGAAAGATGTGCAAATAATGCAAGGAAAATGGTGCCTACCGCAAACCACACATTGATAAATGGCTGGTGAAAAATGATCTAGAAAAGAGGCCCGACTTAAAAATTGAGCAAATGCGGGTGCACGATCGGGAGCACATCCGGATTGCCTTCTCAATACATGTTCTTGGATAAAGCGAAGTTGCAAGCCATTGCTCCCGAAATCTCAAAGATCGGATTCCGAGAGATGAAATGATAAAAAGATGCAAAGGTGGAGATACTGAGAATGGCGTGCAAGCTTCTAAATGATGAGAAAGATGGATTAAGTTGGAGTGAAACAACTAATGAAGAATTTCTTAACAATCAACCGATTAAAGATGGTTGCAAAGACCGAAATGATTAAACCTTAGCTTCTCCAATGTCATATATAATCTGATCTACTTATTCTTTTAACTATAGTATTTTGGACAGTAGATTACTGAAACAAAATTTTTTTCTAAAAAATGGTATTTTGTCTATTAGATTAGCTTCTAATATAATTAATACTCTAATATGTTTTATAGTTTCATCTATAATATTTTGGATAGTAGATAATATCAATGTTTTGTCTTACTGTCTTATTTTCTAATGAATTTTGTAGAATGAATGTTCCTTTGATGTTTTTGTTGGACTACAGTTCGCCCCTCAGAATGGACTTCATTATTTGGAATGAAGTCTTGGAAAACTTCTACAGTCCATAGAATGGACTTCATTCCAGGAATGAAGTCTAGTAAAAACTTATACAGTCCATAGAATGGACTTCATTCCAGGAATGAAGTCTAGTAAAAACTTATACAGTCCATAGAATGGACTTCATTATTTGGAATGAAGTCTAGGAAAACTTCTCTGGTCCATAGAATGGACTTCATTTTTAGAATGAAGTCTAGAGAAAACTTCTCTGGTCCATATAATGGACTTCATTTTCGGAATGAAGTCTAGAGAAAACTTCTCTGGTCCATAGAATGGACTTCATTTTTGGAATGAAGTCTAGGAAAACTTCTCTGGTCCATATAATGGACTTCATTTTTGGAATGGAGTCTAGGAAAACTTAGACTTAAAAAATAAGTGCATATCCCAGAAACAGAACAAACTAAAAAACCACCAATTCATATCCGAGTAAAATGTAACAAAACAAAAATAAGTGCATATCCTTAAACGGAACAAAAAAAAAGGAGTTCACAAAGGAAAACTAACACCAGAAAACTAATAAAAAGTTTAGGCATACTACTCCAAAGATTAATACACGACGGGTAGCTTTGTTGTGATTCCCAATCTTCTTGCAATTGGAGCACTTCATAGGCCTCCTTTCCTTCTCATAAGCACCGCGAATACGCTTCTTTGGCGGTCTCCCGGAGGTGGCCTTGGAATACCGGGAAGGACTCTCTCTTCAGTTCATACGCCTCCGGCCTATCGTAGTTGGGAATTGGTCGAATTGCGGGGAGCATAAGAGTTGCGGAAGTGGTTTGAACCAAAGTAAGGCCTGAATAAACCTCAAAATATCAATACCAGTTATAGTAATAGCAAAGAAAGTGGCGTGAGCACGGGGAAACCAAACACTTTCCATCTCCGGCAAGTGCACGTCATCTTCATCGATCAACAAAGATGCGAGCCGGGAGAGTGAACCTCATATATACCATTACTCGACTCGGTAACATTCCATGGACGACCTATATCGACATGTGACTTGAGTAAAGCTTTGTATATGGGAGTCAAAATATCCCGATAAGTTCTACCAAGCTCACGCCTTTCCGAACTCATCCTCATAATCTTTATCCCGAGCTCATCAACAAGAGCGGCTGGAGGCGAGATCCCTTTCACGATGAATCCAGTTATTGAAAGACTCGCAATACTTGATGAGTGTGCACCATACCTACATCCTACGAAGAAAGCATTTGCCCAGTGCTTGGGATCGATATTTCTGATGTACTTGGAAACCCACTCACATCCTATGGTGCACATCTCATTCAAAGCGAGACTCATATTTGGCAACGTTGTAGCAAGATGCGGCTTTATGGAACAAATCCCGAACTTGTTTATACTTCTCATGTCCTTTTTGATAGGAAGGTTATTCTTCGGATGATAAAAAAAGTAACTATGATAAGAGTTGGGAAAATACTTGGGAATACTTTGCTTGACCCTTCATGACGATCAGTGATAAAAGTAATAGGACGAGAGTCGACACAATGCTGCAAGTTTTCCATGAACCACTCCCAACCTTCAATGTCTTCTGAAGGAACTAAAGCAAACGCAAAAGGGAAGAAACCTACATAAATGAAAGAAAAACTGAGTCTATATCTATAACTTTTCTATAACTTCATTCCTGGAATGAAGCCTATAACTATAACACCAGAAAACAATAGAAATCAAATATAACACCAGATAACAAATTGAAATAAATATCTATAACTTTTCTAGGCTTCATTCCAGGAATGAAGTCC
Organism: Papaver armeniacum; assembly: GCA_023531295.1. NCBI lineage: Eukaryota > Viridiplantae > Streptophyta > Magnoliopsida > Ranunculales > Papaveraceae > Papaver > Papaver armeniacum. The sequence continues at coordinate 143,494 of JAJJWW010010975.1, forward strand.
ATTATGTATAAGATGGACTGTAGAATCAAATATCTATAACTTTCCTAGACTTCATTCCAAAAATGAAGTCCATTCTGTATAAGATGGACTTTAGAATCAATATCTATAACTTTCCTAGACTTCATTTTTGGAATGAAGTCCATTCTGTATAAAATGGACTGTAGAAAACTAATCAAAATAGAAACTAATCAAAAGTACCTTGGTTCCCATTCACACCAGTGGCAGCCATCAATGTTCCCTTGAATCTCCCAGTGAGAAATGTTGCATCACAGTAAAGCATAGGACGAATGAACCGGTATCCTTCCATACAGGTAGCAAAACATATGAAAAGCCTCTGAAAACATTTAGTCACGTTATCATATTCAAACTTGATATAGCTGCCAGGATTGGTAGCCTTTATTGCTTCAACATACCAAACAAGATCTGTATAACTTTTTACATCATCGCCATATATCTCTGCCTTAGATGCTTCCTTCCCTTTATAAGCATGGTGGTATTTTATGTTAATACCGTAACAACTCTTCACCTGAGCAATCATATCCTTGGGCTTTAAAGACGGATTAGACTGTATTTGATCCTTGAATAAATATTTTATCAATTTCTTCTTCACAGGTGGTTCCTTCAGCTGATAAGCACCACCACATTTGTGCTCCCCATTGAATTCCTTGATAGCAAAGACATTTTTCTGCGTATCAATTGGAATACAGTGCAAATACCAAGGACACTTTTCCGCATCCCTACCAAACTTGGCTGTGTACCTAAGTCTATCATTCTTAATCTTTTCAACTGTATAACCAGACTTGCAGTAATATTTCTTTGACAAACTAAGCGAACCTCATCAACACCACCATGAAAAACTTGACCAACACCTTTAAAAATATCTTCCCACCCCGCAGATAAAAGAGGTTTTAATTCCTCATGACCTTCCGTCAGGTATTTAATCTTTGAAGTCTCAGTGAACCCACTACATGATTCATCATCACTGAGCGACTGCGTGGAAATACCAGATGAAGAGGTAGAAGAGGTAGAAGCACCACCATTAGAAGCCTCCTCAACATACAAATTAAAACTAGGCAATTCCTTTGAACAAGTAACAACAATTAGTCCTTGAAGAGAATAATCACAATTGATGACAGCATTATAACAACCTTCGCCATCCCTAAATCTTATGCTACGAGGAGTCAAGTTTCTCCAATAATCACAAACATGTATTTTGAGGTCACGCATCATCATATCTAAAGAAACTTCAAAGGGAATACTATCCCCTTTGTAGTACACAACTGCATAACAACTTGAGAGCGCCATACCGAACTCCGAAAAATGAAACAAAATAACTTCATTCAATAACATTCTAATGAGATAAACAAATAAACTAAAAAGACTACTTATTCCTTAAAAAGAGTTCATTCGTTAACATACTAACATATAAACTAACTATAAACAAAGCAAAGAAAGTACTTCTTCCTTGACAAAAGAATGAACTTCACTCCCGGAATGAAGTCCATTAAAACTCTCTATAGTCCATGCAATAGAATGGACTTCATTCCCCGGAGTGAAGTCCATTAAAACTCTCTATAGTCCATGCAATAGAATGGACTTCATTCTGGAGTGAAGTCTAGAAAACCTCTCCAGTCCATACCATAGAAAAAATGGACTTCACTCCGGGAGTGAAGTCTATCAAAACTCTCTCCATTCCATGCCTTAGAAATGGACTTCACTCCAGGAATGAAGTGTATTAAAACCTCTTCATTCCATGCCATAGAAATGGACTTCATTCCCAGGAGTGAAGTCTATTAAAACCTCTATAGTCCATGCCATAGAAAATGGACTTCACTCCAGAATGAAGTCTATTAAAACTCTCTATAGTCCATCAAATAGAATGGACTTCATTCTTGGAATGAAGCCGTAACAACGAGAATGACTTCATTCGTTAACATCCTAATGAGATAAACAAAAGCCTTAACAAAACGACTTCATTGCTATTAAAATTAAAAAAAAACTAATCAAAGAAAAAATTAGCTGATCTATAGAATTACTTCAAATCAAGGAAAGGATTGCGTGAAAACTTACCAGCAGCAAGAATCTCTGAATCTGTGATTCCAAACACCAATCTCCGAATCTGTGATTCCAAAAAATCAACTCCAACAGAATCAATAATCAACCGAATCTTGAAAAAACAAATCAACCTCCGTAATCAAATTAAGCTATTAAAATCAACCTCTGTAACTCTGAAATCAAGTTAATCTGCTGTAAATCGGATCGATCTTGGTATCAAGATCGAAATCTCGAAAGATTTCGTAAACCCTAGAAGAGAAAAAATCTGCAGCGAGAGGAGAACTTCCACAGGAGAGAGAAAATAAAAACTGAAACTGAGAGGTTTTCTGATAATATATGTCGGTAAAAGGACCAAATAATAAAAATTTAGGACCAAACGATAAACTGAGCACGTGTAGGGGTGTTTTGGTAACAGAAAAATAATATTCCGTGTGGGTGGACAATACCCTAGGACCAAACCATAATTTCTAGGACCAAACTATAATTTAATTGTCCAAAAAGGACCAAACAGACACATGACTGGGTCAATAGGACTAGACTCATCCTAATATAATGTTTCTAGGACCAATTGGTATTTCCACCTATATATGTATTTTGACGAGGTTGATTGAATAAAAGAAAATGTAAAAAAACTAGACTTGAAATAAGCCTAGTTCACATATGCACGATATATAAAGGGGATCCCATTACTAACATGGTTGATACTATTTTATATAGGACAAGCAGATCCTAAAGAATCCTGATCATCGAATCGATTAAATGGTACTCCCTCCGTTCCGATTTACTTGACGTTGTAGAGTTTTTCACGGAGATTAAGAAATATCAGAGAGAGAAAAATCTTTCCAATAATACCCATATTAATTCCCGCTTAAAGAGTTAAATAGCCTAGTTTTGTGTTTTTAGATTCTAGGAAAGTTATCAATCCCATAACAATTTACTTGGTATGTACTACCAAATATTCCAAGATTGAGTATATATCCTCCATGGGGTATATTTTAAAATTAAAGTAATTTTTTGTGTTGATTACGATGAGTATTAATTCTCCGGTGTGATTCCAAAGCAAGGGTAAATTAGTGAAAATTAGGGAAAAATACTAAAACTATCATCTAATTTGGAACACAAAAGAAACCCTAAAAAAGCAAGTAAAATGGAACGGAGGGAGTATCATATTTTATAAGTTGTGCGAATGGTTTTCTACCCATATTATATCGTCAAATAAAAACTATCTTATATTATAAAAACTTCAATCATAAAATAGATGCACATAATTTCCTAAATAACAGATCTGTCTAGACTATATCACTCTATCTAAATCAGCAAACAAAAACAAAATAAATCATTTTTTCTCATTTAAAGAGTTTCACTAGTTAAAAAAATCCACTCCAAGTTTCTCGACCCGCTTTTCGCTTCCTAAAACCAAATTTTCTGAACCTAAAAACTCTATCAAAACCCAAAATCAAACTGTAAAGTGAAACTCCACATTAACTTCATAAACCAAATCTGACCTACTAGAATCTCATAGTAAAGAAGGTGAAACAATACAAAAAGGAAGATGAAACAACTGTAATTCTCTTATCTTTATTTACCATAAGTTTCAAACCAAATTTAGTTTCGTAAAAATCAATTTCAAGGTTGACAATTTTTCTACGAAAGCGGCCGATTTAATGGTATGTGAAAAGGAGAGGGTACCAAGTGAAAAGACGAGGGTACCCAAATACACCACAATCTTTAGAATATCAACCTATAAGTCCTTTAACAAGTGTGATTGTCTGTGGACAAAGTCGAGACAATACAACAACTATGGTATACACTTTGTGTGACCGTCTATGGAAATGAAATCTAGACAATACGACAACAAAGTGTTTACTTGATAATAGGTTTGGTCTTAAACCGAAACACTATAAGATCAATATCAAGTGATCAGGAATTAACATACAAGTGTATTTACTTTAAATTATAATTGTCGTATAATAAAGTAAATGACACAGCAAGATTTTGTTGATGAGGAAACCGCAGATGCAGAAAAACTCCGGGACCTAGTCCAGTTTTGAATACTCTCATAATTAAGTCGCTATACAAAATCTAATGCCAACTTCGTACAGTTGAGACCAAGTAGACTACCCCTAGATACTTAGTTTCCTCAGTATCCATGTGCCTTCGACTTCTAGAGTCGCGCACGTGAATCACCATACCTTTACATCGTATTCCAAACAACAAAGGAATGAATATGTTTGGTAACCACTTTATTCAATCTTTGGTGAAAGATATGTTTGAGTTGTCAACAAAGGTGCTTTCGTTTAAACTAATAAATCCATTTGTCTGGTTAGATCAACCTAAAACTTGATTACCGAAATAACCAATTTCCAGATTCGCAATCAATCAATATAGAACTCAAAGAGTAACTATAAAGTGATGTCGATCTTACACAACTAAACAATCAAGTCTATCAAAGATAAACACGATTCTAGTTGGATCCCAACCGATCAAGATGTGTGCACAAAATTCACAAGATACGAAAACTAATAAGAAAATCTTTTTTGTCTTCAAATCTTCAATTGCCTTCTCAATAACCTTCACAATACAAACTTGAATCCTCTTGTGATCAGTTAACAATGGATTATCACAAGATGTCTTTAGATCCGCAAATGGTTCTAAAGATCCCATCGATACTTTGATCTAGTTTGAGTGACCCTTATGTTAGAAGAGAAGGCTCTCAAGAATAAATAAACTAGGTGCAATCGAAGTTTTAACAACCGTTAGTCAATCAAATCAATAATTGAAAACTAAAATAACAATGCAATTATCTAGTTTCCCACCAACGGTACTCGTAGAGCTTGTTGATCCCACAGAAGTCTTTAAACGAGCAGTCGTAATAGATTTCTCCTAATTAGGGTATTTTCCTCTCCGGATAGACGGCTCCACCAGAAACAACGCGAATGAAGTTTGCCTGGATCTTGGGATAGTTTGCAAGAAATGCAAACTTAAGTATTTATAGACCATGGTTGTTTGGACAACAAGGAAATTCCAGAACCGAAAATATTCTCAAGATATTTATTAATGTACCTAATTTCGGTTTTCTTATTTCCAATTAAATGCCAAACCATATTTACGAAATCTCTCATAGAAAGTTTCTATTATTAGTTTAGCACATTAACTAATAAACCTTTTTAAGAGAATATACTTTAATTGCTGGTAAATAAAACATCTATTATGAAAATCATAATAAGTGCTTTTCAATATTTGGGTTCGGGATCACCTTGAGCATTAAGGAATATCATTGAACAATTAAGGATAAAAGTTATGTACATTTTCAAATAATGTTGACACCTATAAGTTTCTCTTAGCAAACCCCAATTTCTAATACACACACAACCATGAAGAAATGTGTGAACTTTGGAAACTCGGTTTTTCTCTTGGGATCGGTTGTACCATGACTCACAATGTTAGTTGTGATCGGTTACCATGCTCCCCAAGATAGGTTGTGACCGGTTACACCATGCTTTGCAATGTTGCTTGTGATTGGGTTACACCTTACTTCCCAAAGTAGCTTATGATCGATTACACCTTACTTCCCAATGTAGCTTGTGACCGATTACACCTTGCTTTTAAAATAAGCTGGTTACACCTTGCTACACACTATAGGCTATGACCGGTTATACGTTGATTCTCAACATAAGTCAAGATCGTTTCTACCTTGTCATCTAGTATTGGTCATCCGAAATATATTCAATAAAGAACCGGACCAACACACTCATGATTTCCCTTTCAATTGTTAAACAAGTTCATACATCTGCTTCCTTAAACCAATGTAATAATACATAGTTTCCTAGGATGAAATCACACCTATATCCGACACATAATCAAGTAACTAAATACATAGATTATGTTGATGTCGTATTTATGAAGTTCAAAAGATAAGTGTTATACTTCGTAATATAGTTCTTTGAAACTTTGATCATAATGACATGACCAAGTCTAATCACTAGAGCATTATATATACAGCTTCGCATGTTATGTTTTCATTATAAAGCGACTTGAAAGATACGTTAGGAATGGAAACAAGATAAAGTCAATATTACTAACCTCAAGTGGAATGATGATGTCTTCGTTGCATTCGTTACTTCTTCACTTTCTTCAGGTCTTCAGAGTAATACTTTTATGTCTCAACATTCCTAGACTTTCTAGTCTAACCTAAACGAAGTTGTCTCTAGTACATAATCAAGCGACTCTTTAATTGAGTTTTGATTCACTAAAATATGACAACCAAACTTGACATACCAACGCTTGGTGGGTTCAACCAAGCTATGCTCTAACAATCTCCCTCTTTGTCAATTTCAGTGACAAAACTCTATTACATATGGAGAGAAACGAATTACAAAATAACTCATTCTTCATACGCTTGATTCCAAGTTTCAACAACACAATATCCTACATAAATTCAAAAAATAAATGCCGATGTTGACATTTGAATAACAAAAGCTTTACTCCCCCTAAAGGAAAGCTAGGTAAATATTCAATCCGAACAGTTTTGTTATTCCATTTTTGTAGTATGAAATACTACACAACAATATGATATGTCCCCCCCCCCCTTTCGTATATCCTTTCATAGTGATCATAAACCACTTGTTTACTCCACATATTTCTCCCCCTTTTTGTCACAAAAGTGACAAAGAAACGAACAAACCGAAAGGATCTTACAAATCTATAAGAAACACGGTGTCCATTTTAGTCGCAAGTTTATTGTGTACACTTGTTATTTTGTCCAATCATAAAATGCAATGGCTTTGAAAGTGGTGTCTGAACTGAGAACGAGTAGATGTGTACGAAGTTGCTAATGTTTCATCTAATTATCCAAGTTCAAGTATTGTACATGGGTACTTGTATTAAAAATGTAATGCTATTTTGTGAGCAGGGATGGTCTACTAGCATGTTACATTTAATTTTGGTGTGATCATTTTATGGTAGTCCGATAAGGTGTCTGTGAATATCAATATTCCGCGGAGCACGTGTCACGGTTTCAGTGGTCGCATGCAAGATAACTGTGTAGCCCTCGCTATACAGAGGAACCTGAGTAGCAGAAGACACCTTCGCGGATCTACTTTATCTTATCCCAAGAAGGGATACCTCGACGGCCAAGATAGAAAAGTAAAGCCTAGTCTAGAGAGAGGCAGCTGGCGAAGGGACAGAGGTAGATGACATATTCAATCAGCATTAAATGCACAAATCTCTTATCTACACGCTTAATCAAAGCACTTGGAGAGAGATGAGGTGGCAGAGTATGACTGGCGAAGGTTAGCGGTGAACGAAGGTACAACCCGTACTAAGGCTGGGAAGTTCCCGAAGGAACGTGGGTCAGCTGAGATGGCAGAGTCCGACTAGAGAAAGCGTGCGGTGGACGAAGGTACCATTTGTACGGAAGGTATATCAGGTAACGATAGATCCAAAGACAACAAAGATATATCTGGAGCACAAGGGGCTATAAATACCAAGCTTCACCAACAAACCAGGGGAATTCAAGACCTAGGAGAAGAAGATCTAGTCTTAAGCTTATAACTCTTTAATGTTTAGAACTTAAGTATTAACTTCAACTTGAGTCCTCTCTATTACTTTGGGAAGCATTTAAGATCTTTGTAACAACCATAACTTAATACAAACAATCACTCATTACCCCGTGGATGTAGACAAAAGTCGAACCACGTAATTTCTTGTGTCTCATGATAACTTAGTAGCATTTACATTATATTTGTATTCTTCGTTATTATTGTGATCTTGAATACCTTTACAGCTTAGCATTATCAGTTCAACAGAGATATCAATACTGCTTAGTATCCGATCCTCTGAATTGTACAAATTACGTAGACTATGGGAAAATTAGTAGTCACAGTTTGGCGCTAGAAGGATTTGCTCACCAGCTTGAGTTTTTATGTTCCTTTATTTTTTTTAACTTACGCATCTTCTTTAACGAAGAAATCTGAGTTTAACAACGATGGATCTCACTTTGTAGTGATTTTTTCATCCGTTATTTATGTAAGTTCTTGGAGTTCATAGCCTCTAAAGACTTACAAACTTACAAATCTACAAATTTTTCTGCAAAAATGCACTTACAAAATGTTAAAACTTTTGTTTTGTACTAAAACAACTTTTTCCGACAGAGTATCCTTTGGATCTGAGTACCTCTGAGCACTAAGGAATCTCGGTGAGAATTTTAAGGAGAAAAGATCTTACAAAGCATTTAATGACCCCTTTTGCTTGGGAGATCTGACACCCTTTTTAAATTGTTTTCAACATTTAAGGTTGTTTTTTCCAAGGGTGTCATAAGAAATTATATACCCATCTTTTCATACGTCATTCTATTACTTTTTGTGAAAAAGCTGCTTAGCCGTCTTCTGTGTCAGAGCATTAATTGCTACTTCTAACGAAGGCACCCAAGTAGTAGATTTTTTCACTTTTTCTGTGACGTCAGGATAACCAAATGAAAAGGCGAGGTTACCCAAATATACCTCAACCTAAAACTTTTCCTACCTATAAGTCCTGTCTCCGAAAGTGATTGTCTATGGACTGAGTCGAGACAATACAACTAATCGGTTCACACTTCGTGTGATCGTCTATGGATACGAGATCGAGGCAATACAATAACGAAGTATGTTACTTGATAAAAAGGTTTGGACTTAACCAAACACAATAGGATTCACTTATCAAGTAAATAGGAATTAACGTTTGTGTAATTTACTTTAATTATAATAAAACAATTATAATGCGGAAATATAAAGTAAATAACACAACAAGATTTTGTTAATGAGGAAACCGCAAATGCAGAAAAACCCCGGGACCTTGTCCAGAATTGAATACTCTCAGGATTAAGCCGCTACACAAAATTACACCTAACTTCGTATAGTTGAGACCAAGCAACTAAACCTATAGTTCACCTAGTTCCGTGTATTCCCACGCCTCCGACCTTAGTCACGTACTTGGAACAATTCCTTTGGTTCGTATTCCAAACAGAAAGGAACAATAAATCTGTTTGGTATCAACTCTATTCAACCAAGTGATATGAGTTGGACAAAGGCTATTCTGTTTATCTTAACATAAACTCCTTCGTCAGGTCCTTAGATCTATCTTATGTTCAATTACCGAAGTAATCGTTTAAGATTAAACCAACAATACTTTTAATCCAAAGAATTGTGTTGATGCCGATCTACTCAATTAATCAATCCAATCTATCACAAAGATAAACCGATTATTAATTGGATCCTCTTTTACCGAAACAAGTATTGTGCACACCAAAGATTATGAACCCACAAATCAGAAATCTTCAATATCTTCTTTGTCTTCAAATCTTCTTAGATCTTCAATAAACACCTGCACACAATCACTTGAATCTCTTGTGATTAATCACGCACAGAACGAAGTCTGTTAACAATGGATTATCACAAGATCGTTTTTAGAACTAACAACAGTCTAAAGATCCATGTCTAAAATCTGAACTAGTTTGAGTGAATCTTATATCAGAAGAGAAGATTCTCAAGCATAAAAAAACTAGGTGCAATCAAAGTTCAACCACCGTTAGTCAATCAAATCAAAGAAAACAAAAGATAAACCGTAATTATCTAGTTTCCCACCAACGGTACTCGTAGAGCTTCTCAATCCCAAAGAAGACTTTAAATTGAGCGGTCGTAAGAGATTTCACCTAATTAGATTACTCTCCTCTCCGAATAGGCGGCTACACCAGTAACAACACAACAAAGAGGAAGTATGTTGTTACGAAGGATTAGTTTGCTAGAAAGGCAAACTTCAAGTATTTATAGACAAGGAAGTTTGGACACCAAGGAATTTCCAAAACCGAAAATATTCTCAAGATATTCATTAAAGTACAAATTCGGTTTCCATAATTCCTGGAAATGCTCTTTCCAAAAATAATGATCGAAATCTCTCGGAAAATCTCTAATTAGTAAATGCACATTACTAATTCTTATTTCCCTACAAAATTAAGTTAAATACCTTAATGAAAAGATTCTTAACTTATTTATGTTTCGATCCTGGGATTCTCTTCCCTTAGCTATTAAGGAGTAACTTTGAACAATTAACGAAATAAACATTCATGGCACGTGTTCAAAGTATGTCGACATCTTAACTTTGTAAGTTCTCTTTCACACTTACAACCTTGAAACCGATTTGCCACACTTCCAAACAAGTTTAGAATTGGTTCATCTGACTTTCAAGAACTATGCGATTGATCAAATAACATTCAATCACAATCATGGGTTTAACGGTTCTACCAAAACAAGTTTCGGGTCTACCTTCCATGTGAGTATTGTGCATAGTCACACTAGCTTTCCAAAATTCGGTTGACTAGGTACTAGGATCGGTTCCCCACATATATATGGTATCTAACTTATATGTGTTGCACATGTCCATAGGATCGGTTCCCCTTTGCCTAAAAACAAGTTGCACAAGTTCATAGGATCGGTTCCCCTTTCTGCTATAAACCTTGTTGCACCTCATACAAGGATCGGTTACCCTTTGTGATGTACAACACCTCTTACTAGGATCGGTTCCCCTTTCCCATATTTGGTCAGACAGAAAATCACAAACCCGATCATACCATCTCAGGTGATTACTTAAGATCGGTTTCACTAATAAAAGTCATATCAATACATAAGTCAGGCCTTTGTGAATAGTTCTACCAAGAACACAACAAGTCGTGAACGGTTATACTCAAGCACACATATTGGTTGTTCATAAGATATGCAATGAATAACAAAACCAATAACGCATGGCGATTTCCTTTTCGATTCACAAACAAGTTTATGAACTTACTTCCTTAGAACACATGTAAAACATTGTTCCCTAGGATAAAATCCTCACCTCATACCCATACATAATCACATTAGAGTTAAAATGATTATGGCAATATCAAGTTATGTTCTCTTCTACTTGTTATTAGTCACAGATTATCACCAACCGTAGGATAGCGGTCCGCTTAGCTAGCCCCAAAATCCCTAATTTCACCGAGTAACAGTCCGCTTAGTTATCGATTCTATTCAAAAGAACCACCTTGAGGTCCGCTTACAAGATGGTAATGCATTAAGATTTATGAATTTAGGTTTAGTACTAGTAGTTAAACTAAGTTCGCTTGGTTCACTTTCTAGCGTTGTTTCTACACACAATTGCTCGGAAAAGGTCTCGTGTTTTCTACTTGTGTAAAGTGTCGAGAACGATTACTTATTCCCTAACTTATACTAGATTTAGATTAAACTAACAAATCAATTTAGCATGCATTCTAAACAATCTATCAATCAATCATGAATGTCTTTAAGATCATTCCTATTAGTAAAAACAAACGATAATCATGTGAAAACTTCAAGATAGAATTAAAAACAAAAACTCAAATCATATGTTTAAAAACTAGGAATTCATCCTCAATCAATAAAATTAGCTACTCATGTTAAAAGTTGCACCTCATACAACTTGGCCTAAGCCACAATCTTGCTGTGCTCTTGTGTTGCACCAGATGGTGGTTCCATCCTACCATAATGGTCAACCCGCAATTGCTACAATTTGCTACAGCCGGTTCAGCTTCAATCAACTCTACAATCTCGCTCTACCAACAAGACCAGAATTCTTATTCAAATCACCACCTCATGTCTCGAAGATCACTCCCTTCAAAAACTTTTCCAAACCACAGAGCCACCGCAACAATGCCACCAACAACCTCAATTCATAACCAATTTATAACTCCACCGCACTTTCTTGCATTCCATAACCCATGTTATGCACCTTGTGGCGCAATAGTCACAACTCCATCCCGCCATCTCTTGTACCAGCTCCATTCATGAATTTCAACCATGCCTCATATCCTAACCCAACTTCCAAAGATCTAGCTCCATCGACCGGTTTCAAACTCTTGTAGGCATGGCAAAGAAGACTCCATTGGCGGCCTATCGTTACTTGCCCGCACAACAACATCATCACCAACGGCTACCACAATTTCAATCGCCAGGCCAACAATGACCCATTCGAGCTCAACTCCATATCCAGACAACCTGCAATGCCATCTCTTTCGTTTCCCTAAACCTCCTTCTTCCAATTCAACCAGTGACCACCAACATCACAGATCGATCTCATCACTTCCGTTTCCCTGAGCTTCAATAGCAAACCCATTCATGGCAATGACTCAAACAACACAGACCCGTATCTCAGACCCCCTTTTTCTTAGCTTTTGTAACGTAACCTCCATCAATCTTATCTACTTCCTTAGCCCCTTAACTTCAACTCGTCCTTTCTCTAGTGCTCCTCCATGTAAAATGTCCGTGTTTAACACTCCTCATTGTTCCCAATAGAAATGATGAAAGTAGCTATAAAACTCAAAACCGTAAAATACATAATTTACAAGAAAAATAGCAAAGAAAGCATAAACTCATAATCACCAAAGCATTAGAGTTAAAATGATTATGGCTCTTATCTACAAAGCTTAATGGTTAAGCAATAAACCTCGTATTGTATTCCTTAATACTATGTCTATCTAGAGTTCAAATATGCTTCAGATTTTGTTTTCAATATGCACGACTTGAAAGATACGTTAGGGAATGAAACAGTTCAGGTCAAATATCACTAACCTCAAGTGGAAGGATGATTGTTGTCGTTGTAGCTCCTTGCTTCTTCACATCTTCAAGTCTTCGCAATACTTGTAAAGTCTCATATCCTAATACTTTCAAGCTAACCTATACGAAGTTAACTCTAGTACATAATCAAACGACTCTTAACATGAGTTTTGATTCACTAAAATATGACAATCAAACTTGACATACCAACGCTTGGTGGGTTCAACCGAGCTATGCTCTAACAATCTCGCCCTTTGTCAATTTTAGTGACAAAAATCTTACATCATATGGATAAACAAATTACAATAATTCATTACACATAGGCTTGATTCCCGATTCAACAACACAATAAACTGCTTACATTCAATCCTTGAAAATGCCGCTGTTGACATTATAATAACAAAGCTAATACTCCCCCTAAGGAAGATAGGTAGATATTCAGTCCGCACGTCTTTGTTATACCAATTCATATGATATGTTACTCCCCCTTAGTCTGTGCTTTCACTCTTTCATTTAGATAAAACGTTTAAGCACCAATGTTCTTTTCCTTAGCGATACCAATCAATATAAAATCAATGCCAGTATCACTTGTTTACTCCATATATTTCTCCCCCTTTTTTGTCACAAAATGACAAAGAAATGAAAAAATAAAGGACAACACGAAATGAATCTTACAAATCTTAATAGACTTGCAACCTGTAGAGTTAGGCACGAGGGTTCCACACATCATGTTCTGATAACCAATATCAAAACTGAAACTACAAGTAGTTTTATTTTGATATGTTACCAAGGAAATAATTGTCCGAAACAATTTTTCCATTTTAGTTTAGCAAACAAAAAAACAACTAAGCACCTTAGTCCCTTTGCTAAACCGATTGAACAAAAACAATCGTTTAATTCGATAAGACCAAAATAAAGATAACTCTATTTTTCTCATCAGGTTCTAATTATCCATAAACTTAGACCTTTCAATTTTAAACAAGACAAGTACTAGGTTAGTTAACTAGCATTTCTTGTTAAGGCATTCGATTAGACTCGAATAACCGAAACCTCACTTCGGTAAGTCTAACTAAGATCAGAATTAACTTAGTTTCTCTTATCCGAAATCGAATTGGACTAAACAACTCATCCCGTAAACCTTTTATTTCGTTAAGCCATAAATAATTCATACAAACCAACATAAATCAACTTGCATAATTATTCACCTCAACCGGAAGCAATTGAAACAACATAGACATTAAAAGCACCGCAATTGCACCGAAATTTTGTAAGCCTAAACAATTGATACCACACAATAAAGCAAGATAGCAATAGTTTTTCTTAACCGGAACCAATTGAATCACACATACATCCATACACATATAATGGAATAAACATCAATTGAACCGAAATTTCAAAAGCAATAAATATATATGAAATAAACTCAGGCTTTTCTTAAACAGGAAAACAATTAACTAACAAGATTGTTACCTCAAATTTCGCATCCACTTCTCCAATATGATTGCATCTTCTTCCAGGGAGAATTGATATCGAAATATCATCATGTTGTCATCCTTATGCCAAAAACAAAAGAATAACAACAACCAACCTTTACTAGAGAAAGGTTGAAAATCGGTTTTAACAATTGCAAGCAAAAGTTGAAAACCGTCGAAACACATATGCTTTTATGCTAAACCAAAACCGATTCAACATATTGTGACTTTTTCACATATTGTTTCTATCAGAACCCCTCATGATTCTTTGATAAAGCCTACCAACATGGGCTAGAACTTAATCTTGCTAAATCAAAAAGTCACTCAAACCACAAGGGTTCACAACATATAAGATCGAATATTAAGGTAGTAAAACCGAAATCAAAATCCCATAAACATACATAGCAATAGGATAAAAGCATTCAAGCACAGGCTATGTAAACCAAAAACTATCACAAGAAAAATTATAAGTCAAATAATTTTATTCATAATAGACTAATACAATCATTGAAAGAAATCAAAAATTGATGTCTATTTTTCTAGATTAAGTATTACAGCATATAACTTAATCTCTAGTGGTGCTCTTGTTGTTCACTGAGGTCTCTTCAGTGTTCAAACTCTTAAAGCATGTCTCAAGAGACTTGTCCGCAACCACTTCTTTTTTTTCAAGTTCCTCAATTAGAACTTTGATCTCATCAAGAATTCCTCTTGTTCCTTCATACTTTTCTTTTACCCAATCTTGATGTCGAATAGTCATAGCAAGATTGGTTTCCAATTCATCAAAACCTTGGATATATTGAGACATACTATCAGAACGAATCCATTGGGTTTTGGTTGGATCTTGTTTGTTGTATGCCAACAGACATGACTCATCTTGTGATCCAACCGAACTATCAGAATCATAATCAGACATGATATTTGATATGTCCTTCTTCTTCCTCTCTGTATTGATTCCTTGACAATCCTTAACCTTTTGAGCTTCCTCTTTATTAGCCTTTGAGACACTGCGAGTTATTGGAGGCATGCTCGGTTATGAATAAATAAATATGAAAGGATTGATCAGGGTTTCCGAATACATGTAAGAGAAAGTTTTTCCTTTTAAAAGAGACAACTTTCGGACCAAAAGACCTCTGGAGAATCCGAAAATATTAAAGAATATATTTCGTTTCCTTAGTCTGAATTTCTCAAGCAGGAAGGTTTATTAAAATTCGAAAATTATAAAACCTCTTTTTGGATCATGTTAAACATGAACATTTTTTCTGACAATCATGGATTCGCAACTATCCGTACAGTGTCACAGAGTACACAAAACAAATGTGCTCCCGTTTTATTGTGCCTTTCCCATCCAAGTTTATGAGCACGAAAGAGATGAGAATGCAAAATTATGATACAACTAAGTTGCATCGGAGTAAGCTTTTTCCAGCTTACAGTGAATATCAGAAACATAGTTCATGTTTCTCTTCGGGAATTTCTGCCCAAAATATTTTCTCCCAAGACGATGATCTTTTCTAACTAGAGAGATATGATCATGTGGAGAAAACGTACTAATGTGAGAATTCTCAGAGATAGATAAATCTTTCTTAATTCTTTCAATGAGATTTTCATAAGATTTTCTCATTCTAAGGACTTCCTTATGATCCACATTAGTATGATCAACAGAAACAACTATAGGAAATTCATGATTATTTCTTCTGGCAGAGATTCTCTCTTTCCCTTCCTTATGAAGTCGTTCCTTATCAAAACAAGAACTGTTTCGATATGGGTGTGGGGGAACCTTTTTCCAGAAGCGATTATCAACTCTTTCCTCTGACTCTTTTGAGTTGATCTTATCGGGATGTGGTAAACTCTGTCTTTCTACTGAGGAATAATCTTTCAGTTTTTTAAGACAAAAAACTTCCTTCAAAATTTTTACCACCGTATGTTGAAGAAGTATAAGTTCCCTGTCAAGTGACTGAAAATTGTATTCCTTACAATCACCACGGAATCGGTTCAAAGTTTCCTTTGTACAAGATTTCGTTTGATCATCAGTAGATCTAGAAGCTGGTTTCTCATCCTCTTCCAACTTGATGTAGTTAGGCAAACTACCATCATCTTGATCTGTTTCAGATGTGATTAAACCGGTTTTGTCACAATCTATAAAAGTCGAGCAAGGACTTTTAGCTTCCTCATCAGAAGAAATCACAACAACATCATTAGTTAGAATCATATGACGTGTCTCTTTATCTGTAAGAGATTTACCAAGAGCCTCTAGATTGACAGTGAGATCCATTTTCTCTTTGGATAGACAATTCAGTTGAATGTCTTTTTCTCTGATCTCCTGTTTAAGAAGATTTGACTCTATCTTTAAGATAAGTACTTTAGAAGACAGAGATTGTATAGGCTTTATGAGTTTACCAACTCTTTATCAGCATATTCTCTTTCATCAGAGATAGACATAGATGTTTTCGTCACTCCTGGATCATGAGTCAACGAAGTAGTAACATCTTCAACAACTTTTGAGTATTCATACTCTTGCAAAACGTTAACTAAATCAGACATTAGATTCAATTCTTATAGGTTGAATCGCACCAAACACAGATTGTTAGATCTTTTCGTGTTTTCCTGCTCTGATACCAATTGAAAAGGCGAGGGTACCCAAATATACCTCAAGCTAAAACTTTTTTTACCTATAAGTCCTTTCTCCGAAAGTGATTGTCTATGGACCGAGTCAAGACAATACAACTAATCGGTTCACACTTCGTGTGATCGTCTATGGATATGAGATCGAGACAATACAACAACGAAGTATGTTACTTGATAAAAAGGTTCGGACTTAACCAAACACAATAAGATTCACTTATCAAGTAAATAGGAATTAACGTTTGTGTAATTTACTTTAATTATAATAAAATAATTATAATGCGAAAATATAAAGTAAATGACACAACAAGATTTTGTTAACGAGGAAACCGCAAATGCAGAAAAACCCCGGGACCTTGTCCAGAATTGAATACTCTCAGGATTAAGCCGCTACACAAAATTACACCTAACTTCGTATAGTTGAGACCAAGCAACTAAACCTATAGTTCAACTAGTTCCGTCTGTATTACCACGCCTCCGACCTTAGTCACGTACTTGGAACAATTCCTTTGGTTCGTATTCCAAACAGTAAAGGAACAATAAATCTGTTTGGTATCAACTCTATTCAACCAAGTGATATGAGTTGGACAAAGGCTATTCTGTTTATCTTAACATAAACTCCTTCGTCAGGTCCTTAGATCTATCTTATGTTCAATTACCGAAGTAATCGTTTAAGATTAAACCAACAACACTTTTAATCCAAAGAATTGTGTTGATGCCGATCTACTAAATTAATCAATCCAATCTATCACAAAGATAAACCGATTATTAATTGGATCCTCTTTTACCGAAACAAGTATTGTGCACACCAAAGATTATGAACCCACGAATCAGAAATCTTCAATATCCTCTTTGTCTTCAAATCTTCTTAGATCTTCAATAAACACCTGCACACAATCACTTGAATCTCTTGTGATCAATCACGCTTAGAACGGAGTCTGTTAACAATGGATTATCACAAGATCGTTTTTAGAACTAACAACAGTCTAAAGAACCCCGTCGAAAATCTGAACTAGTTTGAGTGAATCTTATATCAGAAGAGAAGATTCTCAAGCATAAACAAACTAGATGCAATCAAAGTTCAACCACCGTTAGTCAATCAAATCAAAGAAAACAAAAGATAAACCGTAATTATCTAGTTTCCCACCAACGGTACTCGTAGAGCTTCTCAATCCCAAAGAAGACTTTAAATTGAGCGGTCGTAAGAGATTTCACCTAATTAGATTACTCTCCTCTTCGAATAGGTGGCTACACCAGTAACAACACAACAAAGAGGAAGTATGTTATTACGAAGGATTAGTTTGCTAGAAAGGCAAACTTCAAGTATTTATAGACAAGGAAGTTTGGAAACCAAGGAATTTACAAAACCGAAAATATTCTCAAGATATTCATTAAAGCACAAATTCGGTTTCCATAATTCCTGGAAATGCTCTGTCCAAAAATAATGATCGAAATCTCTCGGAAAATCTTTAATTAGTAAATGCACATTACTAATTCTTATTTCCCTACAAAATGAAGTTAAATACCTTAATGAAAAGATTCTTAACTTATTTATGTTTCAATCCTGGGATTCTCTTCCCTTAACTATTAAGGAGTAACTTTGAACAATTAAAGAAATAAACATTCATGGCACGTGTTCAAAGTATGTCGACATCTTAACTTTGTAAGTTCCCTTTCACACTTACAACCTTGAAACCGATTTGCCACACTTCCAAACAAGTTTAGGATTTGTTCATCTGGCTTTCAAGAACTATGTGATTGATCAAATAACATTCAATCACAATCATGGGTTTAACGGTTCTACCAAAACAAGTTTCGGTTCTACCTTCCATGTGAGTATTGTGCATAGTCACACTAGCTTTCCAAAATTCGGTTGACTAGGTACTAGGATCGGTTCCCCACATATGCATGGTATCTAACTTATATGTGTTGCACATGTCCATAGGATTGGTTCCCCTTTGCCTAAAAACATGTAGCACATGTTCATAGGATCGGTTCCCCTTTCTGCTATAAACCTTGTTGCACCTCATACAAGGATCGGTTACCCTTTTTGATGTACTGCACCTCTTACTAGGATCGGTTCCCCTTTCCCATATTTGTTCAGACAGAAAATCACAAACCCGATCATACCATCTCAGGTGATTAATTAAAATCGGTTTCACTAATAAAAGTCATACCAATACATAAGCCAGGCCTTTGTGAATAGTTCTACCAAGAACACAACAAGTCCTGAACGGTTATACTCAATCACACATATTGGTTGTTCATAAGATATGCAATGAATAACAAAACCAATAATGCCTGGCGATTTCCTTTTCGATTCACAAACAAGTTTATGAACTTACTTCCTTAGAACACCTATAAAACATTGTTCCCTAGGATGAAATCCTCACCTCATACCCATACATAATCACAATAACATTCAAATAATTATGGCGATGTCTTATCTACAAAGTTTAATGGTTAAGCAATAAACCTCGTATTGTATTCCTTAATACTATGTCTATCTAGAGTTCAAATATGCTTGCATTTTGTTTTCAATATGCACGACTTGAAAGATACATTAGGGAATGAAACAGTTCAAGTCAAATATCACTAACCTCAAGTGGAAGGATGATTGTTGTCGTTGTAGCTCATTGCTTCTTCACATCTTCAAGTCTTCGCAATACTTGTAAAGTCTCGTATCCTAATACTTTCAAGCTAACCTATACGAAGTTGACTCCAGTACATAATCAAGCGACTCTTAACATGAGTTTTGATTCACTAAAATATGACAACCAAACTTGACATACCAACGGTTGGTGGGTTCAACCGAGCTATGCTCTAACACTAGCAAAAGCTAAGTGTGGGGGAATTTGATAAGTGCAGAATTTATTATACTTTTGTTATCAATTCCATGCTTGTATTTGCTATGTTTCTTTCATATTTCCTTGTATTACTCTTGTTTTCTTTTGTTTGTCTTATTTAGGTAGAATCATCCAAAAGGAGCGAAAAGAGTGCTAAAGCGAACATAAATATGAGCTTGGTCTAAGGACCAGGAGGAACTCGACCAAATTCAGGAGTATTCAACTCTATTTTGTAGAGAATGAAGAGACGAAAAGAACGCAAAAAGAATTAGGTCATTCCGAGTTCGTATGCAAAAGTTGTGGGCAAAACCGTATGTATCAAAAGGCCCAATTCTTACCTACGTGTGTGACCGATCATACCAACCAATTACCAGGATCGGTTACACCCTCCAAGAAGTTACGAAAATACTTGACAAAATTGGTTTTCTTAGTGCCGAAGTATTTCTAAACCCAAATATTCTTAGGGATATTTAAAAGATACTTCCAAATACTCTTCAAGAGAGTTCCAAGTACCGGAGAGATTTTTATCAAGAGATACAGAAGTGGAGACAAGAAGACAAGAAGCGAAAGCTTGGGTTTTGGGTTCTTCCATTACCGAAACTATTTATCTTTGATTTTATCATTAGTATATCATGGGTTTCACTAAATCCATGAGTAGCTAAACTCCTATTTGATTGAGGATGATTTCTAAGTTCCAAACATGATTTGATTTAATATATGAATCTATTTTGATTTCTTCGTATGATTATCGTTTGTTTCTACTATTTTGAATATTTATGATTGATTGATTGGTTGATTTAGGAGGCCTACTAAACTGATCCCTTGATTGATCTATTGCTAGTAACGGGTTAGGATATCCGTAATTGTTGAATAACCCTTACACAAGTAGAAAACATGAGACCTTGCAGAGGGATTCTGTGGAGCAATCGCGTGTAGAAATAATACTAGTAAGTGAACCGATCGTACCGATTTTAACTGCTAGGACCGAACCTAGATTCATAAACCCTAAAGCATTCGATTGAGTTACATCTTGTAAGCGTACCTCAAGGTGGCTCAGACGAATAAAATCCAATAACTAAGCGTACCTGTAATTCGGTTATATTAGGAGTCTTGGGGGTAGCTAAGCGTACCTGTTACCCTACGGTTGGTGATAATCTATGATTAATGACGAATAGATAATTATATATTACTTTGATGAATGTTTAGTAACGAAGAAGGATTCCTCGATCATACTCCTCATCCTTGATTACATCTTTATTAATTATTTGCTTTGTTATTTACTTTGCTTTATTTGCAACCTATAAACAAAACCCCCCATTTGTGACTTTTGACAACTGAAAACTCCATGCTCTTCGTGGGAACGATCCTTGCTTCCATTATATTACCAGTTAATTTTGTGGAAATAAGTGATTTAATTTGTTGGACTCATGACACGCATCAAATTTTGGCGTCGCTGCCGGGGAGCAGTTGGTAGATTTTAGTTGTTATTTAATTATTTTTATTTTTATTTTGTTTAGTTTTATTTTAGTTATAATTTATTTTAATTTATTCTTTTTTATTCCTATTTTTAAATTTTATTATTAGTTTCTGATATTATTTTCTAGATTTTGTTTGATTTCAGGTACCTTAATCTCTGGCACCAAAACAGTGGGATTATACCCTAGGTGCGGCAGCATTCAAACTCGTAGGGGAACTGTGCTACAAACACATCAGCGGTCGCAACAAGATCAACAGTTAGAAGAAATGGTGAACGAAAATCCTCCACCTCCGGAGAAGAAGTTGCGAGAACTGACATCTCCATGCTTAGATTCACAACCATTGTGTATTACCCTCACTGACACAGTGAAACTAAAGTCAAATTTGCTTCAGCATTTACCGAAGTTCAAAGTACTTCCAGGCAAAAATCCGAACCGGCATCTTACGGTATTTCAGAATGTGGTGACCAGTCCACAACAGGGTACCGAAGATAAGGAAACGTCTATGCTTCAAGCTTTCCCGTTCTCATTAATAGACCAAGCCGATGCATGGTTGTATTACCTTCCTTCTAGAAGTATTAAAACTTGGTCTGACATGAAGAAACTATTCTTAGAGAAGTATTTTCCTGCTTCTAAAGCTGCAACAATCCGTAAGGAGATCACTGGTATTATGCAGATTACAGGAGAAACTCTTTATGAATATTGGGAAAGGTACAAAAGGTTGTTGGCAAGATGCCCGCACCACAACATCACTCTAGCACTCACCATTCAATACTTATATGAAGGATCACTTCCAGAACAGAGGTGTTTGATTGATGCAGCATCAGGTGGTCCACTTAGTGAAAAGACATTCTCACAAGCAACCAGTCTGATTGAGAGTATGGATTCAAACGTGCATCAGTTTTATACCAGAAATGACTAAAATATCAGAAGAGTTAATGAGATTGGAGGGTCTTCACAAACTGTACAAAGGTTGAATAATATGGAGAAGATGATGCATCGTATAACATCTGCAGTCATTCCTACATATGAGGAAGACACTGTAGAGGTAAATGATGTGTTTCCTAATCAGAGACAAAGGTATGATCCCTATTCTAATACTTATAATCCGGGTTGGAAAGATCATCCAAATTTTAGTTATGCAAATAAGCAGGCTGTAGTTCCAACTCCTAATCCATATGAGAGACAGAGTGGTTTCCAACCTCGGCCACAACCTCAACAACAGAATCCAAATTCTAGTTTAGAGGATATGATGAAGGTTATGATGCAAGAACAAAATGCAATATCTCAGAATTTGCAACAAAACCTACAATATCAACATAAGACCGATTATGCCATTAAGGATCTGCAGATTCAAATGGGGCAGATGGCAACCGATATTAATTCAATGAAGGCTCGGGTATTTTCGAAAATTCCTTCACAACCATTTGTTAATCCTAAAGAGCAGGTTAATGTAGTGTTGTTGAGAAGTGGGAAACAACTGGAGCCTAATCAGCAGAATCGGGTAAGTGATGATTTGGACCAGAATTCGCATCTGGGATCGGTCTCAGAAACGATTACGAATTCAAATTTAGATAGAGAAAAAGAGGTGAAAATCGAACCTAAGGAAAAGCCACTTTCAACTGGCAACCCTAAGGTTCCGGTTCCAACACATGTTACACCACCTCATTTTCCTAGTCGTTTGCCAAGTCTAAAAAGCAAGCTCAAGATAAAGAGATAATGGAGATCTTCAGCAAGTTGCAAATCAACTTTCCATTTATTGAGGCCATCAGAACTGTACCTAGGTGGGCCAAATTTCTGAAGGATTTGTGTACAAAAAAGGATAGGTTGATTGCTAATGAAGTTGCTCAGGTAGGTGAAAGTGCTTCTGCTATGTTACTAAAGAAGATGCCTGCAAAATGCAAAGACCCTGGGGGTTTCACGGTACCAATTACTATTGGTACTAAGAGGTTTGAGCGTGCTTTACTTGATTTAGGTGCATCCATAAGTGTTATGTCAACTGATATTTATAATTCTTTGAATCTTGGACCTTTACAGGAGACATGGATAGTCATTCAATTGGCAAACAAGTCTAATATCTATCCTAAGGGACTTGTAGAAGATGTGTTAGTCCAAGTGAATGAATTAATCTTTCCAGTTGATTTCTTTGTTGTGGATATGCAAAATGGAGAATCTTGTTCATCTATTTCTTTACTTTTAGGGAGACCATTTATGAAAACTGCAAAAACGAAAATTAATGTCGATAGTGGGACACTCACTATGGAATTTGATAAAGAGATCATAAGCTTTAATATTTTTGAAGCTATGCGTTACCCTAGTGATATCCATGTTGTATTTTCTATTGATGTTATTGATTCATTATCCCATCAAATGCTTGAATTGAGTAGAGAAGATGAACTTGATGTTGTGTTACAACACAGTATCGATACAAATATTTACGGTGTTTCAGACCTGGACGTTAATATATCTGATAAGGTTTTAGAAACATGTGGTGCTTTAACAGCACTGCAAAATGCCCATTCGGGTAATGTTTCTTATATATATTTACCTATTACTGATGAAATTCCTTTGCCTTCTGTTGTGCAGGCACCTAAACTTGAACTAAAACTTCTTTCGGGTCACTTAAAGTATGCTTACTTGGGTGATAAGGAAGATTTACCAGTCATTATTGCAAAGAACCTCACAGCACTGCAGGAAGAAAGGCTAATTAGGGTTCTGAGAGAGTACAAAACAGCCATTGGTTGGACTATTGCAGATATTAAATGTATTAGTCCATCAATGTGTATGCATCGGATCCTAATGGAAGATAATGCCAAGCCAATACGTGATGCTCAGCGTAGGCTTAATCCTCCTATGATGGAGGTTGTGAAGAAAGAAATCCTCAAACTGCTAAGTGTGGGGGTGATTTACCCAATTTCTGACAGCAAATGGGTTAGTCCAGTGCAAGTGGTGCCGAAGAAATCAGGTGTTACTGTTGTCAGGAATCAAGATGACGAACTTGTTCCTACACGAGTTCAAACAGGATGGAGAGTGTGCATAGACTACAGAAAGCTTAATTCCGCTACCCGCAAGGATCGCTTTCCTTTGCCTTTCATTGATCAGATGTTATAGAGGTTAGCTGGACACTCACATTATTGCTTTCTGGACGGTTATTCAGGCTACAATCAGATTGTGATCGCACCAGAGGATCAGGAAAATACCACTTTCACATGTCCTTTTGGTACATTTGCCTATAGACGTATGCCATTTGGTCTTTGTAATGCGCTTGCCACTTTTCAGAGGTGTATGGTTAGTATATTTTCTGACTATGTGGAACGCATCATTGAGGTATTTATGGATGATTTTAGTGTTTATGGTGATTCTTTTGATATTTGCTTAGCAAATCTTGAACTTGTTTTTAATAGATGCATAGACACTAATCTTATTCTTAATTGGGAGAAATGTCACTTTATGGTAAACCATGGTATAGTGCTAGGCCACATTGTATCCTCTCAGGGATTAGAGGTGGACAAAGCAAAGATAAACTTGATTAGAAACTTACAATACCCCACTTCGGTGAGGGAGATTCGCTCATTTATTGGTCATGCAGGTTTTTACTGAAGGTTTATCAAAGACTTCTCCAAAATCTCAATGCCGTTGTGCAAATTATTGCAAAAAGAGGTTCCTTTTAACTTTGATCAGGAGTGTAAGGATGCCTTTGATAGATTGAAGGAATTGTTGACTACTGCACCAATTATTAAGTCACCAGATTGGAACTTGCCATTCGAGTTGATGTGTGATGCAAGTGATTATGCAGTGGGTGTTGTCTTGGGTTAAAAATTAGGCAAGTTATCACATGTGATTTACTATGCTTCTCGAACCCTTAATGAGGCACAAATCAACTACTCTACTACCGAAAAAGAGTTGCTGGCTATAGTGTTCGCACTAGAAAAATTCAGATCTTATTTGGTGGGTACACAAGTGATTGTATATTCTGATCACGCAGCACTTAGATACCCACTAAAGAAGAAAGAAGCCAAACCAAGACTAATTCGGTGGATCCTTCTGTTGCAAGAATTTGAGCTAGAAATTAGAGACAAGAAAGGTGTTGATAATACAGTGGCAGATCATCTTAGTAGAATTATTGTTCCGGAAGAAGTACTTCCCTTGCAAGATCGTTTTCCAGACGAACAACTTTTTTCTACAGATGCTTCAACACCTTGGTACGCAGATATTGTTAACTACTTGGTTACTGGACGAGTTCCCAGTACGATGTCCATTTTTCAAAAGCTAAAGCTTAAGAAAATAGCCAAGCAATATGTTTGGGATGAGCCGTACTTGTGGAAGCACTGTTATGATCAGATTATCCGCAGTTGAGATTACTAGTACCAAAACCGGGGTAATTTCCAAGGTTAATGGTCATAGATTGAAGCCATATTAATGAAAAAAATTCAAAGGAGAATGTGAACGTGATTGGACTTCAAGATTTTTCCCCTCTGGAGGAGTAACTGGAATATCAAGTCGGGCTGACGACGTTAAACCAAGCGCTAAATGGGAGGCAACCCATCGGTTTTGTATCTCTATCCCTTTTGTTTTCGTTTGATTTTTATTTTTTTTTTATAGTTTGCATATAATACCTTGCATTCCCATCTTAAATTGTTACAAAGTCCTATATCTATAATAAATATTTTTGACGGAAAGCTATTTTTCGTCAGAAAAATTCTGACTGCGCACTTGCTGCAAAAACATCTCCAGAGACTTCATTCGGAGTCCGATTTGAGTGATTGACCCCAAATTTTAAAGAGGACAGACTCATCTTTCTTTTACAAAAAGAAAATATGAATTCGGATTCTGTTAAGTTGGACCGATTGGCCTGGACATTTGAGTTTTGGTAATTTTCCAGAATTTTTTTTCAGACTGCGCGTCTGTCAGTCAGGAGGCCATAAATGTCAGACCATTTATCGAAACACTGTTCCCTTTTAACACTTATATAAAAGACGTATGTGAACAACTTTCATCAAGGAAGTTTTGCCAAATTCCTTACCGAAATGTACAGTTTTCAAGTTTACCAGGCTGTTGCGTCAGAAATTCAGAAATTTCGGTTTTTGAACATTGAGGACAATGTAGAGTTTAAGTGTGGGGGAGTAGTTAAGCATGTTTGAGAAGTATACTAGTATTAGTATTCACTTTTGCAGGATATTTTCAGTATTTTATATAAAAAAAAAAAAAAAAAAAAAAAAAACCAAAACTCTATCATTTTTCTTAGCCTTTTGAAACTTCATCTCTTTGAGGTTTTTGAGCTAATTAGGATGACATCAAATCTGCCTTCCGGGCTGATAATTTCGATTCTTGTGGCTATAGAATTTATTATCATATCCGAGGAAACTCAGTTGCTAGAAATAGCATGATAGTCGTTGAAAACTTTAATACAAGAACTTGTGCATGCAATACTCGTAAGTTGTATTCTATAAATACTGAATCACCTTCTTTTTAATTTTGCAGTATATGATTATCTAAGTGATTTGGTGGGACTCTGGTATTGCTTTGATGTTGTCGCGAGGAAAAATCGTTGGTTGAGATAGAAGCCCCAAAGATAATGAAAACCGATCAAATTGGTTGGTTATATGTATTAATTTATGGTGAAGATTTCATCCTAAGAAACAATGTTTTACATTTATTTAAAGGAAGTAAGTTCGTGAACTTGTTTCATGAATTGAAAGGGAAATCATTAGGTATATTGATCCTAAGTAATGACCATGAGATGGTATGATCGATCCTTGTAATTGGTCTGACCGATCCTAGTAATTGGTGTAACCGATCACAAGAGCTTGTGTAATCGATCCTTGTAATAGGTGTAACCGATCCTAGTGACTAGTATGACCGACCACAAGTAGGTACCAAAATAAAAATCAGGCTTGATTACCACATTACTACTATTTGTAGCAAATCCAAAAGATTTGAGGTGGTATTCGACACTTGATGGCAACAGAGTGTGTTCTCCCTGTTTCCGTCGCCTAAACAAGCGTGGAATGCAGGATCCATGGGAACTATCATGAGTATGTCGTTGGATCCAAAAGATCCATATTTGTCAAGTTGTCGATAAATTAAGCGAAACTACATCATTATTTATTGCGAATCCGAATCAAAAGGATTTGATGTGGGCATATGTGAGTGAAACCTATCATCATTATTTAGCAAGTCAAAAAGACTATTGATGAAGTTCTCGAAGCTTGGATAGCAGTATGTATGAAACGTTGTCCATGTCTCCGTCGCCTAAACAAGCGTGGAACGCAGGATCCAAGGCAACTATCACATACTTGCTGGAAAGAACATGCGCTAAGATAGTATCTAATCATGTTGTCGAGTTAAATGGGTGCTTATCTCAACTAGTGCGCTAAATACATATATATATCCTTTGACGACATTCATACAAGTACTATGGGTAACATCGTTCATCTTAGTCTACATTTGCACACTTCACTTTTCCATCCATTCTCTTATCTATCCATGTGATTCAAGTTTAAATAGATACGCTAGTACTATGCGTAACGTCGAAAGATATTGCATCAAGTATATGTAAATGACTATCTTATTAGAGTTTACTTATTTTTTATGAATGTCACACTGATCCGTTTTTAGGTATAGGCCGAGAAGCAGTCTCCTAGTAATTCTAGAAGTAGTCTTCTAATACTAGAAAGAAAACTTAGGAGTCCTATTTTTAGAAGATTCCAAACATAGGAGAGTTTCCAAACCTAGAATGAATAGAATATATAAGTAGTGCTACCTATAAATAGGGTGCAAGAGAGTACCTGTAGGGGAGGAGAAAAGACAATGAAGAAGAAAAAGAAGAAGAAGAATAGAAGAAGGGTACAATTCCTAGGGCAGAAAAATTACCTTGAAGGAAAACATTGTAAAACTCTTTCTCTAAACCAATAAGATTAATGTTTCTATTACAATCTTTTCGTTTTGTCTTTCTACTCCCGTAGCTATTCTCTATCTAAGATATAGGGGTCGAGAAACTGATCAGTGGTATCAGAGCTAGAAGGTAAGCAAGCAGTGTTTCCGCGATGTACGGAAGGGCTGCGATCCAAGGGTAACAAAGTATTATCAGTAGATCCTAATATTAATAGATGAAAGAAAGCTATGTTTATTGAGATGATGAATCAACCCAATGGAACAGAGCAGTAAAGAACCGAAGAAGGCGAGATTGTGAAAACTGTCCATAAAGAGGGGAGTGTATTGGCGAACAGGAACAACCAATATTGTGAGAATTGCAAAACTGATCGACACTCCAATGAAGGATGTTGGAAATTGCATTCGGAGTTGAGTCCATCATAGTGGAAAGACCGCCCGCAAGCTACCACAATCATCTACAATAAAGAAAAGAAGAAACGACTTTTGGCTACACAACAAACCAAACACTTGGTAAACGCTAGTCAGAAAATTAGCCTATTCGCAGTTCGACCAGTTGTCAAAGAACCTAGTGAATTGGTCTGTGCAAACTCTTGTGAGTGCACTAACACCGAAAAGAACGATCTACAATAGTTGTTAGAAGACACCGCGCTGACCGCTCGCAGAAGGTACCACCAAAACACAGCGTGGAACAGAAATCAAGCTACTTGACGAGCAAAATAAGTCGCCATCATTACAATTTGTGCAAGACTTAGCTCTAAGTGAAGTAGCAGATTCTTAGCAAGAAGACACAAATGACTAGAATTGGAGAACAAGTATTGTTTCAAGAATGTCTTGACGGGAAAAGTTTGAAGCATGCAAAGTGGTACTCAAGAGTGCAGCTGCAGGCTAAACTTCCGTGCATCTTAACTTAATGCTTTTGAGGGACCAAAAGCCTCCTAATGGGGAAGGTATGATCCGTTTTTAGGCATAGGCCGAGAAGCAGTCTCTTAGTAATCTAGAAGTAGTCTTCTAATACTATAAAGAAAACTTAGGAGTCCTATTTTTAGAAGATTACAAACATAGGAGAGTTTCCAAACCTAGAATGACTAGAATATAGAAGTAGTGCTACCTATAAATAGGGTGCAAGAGAGTACCTGTAGGGGACAAGAAAAGACAATGAAGAAGAAAAAAGAAGAAGAAGAATAGAAGAAGGGTACAATTCCTAGGGCAGAAAAATTACGTTGAAGGAAAACATTGTAAAACTCTTTCTCTAAAGCAATAAGATTAACGTTTCTATTGCAATCTTTTCGTTTTGTCTTTCTACTCCCGTAGCTATTCTCTATCTATCATATTGGGGTCGAGAAACTGATCACACACGCAAGAAATTGCTTATGTGTGATGATTGGAAATTCATGTGGGATATTGATAGCTAAAGAACATTTGTATGCTAATTATTTAGCTTGCTCAGTGTAGATCCTTAACTGTTTTTTTTTGTGGCTAGATTTTGGAGTAGGTTTTGTGGGTATACCTCTTGTAAACCCTCACGAGACTATAACTCGTCCAGTAGGGGCACCTAGGGGTTTAAAGGATTGTTGCACATGCTAAGTGTAACCGTGATTCCAGCGAAAGTGAGTCAAGATTTGGTTTAGGTTGGGTAGTTTGCTCGAGGACTAGCAAAAGCTAAGTGTGGGGAATTTGATAAGTGCATAGCTAGCGCATCTGGGCTTGGGCTTTCTGTTTCTGATTGGTCTGGGCTTGGGCTTTCTGTTGAAGAACTGGGTATGCTTACGATTTCGTCCGGGCGGATTCTAACTAGTCGATTTGTTTGGTCTCTAAAAGACACAATCATAGCCTAGCTAGCGCATCTAGCATGTTAACATACAATCAAGTTCAACACAGAAAAGCAAAAACTCAAAAATGACCCACCAATACAAGACTCAAGCCCAAAAGATGGCTTTTTGTTGTTGTAAGGCCCATCTAATTAGCTGGATTCCAGCCCAGATGATTTGGGCTTAGATTGTTCGTACGGCCCAGGTTATGCAAAAATGCACAGCCCAATGGTTAAGCAAAACCCAGCTCAGCAGGTGCAGAGCCCAATTTATGTGGGCTTTGGTTTGGCAAGTTCTGACCCGGTTGTGCACAAGAGGCTTAGCACACGAAGAGGTTTGAGCGAGGCAGCTCGTTACACTACAAAAAGGTTATGCGGCAATTGGGTAGGGTGTACGGGGTGGCTTATGCAACAAAGACAACACAAGTCAATCATAACTCACACTCAATGACACCAACGATTTCTCAAAACTTAGCACACATCTTGAAGAAGAGCTTGAATTTTTGGTAGAGATTACAGGCAAGGGAGAATGCACAAGATTGATTTGGTTCCTCAAAATTCTTAAGAGAGGATAATCTTAAGGCCATATTCTTGAACAAAGAAAAGATGATAGTTATGTCTTTGGTTGAGTTATGCTGCAAGGAAGAGCACATATTTGAGTGTAGCTCGAAACCAACAAACCTTGTACACTACGGGTTTGTTATGTGCACAGAAGCAATGTAAACTCACGAACTTAAAAGAAAAATTGACACATGCCAGCAACATAATCCATTCTAAACTTAACATCATTATGCACAATGCTAGGAATGTGCAGCACACGGCATGTCAGGTGAAGGTTGTGTGAGGTGCACAGGGTAATGGTTGTGCTCACTCAAGGTGAAGCATGTGCTGGGTTAGTGCGTGGCATACAAGTGAGATGCTAATATAGATTCAGTTATTCAAGGCTCATTCAAAAACCACAGGGTCACACACAAATTGCAGAATTTTGTTGCACAGATGCACAAAAGCAAGGTGCACATATGTACAAAAGCAAGGTTCACAGATGTAAATAGCAGCAGAAGCACAATTTCAAGATAATTGCAAGGTGTACAACTTCACAGCATTAACAGGATGATCAGCAAATATACAATGCTAGCATTTTACACATGCTCAGAATGCCAACAAAGTCAAGAGATTTCAATTCTCAGAAGTTATACACAATGATGCATTACCACAGGGTACTTGTTATACACAACTTGCAGCTTACTTGGCTATCCAGGTTGTAGCTCACACTCAGCAGCTTCAGGGGCTGGAGTTGAGCTCAAGGCAAATGGAAGCTAATGGTCACAGCACAGGCCTTGTAGAGGCCAAGATTTCACAGTGAAAAGATGGCTAGTTCAGGTTGCAACTCACTCAGCAAGAGTTTTTATGCAAAGGCACCAGGGCAAATGAAGTCAACTCACTCAGTTGACCTCAACAATCTCAGTTGATATGGGTCTGACAACAAGTTGGCTCAACAGCTTCAGGGGGCTGGATCTCAGGGCAGATGGGTTATGCTCAGGCAATACAAGGTTCATCAGACATCAAGGTTCATTCACAGATTCAAGGTCTAGCATTCAATAAGTGAAAATGACAGCTTTCAGTTCACAGAGAGTCTCCCATATGTGATTAACAGAGAAGAAAATGCTAAGTGCACAGAGCAACTTAGCTCAAGAGGTTCTGTGGTGTCAACTCACTCAGTTGACTTCCACTGAAGTTTCAAACTAGCCTGGCTTTCCAAGTGGTGGCTCAGACAAGGTTTCCTAGAGTTGGTAAGGCTAGCTGGAAGTATGAGGCTAACAACTAACATTCACTCGAGACAAGCAAGCATGCTATCATTCATTCATTCGGATATGCAAGGTTTGAGATACATTACCACCAAAAGATAAAACCGGGTTTAGGCAATCCACTAATGGTCTGCGCTTTTCCTCACACCTTGGGTCCGCTTTCAAAGAAAGACAAAGCATGTACACATTACTCAAGAGAGAGTTTCAGTTCTTAATATTGCACAATTTAAAGCAAGAGAGCATCAAAATACTGATATTTGAAATGGAGCAGGATACAGGTAGTTATACTACAAAACAGTGGATGCAAAAATCTACAGATTAGTACTACCTCTGATTTCTAACCTAAACTCGCAGTCAATAGCAAACTAAAAATCACTAGATGAGATGCAAGATGAACGGGATGCAATGACAGATCAAGGTGCTTGAGATTCTGACATGAGATGCGAGAACACAATGAAAGATGCATAGTTCTGACATGATAGCAAAGCTAAGTTATGCTAAGAGAAACTAAAAACAAGGATTCAAAGCACATATGAACAGATGGATTAACACAGTTACAGCTAATAAAACAGAACTAGATTGCCAGATACACAGATGGATAATTAACAGCAAAAAATACACTAAGGTGACTACTAACAACAATTTCAGAGCATGTATATACACAGATGGGTTGAAAATCAGTGAGGTAAGCACTAATGAACACACATCACACTACCAAATCCCCGGCAACGGCGCCAAAAACTTGGTAGGTTTCTAAAAGATGTTTCATACGTTAAACTGCAAGTGCACAGGCCTATTGGAGGCAAGGGCAAGCACAGGTCGATCCCACGGAGACTTGGGTTGCTGTATGGTTAATCTAGGGCTTACTAAACTGAATTCAAAGAAGTGTAGCACAAATATGGTTGGTTTGGTGTCGAAACGACAAGTTGAAGATCTTTGTGACTCAAAACTAAGGCAATAAATGACTTGTAAACAAGTTGTTGAGTTACTAGGATGGTTGATTCCACCACCACGACCCTAAGCTAAGGCAATATCTAGTCAATTTATGCTCTTGATTCCTTTCAGGGAAGGATAAAATGGAAAATGTATTATCTATTCTTGCTAACTCACTCCTAGTATAGCTTGTCTTCTTACAGTACAAACTATCACAAGTTAATTAGTCTCAACTAGATAATTCATTCATCCTAAGATATTAAAGCACTCCAAGAACACAAATATGAACAAGGATTAACTCATCATAGGATTAAGGGTTTCTTCTTCACCCTAGTAATGTAGTTTAGAACATAATTAAAATAATTAAAAACACAAATCAAACTAGAGTGGTGCTCTGGCTAGCCCAGGCATAAGGTTTTACACATACACAACAACCCTATTTATACATGCCAAGAACTAAAAACCCTAATTCACTCAAAACAGAAATTAGAAACAAACCCAATCGCCCATACTCTCTTGTCTTGTCTCTGAGCTCCACGCGTCGATTGTTGGAGAAAACCCTAATTTTCAACCATCTCAACCCTAGCTTCTAGGTTATGGGAGAAGCTAAAGATGGAGATGGGTGAACCTAGGGTGGCGGAGAAGGTGGCTGATAGAGTTGTTGGTGATGGCGTTGACAGGAGATAGGGTGGTGGTGATGATATGATCTCTGCACTGGTATGGGGAAGAAGATAAAGGGGATGGGTTTTCTCTGATTTGTGTCGGAGAAGAAAGAGAAAATGAATAGAGAAATGGGTTTGGTCGAATGGGTATAGGTGTAGGCGGTTTTGGTGTGAGGCAGGTGCAGCGAGAGTTGATGTGAAGGGTGTAGCGACCATTGGATGCATAGGATGGAGATCTCAACGGCTCAGGGTGGTGTGCGGTTTTGGTGTTGAGCGGGAGCAGCAAGAAATGATGTGAGGAAGGCAGCGAGCGTTGGATGTTGAAGGAGCAAATCTGACGGCTCAGAGGGAACGGGTTCGGATCCGGGACGTGGCTAGCTCAAGCCCATGTCTTGTAAATGGGTTGCTACTTGTTAGGTTGCAACTGATGCGCGCGCGGGCTTTGGATTTTTGCTCCATAGACGCTTGTCTCCAATTTTCTGCTCTTTTGGCTCCTCCATTTCTCCGAACTTTATTCACTACCTAAAAACACAAAATTAATTAGTACAAATATTTATTCTTGAAAACAAAGAAAATACAGAATCTGGGATAATATCTGATTTCTGAACACAAAAGATGAGCTAAATGCCAATAAATAGATGTAGAAATATGCAATATTTGGCACTCATCACTTGTGACCGATGCCAGAAATTAGGAAGTATCACTAAGAGAAACATGATGCCCTTACAACCCATTTTGATTGTTGAGCTATTTGATGTTTGGGGTATTGATTTCATGGGACCATTTCCTAACTCTGAAGGTAAGTTATACATTCTTGTTACTGTTGATTATGTCTCTAAGTGGGTAGAGGCCATTGCATCTAAAACCAACGACCATAAAGTTGTTCTTTCTTTTCTTAAGGAAAACATTTTCTCCCGTTTTGGAACCCCTAGGGCAATAATCAGTGATGGAGGTAGTCATTTCTGCAATAGACCCTTTGAATCACTAGTGCGCAAGTATGGAATCACTCATAAGGTAGCAACACCTTACCATCCTCAAACCAGTGGCCAAGTAGAAGTTTCTAATAGGGAAATTAAGCATATCCTTGAGAAGACTGTCAATCCTTCTAGGAAAGATTGGTCTTTGCGCTTATATGATGCTTTATGGGCCTATAGAACTGCATACAAGACTCCCATTGGGATGTCTCCTTACAGACTTGTGTACGGTAAAGCATGTCATCTACCTTTTGAGTTAGAACACCGTGCATATTGGGCTGTGAAGAAGTTGAATTTTGATCTTGATAAAGCTGGTACCCATAGAAAACTTCAACTCAATGAGTTAGAAGAATTGAGAAACGATGCATATGATAGTGCCAAAACGTACAAACAAAGAATGAAAGTGTTTCACGACAAGCGCATTCTGCGCAAGTCCTTCACACCAGGTCGAAAGTTTTATTGTACAACACTCGTTTGCACTTGTTTCCAGGAAAGCTACGTTCTCGATGGTCAGGACCATTCTTGGTACGTACCGTCTTTCCCCATGGAGCTGTAGAAGTTGAAAACCCAGCAACCAAGAACATTTTCAAGGTCAATGGTCAAAGATTGAAACCATTTTTGGAGCATCTTCCACCAGAAGTTGAGACCGTCGACTTGGAAGACCCCATCTATGTGGACTAGACTAGTTCACTTGTGTACATACATATGGACTAAAAATCCATTCTCTTTCCCTTTTCTTTTTCTTTTTGCATAGTTCTTATTTGTGCTAACCAACCTTTTTGTCTTGCGCTCTGGGTGTTTGCTTTCAAAGCATTCATCCTCCCTTGGTTTAGCAACACTCTTGTACATCAGGTAATCTCTTCCCTTTTCTTTACTCAACATAGTTCTCGGGTATGTGATTTCGTTTAAAATTTTATCATCTGTTGACACATTGAGGACAATGTTTGATTTAGGTTTGGGGGTGCATTTGCATGTAGAGTTTTTAGTCTTTGTTAAAAAAAAAAAAAAAAAAAAAAAAAAAATTGCATAAAAACCTCCAACTTTTAGAGATTTTAGAGTCACTAGCATGCTTCTAGCTATGTTTACATAGAGAGTCTGACCGAAATAACAGAACTTGGAAGTCTTGGAGAACACAATCGGGTTTCTTAGTTGATTAGAGCGTTAAAGTTGGATTTAACCATACCGGAGGGCAAATTAGGTCTTGTTTAGATATTCGGTAGTAGAATTGTGATCAACCATAGTGGAGACTACCCATTTTACATCAAGCGAGGTACCGACCTTCACTCTTTGTGACTTTCTAGAAAAGTTGTTAGAGTGTGTGTCACCGTACGTCAATTCCGGGTAGGAATGGTGAGCTACCCAACTTCGCACCACTTTCAGCACTACTTTTGATCTCTTGAGTGCTAATTTCGTCAATCATGAGGGTGCCGTTTAAAGATGAAAACTCCTTCTAAATATCGATTTGCAGTTAGCATCACTCTCTCTCCCTCTCAACAATATCAACAGATTCATAGAAACACATCGTCGTCAGCAAGCGGAGCATCATCAGAATATTTGAAGAAAAGTTGAAATAGTCCAAGGTTCACGTGCAACAAAGAAAAGAAAAGAAAATATGATGAGAATTAATGAAGTTTGTGAAAAATTGACTTCACTGTGCTAAAGATGTTGGTCCTAAGTATCGACATGATTTTGTTCGTGATGTTGTTGTTGACATTTGTTACAAGGCTGGTGTGCCTGGGCGCAAGGAGGTTCCTCTTGGTTTCCTGACAGATGAGGACAAAGGTTTGAAGCCTGCTGATATTCTCGTGCTCAATTGGGAGAATGGAAAAGATGTTTGTATGGATGTCACAGGAGTATCACCCTTTGCTGGTGATGGTGTTAGATCTTTTTTCCCGGGAAAAGCTATATCTAATGTTGTTTCTCGTAAACACACCAAATATTTAGATAAGTGTGCTTCACATGGCCATGGGTTGGGTGTCTTGGCTTTTTCTACTTTGGGGGAACTTGGTGAAGACACTTTGTGTTTTTTCAAGCATCTGAAAAATTGTTTAGTTAGTAACGACGCTAGTAGTGGTTTTGGCAATTTTATTTTTCATAGACTAGGAGTTGCTATTCAAAGAGGTGTTGGAGCCCAGCTTGTTGCTAGGTTACCAACCAAAAGCATTATTTAATTATTTATATTTCAATAATTAAAATATTAAAAAAAAAAAAAAATGTTTGTCAAGTTTTTGTGAAGTTCAGAAGTTCATCATCAGCTATTGAAGACCGAAGACCGAAGATTGAAGACGTTTCTATGAATACTGAGAGAGTGATATTAATTGCCGATCGGGTGAGAAGGTAAGTGAGTACTCCCATCCTTGCTAATGGTTGATTTCCTTTCTTAGAGATCATCAGAAAAAGATTCTTTTTGTCCACACTTCTGTGGAGTCTCCAGAAATTATTTCGGAAGGTTATCCTTCTTACCTTCAACGTGTGCATGATTTCTCTCTTTATTCCTGCCTGCACACATGAGAGACTAAAAAGCGATCTTTTTGAGTGCAATTATCATAAAACCCTAATGGTGAGGCAGAAGTCGAGGCTTATGATCACAATCGAATCCGAATTCTTTCATATGGTATGGTTATTTCTCGCTCAACACTTAAGGATGAGAATGCGTTCTTTGGTAGTTCTAACTTCTTGTTACTAGCATGCTGAAACTCTATGTCCTCATAGCTCCTTGGATGCTTGAGACTCTTTTACACTCTGAAGTTGGAGAAGGTTTTTTGGGTACACCTCTGGTAAACCCTCACGAGACTACAACTCGTCCACTAGGGACACCTAGGGGTTTAAAGGCTTAGTGCATACGCTAAATGCATTTGAGAGACCTGCGACAGGGGTATAGTTAGGATTTCTTAATTTCTGTTTTACTTGAGGACAAGTTAAATTCAGGATTGGGGGTATTTGATGAGTGCCAAATATTGCATATTTCCACATCTATTTATTGGCATTTAACTCATCTTTTGTGCTCAGAAATCAGATATTATCCCAGATTCTGTGTTTTCTTTGTTTTTTAGAATAAATATTTGTACTAATTAGTTTTGTGTTTTTAGGTATTAAATAAAGCTCGGAGAAACTGAGGAGCCAAAAGAGCAGATAATTGGAGACGAGCGTCTATGGTGCAGAAAGCCAAAGCCCGCGCGCGCATCAGTTGCAACCCAACAAGGAGCAACCCATTTACAAGACATGGGCTCGAGCTACCCACGACCCGGATCCGTGCCCACATCATTTGAGCCGTTAGATTTGATCCATCCGCATCCAACGGCCGCATCAACGGTCGCATCGGTGACGCATCGACATCCAACGGTCGCTGCCTTCCTCACATCATTTCTCGCTGCTCCCGCTCAACACCAAAACCGCCTATAATCCTGAGCCGTGAGATCTTCCACTACCCTAGATCCTACGGTCGCTCCAACCTTCCCATCGACCCTCGCTACATCCGCCCAACACCACATCTCCCTACACCTACACCATTCGACCAAACCTCCCATTTCTTCTTTCTCTTCTCTTTCCTTTCTCCCCAACAACTCCACAGAGAACCACCTTACCTCCTCCCTCTCCCTGACAAAACCAGAGCAATCACCACCACCTCCATCTCCTGACAGCACCAACAGCACCATCAGCGCCTGCTCCGCCATCCCTTTTTCACCCATCTCCATCTATAGCTTCTCCCATACCCTATAAGCTAGGGTTGAGATGGTTGAAATTAGGGTTTTCTCCAACAACCCAAGCATGGTCGATTCAGAGCAGAGAAAGCAGGTTTGGGTCATCGATTAGTGGTTAGTTTGAGCGATTGGTGAGATATATATGTTGTTTTGTTGTGAGAGAAAAAGGGACAGTCTGTTTTAGGGTTTTGTTTTTGGAATTTAATTTTGAAGTTTTTATTTATCAGCAATATGTTCTAATCACCTCTGCTAGGGTGTAGAACAAACCCTTAATCTTATATTGAGTTAACTCATATTCAATTTATGTTCTTGATGTGTGTATTGTTTTAGGATTATTAACCAATTGTTGAGCAAATTTCTTGTGATTGATTGTACTGTAAGAAGACAACCAATACTAGGGGATAATTTGTGACTTTAATTGGCAAAATTTCCACCTGAGACCTTCAAGGGAAGGATAAGAACACAAATAGAGTTAGGTTACCTTAGTATAGGGTTAAGTGGTGAGTTTAATCACCCTAGTGCCACAAAAATCACAGTTACAAAATCTCTTGCTCATTAATACCTTAGTTTAGAGTTACAACAATTCAACTCAGTCGTATCGACAAATAACCCATAATTGTGTCACACTTTCTAGAAAATCAGTTAAGAAGCTCTTAGATCAGCCTTGCACATTCCATTTCTCTGTGGGATCGACCTGTGCTTGCCACGCCTCCAACAGGCGTTGTGCACTTGCAGTTTAACACGTAGGAAAACTCTTTTAAAGACCTACCAAGTTTTTGGCGCCGCTGCCGGGGATTTGGTAGTGTGCTGTGTTGCTTATTAGTGTTAACTTCAACTGGTTTTCACTCTAAATTTTGTATATATGTGTTAGAATCAGATTTGTCATCTACTTTTGATAGTGTAGCTTAACTGTCACTTTTCTGTTTCTTGAACCTTTTACATCTGTATATCTTCTAGTGCATCTTTGTATTGCATTTTAGCTAGTTATCTTAACCGCATATCTGCATCCTCATACCAGCATCACCCTGTAGTTTAATATTGGTTCTGTGTTTTGCTTAGCTGCTTTTGTCATCTTTTGTTTTTCAGTTGTAGCTTCCTTCATCAGCTGTATATTTGCATTACTGTTTTAGCATCATTGGGAATCTGTAACTTGTCATAAAAAGTGCATCTGTAGTTGAACATTTGTAGAAAGTAGCATATTACAGAGTGAATCATTGTATTTCATCAGCCCTGTGCTAGCTGGAGTAGCATATGCTAGCTGAAATTTGTTAGGAGCATATCTCAATCACTGAGAATCATTGTATCTGAAATTTCAGCATTAATGTTTTGATATTCTTGCTTCAGCTGTGTAATTTTTGAGAACTGAAACTCTCTCTTAAGTAGCAGGTACTTGTGGTGCAGCTGAGCAAACTCAAGGAAGGATAAAGGAGCAGCAGAACTTGGTGGAATTGCCTAAACCCAGTTTTATACTGGTGGTATTGTGTCTCAACCTTGCTTACATGAATGAATGAATGAATGAATGATATAGCATGCTTGCCTGTTTGATGACCTTTGAAGCTTATCTGTGAATCAGAGAACCCTGAATACATGATAGACCTGCTACCTTGTTAGCCCCCTGAAGCTGCAAGTAGCTGAAAACAATAGTGGAAGTCAACTGAGTGAGTTGATACCACAAACCCTGTTGAGCTAAGTTGCTCTGTACACTTAGCATTCTCTTCCCAGTCAACTATATCTGTGAGACTCTCTGAAAATTGCAAGTTGTCATTTTCACTTGTTGAATGCTAAGCATACTAGACCTTGCTTGAGACTTTGTGTGAGCCATCTACACCCCTGCATCTGCTGCAACTTGTATGTAAACCAGTGACCACCACAACCCATCTTACCCAAGTTGTGCTTTCTTTGCTATGTGCTCAACTCCAGCCCCTGAAGCTGTTGAGTGTGAGCTGCAGCTTGGATAGCCAAGCTAGCTGCAAGCCAAGTAGAGGTCAACTGAGATAGATGATGCCTCATGCCATGTACCTTTATGCATGTTTAACCTTGTGCTAGACCTTGAATCTGTGAGACCATGTTGACTATGTCATCCATTGGCTAATCTGTGCATCTGTGCATTTGCTAACCTGTCACTTGCTAAGCCATCTGCCCTGCTAATATATGCATACTTGTGAGCTTGATCTCTGAGAACTGAGATCAACTGACCCAGTTGACATCATCTGTGTTAGCATCAATTCCTGCAATTTGTGTGTGAATGAGCTTTGGCAACTGTGTTATTTGCATACCTGTGTGAATCAGTTTCTGCAATTTGTGGGTGATTGAATGAGTTGTTAAGTAGCAAGAATAGTGATAGCATTCAGCTTGTTTTTCAAAAACACAACCCAGCACATGCTTCACCTTGAGTGAGCACATCCCTCAACCCTGTGCACCATACACAGTTTTTAACTCTCTTTGTTCACCTGCCAAATCTGAGCTGTGCATCAGCTCTGCTGTGTGCTACAATTTGTGGGTATTTACTTGTGCGTTGAGCTGCACATTACCTGCACTGTGCCTTGCCAGTGCTGGAAAGTTTGTGTGTCTGCACAAACCGTGCTTTGTCTTTGTGTTGTATGCTTGAAATTGTGTAATTTTTCTTTGTATGTCTCACTTTGAAGCCCACACAAACCGGGCTTGCTAACTTGCCAACCAAAGCGAAATTTCTTTGGGCTGCTTAAACTAAACCCTCAACAGCTGAAGCCCATAACCACTGGGCTGAACATATCCTGGAACCCAAACCTGGGCTGCAAACAACTAAGCCCACATAACTTGGCCTGTGTAACTGGGCCGTGTAGCAAACTAAACCCACACATCTGGGCTTTACAACATCAAAAAGCACTCCTTTTGGGCTTGAGTCTTGTATTGGTGGGTCATTTTAATTTTTGCTTATCTGTGTTGAACTTGATTGTATGTTAACATACTAGATGCGCTAGCTAGGCTATGATTGTGTCTTCTAGATACCAAACAAATCGACTAGTTAGAATCCGCCCGGACGAAATCGTAAGCATACCCAGTTCTTCAACAGAAAGCCCAAGCCCAGACCTATCTGAAACATAAACAATGGGTGATGAACAAAACCAACCCCGTAGTCTCAAGGACTACATGTACCCAACTAGGGCAAGCCAGCCCTCTTGCATCATTCTCGCGGTGATGCTTGTCGGTTTGAACCGAAAGCAAGCACCATTCACATGTTACCCGTGTTTAGAGGGGTCGATCTTTGAAAACCCCTACCATCACGTGAGAGATTTTGAGGATATTTGTGGGACTCTGCGTTTTAACCAAATGCCGAGTAGTCCCTCAAACCGAGATTGTTTCCTTTTTCTCGAAAGACAAAGCCAAGTCTTGGCTTCATGCCCTACAACCACAGTCCATTAGAACCTGGGATGACCTCACAAAAGAGTTTTTCAAAAAGCTTTTCCCAAACCATAAGACGGCGACAATTCGCCAAAGTCTAAATGGTTTTCTGCAATTAGAAGACGAAACTCTAGCAAAGTACTTGGAGAGATTCAATGAATTACTACTCCAATGTCCCCACCATGGTTTTGAAAAATGGAGACTCGTGCAAATATTGTATGAGGGTCTAGATGTTAGAACCCGAACCACAGTCGAGTCAATGTGCAATGGTGCATTTATTGACAAGAGTGCCGATGACGCTTGGACTTTCTTAATCGAAGTCGCTGAAAAGACTCAACAAAGTGGGAGTCCATCCGTGAACCGAGAAGGACTACCCCCGCAAACAATGTTCATAGAATCGAGTCTGACTTTGAGGGAAATGCAAAAATGGCATCTTTGGCCCGGAGAATAGAAATGCTTGAATTGCAGAAAAATGTAAAACCTAATGCCCCTACTCTCCGTGACCAAATCGAAATGGCCACTTGTGCCGCATGCCATAGCTCTGACCACTTAGTGGACAGCTGTCCAGACTTACATGCATTTCAAGAGTCTAAAACCGAGCAAGCCAATGCATTGTACCATAGGCAAGAGAACAACCCGTATTCTCAAACCTACAACCCATGGTGGAGGAATCACCCTAACTTCTCATGGTCCAAAGGGCCTGTACAAGAGGGACCAACAAATAACAACCAAGGATACTCATATCCTAGAAACCCCCAAGTACAACCACACCCTCGGTACCCTGTAGAGAAAAAGACTAGCTTTGAAGACTGTGTCGGTCTGTTAACCCAAAATCTTTCACAACTTCAGAAAACTACCGACCAACGTTTCACAAGTCTAGAACTTAAAATGGGTCAAATCTGTGATGCATTGAATGAGAGAGAGAAAGGCAAACTTCCTAGTCAACCCCAACAAAATCCAAAGAATGTGTTTCAAGCAGGCTCCTCTACCTGCAATGAAACTTCACATAGTCAGGCGAATGCTATCACTACTCTCCGTAGTGGTAGAGTTGTTGAGAACAATGTAGGTGTACCACCGTCAAGCGAGTCTATATCAGACTCATCAGTACACACAACACCGCAGAAAACATCTAATGTAGAGAAAGAATCTGAGCCTGTTGATAAGACCAAGAGTCCTACTGATATAGATGTTCCTTTGCCAAGTCATGTACCTGTTGCTCCATTTCCACAACGGTTGGTGCAACAGAAAGGGGGTAACCAATACAATGAGATTTTGGAAATGTTCAAAAGAGTTAACATAAACATTCCATTTCTCGAAGCAATCAGACAAATACCCACCTATGCTAAGTTTTTGAAGGACTTGTGCACACAAAAGCGAAAGCTTCATGTGCATAAGCGTGCCTTTCTCACCGAGCAAGTGAGCTCCATAATCCAAAACAAGATTCCCACTAAGTTTAGAGACCCAGGTAGTCCAACAATTACATGCACCATAGGTGACCATGTGGTCGAAAAGGCGTTACTAGACTTAGGAGCCAGTGTGAATCTATTGCCATACTTTGTGTATGTGCAATTGGGCCTTGGGAGTCTGAAGCCCACATGTTACGCTACAGTTAGCGGACAGATCTGTGAAAATCCCCCGTGGTATTGTTGAAGATGTGTTAATCAATGTTGATAAATTTTTCTTTCCTGTGGACTTCATCGTCTTAGATACTCAACCCGTGCAAAACCCAAGTAATCACATTCTGTGATTTTAGGACGTCCTTTCCTGGCGACGTCCAATGCCATCATCAACTGTCGTAATGGAGTGTTGAAATTGTCTTTTGGTAACATGACCGTAGAGCTGAATGTTTTTAACACTAGTCAACAACCCATTGATTGTGATGATACTAATTTGCATGAGATTAACATGATCGAGAGTCTGATCCAAGACTCTTTGCCCGACATTTTGTCAGTGGACCCTTTGCAAGCATGTTTAGATAACTTTGACTTAGATCTCTTCGAGTCTAAGTACATTGGTGAAATTCACTCGTTGCTTGAATCTGTCCCACACATGGATATTGCTAAATGGCAGAATGCAGTGGAACCACTTCCACTCTCTGATACCAAATCTGCCCCACCTCTTGATACACCACCTAAGCTTGATTTGAAACCATTACCTGATACCTTGAAGTATGCTTTCTTAGGTCCTTCTGATACTTTACCTGTGATTATTGCATCATGTTTAGACACGGAACAGGAAAGTCAACTCTTAGAAGTACTTAAAGAGCATAAAGGGGCCTTAGGTTGGACCATCTCCGATCTTAAGGGTATAAGTCCCACAATTTGCATGCATCACATAAACCTTGAGGAGAACACTAAACCATCCAGGGAAATGAAAAGGAGACTTAACCCCAACATGAGAGATGTTGTCAAGGGTGAGATTCTGAAACTGCTTGATGCGGGTATCATTTACCCAGTCCCTGATAGCCAGTGGGTCAGTCCCATTCAGGTGGTACCCAAAAAGTCTGGCATTATTGTAGTTCAAAATGAGATGAATGAACTTGTTCCCACCCGTGTGACCACAGGGTGGCGAGTCTGTATTGATTATAGAAGACTGAACACAGTAACCAAGAAAGACCATTTTCCCCTTCCCTTCATTGACCAAATGCTGGAAAGGTTAGCAAAACATAGTCACTATTGCTTCTTAGATGGCTATTAAGCTACAACCAAATTCACATAGCACCCGAAGACCAACAAAAGACCACGTTTACATGTCCCTATGGAACATTTGCTTATCGTCGTATGCCTTTTGGGTTGTGCAATGCACCCGCTACTTTTCAACGTTGCATGATGAGCATATTTTCTGACATGGTAGATAAGTTTCTTGAAATTTTCATGGATGATTTTTCTGTGTTTGGGTCTTCTTTTGATGAATGTTTGCATCACCTCACTTGTGTGCTGATTAGGTGTAAGGAAAAGAGTTTGGTTTTGAATTGGGAAAAATGTTATTTCATGGTTAACTCAGGCATTGTTTTAGGGCATATCATCTCGGAAAAAGGCATAGAAGTAGACAAAGCCAAGGTAGACCTCATTCAACACTTGCCTCAACCTCGTTCTGTGAGGGACATCAGATCATTCTTAGGCCATGCGGGTTTTTACCGCCGATTCATCAAAGACTTTAGTAAAATTTCACGACCTTTGTGCAATCTTCTTGCAAAAGATGTTGCATTTGTCTTTGATGATGCTTGTAAGGAAGCATGGGAGCAACTGAAGGCTCTCCTTACATCTCCCCCTATAGTCAGACCACCTGACTGGTCATTACCATTTGAGATTATGTGTGATGCGTCTGACTATGCTGTAGGAGCTGTTTTGGGCCAGCGAGTAGACAAACTTCCATATGTGATCTACTATGCTAGTAAAACACTTAATGATGCTCAATTGAATTATTCCACTACTGAG
This sequence comes from Papaver armeniacum, assembly GCA_023531295.1. Lineage (NCBI taxonomy): Eukaryota > Viridiplantae > Streptophyta > Magnoliopsida > Ranunculales > Papaveraceae > Papaver > Papaver armeniacum. Next base: position 188,156 of record JAJJWW010010975.1, read on the forward strand.
AAAGAGTTGCTAGCTGTTGTGTTTGCATTAGATGAGTTTATATCTTATTTGATAGGGTCTAAGGTCATCATATATTCTGACCATGCTGCATTGAGATATCTTTTGTCTAAAAAAGATGCTAAGGCTCGTCTAATTCGATGGATACTCTTGCTACAAGAGTTTAACCTCGAAATTCGAGATAAGAAAGGGTCAGAAAATGTTGTTGATGATCACTTGTCTAGGTTGAATGTTGAATCTGCTGATGAATCTGTGCTAATTAGGGAATCATTCCCTGATGAGCAATTGATGCTTGTGTCTGAAATGCCATGGTTTGCTGATATTGTGAACTACCTTGCTACAGGTAGAATGCCCTTGCATTGGTCTAAACAAGACCGTTCTAAATTCTTGGCTGAAGTTAAACATTTCCTTTGGGATGACCCATATCTGTTTAAGTACCGCCAAGACCAAATCATTAGGAGATGTGTCCCCAATTCTGAACAAAGGGATGTCATCTCTTTCTGTCATGACCATGCATGTGGAGGCCACTTTAGTGCCAAGAAAACTGTTGCAAAGATCTTGCAAAGCGGTTTCTATTGGCCAACACTTGTTTAAGGATAGCCATGCTTTTTGTGTTGCTTGTGACCGATGCGAGAAATTAGGAAGTATCACTAAGAGAAACATGATGCCCTTACAACCCATTTTGATTGTTGAGCTGTTTGATGTTTGGGGTATTGATTTCATGGGACCATTTCCTAACTCGAAGGTAAGTTATATATTCTTATTCTTGTTGATTATGTCTCTAAGTGGGTAGAGGCCATTGCATCTAAAACCAACGACCATAAAGTTGTTCTTTCTTTTCTTAAGGAAAACATTTTCTCCCGTTTTGGAACCCCTAGGGCAATAATCGAGTGATGGAGGTAGTCATTTTTGCAATAGACCCTTTGAATCACTAGTGCGCAAGTATGGAATCACTCATAAGGTAGCAACACCTTACCATCCTCAAACCAGTGGCCAAGTAGAAGTTTCTAATAGGGAAATTAAGCATATCCTTGAGAAGACTGTCAATCCTTCTAGGAAAGATTGGTCTTTGCGCTTAAATGCTTTATGGGCCTATAGAACTGCATACAAGACTCCCATTGGGATGTCTCCTTACAGACTTGTGTACGGTAAAGCATGTCATCTACCTGTTGAGTTAGAACACCGTGCATATTGGGCTGTGAAGAAGTTGAATTTTGATCTTGATAAAGATGGTACCCATAGAAAACTTCAACTCAATGAGTTATAAGAATTGAGAAATGATGCATATGATAGTGCCAAAACGTACAAACAAAGAATGAAAGTGTTTCACGACAAGCGCATTCTGCGCAAGTCCTTCACACCAGTAGAAAGTTTTATTGTACAACACTCGTTTGCACTTGTTTCCAGGAAAGCTACGTTCTCGATGGTCAGGACCATTCTTGGTACGTACCGTCTTTCCCCATGGAGCTGTAGAAGTTGAAAACCCAGCAACCAAGAACATTTTCAAGGTCAATGGTCAAAGATTGAAACCATTTCTGGAGCATCTTCCACCAGAAGTTGAGACCGTCGACTTGGAAGACCCCATCTATGTGGACTAGACTAGTTCACTTGTGTACATACATATGGACTAAAAATCCATTCTCTTTCCCTTTTCTTTTTCTTTTTGCATAGTTCTTATTTGTGCTAACCAACCTTTTTGTCTTGCGCTCTGGGTGTTTGCTTTCAAAGCATTCATCCTCCCTTGGTTTAGCAACACTCTTGTACATCCGGTAATCTCTTCCCTTTTCTTTACTCAACATAGTTCTCTGGGTATGTGACTGTTTAAAATTTTATCATCTGTTGACACATTGAGGACAATGTTTGATTTAGGTTTGGGGGTGCATTTGCATGTAGAGTTTTTAAAAAAAAAAAAAAAAAAAAAAAAAAAAAAAAAAAACTCAAAAATTTGCATAAAAACCTCCAACTTTTAGAGATTTTAGAGTCACTAGCATGCTTCTAGCTATGTTTACATAGAGAGTCTGACCGAAATAACAGAACTTGGAAGTACTGGAGAACACAATCGGGTTTCTTAGTTGATTAGAGCGTTAAAGTTGGATTTAACCATACCGATGAGGGCGAATTAGGTCTTTGTTTAGATATTCGGTAGTAGAATTGTGATCAACCATAGTGGAGACTACCCATTTTACATCAAGCGAGGCACCGACCTTCACTCTTTGTGACTTTCTAGAAAAGTGTTAGAGTGTGTGTCACCGTACGTCAATTCCGGGTAGGAATGGTGAGCTACCCAACTTCGCACCACTTTCAAATTAAAGACTACTTTTGATCTCTTGAGTGCTAATTTCGTCAATCATGAGGGTGACGTTTAAAGATGAAAACTCCTTCTAAATATCGATTTGCAGTTAGAATCACTCTCTCTCCCTCTCAACAATATCAACAGATTCATAGAAACACATCGTCGTCAGCAAGCGGAGCATCATCGCTAAAAACACAAAATTAATTAATAATATTTGAAGAAAAGTTGAAATAGTCCAAGGTTCACGTGCAACAAAGAAAAGTAAAGAAAATAGGATGAGAATTAATGAAGTTTGTGAAAAATTGAGTTTTATTGTTATTGTTATTTTCATTTCATATTAAAAAAAAAAAAAAAAAAAAAATGTTTGTCAAGTTTTTGTGAAGTTCAGAAGTTCATCATCAGCTATTGAAGACCGAAGACCGAAGATTGAAGACGTTTCTATGAATGTTGAGAGAGTGATATTAATTGCCGATCGGGTGAGAAGGTAAGTGAGTACTCCCATCCTTGCTAATGGTTGATTTCCTTTCTTAGAGATCATCGAAAAAGATTCTTTTTGTCCACACTTCGTGGAGTCTCAGAAATTATTTCGGAAGGTTATCCTTCTTACCTTCAACGTGTGCAGGATTTCTCTCTTTATTCCTGCCTGCACACATGAGAGACTAAAAAAGCGATCTTTTTGAGTGCAATTATCATAAAACCCTAATGGTGAGGCAGAAGTCGAGGCTTATGATCACAATCGAATCCGAATTCTTTCATATGGTATGGTTATTTCTCGCTCAGCACTTAAGGATGAGAATGCGTTCTTTGGTAGTTCTAACTTCTTGTTACTAGCATGCGAAACTCTATGTCCTCATAGCTCCTTGGATGCTTGAGACTCTTTTACACTCGAAGTTGGAGAAGGTTTTGTGGGTACACCTCTGGTAAACCCTCACGAGACTACAACTCGTCCACTAGGGACACCTAGGGGTTTAAAGGCTTAGTGCATACGCTAAATGCATTCGAGAGACCTGCGACAGGGGTATAATTAGGATTTCTTAATTTTTGTTTTACTTGAGGACAAGTAAAATTTAGGATTGGGGGGTATTTGATGAGTGCCAAATATTGCATATTTCCACATCTATTTATTGGCATTTAACTCATCTTTTGTGCTCAGAAATCAGTTATTATCCCAGATTCTGTGTTTTCTTTGTTTTCAAGAATAAATATTTGTACTAATTAGTTTTGTGTTTTTAGGTAGTAAATAAAGCTCGGAGAAACTGAGGAGCCAAAAGAGCAGATAATTGGAGACGAGCGTCTATGGAGCAGAAAGCCAAAGCCCGCGCGCGCATCAGTTGCAACCCAACAAGGAGCAACCCATTTACAAGACATGGGCTCGAGCTACCCACGACCCGGATCCGAGCCCACATCATTTGAGTTGTTAGATTTGCTCCATCCGCATCCAACGGCCGCATCAACGGTCGCATCGGTGACGCATCGACATCCAACGGTCGCTGCCTTCCTCACATCATTTCTCGCTGCTCCCGCTCAACACCAAAACCGCCTATAATCCTGAGCCGTGAGATCTTCCACTACCCTAGATCCTACGGTCGCTCCAACCTTCCCATCGACCCTCCCTACATCCGCCCAACACCACATCTCCCTACACCTACACCCATCGACCAAACCTCCCATTTCTTCTTTCTCTTATCTTTACTTTCTCCCCAACAACTCCACAGAGAACCACCTTACCTCCTCCCTCTCCCTGACAAAACCAGAGCAATCACCACCACCTCCATCTCCTGACAGCACCAACAGCACCATCAGCGCCTGCTCCGTCATCCCTTTTTCACCCATCTCCATCTATAGCTTCTCCCATACCCTAGAAGCTAGGGTTGAGATGGTTGAAATTAGGGTTTTCTCCAACAACCCAAGCATGGTCGATTCAGAGCAGAGAAAGCAGGTTTGGGTCATCGATTAGTGGTTAGTTTGAGCGATTGGTGAGATATATATGTTGTTTTGTTGTGAGAGAAAAAGGGACAGTCTGTTTTAGGGTTTGGTTTTTGGAATTTAATTTTGAAGTTTTTATTTATCAGCATGATGTTCTAATCACCTCTGCTAGGGTGTAGAACAAACCCTTAATCTTATATTGAGTTAACTCATATTCAATTTATGTTCTTGATGTGTGTATTGTTTTAGGATTATTAACCAATTGTTGAGCAAATTTCTTGTGATTGGTTGTACTGTAAGAAGACAACCAATACTAGGGGATAATTTGTGACTTCAATTGGCAAAATTTCCACCTGAGACCTTCAAGGGAAGGATAAGAACACAAATAGAGTTAGGTTACCTTAGTATAGGGTTAAGTGGTGAGTTTAATCACCCTAGTGCCACAAAAATCACAATTACAAAATCTCTTGCTCATTAATACCTTAGTTTAGAGTTACAACAATTCAACTCAGTCGTATCGACAAATAACCCATAATTGTGTCACACTTTCTAGAAAATCAGTTAAGAAGCTCTTAGATCAGCCTTGCACATTCCATTTCTCTGTGGGATCGACCTGTGCTTGCCACGCCTCCAACAGGCGCTGTGCACTTGCAGTTTAACACGTAGGAAAACTCTTTTAAAGACCTACCATTTATATTCAAACGATCTTTGGTTTCGACTATTTCAGTAGCGTAATTGTCCATGAAACCAACGTTATTGGTGGTTTGTTAGTATGTAGAAACGATTTTTGGTTTCAAATGTTTTCGTAAAATATTTTTCGATGAAACTAATTTTGTTGGTGATATGTTAGTTTATGTTGAAAGGATCTTTGGTTTCAACTGTTTTCATAGGGTACTTGAAGGTGAAATTTCTTGGTGGTAAGTTTATTTATATTGAATTGGTCTTTGGTTTCAATTGTTTTCATAGAGTATTGTCAATGAAACCAAATTTTTTGGTGGTATATATATATATATATATTAGTTTATATGTGTTAGAACAGTGCTCAGTCGAACTCACAAGTGTTGCTATCTCGAGCTTGTTCTCAAATTTAGTTGTCAAAACTATATCTTGATTTATAGTCTATAATTAGTTAAGTCTCTGATTATGATAGAAGATGTAGTTGAGAAACGAACATCATGGCAGTCATCATTACGTTCTACTGTTTGAAGGTAAAGATCATCCGAAGCTTTTGGAGAAATTCTTCAACAAAAGGTAAGTGAAGACTGAACCACATATTTCTCAAGTTATATTCACCTTTCTATCTTTGAGACGTTGTCGCATAACTAATTCGACTATCGTAAGCATATCAAGAATTTCGAGTCAAGATTCATCTTGTAATTAGTCCTCGAAATATGACTAAGCTAATGAACATTTCATACTTGATGAATTTCGGTTAAGAATAATTTATTACTTGCAATCAAAATCTTGATTCAATATTATCATTCGAAAATAGCATGGAACAGTGATATGTTTCATTGATGTTATTTGGGAATGTTTCGAATTAGTTTAGAGATAAATATAGAACTATTATAAATTAAGATACAATACAGTGTACATATCAGTCTTACAAACTGGGAAAACGGTTATAAGTCTGAAGCCGTAATACATGTACTCAGTACACGTAACGGAGTAGCTATATGTCGACAAAGAAATTTTCGGCACGCATATTAGTATGTACACCTTTAAAATTATGTGTACTCGTGAATCTGGATTGGTACGCAAACCAGTACGCGTACTAGAAAAGAACTGTTGGTTACGGAACCAGTTTGGTATCCATAGCGGTACACGTATTAGAAAAGTTCTATGACCTCAGAAACTTGGTTATGTTTGAATGGTATCCATACCAGTACGCATGCCTAAAAAGTTCTGTGTTAACTCCAGATTTAGGTTATGTCTTAAAGTTTACATACCGGTACACGTACGGAAAAAGTTATGTGAACTCCGGAACTCGGTCATGTTATAAAGTATACATACCGGTACACGTACAATGACATAACTGTTCACGAACAAGTTAAGTATCTGTACCTTATACGCCTACTTACCATGTCGATTAAATTCATATGCACATAAAATTATTTCACCGAGATAATTAGCATTTGAATAATCTCTAAAAACACCATAGACATATTTGATCACATGATTGTGTTTCGAGTTGAGTCTTAAGTGTTTATGAAAATGCTCAAGCTTATATTCAGTTAGCTAGCTTCGGCTAACCATTCATGAGCATGGTATTGTACACGGTTCGGTTACGGTTCATCTTAACCAGAGTGTATATCTGGATTATTTAAATCAAATTCAAAGATTCATCTAACAGTGGATATTGTTTGCTTGGTTCCAAAGTTATCTTAGCTTAAACCTAAAACAACCTATGCTTTGAATGTCTATATAAGGGGAACCTCAAACAACTGGGATTTTTGAATCCGACACCACTTTTCTTGGTGTGTCCTAGTTGTAACTAGATTCGTCCTCTTCCTAAAACCCTTTTAGGGTTTAGCGACTACAAAGACTTCATAGGGATTCGTGAAGCCAGGACCAGCTATTTTTTATATGATAACCCGATTTGCAACGGCACAAGGTCAGCTATTTTTTATCTGACACTACACCATTTTAAGGGATTCGTAACTAAGATTTGCAACGGCACAAGGTCGGTTGCGAAATTTCGGTTGCGAATCCCAGTTGCTAATTTTTCGTAACAGATGCATGCCGTTGCGAATTTTGCAACCTCACAGGCAAGGTTGCGAATTGCAACTGCACTCAGTTCAAGCGTGCGAACCACTTGCTTGGTCGGAACACTGGAGCTGATAAACACGCCCCAGTCAAACTTTGGTCAAGAGTTATTTTTTTTTCCACCCTTAAGCCAAATCCATCGTATATGCCTTCCTTATCGACTTTCCTTCTCATTTTTTTTCCTCCAGCCACAGTTATTCGTCTCCTCTCCCCAGCTCTGAAGAACTTCATCCCTCTTTCGTCTCTTTCAATCTAAAACCACTGAAATCAACCATTTTTCCTTCGCATAATCTTTTCGTTTCAGTTTTTAGACTTTAGAGATTTTGCGATTTTAGAGATTTTCATTTCTAGGGTTTCAGCTGTGAATCAATTTTTTTTAATTTTACTTTATCGATTTTAGGGTTTCATCTGTGAATCTTCTAGTTTCGATTTCAAGGGTTTATATTTCAGTTTTTCGAATTTCAGTTTTTCAATTTCTTGAACTCACAAATACAAGGATGAACCAATTGAGGAGAAGTTGATGATTTGGGTCGGTTTTGTGTAAGAAGAGTTAGAGAAAGGTGATGGTGATGATGAGTTGCAGTTGGTGAAGAGAGATCGAGTTTGATTCAAGCAGTTTTTTTAATGAATCTGTAAAGGAGATCGAGAGGAATTAGGGTGGTGCTGATAATGCAAAAACTGCAATTAGGGTTTGAGTTGAACACAAGAATTGATGGTGATGATTCTATTGTTTTGAAGAAGAAATTGAGAGAAATTCAAAATTAGGGTTTCTTGTTCTTCCCCAACTCTGCATAGATTAGCTAGTCGTAATGAGTACCTGGGTGTTTTTGGATTGAGAATGTAGATGGTGTTCGATAAAAAGCCTGACAAGAAAGGGTAAACTTTCTTATTGTCTATTTTTACATTTATGGCTTTATTTTCATGGGTATTAGCTATATTTGCAACTGTTTAATAATTAAAATGTGAGTGTTAAGTGCTTGAAGTGTGTTAAAACTATTGTATTGAATTAAATTACTTGTGTTGGGTTTATGGATGCATAATTTCTCTGTTCTTTTAACATAACAGTTTCTTCCACCATCAATCTTTGATCCATTTCTTGTGTTGCTGAGCACAATTTGGTATAGTTGCTTGCATGTGTTCATTGAAATTGCTAGCAATCATGTCGTTACATTGACTACTTGTATAACAATAAAGGATTTGTATTTTTTCTGTATTTGTAGCTATTGTTACCATGTGAGAATGGGTGTGTAACCAAGACAGTGGCGGAAATAATTTGAGGAAGATAGGAGAAACAGACCAACAAAGGTTGATTTTTGCTGGAAAGCAGCTCGATGATGGTCGAACTCTTGCGGATTACAACATTCAGAAGGAGTCAACGCTTCAACTTGTCCTTCGTCTCCGTGGTGGTAACTAGAAGTTCTTTGTGATTATGTCCTCCCATTTGGTACTGGTAATTAGAAGTTGCTCTTGATGGTGTGTTCTCTTCTAAGTTGGTTCTGCAAACGATAGTTCAGACTTCAGTGTTATGTTTATGTGTGGGTGATTCGTGTGCTAGGTTCTCTCTTTAACTTTTATTATGATCTTGTTTTTTTTGCCACATCAACAGTTTCATGTTATGTTATATGCAGTGCTTATGCTATAAATAAATGAGAATTGCAACTTTAGTACTATATTTGTTGTTGACTTGGCCTATTTTTGTCTAGTTTTCTTTACTTAGTTCCATACATCTTTTTTAGGGATGTGCTGGCGAAGAAACATCATGATAGTCATTGGTAGATGGATGTATCTATTTTTTCTCCTTCTCCCCTGCAGGAAATAGCTCTATCTCTGCATCATCTGAGCTGCTATATCACTGATTTTTCTTATAAAATTTACTCCTGCAGTTGGTACCAATGCCGTTCTCCCGGTAGCAACCTCTGTTCTCCTTTATTCTCATGGCTAGATCAGCTATCATCTGTTTTTTTGGCCTCTTGCATATTTTCTTAGGCTTATTTGTTTTTTTTTGTGTGGATGAATTTATCTATTTTTAGTGCGAAATGATATCTCTTGTTTAGTTCTTTTGGAATAAGAGATGCACATACCACCATGGCACCATCCCCAACCTCATTATCAGGCTGGCGGCTTCATCACCCCTACCTCCAATGTTGCACTTCTTATTGAATATCCGAGGGCTGGCTAGGTAATGAACTATTTTACAGCATAAATAATGGGAGATAGCTTTAGCCTGTTTGTATTTTACTTGTGTATACCTTCCCATAAACTCTCCTCTGAACTAGTCAAATTAGTCTTGCTGAATTTGAGGTGCTTACCTACTGTACGAACCAGCAAACCCGTTAATGTCAGGGCGCATGCTCTCTTGTTCTAAAATCCATCATCACCATTATCCATCATTGTCTTCACCATAACAACAAGTACTCCGAGGTCTGCAACCTCTGGGTCTTTACTTAGTTCTTGATTCTGGGTCTCACTTTGACGTGTCTATGTTCTAACAAGACGTGAAGGCTTGTAACCATCATTCAAATCGCATTCACTTCAACTGGCAGGAAGGGCGCAGAGAAGTATATTCTCTTCCAGGGTTAAAACGAGTGTTCACTTTGGTCTGCAAATTTCATGCCATATACTATGTTTTTTTTTTAATTCTGTGTATTTCTAGTCATTATCGAAGAAACATCTAAGCTGACTCTCTTATTTATTCTTTCTGAAATTCAGTTTTCTGGTGACCCGTTTCTAGGTAGAAATTTGATGTAGAACCATAAACAATCATTTAACATCGTAAACCCTAGTAGGGTAATAAAAGTTATTGTCCGTTCATTCACTTAACAACAATCAGCGAAGTATCCCCTCCTATATAAGAAGAGGTGGAGTAGAAGAAATAGTTGTTTTGTACTTCTGTCTGCCAATAGTTGCCACCATGAATAACTCGGGAAAGGAGTCGAAAGTATGCAAGGATGTTGAATCAAGTGAAGGCGCCCCAGCCATCCAGAATAAGAGAGCGGATTTCATAAAGGGTAAGCGAAATTAAGTATACTGTTTGTTTGGTATGTCATGTGTTAACCTAGAATTCCTGCCTATGAATTAAGTATACTGTTTGTTTGGTAAGGGAAATATATTTATGCGATATACTCATTGTTTACATATTACATTCTGTTGTTTTTTTTTTTATTTTTCATTTTTGTGTATCAAGGACATTACAATTGGACATAATGATGAGGTTCTTGTGGAAAAGGAGAGTGGGCAGTCGCTTACAGATATGCATACAATGTTTGTGCCTTATCATGACATGCTTTACATGTTGATGCACCATCATAAATTGACATCCGACCAATATGTTCATCTGGTTATGTTTGTTTCTACTTCGTGTGGCAATTGCATAATGGATAACTTGCATCATCAAACTTGTTGTGTTACTTCCATTTTGCAAATTACTGTACTCATCATCGGTGTCGGTGTTAGTAACACAAAATAAAAAGTACTACTTACTGGAAGCTAGCTAAATTAAGTTGTGTGTTGATTTTATCTAAATGTTTTTTTTGGCAATCATCGTTAAGTTTGTGATCTTATCTTAGGAAGTTAAAGAGAATGTTCTGTATACTTTTAAGTGCAAAGTGGTTGAGTTTGTGTAGTTCACGAGAACCGAAACTCATTTCATATTTTTGGCTAGGTACAGGTCGTAGGTGGAGTTAGCTTGACTATTAAGCTTTAGTTATGTATCAAATTTCGTTGGTGTGATTAATAATATGGATAGATGGCTGAAATGGTTATAGGATTTATGGCTGCCTAAAAGATGTTTATTCATGTTTTGGTTTATTTTTTTAGGTGATTAGTAGACTGTTTTTAATGTTTATGTGAAAAATCACCAGTTATTGCTCAGGTGCTGTTGCGGGAGCTAGAGAGGCTTTGATCTCTGGTGTACCTTCTCTTTCAATCTCATTGGACTGGTCAGTGATAATTTCGTTTTTGTAAAGCAGCATTATCTGAGTTCTATGATGCTCTTATTGTATATTTTATGGAGTGACATTTTTTCTAGGAAGACGGATGAGAGTAAAGAAAGCGATTTCAGTGAAGCAACCGATATGTGTTCGCCATTAGTACATGTGGCAATAAGGGATATTGAAGCGGTGGTTTTCCCCAGAATTTGCTCACTAAATATTGAAGTTCCAACTTCTCCATCAACAAACAAGGTATGTTATTATCACGTTACTTTTATGTAGTTTAGACTTTAAAGCATGTGATCAATGCAGGAGATTCTTGATTCTGTACGTATGATCTTTAAAAAGCCCTGATGTGAAAATTTAGAATGTGAAGGATTCGATATATCATATTTCATTATAGATATCACACCTAAAATTTAGTCCTGTAACTGTTGGTTTACTTGGGTAGCAATATCATCAGTTAAAACAACTTGAAATTTGTCTTCGAACGTTTGAAAAAGTAGAGTGCCTAGATAATGGATAGTGTTTTTATGGTATTCGTACGTGGGTGCAAATACTGTTGAACGTCCTTTATCTGAACCATAAGGCTCAACAGACCTAGAATTTTCTCTACTATCTCGTAACCCACGTTTAGTTGTATTCTTTGGTGTTCTTCCTCTCTGTTCAAATAGCCCTCGCAGTTGTTGTACGCTTCTTTTCCATTCTCTTATTTGTCTTACTATATACTTATCCAATATGTTAATCCAGTTATTCAACTAAACTGGCTCTATAAACGCTCACTGCGATATCTGATTGGAAGAATTTGTGATGCTTTGTTCGCAGGTTAATTGAATGATGCTCTGTTGTGAGATCAGAAAGGTTAGAGAACAAAGCAGCAAAGCACCATCCATTAGGTCCCTAAGCAGTTGCAAGATTTGTAAGTTAATGTAGTATCTACTTATAGAGATTTAAGTTAGAAGAACTTAGGAAGTTTAGAACTTTCTACGAACTGAACTTAGGAACTAAGTATGTTTCTGTGTATGTCGATTAAATGAATGTATCAAATTCTCATACTTGTTGTTAACTTCAATTGAAGAATTATTTTTTCATAATGGTGAATGTGGAAATGAAATTGAATGAAGTTTGTATATCTGTGTGTGTCCATTGAATGAATGAATGACATAGTTTGTATATATGGGGAATTGGGTAACTGCAGGGGGGAAATGTGGGGGGAAATGGATTTTGACCAGGTTTTTATGTTGCAAAATACTAGCAACATCTTTAATCTGTTGCTAAGTTAGAACCAGAACCAGTAAATTAGAACCAGAACCAATAACATTTTAGTTCCGGGTAGGGGTATTCCTGTAATTAAAAACAACTTAGCAACGGCATACCTTGGTTGCGAATAAATAGGGTCACAACGGCAAGGTATGTTGCGAATCTCCGTTGCTGACTAAGAGTCGCAACGGAGCCTATGCCAGTGCGAAAAAATGCAACACCGTGTTTTGAAACGTCAACCTGCCGTTGCGACCCCAGTCAGAAACGTCCAGGCTCCGTTGCTAATCCCTAAAAATGGTGTAGTGTGATCTTGTTCGATTGTTGAGCTGCTCACTTGAACAAGATAGATAGTAATATTCAAAGTTCTCTTAGTCTCAGACTTTTTTGATTCCACAAGTTTAATACTTGTGAGGTGAATAATAATCTAGGTTGCAATTCGGGTTGCATAAGTCTGGATTTTGAGGTTAGCTAGACTTTGTCTATTGCTATCGATTTCCATCACCTTGATCTTTGACCAAAAATAAAATCACATATATAGGCTTATCTGTGGGGGGGAAGATTGGTTTAAAGTCTTCAACTGAGTTGAATCAACTCTTAGTTAGTGTGATGTCAGCTAAGGGAATCAATTGCGCGGAGTCTTGATGGGCTTCAAGAGGCGTAAGGAACGCGGCTGTAACTGAATTGTTGTGAGGGTTTAATTCGGTATCAACTACATTCCAGTCTGAAGTTAATTGGTAGTAGTCTAGTGTCTATAGCGGCTTCATACAGTTTGGTGTTCAATCTGGAGTAGGTCCCGAGGTTTTTCTTCATTTGCGGTTTCCTCGTTTACAAAATTTCTGGTGTCTGTGTTATTTCTTTTCCGTATTATTTTGTTTATCTTTATAATTGTAATATCACATGTTGTGCGTTAATCAATCATAGTAGATACATCCAACCTTGATTGTTGGATACGACTTGATTGATTACTTTGGAAATTGATCATTGGAATCACCCAAGTACTCTCACACGCAAATCAGGTTTATGGACTAGTCTCTGTAAACTTTCTTATTGTGAGAGAAAAAGATATAACTCTGAATACTATTCCTCGATTGAGATTCATTAAGTTGAACTCTCGGAATTGTGTTTAAGTTTGTTCATACAGATTTCCTACGAAAAAGTTGGTGGTGTATTTTGGTACCCCCCGCGTTTTCAATTGGTATCAGAGCAGGCAAAACACGTTTAAGACCTAATAAGTATGTGTTTGAAGCAGTCTGACTATATGGACGAGAGTGCAATCTATGATGACGTACACCAAAATTCCTTAAAGATTCTTCAGAGTTTATTTTCCTCAAGACTTACTGTCTCACAGGATGCTCTCGACATTCAAGAATTCCAATACCTTGATTGATTGTAAAGCATCGATAGGAAAAAATAAAGAATCCTTTGCAAAGGTTAAAAACAAGAAACGTCCCGTTAAAAGTAATAAGCTACGTTGTCTTAAGAGATTGTTAAACTGTCTGTTTAAGAATGCAACAGAAAAGAATCTGTAGACGAAGGTCTCTTTTTAGCTTTTGAAAAAGCTTTTAAGTTCTTGGAACAAATTGCGGTTATTTTGAGTAAGGAAGTGCCCAATCAGTTTTTAGTCTCTAATAAAACTTGTTATCAGTACGGAAAACTTGGGCATGTCAGAAAAGCTTGCAAGTCTGCAACAATTTGACTACTCCAGATGGTTACGGAATATTATCTCTTGATCACCATGAGGATAAAGAAACAGAATCGGAAGAATGTCACGCCAGAATGGTTTGTGAACATCTTGCTCATCCAACCTCTTGTTAACAAGATCTTGGCATCACCCCATCATGTTACTATCTTGAGATGGGGCAAGCAGTAGTAAAGGGTTATTTCTGTTTGTATTAATTTTATGTTCCGTGATATATCTATGAAGTTTCTGAAATCTTGATTATGTGGTAATTGACCCTGGATAAAGGAAGGTTCTTGTAATCAAATCGTGATCAAAACATCACATATTGTTGATCTGGATCCAATATCACGATGTCATAAGGCCATAATAAATTAGAGCACTTCTAAACCCGTGAATATCAATATATCTTGTGCTCTGAAATTTTTTCACTGAGCTAAGAATAAGATTAATTATCTTATTAACTTGGTATTTTTTTAATGTCAATTATTTGAATTGGTCCAGAAATCAAAACTTGGTATGATTATGTACTCCTAACGGAATATGTAAAAATCTCTTAAATTCATGGACTTCCGCACCCGAACCTGTCCAAGCCCATTAATGCTTTATAAAAAATATACGCGTACTCCCCTACTCCTTCTTCTTCCTTGCATTCACGAACGGGATTAGAATTTGAGTTTAGGGTTTCCGAACCGGTGTGATGTCCTTTTGAATTGAAGATAGTTTTTTTTTTTTTTTTTTACTATTTTTTGTCTTTTTTTTCCCGATAGCAAGAAGGTTTGGCAAAAAGGAGTCAATAAAGCATCCATCTATAAAGAAGCTCTTCAAATATGCTATATGACCATGATTGGAAGAGAAAAGATTAAAGTGGATCGAGAATCACTAATCTTCCTATGGGTGATGATTTTTGTCTTCCTAGACCAAAGGGAGAAAAGCCTTCTTGTGAAACCATTTCTCTCAAACCTTGTGGAAAGAGTTTTGGTTGGAAAGATGAGAAGTTTCCTACCGAAGAGATTAGCATGGCTTTTAGGGTCTTTGGAAAGTTTGGAATTCCAAACATTTTTCCCTCCATGGTAGAAGATGCTCGTTGGAGTCGTGTCTTTGCGGAGTTAGTCTATTTTCTTGAAATGGAAACTCAAGGCCTTTACATATGTGGATGGATTATTCATCAAATGGCTAAATGACCCTTTATAACAAAAAATTGAGGTTTCCATGCCTTATCGAACACATATGTGGAGAATTCTTCATTGATCCGATTGGAAATTCTATTGGAAAGTACGTTCAAACATATGAGAACGAACGAGAACAAAATAAAAAGGGCATCTATTTCACCTCTTGACGGTTCTCGTGATCCAACAACCTTGAGTCTTCTTCAACAGATGTACAAGGATGTTTGCAAGATCAACTCCAAGGTAAAAGGTATGCAAAAAAAATTATGTGTGATTGCTACAAAATTCCCAACATCAAGGAAAAAATAGATAAGATTCAAGATTCTATGGGTGATTCCGATGATGAATGAACAAATCTTTCGTATTATACTTATTTTGTTTCTATACTTGGAAACTTCTTGTGAGAATTTATTCTTACTTTTGAGAAGAATAACTAGGGTATGGTATAGCAAAAATTGTGATTACACAAGCTATTTCCCATGATTTTCATCTTGCATGTTCTTATATTTATTTATTTAAATTTTAG
Organism: Papaver armeniacum; assembly: GCA_023531295.1. NCBI lineage: Eukaryota > Viridiplantae > Streptophyta > Magnoliopsida > Ranunculales > Papaveraceae > Papaver > Papaver armeniacum. Next base: position 203,700 of record JAJJWW010010975.1, read on the forward strand.
AGTTTTTGGAAGATGAAATTGCAGTATGTAATCATTATGTGTCTTTACGTTTTCGTGAATCGAGCTAATATTTCATATATGCTCAGAAGTTAAATCTATTATGTTTTTATAAACTGAAAATAGAACAAACTCTTTGAGAATTTTCTCGCAATATCGATCTACTGGTGATCACACTTTTGTGTTATTGCTTCGTACACACTCCGTAAGATTTTCTTATGTTGAGTTATACCGATTAAAATTATCTCTTTGTTCGTAACTGACGTTGAGATTAATGTAAGTCGATGTTCAGGATACAAATCCATGTGATTTGTTAATGTCCGACAAAATCCTTATTTTTCATAAAGTAAGGTCACTCATGTTGTTCTCTTGGGAATGACATAAAATGGGGAGAGTTCTTAAATGAACTTGTGCTTAATTGCTATATCTTTGTGGGGAGTGTGGCTGTGGAATTTACAGGGAATGCTTGTATCTTAAATCTCCTAGATGAGCGCTAAGTATTTTCTTACTATGTGATATCATCTAAATAAATATATGTAACTACCTTTGAAACATGGAGTATCTTTTGGTTGTATTCATTACGATCCCACGATTTTCGTACCTTTGCAAAATTTTATTGACAAAAATGGGGAGAATTAATTAGTATTTTTGGACTACATACATATGGTTTACGGATCATTATGTAAGGGGGAGTGAAACAGTAATCTATAGGTTTCACTTATTATGAAAAAGATGTAAGTATTCATTAAGGGGATTAAACATATCATCGTAGTATTACTTAAAAGTTGGGATACAATTGAGCTTTGGAGAAGATGAAAATACTATGTTTATGTATAACGACGATTGAGGATTTTTTTTTTCAGAAGTTGTTATAGCTATGGATACGGATCTTCAACAACAATAGTGTTGAGTTGAACACGTTCAGAATCATTGGAACTTGAAATAACGAAGAGTTCAAGGAGTTGAAGAAACCAAGGAAATCAAGGCATGATGGATTCAAGGAGTTTTTGAAGCTTTATTTTTTTATCCATATGTATTGATAGTTTTGTCATTGAAATTGACAAAGGGGGATATTGTTAGAGCATTGCTCTGTCGAACTCACAAGTGTTGTTATCTCAAGCTTGTTGCCAAATTTAGTTGTCAAGTATACAATTAGTTAAGTCTCGGATTAGGATAGAAGATGTAGTTGAGAAACAGACGTCATCATTGCATTCTACCGTTTGAAGGTGAAGATCAACCGAAGCTTTTGGACAACTTCTTCAACAAAAGGTAAGTGAAGACTGAACCACCTATTTCTCAAGTTAAATTCACCTTTACATCTTTGAGACGTTGTCGCGTAACTAATTAGACTATCGTAAGCATATCAAGAATTTCGAGTCAAGATTCATCTTGTAATTAGTCCTCGAAATATGACTAACCTTAATGCACATTTCATACTTGATGAATTTTGGTTAAGAACAATTTATTGTTTGCAATCAAAATCATGATTCGTGAATATCATTCAAAAATATCCTGGAAAAGTGATATGTGTCATTGATGTTATTTGGGAATGTTTCGAATCAGTTTAGAGAGAAATATAAAACTATTATAAATTCGGATACAAGACAATGTACATATCAGTCTTATAAACTGGGAAAACTGTTAAAAGTCTGAAGTCGTAATACATAAACTCAATACACGTAATAGATTAGCTATATGACAAACAAATTTTTGGTACTCATATAAGCATGTACACCTTTAAAAGTACGCGTACTCGTGAATCCGGATCGGTACGCAAACCAGTACGTGTACTAGAAAAGAACTATTGGTTACATAATCAGTTTGGCATCCATACCGGTACACGTACCAGAAAAGTTTTGTGAACTCCGGAACTTGGTTATGTTTGAATGGTATCCATACCAGTACGCATACCTAAAAAGTTCTATGTTAACTCCGGATTTCGGCCGGTCATGTTATAAAGTACATATACCGGTATACGTACAATGACATAAATGTTCACGAACAGGTTAAGTATTTATATCTTGTACGCCCACTTACCATGTCTATTAAATTAATATGCACATAAAAATATTTCTCCGAGATAATTAACATTTTAATAATCCCTAAAAACACCATAAGCATATTTGATCACATGATTGTGTTTCGAGTTGAGTCTTAAGTGATTATGAAAATACTCAAGTTATAGTTCAGTTGGCTAGCTTCGGCTAACCATTCATGAGCGTGGTCTTGTATACGGTTCGGTTACGGTTAATCTTAACCAGAGTGTATATCATGATTATGTAAATCAGATTCAAAGATTTATCTAATAGTGGATATTGTTTGCTTGGTTCCAAATCTATCTTAGCTGAAACCTCAAGCAACCTATGCTTTGGATGTCTATATAAGGGGAACCTCAAACAACTGGATTTTTTATTCCGACACTGCTTTTCTTGGTGTGTCCTACTTGTAAAACTATAGTCGTCCTCTTCCCAAAACCCTTTTCGGGTTTAGCGACTACAAAGACTTCATAGGGATTCGTAAAGCCAGGTCCAGCTATTATTTATCTGATAGCCCGAGTATCCTGATCTTATTCGATTGTTGAGCTGCTCACTTAAAAAGATATATAGTTTTCTTCAAAGTTCTCTTCGTCTCAGACTTTGTTGATTCCACAAGTTTAATACTTGTGAGGTGAATAATAATCTAGGCTGCACTTCGGGTTGCATAAGTCCGGATTTTGAGGTTAGCTAGACTTTGTCTGTTGCTATCGATTTCCATCACCTTGATCTTCATAAGTCCGGATTTTGAGGTTAGCTAGACTTTGTCTGTTGCTATCGATTTCCATCACCTTGATCTTTGATCAAAAAGGAAATCACATATATATGCTTATATGTGGGAGGCAGATTGGTTTAAAGTCTTCAATTGAGTTGAAGCAACTTTTAGTTGGTGTGACATCAGCTAAGCGAATCAATTACGCGGAGTCATGCTGGGATTCAAGAGGCGTAAGGAACGCGACTGTAAAAGAATTGTTGTGAGGGTTTAATTCGGAATCAACTATATTTCAGTACGAAGTTAATTGGTTGTAGGCTAGTGTATGTAGCGGTTTAATACAGTTTGGTGTTCAATCTGGACTATGTCATAGGGTTTTTCTGGATTTGCGGTTTCCTCGTTAACAAAATTTCTGGTGTATGTGTTATTTCTTTTTCGCATTATATTGTTTATCTTTATAATTGAAATATCAAAGGTTCTGCGTTAATCAATCATAGTAGATACGTCCAACCTTGTTTATTGGATACGATTTGACTGATTACTTAGGAAATTGATCTTTGGAATCACCCAAGTACTCTCACACGCAAATCAGGTTCACGGAATAGTCTCTGTAAACTTTCTTATTATGAGAGATGAAATATCTCAGGTTATGCGTTAATCAATCATAGTAGATACGTCCAACCTTGTTTGTTGGATACGACTTGATTGATTACTTAGGAAATTGATCTTTGGAATCACCCAAAGTACTCTCACATGCGAATCAGGTTCACGAAATAGTCTCTGTAAACTTTCTTATTATGAGAGAAACATATATAACTCTGAATATTATTCCTCGATTGAGATTCATTAAGTTGAACTCTCGGAATTGTGTTTAAGTTTGTTCGTACAGATTGCCTACGAAAACGTTGGTGGTGTATTTTTGTACCCCCGCGTTTTCATGAAGGCCAAGTCATTTATAAGTCCTTGTCATGTTGAGTTAGATGCAAAAGGAAAAGTCGAGAGGTGAAAGTCTATGCCAAAGATCGTAGTGATCATTTGGAGAAGAATCATTCCGCGTTGTTGATGGTGGATTTTCATTTAAGGTTAAAATTGTAAAACCAGAAAATTATGCGCTAACATCTTGTAAAAGATAAAGCCATTAATAAGTGTTGAATACTTCTTCACTTTACTAATTCACCTAGAATGGAGCATGTGGCAACAATCCCATTCTGTGAATTAAATACACGAAATTCATCCAGGTTGGAGCATGTAGCAACAATCCCATATACCCTGTGAATTTATAGCATTATTAATTAATGTGTGAGCAGCCTTGTATTTCCTGTACTCATTATCAGTGCGGCATGACGACTGAGTATTGCTCTCAGCAGAGCAACACGAACCTCCAAGCATTATAATGAAAGCATGTACGAAATACCCGTACAGGTTGCAACTCTCGGTGTGTTATACTAGCCCGATTGAGAACTCTCGGTGTGTTATACTAGCCCGATTGAGCATCCGGACTGTCCGTATCAGTCTGGATATGATCTCGTTCATCCAACCTCACCAGCGTGATTGGATGGCCCCGATCAATTCCATAACCCCCAAGCAGGTATGGAATATTCACTGCCGAACCAACGCGGACCCCGCATGGTCGGCCTCCCCAAAATATTGGCATAGCTTGCCAAAAACGTCCAAACCAGAGCGTATGGACGGAAAACCCTAAATTAGGGTTTGCGGCATATTACATGTGTCGCAAAAGCAAGTCTCAACCATCCATCTTCGCAGGTATAGATGGAGGGCGTAGATGTAGATTCAAAGGGCCAGAGCATGTCAACACAATCACCGTGGGCCAGCCTACATACCTGACCAATCGGTCAGGACCAACCATGGTTGGTCATCCCAATTCGTGCGCCCGAACATAGCATGACGCACGGCCGTGAAACCTAAAAATTAGGGTTTTGAGCATCACGAGCGTCCATCTTCTCCGGCACGAATGAAGGGTCCCAGATTAGATTAAGCAGGTCCGGTCATACCAGCATGACCACCGTGGGCCCGTCTATCCCCTCACCTGATCGTCCAAGGCATATCATGCCTGGCTATCCCAAAACGCACGTCGAAACTTGCGTGGTCACACTTCCCAAATTGCAAACTGATCTCGAACACTCAACTTCACCGGACGATTTGAGTGGCTTAGATCACGTTTTCATGGGACAGTCAGGTATAGGCGTGAATACCAGCCTACCACCTATACTCCAGACCGATCGACCAAGACCGACCAATAATTGGTTGTCTTGGAACGCGCGCCTGAAGATGGCGTGATGTGCGGCTCTTGCGGCACTAGTTTTCTGTCACAAATTGATCTCGACCACTCAACTTCACCGGACGAATTGAGTGGCCCAGATCATACTTTCGTGAGGTAATGGGGTATGGGCGCCTGCACCGTCATGCCGTCTACACTCATGTACGATAGGCCTGGCCAAAATCATCTCCCAAGCTTGGATTCGACCAAGCTGAAGAATGATGCCTGCGCACCTCTTCAAAACCCTAATTCCATCAACGGTCGCAGATGAGTGTCTCAAAGATCATCTCGTCCGTCCAACTTCACCGGCTTGGTTATACAACCCTGGTCAGTGAGGCGTCATGGTAATCACCACCTATCACTCTACCACACCATGATGCAGTACCTGCATAAAATAAACATGATACTTCACAAGTATCAACTTCCTGAATAACGCAGTTATTCAATTTAGCATTACATGCTACCTTTTGTGGGTCCCACGATCCACACACTCGGGACATCAATCATGTCACAAACTGGGGGATACATACTGGGGTATTGGTCTGGCGGTTTACAGCGTGCAGCGTGCAACGCGCCATCACAAGAACGTGTTAGGAAGTCATGGACGGTTAGAGATGACATGAGAAGTGGGCAAGACTGGTCGTGTAACACCAACACACACCTCCACTACTCCATCACTCCACTTCCCACGAGAGACGTGAATAAGGCTCAAATGACTTGTATAAATAGGTTCTCCTCCCTATTTTCCAGACACAGGAGAAAAACAACACAAGTCCAGATGAGACAGAAACCAAGTGTTAATACAAAACGTATTCAAACACCCAGAGCCTACTTGCATCAATCGTAAGCCCCGCTCACCTTTGTTACAAGTCATAAGCAAGCCAACACCTTCACAATCTCAACACCTTCTTCGCTTCCCTCCCTAAGATCAACCCCATCTCCTTCACTTTGTGACCGAAACAAGTCTAGAACGGCCATTTCTTGGTTTAGGCCGGACTTGCACAGATTGATTTCCGAATCTACAAGCACTCACCGCGCAGTGCATTTGTTTAGGGTTTAGATTCATTCCTCATCCACACACCCCAAATTACCAAATCCGGCAGGAATAGTTTTCACCCATAAACAATTGGCGACCACGGCGGGAGGTTGATCTCTCGGTTGCAAAAAATTGAATTCTCAATTTTTCGGTTTTCATCTCGCGATGTATCCTCACCAGGAAACCACAGGTGGTTCAGATACCATGGGAAGTATAGATAGAATACTGTAAGATGTCTTGGCAAATCAAGCTGGTATCGCTAGAAGACAGAGCGAAACATTCCGCCTTTTGAATAATATAACAACACAATTACAAGAAGGGTCGGCAGGCATCTACTCAGGCAGTGCAAGAAACGCTGAATCCTTAGATAGGAGTCACACCTTTACCAGTAGAGAAGCAAAAAGAGCGCATAATTGCAGGAGACTCAGGAAAGAGGAACAACATGTTCCAGCCAGCAATGAAGACTCGAGGCAACTCCACAGAGGAAGGGACTTGTCCGGAATACTACAATGTCTGCCAGATAAAGAAAGGGAGCCTGCAGCCTACGGGGCCCTGCTAGAAGATTTATATTTCAAAACTCTTGTTGAAGCCCGAAAGACTGTCCAATCCGCATCGACCTTCCAACCAAGCGAAGAAATGCTTGAGGAAGGAGAGATCAATCAGGAAATACGTGGATACAGAGGATGGGAGCATTCAATTCGATCACTCAGCAGTGATATTACGACACCTTCCACATCCCTTTATCCAGGCAAACGATACGCAGATATGATGACACTCACAAATCTTCCAACTTCATCTCCGGAACGTGCTCCACATCAAAGCCACGAAGAGACATCACTACGCCCACTAACACAGGAAAAGCTAGACTCAAGGTTCCTACACTTTCCCTTCCCAATAAAGAAGATTTTGGAGTTGCTGGAAGCGTGGGTGCGAAACGTAGAGGTGGAGCTACCTCCGGTATGGCGTCCACCCACTGACCAAGAAGTAATGGACCCGAGGTACTGTCATTTCCACCGGTTCCTTCACCATCCTACCAGTCAGTGCAACGCTTTGAAGCGCATTGTTCAGGAGAAACTTGGTTCAGAGGGATAGCTCTCATTCTCTGAAAAATTAATGCGGACGACTTCCTCGGAGAGGCTACTTCGTTTTGATACAAGTGAGACTTCAAAAGCAAGTAAGTTCTATTCAGCAATTTTACAAGAAAGATAGTTTTAGAATTCACTGGGGACTTAGCATCCCGCACATGGAGAAAGAGGCTCAGTGATCAAACGCATGTTTGCTTCCCTTCATACCTCCCTTTTACACGACATTTGCAATTTCATATGACATGTGCAATCATTCATGACCAAGATGCAAATTCCATTTAAAATAACCTCTTTCGGAAAAGTTATTCACAAAACTATCTCAAAATAAACCAATTCAATTACCTATTAATTCAAAACTAGAAGTCAAATTATGAAAAGAAATCCTCACTATCACTCAAAAGAAAAAGAAGAGACAAGTGTATAGCACGAATCCTTCAAGGAAAGTCCTTGGCGAAAAGTAACTCGTCCTTCTGGGCAAGAGCGACTTTCATCCTTTGAAGTACAGCCTGCTTGACTTCAACTCCTCGAGACAACTTTTCAACCTCTTCTTCCTGGCGAGTAACACATTCTGCAGAAGGGGCTTCACCTTGTAATTTCTGGAGCTCCCGAATCTCGGAGAACCCTTTGAGGAACCAAGGAGCATTGAAGTCGTCTTTGCACAAACACATCTCGATGGCACTTCCAGTCTTCAATCATCTCCTCGAAACTGTTCGACCAGTTGTGACGCTCATCCCATGGATAGAAAATAAAGCCTCCTGAACGCGGTTGACCAATGCAAGACGACTTTTGAGCTTAGTAGTGGTAGCAATGTGGCCGCGTTTCTCCCATATTGCCGTGTACAACTCTTTGAACCGAGCCGGCACACTGAATCCTCCAACCAACACATGACCTGGATAAGGAACAATGAAAGGAGGATCGAACAAAGCTCCAGTTGCGCTACCAATACTTCACCCGATCCACGGGAGCCTTGTCAGTTGCAGGAGGTCTTTCAGAAGAAGTCGCCACGACAGCTTTATTGATTGGAACATGCTCAGAACATTCTTCAAGGGGAGCCACCTCAACAATAGCGAATGTTGCCTCTCTTACATTCCTCCCGATATCTACTTCGCTCTAGGTGTTAATTTACATCACGGCCCCATCAACAAGATCACTTAGGGAGGCGCCTTGTCCAACCGAGCTTGCATCATCTCTGTCATGGTCGGGAAAAGGAGCGGTTTCTCCAGACTTCTCAGCATGAAGATCAGTACCTCCAGACTTCTCAGAATGAAGATCAGTCTGCGATTTCTCAAAGATGAAAATCAGACCGCCGAGACTTCTCAAAGATGAAGATCGGCACCGCGGACTTCTCAATATGAAGGCCAACATTACCAGCCTTCTCATTCTGAATGCGCGCCAACCTTGTGAAGACATTCTCTTTCGGAATTCCCTGATTTCAAGCAAGGATCACTCTTAGAAGAATTTACTCTGGAGAAATGAAGGAACCAACGGAAAGAAATTTAAATACCTGCATATTGGAGGAATTGAGGATCACCGAACCACATGACTGCCTCTTAGATCTCTCTCCTACCTGGGGACTGCAATCCTCAGCTCTGGTCCGTTTGGCTGGAAGTGGCCTCAACCGGAAATGCTCCTTCAGGACGTCAGAAGATGGCTCACCACGGGAATCTGTCACAACATCCTCTGAGAATTGGAAAGCCAACAGTTGCTTCCTCCAAAATTCCTTATACTTTTCGGTTACCACTGAGTTTCTCCCAATAGGCCAGAAGGGAAGACTCTGCGATGCAAAGAATATGTCAGCATCAAAGATAACCGGGAGAAGTTCTTTCGAAGCCTCCGAAGGACGAATAAAGGGAACACCCTGGTCAAATCCCATTTGACGAGCAGCCCTGTCGATGTAGTACGGAGTCACAGTAAGAGCTTCGTTGAATAGAGACGGGATATATCCCGGAATGCAGCTGTGCAGATAAATAAGTTCTCCAAATTTCATAGTCTCGGCATCGGTACGCAACGCAGCATCAAGACCGTCAGAAGCGATAGCAAAAGTCTTTGGCTGAACAATGGAAGGGTGGATCGGCCCCCATGGGCGGAAATTTACAGAATACACATTATCAAAGATATCCACGAGTTTCACACCGGTTCTGGGACGCCTCCTTTGCCAACGAAGTATTCTCGAGCCACCATACAAATTGCCGAGCGAAGTTGCAGGAGCAGGAGCATAACTTTTGAAATGTTCCCACAAGAATGCCTGAAGAAAAGTGAAGTGGACATACGACTCCACCTTCTTGTACCCGTTGGAAACATGCATATCCATTGCTAAGGCGTCCAGATGAGAATACAATGATCCAAGGAACAAGGCACCTAAGGGAAGAACTTCGCCTTTTGCTAGCTTTATAGCAATCTTAACCAGAACACCCCTTATGGTTTTCTTTCCAGAACCGTCGTCATATATATCTCTGGATAACCACAAAGACAGGAATGCAATCACACTGAGCTCGTTTTCCAACTCCTGATTCTGCTCTGGGTTTACAGGAGACCATTCCGATACCCACAAGGTGTAAAAGCATCTTGTATCTTTTTTCTCCTCCTTTGTCCAGATCGTCGAATTCTGTCACCTTTCGGAGTATAGTGTCATGATCACGTTGTTCCGTGTCAGAAAGCTCATAATAAAGATTCCCAGCAACAGGCAGGTTCATCAATGCATCTACGCTTTCCAGAGTAATAGTCATCTCTCCCCATCTAGATATAGCTGTATGAGTAGAAGGGCGCCACCGAGAAACGAAAGTAATCAAGCCTGCAACATCTTTCTTAATTTCAAGAGTAACAGATGCCATGACTGCATCGAGGATTTGCGCTTTGGTCAAATTGGCTTTAATTTTCTTATTATTCAACATGCGCCTCATCCATCCTTCATAAGAGGCCAGTGGAGTATGACAAGTCTTGAAGTCGATAGGAGATGACGGATATTCATTTCTTTGAAGACAGAACCTCATCACAAGTGCCGAAGAAGAAGATGGATCAACTTCTATATTTTCTGAATCGGAAAGCATGACTATTCTGTGAGAGGGATGTTTCCTAATGTTTGGAAAAGACAAGGTGAACAACTCATCAGCAATGTTCGGCATGTCTTTGAAGCTGTCAACACTTCCCGACTTGGCACTAGCATTATCTCCAGAAGACATATCGACAGGAGTTCTTTTCTTCATTCTACAATAAATACAGGAGTCAGTACTTGTATAAAAAAAAAAAAAAAACGAGTGCGAACTGCATTCACGTTGGAATGCACAAGACTGGGATTGGGTCCAAGCACCGGCTCAAGTTTCAAGTCCGGTATTGGTTTCAAATCCGGTATTGGTTTCAAATACGGTATTGGTTTCAAGTCCGGTATTGGTTTCAAGTCCGGTATTGGTTTCAAGTCCGGTATAAGTTTCAAGTCCGGTATTGGTTTCAAGTCCGGTATTGGTTTCAAGTCTGGTATTACTCAAGCCTCATGTCCGGGCACAAGGCTAGTATGAGGTCGACTTTCAGTCAAACATGTGTGGGTGGGGCCCACGTTCGGATCAAACGCACACGGTGGGACTGCATTCGTATACACGTATTATAACACGGTTTTCTCATGAGAATTGTGTTCATGAAATTCAAGCCAAATTTCTCTCCAAGCTACAACCTAAGAAACTAGGTTTTACATGCAACGATGGAAGAAGAAGCAAAAACGGCATATTCATGGGCTCGCGGAACTAAACAATTCTAGCAAAATGGGCGGTTTTACTATCAATCTTGATGGAAGCTGGGCATGATGTATCTATCAAAAGATTTTTACCTAAGAAATTAGGGTTTTTCCTAAAAAAAAAAAAAAAACGAAACTTACCTTGGACGGACGGACGGCGGCGACTCCGAGTGGCAAAGAATAAAGTCGGCGGGAGCGATGTGATCGCAGACGGAACTGCCAAACAAAAAAAAAAAAATCGTGAGAAAAAGAATAGGGGGTTGTTCTCTTTTATAGACAAAAATTAGAAGAATCCCAATAGAACAAGGATTCCTATTTTATTTGGCTTCCTCTTTTTTGATTCAAATCCCCAAAGAAGGAAACCGGTCCCACCAAAGGATTCCATGCAAGCGCAACGGCATGGACAACTAGCGGTCGGTCAACACTCTTCCGGGTAAATTTCCTTTATCCTGTCTTTCTCACATATGTATGTCACCATCTCATGCCTACCCCACAATGGTGTAACCATTACGTGCTAGGCAGGGGAATTAATGTTGATGGTGGATTTTCATTTAAGGTTAAAATTGTAAAAACCAAAAAATTATGCGCTAACATCTTGTAAAAGATAAAGCCATTAATAAGTGTTGAATACTTCTTCACTTTACTAATTCACCTAGAATGGAGCATGTGGCAACAATCCCATTCTGTGAATTAAATACACGAAATTCATCCAGGTTGGAGCATGTAGCAACAATCCCATATACCCTGTGAATTTATAGCATTATTAATTAATGCGTGAGCAGCCTTGTATTTCCTGTACTCATTATCAGTGCGGCATGACGACTGAGTGTTGCTCTCAGCAGAGCAACACGAACCTCCAAGCATTATAATGAAAGCATGTACGAAATACCCGCATGTGTTGCAACTCTCGGTGTGTTATACTAGCCCGATTGAGAACTCTCGGTGTGTTATACTAGACCGATTGAGCATCCGGACTGTCCGTATCAGTCTGGATATGATCTCGTTCATCCAACCTCACCAGCGTGATTGGATGGCCCCGATCAATTCCATAACCCCCAAGCAGGTATGGAATATTCACTGCCGAACCAACGCGGACCCCGCATGGTCGGCCTCCCAAAATATTGGCATAGCTTGCCAAAAACGTCCAAACCAGAGCGTATGGACGGAAAACCCTAAATTAGGGTTTGCGGCATATTACATGTGTCGCAAAACAGTCTCAACCATCCATCTTCGCAGGTATAGATGGAGGGCATAGATGTAGATTCAAAGGGCCCGAGCATGTCAACACAATCACCGTGGGCGCCTTCATACCGACCAATCGGTCGGGACCAACCATGGTTGGTCATCCCAATTCGTGCGCCCGAACATAGCATGACGCACGGCCGTGAAACCCAAAAATTAGGGTTTTAAGCATCACGAGCGTCCATCTTCTCCGGCACGAATGGAGGGTCCCAGATTAGATTAAGCAGATCCGTTCATACCAAAGATGACCACCGTGGGCCCATCTATCCCCTCACACGATCGGCAAGGCATATCATGCCCGGCTATCCCAAAACGCGCGTCCAAACTTGCGTGGTCACACTTCCAAAATTGCAAACTGATCTCGACCAATCAACTTCACCGGACGATTTGAGTGGCTTAGATCATGTTTTCATGGGACATTCAGGTATAGGCTTGAATACCAGCCTACCACCTACACTCCAGATCGATCGACCAAGACCGACCAAGAATTGGTTGTTGGAACGCGCGCCTGAAGATGGCGTGATGTGCGGCTCTTGCGGCACTAGCTTTCTGTCACAAATTGATCTCGACCACTCAACTTCACCGGACGGGTGAGTGGCCCGGAGATCATACTTTTGTGAGGTAATGGGGTATGGGCGCCTGCACCGTCATGCCGTCTACACGCATGTACCATCGGCCTGGCCAAAATCGTCTCCCAAGCTTGGATTCGACCAAGCTGGAGAATGATGCCCGCGCACCTCTTCAAAACCCTAAATCCATCAACGGTCGCAGATGAGTGTCTCAAAGATAATCTCATCCGTCCAACTTCACCGACTTGGTTATACAACCCTGGTCAGGAGTTAATTGGTCAGTGAGGCGTCATGGTAATCACCACCTATCACTCTACCACACCATGATGCAGTACCTGCATAAAATACACATGATACTTCACAAGTATCAACTTCCTGAATAACGTAGTTATTCAATTTAGCATTACATGCTACCTTTTGTGGGTCCCACGATCCACACATTCCAGACATCAATCATGTCACAAACTGGGGGATACATCTTGGGGTATTGGTCTGGTGGTTTACGGCGTGCGGCGTGCAACGCGCCATCACAAGAACGTGTTAGGAAGTCATGGACGGTTAGAGATGACATGAGAAGTGGGCAAGACTGGTCGTGTAACACCAACACACACCTCCACTACTCCATCACTCCACTTCCTCCACTTCCCACGAGAGACGTGAATAAGGCTCAAATGACTTGTATAAATAGGTTCTCCTCCCTATTTTCCAGACACAGGAGAAAAACAACACAAGTCCAGACGAGACAGAAACCAAGTGTTAATACAAAACGTATTCAAACACCCAGAGCCTACTTGCATCAATCGTAAGCCTGCTCACCTTTCTGTTACAAGTCATAAGCAAGCCAACACCTTCACAATCTCAACACCTTCTTCGCTTCCCTCCCTAAGATCAACCCCATCTCCTTCACTTTGTGACCGAAACAAGTCTAGAACGGCCATTTCTTGGTTTAGGCCGGACTTGCACAGATTGATTTCCGAATCTACAAGCACTCACCGCGCAGTGCATTTGTTTAGGGTTTAGATTCATTCCTCATCCACACACCCCAAATTACCAAATCCGGCAGGAATAGTTTTTCACCCATAAACACACGCGTACACTTAGGCGTAAATGATTCATGTGGAATTCAGGCAGATTCAAGAGAATTGGCTAAAGAAGAATTTTAAGTTTACACTTGGGTATCGATGCATGATTTGAGTAGCAGTTGAAGCGTAGTGCACGACGCCGAGAAGTGGCTTAAGTGTATGAGATCAATAACAAGGCAGTAAATATAAGTGGTGCTAATGCTAAGGCATGAAAGTTGGATAAAGGCGTTTTGCAAATGTCGGTAAAGAATGCTGAATTTCAGAAGGGGTTTTGAAAGTGCATGCAGCGAAGTTAAGACAAGTATATTTTTTTTACTGGTTCGCGTTCAACGAGGACGTTGAACAAATTAGGTGGGGAGTTCTATGACCGGTCAGGCTAGAGAAGCGCCAAGATGGCGCGATACGACATAGGTGTTTATGGGTGAAAACTATTCCTGTCGGATTTGGTAATTTGGGGTGTGTGGATGAGGAATGAATCTAAACCCTAAACAAATGCACTGCGCGGTGAGTGCTTGTAGATTCGGAAATCAATCTGTGCAAGTCCGGCCTAAACCAAGAAATGGCCGTTCCAGACTTGTTTCGGTCACAAAGTGAAGGAGATGGGGTTGATCTTAGGGAGGGAAGCGAAGAAGGTGTTGATATTGTGAAGGTGTTGGCTTGCTTATGACTTGTAACAGAAAGGTGAGCAGGCTTACGATTGATGCAAGCAGGCTCTGGGTGTTTGAATACGTTTTGTATTAACACTTGGTTTCTGTCTCATCTGGACTTGTGTTGTTTTTATCCTCTCTCCTGTTTTTCTCCTCTCTTGGAAAATAGGTAGGAGAATCTATTTATACAAGTCATTTGAGCCTTATTCACGTCTCTCGTGGGAAGTGGAGGAAGTGGAGTGATGGAGTAGTGGAGGTGTGTGTTGGTGTTACACGACCAGTCTTGCCCACTTCTCCTGTCATCTCTAACCGTCCATGACTTCCTGACACGTCCTTGTGATGGCGCGTTGCACGCTGCACGTTGTAAACCGCCAGACCAATACCCCAGTATGTATCCCCCAGTTTGTGACATGATTGATGTCTCGAGTGTGTGGATCGTGGGATCCACAAAAGATAGCACGTAATGCTAAATTGAATAACTGCGTTATTTAGGAAGTTGATACTTGTGAAGTATCATGTGTATTTTATGCAGGTACCGCATCCTGGTGCGGTAGAGTGATGGGTGGTGATCACCATGACGTCTCACTGATAGTTAACTCCTGACCAGGGTTGTATAACCAAGCCGGTGAAGTTGGACGGACGAGATGATCTTTGAGAAACTCATCTGCGACCGTTGATGGAATTAGGGTTTTTGAAGAGGTGCGCAAGCATCACTCTTCAGCTTGGTCGAAACCAAGCATGGGATATAATTTTGACAAGGCCGACCGTGCATGTGTGTAGACAACATGACGGTGTAGGCGCCTATACCCATTACCTCACGAAAGTATGATCTGGGCCACTCAATTCGTCCGGTGAAGTTGAATGTTCGAGATCAATTTGTGACAGAAAACTAGTGCCGCAATAGCCGCGCGTCATGCCCACTTCGGGCGCACGTTCCAAGGTGACCAATCTTGGTCGGTCTTGGCCGATCGGTCTGGTGTGAAGGTGGTAGGATGGTGTTCACGCCTATACCTGAATATCCCATGAAAACGTGATCTGGGCCACTCAAATCATCCGGCAAAGTTGAGCGGTTGAGATCAGTTTGCGGTTTGGGAGGTGTGACCACGCTAGTTTGGGCGCGCATCTTGGAACAACCAGGCATGATATGCCTTGGCCGATTGGGTGAGGGGATAGATGGGTCCCACGGTGGTCATCTTGGTATGACCGGACTGCTTAATCTAATCTTGGACCCTCCATTCGTCTTAGGAGAATATGGACGCTCGTGATGCTCAAAACCCTAATTTTGGGTTTCAAGGCCGTGCGTCAATGCTTGATTCGAGTACGAATCGGGATGACCAACCATGGTTGGTCTGACCGATTGGTCAGGTATGTAGGCGGGCCCACGGTGATTGTGTTGACATGCTCTGGGCCCTTTGAATCTACATCTACACCCTCCATTTATACCTGCAAAGATGGATGGTTGAGACTGTTTTGCGACACATGTAATATGCCGCAAACCCTAATTTAGGGTTTTCCGCCCATCTTCGCTATGGTTTGGACGTTTTGCAAGCTAGGCCAGTGCGGGGAGGCCGAGGCCATGCGGGGTCGCGTTGGTTGGCGATGGATATTCCATACCGCTTGGGGGTGATGGAATTGATCTCGGTCATCCAATCATGCTTGTGGAGTTGGATGATGTGATCATATCCGACTGATAATGATCAGTCCGGATGCTCAATCGGGCTAGTATAACACACCGAGAGGGGCTCAATCGGGCTAGTATAACACACCGAGAGTCGGCACTGTACGGGTATTTCGTACATGGTTTTATTATAATGCTTGGAGGTTCGTGTTGCTGTAAGAGCAACACTCATTAAATCATGCCGCAGACCGATAATGAGTACGGAGAAATACAAGGCCGATTGCGCATTAATTAATAATGCTAGAAATTCACAGGGTATATGGGATTGTTGCTACATGCTCCAACCTGGATGAATTTCATGTATTTATAGAATGGGATTGTTGCCACATGCTCCATTCTAGGTGAATTAGTAAAGTGAAGGAGTATCCAACACTTATTAATGGATTTATATTTTACAAGATGTCGGTAGCATGATTTTCTGGTTTTTACAATTTTAACCTTAAATGAAAATCCACCATCAACATTAAGTCCCCTGCCTAGAACGTAATGGTTACACCATTGTGGGGTAGGCATGAGATGGTGACAGTTAAGGACAAAGCTTATGAGACAAAGTTAGATGTTACCAGGAGAGATGGGTCATCCTGTCCTTGGAGCATGTCACGTTCAAGAGGCGTCCAGGCGAGTGTTCCCCTAGCATGATGTCGGTCTTGCCTGCTTCGATGGACTATTACACTTGTTTCGTTCGTGGGGCTACTGCACCTTGATCGAACGTGGGATTGATGTGCCGGACTTGTGACTTGATCAACACCGGACTTGAAACTTGAGCAATACCGGACTTGTGACTTGATCAATACCGGACTTGTGACTTGATCAACACCGGACTTGAAACTTGAGCAATACAGGACTTGTGACTTGATCAATCTAGGACTTGAAACTTGAGAAATACCGGACTTGTGACTTGATCAACACCGGACTTGAAACTTGGGCAATAGGACTTGTGACTTGATCAACACCGGACTTGAAACTTGGGCAATCTAGGACTTGTGACTTGATCAACAGGACTTGAAACTTCGAGCAATACCGGACTTGTGACTTGATCAATCTTGTGTACTCCAACATGAATGTGTGTTCTGTCGTGTGTGACTACACATCTCACGCGTTTTTATACAAGTACTGACTCATGTATTTTATTGTAGAATGAAGAAAAGAACTCCTGTTGAAATGTCTTCTGGGGATAATCTTGGTGCCAAGTCGGGAGGTGTTGATGACTTCAAAGATATTGAACATTGATGATGAGTTGTTCACCGCGCCCTTTCAACTATATGAAAATATCCGTTCCACAAGATAACCCTTCTCCTATCGACTTCAAGGTTTTTTCATGCTCTTTTGGGCCCTCATGAAGGATGGATGAGACGTATGTTGAGCAATGAGTACATCAAAGATAACTTGACCAGAGCGCAGATTATTGATGCAGCTTGAGTGTTGTAACGGCTCGAGAGGATGTTAAAGTGGTTTCTGGTGCGAACATTGAGGTGGATCACGGAGAGAGTGTTGAAGAAGGATTCAAGCGAACGTGGGTCCGGAGAGAGCGTCGAGGCGGCTCTTGAATAGACCATTGAAGCGACCTACGCTAGAGGGAGCGTTGAAGTATTTCCCTCTTGATTCGATTTACCCTTGCGAATTCCATGCTTCTTGACTGACCATCTCTCTCATGTTGAAGAATTCCTTGGTGACGGTGAAGGAACTTCATGCTGAGCCTCAATCCCCAAGCATGGTTTACATGGTTTGTTCGTAGTGGTTGTTGTCGAGCCAGACATGGAATATCTTGGACATTGTTTCATCATTGTGGGAGTCGTGCATGTGATACTGGAGTTGGAGTTGACGGACGCGCAGGATGTTGTATCTCGGTGGTTTTCCTCTTGCCGCTTTGTGGAGGCGCTTAAGAAGGTGAAGGTTGTATCGCTTTGTTGGTGAGATATATGCCCCTACAAACATTATGAGGCTCTTCATTACGGCATGCAGTTCTTTCTATCGGGGCATATGTTGTTGTAGATGAGCGTTCAATGACTCAGAGGATGACCAAAAGCGCGGATTCTCCAACATAGCATGATAGACATGTACCACTATCTGATAAAGTGACTCGCCGGATCTTGTCCGACCACTATCTGATAGAGTGACTCGCCCGGATCTTGCTCGATATGACGCCTGGACATCGTTATCTTCTTGAGGCTTCTCCCTTGAGGTATTGGCTCCAGTGGAAAATTGCCGTCATAGAGCGTTGATACGTTGCACCGGTATTATTTAAACCAAATGGCAGTATGGTATAATAAAAATTTCCGAGAGGAGTTCGAAAAGCTATCTTACTTGCATCATGCTCGTACATCTTTATCTGGTTGTAGCCGCTATATCCATCCATGGAGGAGAACATGCCGCATCCGCTGGTTGCATCTACTAACATGTCGATGTTAGGTAGAGTAGGATCGTTTTGGATAAAGACTGTTCAAGTCTCTCGAAGTCTATGCATCACCCGATCTATCCATTTTCCTCATTTCCGAACTACAATCTGTTTAACCGACTTGGATACAGGTATGACATGTAGATGATGGGTGACCAATTTTCATCTAAATCCGACATTTCTTCATATCTCCAAGCGAATATGTCCTGGTACTCTTTGAGAAGTTCCACGAACTTCATGTGTTTATTTGTACACAAGGTTGAGTGATGGAGATAGGCCTAGGAGATTCCTTAACGATTTCAATCTCATCGGTTGTGGAGTTGGTGCCATCTGCACTGTTGTGGAGCATCTAACACTTGTTCTTGTGGTTCGTTGCTGTTGTAGCATTCCATTGGGTGGAGAGACTGGGTAACAGTCTCCCCAGCTAATTGATAATGGCAGTGTCGGTATACCGTTTTCCCTTTCTGGTCACGACTGGCCACAAAAGTTCGTTCCCTCTTCATGGGTCGTGGCTTCACAGGATGGAGAAGAATGCTTCGTCAGCAAAGATGCATCGTGGGTTTTAGCCCTCAATGATGTAAGCCGGTCTTCTTTCTGAATTGACGCCCACGTGGGGAGTGGGACGCAACGAACTTGTCTTTCTTTTTTCGCTTGGAGCTTCTCCCGTATGTGCTGGTTTGGTTTCCCTCGAAGTACATCATTGTGGTAGGCTTAAAATGACGACCTTGCACGGGAGAACCTTGGATGTACCGAGAGTCTTGAGAGTAATCACATTCGAAGACGCTCCTTGTGTAGATAAGGGTCGTCTTGAACTCGAATCCTTGATGCGTGCGGTGACATGTAGGGCACCGATAGGTGTAGAATACACCTAATTTACTATCTAGTAGTTTATGCTTTCTTTGCTATTTTTCTTGTAAATTATGTATTTTACGCTTGTTTTGAGTTTTGTAGCTACTTTGGAGTCGCACGGAGGAAAAGAAGAAGAAATCACCCAATTTGAGCCAAAGGGCAGAAAGGTCATTTTACTGACGATTGATATATGGAGCTCGATTAACGTTAAGGGTAACCCTTTTGGGAAGTTTTAAAGACAGGACTAATCAAGGTTAAGGGGCGCCATCCGGCTAGCCCTTATCTGCTCAGTGACCTTGCTAAATATAGGCACCCATCCGGGGTGGTTTTTATAGTGGGCGTCTCAATCCAAATTATTACACAACCCAAAAACGAGAAATTGTTCTCTCGTTGAAGCATTGTTTGTTGTTATTTTGAAACCAAAAGACAGATCGAGAAAAGAGTAAAGAAATTGAGAGATTGAGGAGATGATTTTGAGAGATAAAGAAGATGATAGTTCTTTGCCATGAATAGAGATGAAGAATAATGGCAAGGGTTCGTTTTGATGTTGTCGGAGAAAAAGGGGATCTGAGGAATGTGACTGTGGTTGAATCTAAAATGGGTAGCTGTGTTGCTCGAGAATGAATCTGAGACCGAGAATAATGATGAGTTTAAAGATCGAGAAGCAGGATAGGAAGATGGGTTCAAGTCAGGGTCGATTCAAAATTGAATCTGGCAGCAGCAAGATGGAGAGATGGTGGTATTCAATGATACACAGAGAATGAATTACCGCTGTGAAGAAATCGAAGGTGATGCAGGAATGAGAAGAAATGGGTCTTGTGATTGGCAGAGAGAGAAATCGATGATGGTTTTGGGGCCGAGAACAGAGATGAGAATTTAAGATTGGTTCTTCTTATTAATCTTTTGTTGAGAAGGTCCGGATCGAGAATGTGTTGTTCTTTGTTGAATCGGTGAAAAATGGGTTTGAGATGTTATTCACACAGGGGGAGGATTGAAGGGCCGTATCATGATATTCGAGTAACAATGGGTGTTTGAGTTATGAATGTATTGCTTAGATGTATGCTAGGATCTCATTACGGAGAAGACACTAAATCAGAGTGGCCGAATATGGCCTGGAAGCAGCTCAAAGCTTGCAATGGAACCGAAGTGAGGGCTTGAGGTTATGTTGGATTACAACAGAGCTGAAATGTTGCAGGTAATTGGCAGGGTTTGTGATGTTGGTCAAGTTATGAGAAGACAGGGAGATGGAGATGGACTGTGAAACTGAAGCCTGAGTATGAATGGTGCTTCAGTGAATGTGGTGTTTGAACTCAGGTGATGAATGGGCTTCGATTGAGTCTCCGGAAGAACTGAAGAGCTGTGGCAGTGCAGGTGATGAGTGAGATCAGTCTCGAGTCGGGCTACAAAAAGTTAAAGTTGATCTCTGCGTTGTGTTAGTCATGGGTTCTAAATGGCGGTTCAGAACAAGTGTGCAAGTGTTTGAAATGCGAGAGAAGGTTTAATGGGTTTGTGTTTATGATTGCAATTAACGAGACAGATGTGCAGCTGGTATTGAGTTGAGCTGCAGTTTGAGATTGGAATTGATGGTGAGCTAATGGAAGAGAATGTGGTGTAGGTTGCAATTGCAGGTGATGGATGTGTATGAGCTGAATGGCAGATTTTTTGGCTCAGAATGAGGCATTACAGTTATGCAATGGAGTTCTGTGGAAGGCAACCATCATGGTGGCACAATGATTGTCTTTACACAACTGTTTGTCTGCAACAGCTCTCGCCTAGAGACCAACCACCAGTCGGATAGATGACTGGTGAGTTGGACCCGACTTCTGTGTCCGACTGGGACCCGGTTTGACTCGCCGAGTTGATCCAATCTGACCCGACCGAGTTGACTCAGTGACTCTCTTTTCCCCTTGACCTCGTTGACTAACAGTTGTGACGGTTGACCTATTTGACCGTTAGTCCTAACGGAGGACCAGACGGAATATTACGTCGAATATTCCCTTGACGGAGAAATTTCAGTGGCCGTGGTCTGGATTCCGCCACAATCCCGAGTTTTCGGCGAGCAAAAATCCGTAATTTTCTATGGACTTCTCTCATGGGTGTGAAGACTTGGGCTAGGAATTGGATGGAGAATTGGACTCAAATTTGGAAAGAGAAGGTGGAAGAGTTGAGAAAAGCTTGGATTTGGAAATTGAATTGCAAAAGGAAAAGGATTCTACTCCTTAGAAGATTTGGAGAATATTGAAGCCTATAAATAGAGAAGTTTTCTACAACTTCTACACATCTCTCTACACACACAATTCTTTTCTTTTCTTATTCTTTGTGTGAACTTTTAACATGAGTAGTTAATTTATTGATTGAGGATGAATTCCTAGTTCTTAACATGATTTGAGTTTTTGTTTTCAATTCTATCTTGAGATTTTTCACATGATTATCGATTGTTTTTACTAATAGGAGTGATCTTAAAGACACTCATGATTGATTGATAGATTGTTTGGAGTGCACGCTAAATTAATTTGTTAATTGATCTATATCTAGTATAAGTTAGGGAATACGTAATCGTTTCGACACTTTACACAAGTAGAAAACACGAGACCTTGCGGAGGATTCCGTGGAGCAATTGTGTGTAGAAACAACGCTAGAAAGTGAACCAAGCGAACCGAGTTTAACTACTAGTACTAAACCTAAATTCATAAATCTTAATGCATTCTCCGGGAATTACATCTTGTAAGCGAACCTCAAGGTGGTTCTCTTGAATAGAATCCGATAACTAAGCGGACACATTACTTCGGTGAAATTAGGGATTTTGGGGCTAGCTAAGCGGACTCGCTATCCTACGGTTGGTGATAATGTGACTAATAACAAGTAGAAAAGAACATAACTTTGATTCATTGTTTCGTAACGAAGAAGGATTCCTTGATCTTGTCTCTCTTATTGCTTTCAAATTTATCTTTTAATTGCTTTGTTTATTTTCTTTTGCGTTTTACACCCCCCTTTCGTGACTATTTTTACAACTAGAATCTCGTGCTCCTCGTGGGATCGACCTTGACTACCCTATATTACTTGTTAATTAGGTAGTAAAGTATTAATTAATTTGATTGCACCTCGACACGCATCAAATTTTGGCGCCGTTGTTTGGGAGCAAATGGATGATTTTAGTTGTTTTTATATTTCTTTTTGCTTTATTCTTGCTTTGTTGGATTCTATTCCGTATCTAACTTGGTTTTTGAATCTTATTTCAGGTGCCGGTTTTCCATGTACGGTGGACAAGAGCAAGCATATTACAACAATCAATATGGTTTTCAACCTCAACATTATGACAACTTCCAACCATCCTTAGGATACAATCAAAACCAATCTTTTGGCTATGATCAAATTCCTGAGTAACCTTATGGATATTCTCATACATATCAACAACCTTATGACGGGTATGTAAGTGGACAATCACAAGGATGGGAGGATAGTTTTGTTTATGATCGAAATTCTCTAGTTTTGCGAGATAAGATTTCTGCCATGATTGGGGATCTTCAACAAAAGTTTCAAGAATCACATCAAGAAATTCAAAGGAATTCGGAGAAAATATACGAACAAATTAACCAACCTTTGGAGACTTTTGATGACGCTAGTGTAGATTCCTTGAGCCTTGATCTTAATAATGATCAATCACCTATTCAAAAGGTAGAGCTTGAGGAAGATGCACTTATTGCTTGGAAAAAATTTCTTAGGGAAAGATGGGAGTCCGCGGAAGTGTATGAACGTTCCGACGATGAGGAAGTTATTCCAACTCCGGATCATAATAACGATCCTTCACCTATTCAAAAGGAGGAGTTTGGATATCACTTACCTATTGTTGTAAACGAAGTAACACCCTCACAAGAAGATCTTACAATTTATACCGAGGAAGATTATATGAGGGAAGAATGGCCCGATTAGATGATGAGAATGTTGAAGAGATGATGCTAGAGGATGAAACCACATTCATTGATTTTGTGGAAGACCCAATTGAACTTGCGAATGATTTTAATGATGCCGAGACTTTGGTTAAGGTAGAAAACGACGAAGAATGGTTGCAAGGTTTAATAGAGGACCACGATATACAAGAGGTAAGTAATTCACTCGAATTTTTTAAGGATGAAGAGGATTCTATAATACAAGAGATTGTGAAAGGTTTGTCTAACCCTTTGCATATTGATTCTTCTCCTTCACCTCTTATTGGTTTGAATGTATGTGCTTCGAAAGTATTTTTGGATGATTTTGTTTCTAAATACCCACCATTGGAAACCCTTGATGCTAACACCATGCAGGTTTGCCAAGAGGAACACATGAAAATTCCCAAATTCTATGTTCTTTATACACTTCCGAGTGTGGACGAGAATAAGTGTGGGGGAAATTTCTATCGAGCGATAATTTCACTATTGTTTTCTTGTGCTAATATTTGTATGGAGTTATTGTTTGCAAAACAGGTATTATGGGTGGATCCTCAATTTTCCGATTGTTAGTATATGGGGAATGAATCTTGCAAGAGCCAAGTCGGGCCGTCGACTTTAAAACAAGCGCTTAATGGGAGGCAACCCATAGGTTTTGTATTTCTTATCTTTTTGCTTTTTGTTTTCTCTTTTTCTTGTTTCTTATCATGTTAAAATTTCCCACCTTGACTTTACTAGGAGGATTCAATTACATTGAGGACAATGTAAGGTTTAAGTGTGGGGGAGTGGTTAAGCATGTTTTTAAAACAAAAATTACAAAAAAATTAAAAAATTTGAAAAAAAAAAAAAAAAGTTTTACTTAAAAATTCCAACTTTTAAAGATTTTAGAGTCACTAGCATACTTCTAGGTATGTTTACATAGAGATTTTGACCGACATAATTGAACTTGGAAATGTTAGAGAACTACATTCGGATTTCTTGCTTGTTTGAGTGTTAAATAATGGATTTAATAATGCCTGTGATGCGAATTTGGTGCGAGGGAGAAATGCATTATTAGAGTTGCTTGATCAATCATTAGTGGAGACTACCCGTATTCATATCGTGTGAGGCACCGAGAGAAATTTTCCATCTATTAAAGAGCCTTCTTGTGAGTGTGTGTCACCATACGTCAATTCCGGGTAGAATGGTGAGCTACCCAACCTCCCACCAATAGAAGCACTACTCTTGATCTCTTGAGTGCTAATTTTGTCAATCATGAGGGTGACGTCCATGGATGAAAGCTTCCTTCTTGTAGTTCGATTTGCGATTAGCACCATTCTCTCTCGCGACAACAACGGATCCATAGAAACACATTCATCATCAACAAGGAGCGACACCAAAATCTACAAGGAAAGTTGGAAAAGTTTAAGGTTTACAAGCAACGGAACGAGAAAAAGAGCAAATTTCAAATTCAAGTAAAGCAACATACAAAGAGCGGATTTTACATATAAGTTGAAGACTTACACTACAATGAGGTAATTTTATATTCAAGTATGAAGACTTATTCATAAAAGCGAAGAAAATTAAAAGGTGAGAATTTTTGAAAGTTTATGATTTCAAGACGATACAAGTTGTGAAGAATCAAGTGGTAAAATACTTCTCCCACGGCCATGGTTTATATTTTGTATTTTATTTCTCTTGTTTTAAAAAAAAAAAAAAAAAAGAAAAAAAAAAAAGAAAAGAAAAGAAAAGAAAAGAAAAAAAAAAAAAGAGAGAAAAACAAGAGAAATATTTGTTTTGAATGAGCCGTGGGGAAGGAAAATATATAAGGAAGTTTCAAGCGACAAGGATATTTAAGGTAAAAAGAGTTAAGAATTGTTAAGGATTTATGAAATTCAAGGGTTTATCATCAATAGTTGAAACCGAAGACGAAGACCAAGAAGATCAAGACGAGGAAGCGGAAGACGTTTCTATTGGATGCCGTGAGAGTGGTGTTATCATAATTGGCGATCGGATGTGAAGGTGAGTAAGTAATCTCATCCTCAATATAAATGGTTGATTTCCTTTCTTAGAGATCATCAGAAAAAAATGGTTTTTCAAAATATTAAAAGATGTGGTTTTTCAAAATTTCGGAAGTTATCCTTCCCACCATTCAACGTGTTGCAGGAATTCTCTTTTCATTCCTACCTGCACACATGTGAGAACCATAAAAAAGCCGTCTTTTTGAGTGCAATTATCATAAAATCCTATTTGGTGAGGCAGAAGTCGAGGCGAAATGCTTATTGATCGTTTCTCAAACACGCAGTCTCTCATTATGGGATGGTTATTTCTCACTCAACATTTAAGAACGAGAATATGTTCTTTAGTATTTCTAACTTCTTCTTACTAGCATGCGTAAAACTCTATGTCCTCATAACTCTTTGGATGCTTGTGACGCTTGAACGCTTTGAAGTTGTGAGTTTTTAGTTTGATTTGCTCGAGGACTAGCAAAGTCTAAGTGTGGGGGAATTTGATAGTTGTAGAATACACCTAATTTACTATCTAGTAGTTTATGCTTTCTTTGCTATTTTTCTTGTAAATTATGTATTTTACGCTTGTTTTGAGTTTTGTAGCTACTTTGGAGTCGCACGGAGGAAAAGAAGAAGAAATCACCCAATTTGAGCCAAAAGGGCAAAAAGGTCATTTTACAGACGATTGATATATGGAGCTCAGTTAACGTTAAGGGGTAACCCTTTTGGGAAGTTTTAAAGACAGACTAATCAAGGTTAAGGGGCTTCCATCCTGCTAGCCCTTATCAGAAGTGACCTGCTAAATATAGGCACCCATCTGGGGTGGCTTTTATGGTGGGCGTCTCAATCCAAATTATTACACAACCCTAAAAACGAGAAATTGTTCTCTCGTTGAAGCAGCTGCTGTTGTTATTTTGAAACCAGAAAAACAGATCGAGAAAAGAGTAAAGAAATTGAGAGATTGAGGAGCTGATTTTGAGAGATAAAGAAGATGATGGTTGCTGCCATGAATAGCAGATGAAGAATAATGGCAAGGGTTCGTTTTGATGTTGTCGGAGAAAAAGGGATCCGAGGAATGTGACCGTGGTTGAATCTAAAATGGGTAGTTGTGTTGCTCGAGAATGAATCGAGACCGAGAATAATGATGAGTTTAAAGATCGAGAAGCGAGGATAGGAAGATGGGTTCAAGTCGTGGTCGATTCAAAATTGAATCGCAAAGAAGAAGATGGAGAGATGGTGGTATTCAATGATACACAGAGAATGAATTACCGCTGTGAAGAAATCGAAGGTGATGCAGGAATGAGAAGAAATGGGTCTTGTGATTGGCAGAGAGAGAAATCGATGATGGTTTTGGGGCTTGAGAACAGAGATGAGAATTTAAGATTGGTTGCCTTTATTAATCTTTGTTGAGAAGGTCCAGATCGAGAATGTGTTGTTGCTGTTGAATCAGTGAAAAAATGGGTTTGAGATGTTATTCACACAGGGAGGATTGAAGGTCTGTATCATGATATTCTGAGTAACAATGGGTGTTTGAGTTATGAATGTATTGCTTAGATGTATGCTAGGATCTCACATGGGAGAAGACACTAAATAGAGTGGTCGAATATGGCACTCGAAGCACTCAGGGCTTGCAATGGAACCGAAGTGAGGGCTTGAGGTTATGTTGGATTACAACAGAGCTGAAATGTTGCGGGTAATTGGCAACTGTGATGTTGGTCAAGTTATGAGAAGACAGGGAGATGGAGATGGACTGTGAAACCAAGCCCGAGTATGAATGGTGCTTCATGAATGTGGTGTTTGAACTCGTGTGATGAATGGGCCGATTGAGTCTCGGAAGAATCAAGAGCTGTGGCAGTGCGGGTGATGAGTGAGATCAGTCTCGAAGTCGGGTTACAAAGTGCGGTTAAAGTTGATACTGTTTGTGTTAGTCATGGGTTCTAAATGGCGATTCAGAACAAGTGTGCAAGTAAGTCGAAATGCGAGAGAAGGTTTAATGGGTTTGTGTTTATGATTGCAATCAACAGAGAGAGAGATGTGCGGTGGTATTGAGTTGAGCTGCAGATTTGAGATTGGAATTGATGGTGAGCTAATGGAAGAGAATGTGGTGTAGGTTGCAATTGCAGGTGATGGATGTGTATGAGCTGAATGGCAGATTTTTTGGCTCAGAATGAGGCATTACAGGTTATGCAATGGAGTTACAGGGAAGGCAGCCATCATGGCTGAAGCACAATGATTGTGCTACACAACTCAGGCTGTGCAATGCTCTGGCCTAGAGACCAACCGACCCAATGGTCGGATAGATGACTCACTCGAGTTGGACCGACTCAGTCCGACTGACCCGGTTTGACTCAATGAGTTGATCCAATCGACCCGACCGAGTTGACTGGTACCGACTCTCTTTCCCCTTGACCTCGTTGACTAACAGTTGACTGACGGTTGACCTATTTGACCGTTAGTCCTAACGGAGGACTGACGGAATATTCCGTCGAATATTCCCTTGACGGAGAAATTTCGGTGACCGCGGTGATTTAATTCCTACGGATTCCGGCCACAATCCCGATTTTCCGGCGAGCAAAATCCGAATTTTCTATGGACTTCTCTCATGGGTGTGAAGACTTGGGCTAGGAATTGGATGGAGAATTGGACTCAAATTTGGAAAGAGAAGGTGGAAGAGTTGAGAAAAGCTTGGATTTGGAAATTGAATTACAAAAGGAAAAGGATTCTACTCCTTAGAAGATTTGGAGAATATTGAAGCCTATAAATAGAGAAGTTTTCTACAACTTCTACACATCTCTCTACACACACAATTCTTTTCTTTTCTTATTCTTTGTGTGAACTTTTAACATGAGTAGTTAATTTATTGATTGAGGATGAATTCCTAGTTCTTAACATGATTTGAGTTTTTGTTTTCAATTCTATCTTGAGATTTTTCACATGATTATCGATTGTTTTTACTAATAGGAGTGATCTTAAAGACATTCATGATTGATTGATAGATTGTTTGGAGTGCACGCTAAATTAATTTTTTAATTGATCTATATCTAGTATAAGTTAGGGAATACGTAATCGTTCTCGACACTTTACACAAGTAGAAAACACGAGACCTTGCGGAGGGATTCCGTGGAGCAATTGTGTGTAGAAACAACGCTAGAAAGTGAACCAAGCGAACCGAGTTTAACTACTAGTACTAAACCTAAATTCATAAATCTTAATGCATTCTGGGAATTACATCTTGTAAGCGAACCTCAAGGTGGTTCTCTTGAATAGAATCGATAACTAAGCGGACCCGTTACTCGGTGAAATTAGGGATTTTGGGGCTAGCTAAGCGGACTGCTGCACGGTCGTGACCTTCCTCTCGGTTGATTGCAAAGCAAAATGTCTCGGCCGATTCTTCGAGAGGTGTGAAAGTTCGCATAAACTTTCCACTAGAGAAACCGCTTCTCGATCCACCGGCCTCTGGTTCATAGTGAAACTATTGACTTGAGGAGGATCGTTATGAGGATCAGTCCCCAGTGTAGGAGTCTCCATGACAGGACCGCTCATATCTGATGTCGCTTGTTTGATCAGGTCTATGGAGGTCCGCGCCGCTGAAGTACCTTCTCCGGTGCGTTGAATGCGTTCATTTTTTGCTCCAGGGGCTGTCACGGCTCTTGTGGAAATCGATCAGTTAATGTCTTAAGAAAAGTGAGTACCTCTTTCTGAGTTGCGGCCATATCCGTTTGAGTCTTAGCAAGAACTTCCTGCTTCTCCATCAAGTCTGCAATGGTAATGGGGGATGGTCCTCCTCTCGTCCCTCCCGGCTCCTCGTCCCGATGAAGGAGTGGAAGTTGTTGCTCCGGTGACTACCGAGAGGTGTTACACTTGATGAGATGCCGGGATTTGTTTGCTCGGCTCAGTGATGGGAGGCGTTACACCCACTGGAATGTCTCCTGCTCCACTAGTGTTGGTGATAGAAGTAACGGCTCCTCGAGATGTATTGACTACGGTAGCTCCACTGACAGGTACATCGACACCGGGAGTGTTATCCATACTAGCTCCATTAGAATTGATTGCTGATCCAGACCTGAGTTCCGCCATTTTGAAATGAACTGTTGATTGAATTGGCCCTAATATCTCCCCTTTTTGAAATTGATAAAATTGAATCGAATTTGAAGAAATTGACTTTACAACCGAGAGATTAACCTCCCGCCGTGGTCCCCAATTGTTTATGGGTGAAAACTATTCCTGTCGGATTTGGTAATTTGGGGTGTGTGGATGAGGAATGAATCTAAACCCTAAACAAATGCACTGCGCGGTGAGTACTTGTAGATTCGGAAATCAATCGTGCAAGTCCGGCCTAAACCAAGAAATGGCCGTTCCAGGACTTGTTTCGGTCACAAAGTGAAGGAGATGGGGTTGATTTTAGGGAGGGAAGCGAAGAAGGTGTTGAGATTGTGAAGGTGTTGGCTTGCTTATGACTTGTAACAGAAAGGTGAGCAGGCTTACGATTGATGCAAGCAGGCTCTGGGTGTTTGAATACGTTTGTATTAACACTTGGTTTCTGTCTCGTCTGGACTTGTGTTGTTTTTCTCCTCTCTCCTGTTTTTCTCCTCTCTTGGAAAATAGGTAGGAGAATCTATTTATACAAGTCATTTGAGCCTTATTCACGTCTCTCGTGGGAAGTGGAGGAAGTGGAGTGATGGAGTAGTGGAGGTGTGTGTTGGTGTTACACGACCGGTCTTGCCCACTTCTCCGTCATCTCTAACCGTCCATGACTTCCCGACACGTCCTTGTGATGGCGCGTTGCACGCCGCACGCCGTAAACCGAGACCAATACCCCAAGTATGTATCCCCCAGTTTGTGACATGATTGATGTCTCGAGTGTGTGGATCGTGGGATCCACAAAAGGTAGCACGTAATGCTAAATTGAATAACTGCGTTATTCAGGAAGTTGATACTTGTGAAGTATCATGTGTATTTTATGCAGGTACTGCATCCTAGTGCGGTAGAGTGATGGGTGGTTATCACCATGACGTCTCACGGACCAGTTAACTCTTGACCAGGGTTGTATAACCAAGCCGGTGAAGTTGGACGGACGAGATGATCTTTGAGACACTCATCTGTGACCGTTGATGGAATTAGGGTTTTTGAAGAGGTGCGCAAGCATCACTCTTCAGCTTGGTCGAAACCAAGCATGGGATATAATTTTGACAAGGCCGACCGTGCATGTGTGTAGAAAACATGACGGTGTAGGCGCCTATACCCATTACCTCACGAAAGTATGATCCGGGCCACTCAATTCGTCCGGTGAAGTTGAATGGTCGAGATCAATTTGTGACAGAAAACCAATGCCGCAATAGCCGCGCGTCATGCCCACTTCGGGCGCACGTTCCAAGGTGACCAATCTTGGTCGGTCTTGGCCGATCGGTCTGGTGTGAAGGTGGTAGGCTGGTGTTCACGCCTATACCTGAATATCCCATGAAAACGTGATCTGGGCCACTCAAATCGTCCGGCGAAGTTGAGCGGTTGAGATCAGTTTGCGGTTTGGGATGTGTGACCACGCTAGTTTGGGCGCGCGTCTTGGAACAACCAGGCATGATATGCCTTGGCCGATTGGGTGAGGGGATAGATGGGTCCACGGTGGTCATGATGGTATGACCGGACCTGCTTAATCTAATCTTGGACCCTCCATTCGTGCCGGAGAAGATGGACGCTCGTGATGCTCAAAACCCTAATTTTGGGTTTCAAGGTCGTGCGTCAATGCTTGATTCATGGTACGAATCAGGATGACCAACCATGGTTGGTCCCGACCGATTGGTCGGTATGTAGGCGGAGCCCACGGTGATTGTGTTGACATGCTCTGGGCCCTTTGAATCTACATCTACACCCTCCATCTATACCGCAAAGATGGATGGTTGAGACTGTTTTGCGACACATGTAATATGCCGCAAACCCTAATTTAGGGTTTTCCGCCCATACTTGCTATGGTTTGGACGTTTTGGCAAGCTAGGCCAGTGCGGAGGGAGGCCGGCCATGCGGGGTCCGCGTTGGTTCGGCAGTGGATATTCCATACCGCTTTGGGGTGATGGAATTGATCCGGGTCATCCAATCATGCTTGTGGAGTTGGATGATTGTGATCATATCCGGACCGATACTGACCAGTCAGGATGCTCAATCTAAGCTAGTATAACACACCGAGAGTCGGCTGTGCACGGGTATTTCGTACATGGTTTCATTATAATGCTTGGAGTTTCGTGTTGCTCTGTAAGAGCAACACTCGTAAATCATCCGCACCGATAATGAGTACAGAAATACAAGGCCGATTGCGCATTAATTAATAATGCTAGAAATTCACGGGGTATATGGGATTGTTGCTACATGCTCCAACCTGGATGAATTTCATGTATTCATAGAATGGGATTGTTGCCACATGCTCCATTCTAGGTGAATTAGTAAAGTGAAGGAGTATCCAACACTTATTAATGGATTTATCTTTTACAAGATGTCAGCGCATGATTTTCTGGTTTTTACAATTTTAACCTTAAATGAAAATCCACCATCAACAATAGGCGTCCAAGTCAGTGCTCAACCAAGATGACACAACACTGCATGGACCGTTAAGTGCTAAGATAGCGGGACTCTACTGGGCCAGTGAAGCGCAAAGGTGGTGCTCCACTGTAAGGACATTGGCCAAGTAATGAAGCTTATTGGCCGACACAATGAAACTTCATTGAGGGAAAATGCAAGACAAAGCCAAGTTAATTAACAAATGCAACATGCGATGTTGGCAGTAAGGCATATCCATGGAATTGAGTTGGCCTAAACTCAAGGATGACGCAAGAGTGTAGAATAGGGCGAGAGTTGGCATATACGTTAGTTCAAGACTATCCAAAGCTTGGACAATGCAAACAAGCTAGTAATGCAAGAGTAGGCATTGTTATTGTCGAGAAAATTGGCTAAGTGAAGCATATATATGACGCAAGAATAACCAGAATGTGCTAAGTAAATGGCCAAGTTGATTGTAGCGCGATGTTGGTCGTACATTGGCTTAGGCCAAGAAGAATACATGGCCATGTTTGCTGAATATTAACCGAAGGCCAAGTTCAGTAATGCGCAAAAGTTGCACGTTATGGCTCAAGTGACGGTTAGGAGTTGGTTATTGACTTCACAAGCGTGCCAAAGGTATGAGACAAGATAGAACAGTTATAAAGGAATTTCATAAGCGTGGGAGAGTATTCATAACTGCTTTAGAACAGGTGTTGGATGTTGTCTCAAGTTTAAAAAGAAACTGGCCAAGTTGGCACAGTTATTGGCGGTTATGGAACTGCCTTATGGGACAGATGGTTGTCCCATACATGTACAACTGTTGTGCACGGTTTTTGGACCTTAAAGCTAAAGACTAAAGACTTCCGATGTAGAAATGTAGAGTTGGTTGTTTGCATTGGTGCAAACTTATAAAGCTGAAGTACGAGTGGGTGAAGTTTGATTTACTGAACCATTGTTCTGTCGGGTTACACTTGCGCAGAAAATTTGCAAAGTGCATTTGTGGGTTCGAAACCTAGTATGGCGCTAGGGTTTGGCACGCCATGTCCTAAAATGACGCTAACGCTATCCTGGCAAGCTGCGGCCTTAAAGTATGGCTTAATACGTTTGGCCTTAGCTACAACAGCTGAGATGGGAATGGTGAGGCCATAACTTGGCCACAGACATAACAAGTCAAGCCATGGCCTATTGGAAATATCGTAGAATATTATGGACCTAAGATGGCACTAAAATCATCTTAGCAAGCTGCAGCCTTAAAAGTAGCCTAATATGCTCAGGGTCACCCATGATGATTGAGACTGAAACAATTGGATCTTCTCATGTCCATATACACCTCGGGGACATGTACATTGTTGTAGCATGTTAGTGTCCAACCAAAGTGGTTGGTCCAACGTGTATTTAATCGTGGCTCAATATTGGTCCGCTAGGGCATAGGATTGGCACTACTTGGCCATAGCCCATAAGAGAGAATTAGGGTTTGGCCATAACTTTCCAATGGTCGTGAAGTATATTTAAACCTAGGTAGCTGGAGCTAGGTTGAGATCAAATATTCTAAGTTGTTGATTGGTTGCAACCCTTTAAATTACATATTAGGGTTTTGGCCACTCATTTGTGGTATGTGGGATAATACCGACCAAGGCCTGGAAAAGGTCGTATGTGCAGTGGAAACTATGTCATAAATTTGGCCAAGGCATAGACAAGTCGTATA
This sequence comes from Papaver armeniacum, assembly GCA_023531295.1. Classification (NCBI taxonomy): domain Eukaryota; kingdom Viridiplantae; phylum Streptophyta; class Magnoliopsida; order Ranunculales; family Papaveraceae; genus Papaver; species Papaver armeniacum. Next base: position 237,168 of record JAJJWW010010975.1, read on the forward strand.
AGTTGTGGACGTTTTCCAGGGGAGTTGGTTTCAGCTTGCCAAGATGATTTGGGCATAGCAGGTTAGGTTATGGACTTGGCCACGGTATGGCCAAGTTGTAAGAATATGGCAAGCTAGGCCACAAACTTGGCCTAGGTTCAGCCAATTAAGGTTTGCAACTTGGCCGTGATATATAGCTTGTAGGAGCGATAGTAGCTATGCCACAATCTTGGTCGTAGCTTGCCAAGTTGGCATTGGCTATGGAAATTATGCCATGGACTTGGCCGATGATTTTGGGATAATTCCAGCTACGCAATACGTCCATTCTTGACTCAGCTATAGTGTTGTGAGCTGCAACGACTGTGCTATGGCCTTAGTTGTAGCTAGCCAAGGTGTTATGAGAGATGTAATACATGTTATGGACTTGGCCGTAGCTGGCCAAGGTGCCACAATCCTTATCCCACTAGCTTATGACTTAATCATTGCGTGGCTATAATCTAGGGTTTGAATATTATGACAGTATTCCATGCCCAAATTTGGAATGTGATGTTATTCTATTATGCGTTTGAATACGATAGTGCTGATATAGCATGTTCAAGGAAGTTGGTCGTGGGAACTTGCGACTTGAGACGATACTCGATATGACTATGTATTAAATATGATACTTTCAATAGCATGTTTGTTCAAGAATGACGTCGTCAAATCATATAGACCTAACATGAATAAATGTATTCTATGTAGTATAAAAGGTGCATATACTGGCGCACATGAAATAACGAGGTTTGTGCTGAGAAAAGCTCTAAAATTGAACGTACATATACACATTTAGAATAGCTACATGGCTACTGAGTCCATTAGTTGAATATATGCTTTATTCATTCTTTTGCAGAATACAAATTGTTATTATAAATTCTCTAATACTGATGCCGGGTCAGGGATTCTTATAATACACTTATGCAACTAGGAAAAGGCTATTTTACCATGTATGCCCTTGTCAAAAACTCACCATCAACATATGCATACCCGGTTTGCGTACCTACCAAGTTCCAGATGACAAAAGCTCATGAACTGTCTTGTATAACTAAGTTTACATTTCTCATAGACACTTCTAAGACAACTTATTCACAGAATCAGTTTGGGCTTGTGGATTATTGTTTGAGTCTTGAGTGTTATTGAACACCTTTATCGCTTGTAAGTTCAAAGGCTTATTTAGCCCCTATGAGCTATCATTGTGCACAGTTCCGCTAACTATCTTGACCGTAATGCATATACTTCTGTGTAATTTCAGTCGGACTTTTCACATGCTTACATGAATTCTTAACTTAGAATTTCATCTAAAATGAGAAAGTGTTTCCTTGAATCCCAAGCTAACTTAATTAGCTTGAATTCACAACTATCTGTAGCCTTGAAAATCTACAAATAGAGAGACTCTTGCAGTTGGATTTCTTAATCCATGACACTCTTGTGTCCTAGTTGCAAAGTTAGCGTTTTCCTCAATAACCTCGGTTTTCTTACAAAATTGAATTAGGTTATGGCTTTGAAGGCTTCACTTATATTCCTGAAGCCTGGACAGACTATCTTTTTACCTGATAGTTCTTGTATCCAAATCTTGTTCTACTGGATATTGAAGTTCACGAACAAGATAGATAAAAATCACAAAGTTCTCTTCGTTTCAGACTTTGTGATTCCTCAATATAGATATCTAAACTCTTTTTTGATTTGTTTAGATTGTTGTTGAGAGGTGGTTAATGATCTTGGCTTCTCTTTGATAAGAGTGTAAGACCTCTCAGAATCCATTTTTTCATATGGGAAGGCCATTATTTTGTATTTTTTTTTATTATAATAAAATATTATTATTACTATTATTAAAACAAATCTCATAAGTACAATTACATAGCAGGTGTTGGAAAATATGAATAATACTAGATTTATTTTTGTATTTTGTAATTATTATTATTTTTAAAATTTCAATATGAATAATACTAGATTTATTTTCTTTCCAGCCTCGGTAAATTGAAAATAATACTATTATATTAAATTAGATTATACCTCTATATCTTTTTTCTTTTTCATTTTAGCCAATAAAATCAAACCCGAGCCATCCTGATAAACCAATCCGGGACTGCCCACGACAGACTTCATGCGTCTGAGGATATATGGCGGCTCGGGTGGAACTACCGGGGCCTAAACATTTCGGCCCTATTTATCCCTCACCTAAAGTTGAAAGTAGGCTAGGTGGCACTAAAAGCCAAAATTACGCTTCAATGGGAAATCAAGATCATTTGCACCATCTCCCCCCCTTTAATGAGCGCAAGGAATCCACCAAAACGCTAACAACCTTTTGGTGTATGCACGTATTTTTCGTCGCCGTATTTTTCGTTGGTGAACGTACTTTTGGTAAACCAGTTTACAGCCGTTGGATTAGATCAAAACTGGAATTTCAAAATACCCCTTCGTCAAAAACAGAAACACCACCTTTCCTCTTCGACACTGTTCTTCTTCTTGAACTCTCTCCCTCTTCTACACAGCTGAATCTTCAGCTACGTTTCATGCAATTTCAAAACATCAATGAAGGAGATGATGATTTAAATCAATTGTTCTTCTCTTCTATGATTAGGTATGCAAATTTTCGTTTGATTTGTGTCACCTAAAATTCTAAGGTTTTATAAATTTAGGGGTTTGAATTATATGGAATTAAGATATTAGTTCAATCATGATCTACCACATGAAATTCGAATGAACTGAATTGTATTTTTATAGAATTTTGAAGAATTTTTTTATTTTTGTTGTTGGTATTGCAGGTGTTTGTAGTTGGTCATGACTGGGGAGCGATTATTAGTTGGTATCTCTGTTTAGCTTTTTATGGACTTAAGTGTTGCATTTACTCCTAGAAATCTAAACATAAACCAATTGATACCATGAGAGCTGTTTATGTTGATGGTTACTACGTAGTATATACTTAGATTTCAGGTACTACATGATTTTATCGATTTCAGTTTACTTCATTATGTTTGCTTACCAAATTTACCTCCTGACAATCATTTCCTTCCTATTTTTTTTTTGTCCTCTCTGATTCACGTCTTCGAATTTTGTGGCGTGTCTTAAGAGCCTGGAGTGATGGAAGCTGAGTGTGCTAGAAGTGGTACTTAGTTACATCAGTCCAACCCTACTTAAGGTACCTAAAGACAAAGGGTTCACATCTTATCATCCAGCTACCTTTCCGCGGTGGTTAACTGAGGAATACATTTGTTATTACACTAGAACTTGAGGCACTTGAGTCAAATTATCAATGATCTCAAGGTTATTTAGATATAAGCATGCCAGTAGGTTGTTTTACTGATATTAAAGAAACTTTCTGCATTATTATTTTACTGATATTAAATATGATCACTTATTTGTTCCACTGATTTAGATGATTGTTTTACAGTTTTGTTTGTATGAAATGTGCCAGGATGGGCAGATAGGATTCATGATCTCACAATTCAAGCTGATTGCGTACCATGTGCCAAATCTACATGAGCCTGCCGGAGTTGGTGAACAAATTATCCTATGGAATTTTCTACTTCTCAAGTTTCTGTGGGAGGTCGGACCTTCATAACCGAAACCATACGCAGCAGACAAATTATCCCATTGATTTGATTGCATAACGGAAGCCGATCTACTTATTAAGAACAACAAAGCTGTACAAGTTGGGTTGCATGAGTCTGTAGTCGTTACACATGGTTACAAATGCCAGGAATTCAATGTATGATCCTTAACTCTAAATACATAATTATCATTCGCAATCACCATTTTTAATGCTAATGTTTCTTATTAAATGCATTATAGGTAAGAACTGAAGATGGTTAAGTTCTTAGCCTTCAAAGAATCTCAGAGGGTCGTTTAGGTCGTGGTAATGGTGATGTTAGGATCAAATAACCAGTCTTACTTCAACATGGAATATTAGCGGTATGCATTTTTCTCCTCTTCTTTCGCACTGTAGTTCTATCCATCCTCCCGTCTATGCAATGCCACCGTGGTGTGCATTCAAACTCGATGAAAAAAGTTGGTGTGTGTACTATGTAGTAGTATGAATACTGTGTAATTGTCTACATAAATCATTATTGTGTCGAGATTTTCGAGAGGAAACATGTTCCAGCTGATTTGCAATATAATCAATGTGTGGGATTACAGTTTTTTTGCTGGCTCCGTGAAAAAGGAAACTAAGCGTTTACGGACATGCAACGCACGTGCTCTCCGCTTGTTGCATGTAAACACTTCATTTAGAAGCTCACAACTCAGAGATCAGAAGTCTCTTGTCACCTGTTGGGTCCTTGGCCAGGCCCATGTCACTTTCATTTTTTGATGGATTTGCTTGGGCTCGTCGAAGATTCATTTTAGCCTAATTTCAGTAATTTGTCTAATGCTAGCTTGTTGTAAGAAACTAAGAATAATCATTTTTATCAAGACTAAATGTTCAATTTGGACATGATTCTTGCACTTATACAGTGGTTCTTGTCGAATTTAATCATCAAACTTGTTGATTTCTGCTAAGCCACCTTAATTAGTCGTAAAAGTCGAGTAAGAAAAATTGATCATTTCAAAAATTTCCGAATGCGTATAGGATGATGTTCGTACGTTAAATTCACGAGGTCACAGGTAAACACATGTTACATATGTCGTTAGCGATTAGTCTCATGGATGTAACTAATAAGACTAGTTAATGACTATCTAATCAACTTTTATTTAACTTTCTTAGAAAGGTTATTATATTACTTTTTTTGATAGGTTGGAATAATGGTCTTGGACTACATCCTTAACTTTTTAAGGTGTTATTTCTGGCATTTACGGGGTTCGAACATGCCAACCATCAGACCACTATGGTTGGCTTAGGAAGAAATCTATGTTTTGATATTCAAGATTTAGAAAAATAGAAGAACATAGAATTGAATAGAAAAATTGTTATTACACGGGAAATTATTGTTGCAGGTTTTTGTCTGCCTCAGATAGCTTCTAATACAGCAACCACAATTCACTAAAACCAATACTACTCTGTCAGTTCCTCAGAACTGACGGTATACAAGACAATAGTCAACATACTTTGACTATACTTATTAGGAAGGTTACTAAATCATTTTTTTTTCACAAAATTGGTTAAAAAGACCAAAATCAAAATTTCCTGGGTGAAAAGGACAGCTAGATTTAGATACTGTTTAAATGGACAAAAATTTAAAAATAGACGGATGTAACCAGTTTCATCCTGTCCATTTTCAAATATTTTTTCTTATTTCTATTTTACACAGGATGCATCCAGTTTCATCCTTGCTATTTTTTAAGTTTAAGCCCGGATGAATCCAGTTTCATCTTGCTATTTTTTTTTTTGTCCATTTCACCCATAAAATTTTTTACTCGTCCATTTGAACCGTGTTTTAAATTTTTTTGGACAAATGACCCATTTTCCGCTTTTTTTTTCCCCAAACCCTGAAACAAATTTGAAACTTTCAATGAGATTGAGTTTGAAGTATTAACAGCTTAGCATAATGATTTGACAGTGTATAAAATTGAAGTTGATTATATATTCATTCTAAGGCACTCTTTAATGAACTTCATTCTGAATTATATGCATGGAGCCATGAATACTTCAAACCTACACCTAAAATGTTACGTAATATATGTCTTGATATGGTATTCTCATATCATTATATAATTATTAAACTTATATGCATTAGTTTATGTCAAGTTGAAGTTAAGTGATGAAATGAAATGAAAACGAAACATCAGTCTTTCTGCTCATTAATTAATTAACAAGAAAAAGAAAACAGTTAGTCAAAAATAGGATTATGGACAGCAAAAGGGCCAAAAAGAAAAGTAGGGTATTCCTTTTTGTTGAAGAGAGAAACAAATCAAATCTTCTAATTGAGCCCAAGAAAAAAATAAGAATATTAAAAATAACAAAATTATATACTAGTAAATTGTTAGGGTGAAGAGAAAGAAATGTAAGATTTTGTTTGTTTATATATTTGTTTGAAATTAGGGTTTACGTTTTTCCACACTATATATCACTTCACTACTTCTTCTTCTTATATATAGATATGATATGATGATCTCTTCGATAGTAAGATTTGCATATGCTAGCTATAAGAGATCATCATATCATACCTCTTTCTTTTTTTTTTTTTTTTTTTTTTTTTTATAAGCAAAACAGATAAAAGAGTTACACAGCGACAGTCGTTCCTTCCCTGTAGTCGCCACAAAGGGCAGGGAGGAGCCAGGTTGGTGGGACAACCCAAGCCATATGGGTCATGTTATTTTTTCCCCACTGAGCTAATTCATGGGCCGCCCCATTACAGATTCAGTTAACAAATCTAAAAGATATTAATCGAAAATTGAGAATTAGGGATTTTATATCTTGATACAGATAATGAGTTCTCAAATCTCCTAGGAAGTTCTTCATGTTAATCTTCTCAATCACTTCTGCAGCGTCGGCTTCAATAATGATTTGATCAATCTTCATTCCTTTTGCAGCTATCAACGCTTCTCTGATTCCCCACACTTCAACTTCTTCCGCTGAGAGACACTTCAAATTCTTTGATTCTGCGTAGACCAAACTGTGAGATGAATCTCTTATTAAGAAACCCAATCCCCCAATTTCAGAGTTAGGGTTCCAAGCACCATCAGTATTTATTTTAAACCAATTTCTAGGAGGAGCAATCCAAGGAGTAGAAATTGATTGATTTTGTATTATTGCAGAGATCCGACTGATGATTGGAGTTTTGGGCATGTTCAACATCATAGCTTTGGATCTTGACAGGGTAGCCAGTGGTTCTTCATACTTATCATTGTGCATTATATCATTTCGACTTTCCCAAATTGACCACAAGACTGCAGCAATCAAAGGGAACTGCTCAGCCCTTGAAGTTAAATCTTGATAGGGATACAATTGCACCCAATATCTGGTCCATTGCATTAAGGTAAAATCCTGGAACTGATTGCTTTGAATGTTTATGAGCTGCCATACTCTAAATAACTTTTTACAAGTGACTAGAGCATGCATTGTTGATTCAGTCTTCATTCTGCATTTAGCGCAAGTAAAGTCAGATATATGAATTCTATGATGGAGTATTTCTCTCACTGGCAAAGTACATTTGAGTGCCTTCCAAACGAAAAGTTGAATCCTTGCAGGAACTTTTAGTTTCCAAATCGCACTCCATAAATCAGAATTAGATTCGTCCCCTCTCACACTTAGGGTAGAATAAGCAGACTTTGTAGAGAAAACACCATCTTTAGATGGAGTCCAAATTCTTCTATCAATAGAAGGTTCAAGGCTAAGTGGAATTTTTTCAATCTTTTCCTTCGAGTCTTGATCAAAAAAAAAAAAAACACTTAGCTTTGCTGCATCCCATGTTCTTGTCTCCCGGTTAATAAGATCATGAACTTTTAGATTTTTATCAGGGACAGAGTTTACTCTTGGTGTAGCAACCCCTTTCCCTGGAATCCAGTTGTCACACCATGGGTCTATGAAATTTCCTTCCCCCACCACCCATGTAATGAAGGGTTTTATCTTATTCATTGTATTATGTAGTCATTTCCATGCCCAAGACGCATTGTCAGGACATTTAGAATTCAATATGTCGCAGTTTGCAAAGTATTTAGCTTTTAGAACTTGTGCTAGGAGGGATGATGGATTCTCAACCAACCTCCACACACTTCTAGCCATCATAGCCAAATTATTGATTTCACTTATTCTAAAACCTAAACCACCTTCTTTTTTAGTTTTGCAGATACTCTCCCAAGCTATGATGTGCATCTTTCTCTTGTTTGATCTTGGATCCTCCCCCCACCAGTAATTGTTCAGGTGAGAGTCAATTTTATGACACATACTTTTAGGTATCAAGAAAGTGGCCATTTGGTAAAGTGACATTGCTTGTCCTACATGCTTTACCAAAGTAGTTCTACCTGCCTGGGTTAAAAATTGTGTAAACCAGTTATTCACTCTTTTCTCAACAACACTTAGAAGGGAGAGATGAGTTTGGGTCTTAGACTTTAAAATATTTATTGGAACTCCCAAATATGTCTCCCCCAGATTGAGATTGGTGATGTTTAAGATTTTAGCTAATATTTTTTTGTGCCTTGGGTGAACTTTAGGACTAAAGAACAATCCTGACTTGTTAAAATTGATCTCTTGACCACTGGCTTTGCAATACTTATGCAGGTAATCTTTAGTAGCATGGAAATCAGGTATTGTAGCCTTAGTGAATAGGAGGCTATCATTTGCAAACAAAAGGTGACTGATGGATGGAGCAGACTTGACACATTTTATGCAATGTACCAGGTTAGTCACTTCTAAATAATTTATATAAGAAGATAGGGCTTCTGCACAAATAATATACAGGTAAGGGGACATGGGATCCCCTTGCCTTAACCCTCTTTCAGGTTGAAATTTTCCTATTGGACTACCATTTAGTAGAATAGAATAGGATACTGAACTTAGACAGTTCATTATGAGTCTAATCCATTTTTGGTTGAACCCCAACTTTGCCATTACTTTGGCCAGGAAGGATCATTCCAATTTGTCATATGCCTTAGACATATCTAGCTTGATAGCAACACTTCCAGTTTTCCTTTTATTCTTTTTGATAGAATCTATTAGCTCATGAGCTAGAATGACATTATCAGCAATTTGCCTTTTTGGAACAAAAGCACTCTGATTGGTAGATATAATTCTATCCATCAGTGGCTTCATTCGATTAGCAAGTGTTTTTGAAATTACTTTGTAAACAAAGTTGCATAGCCCAATGGGCCTAAATTGCTCAGCCGAATCTGCCATAGGGCTCTTTGGTATCAGTGCTATATTATTGTGATTGAACTGAGATAGTAGGTGCTCAGATTCAAAAAATTGTTTAGCCATTTGAATGACACTTTCACCCACAATTTCCCAATAGTTCTGGAAAAAAGCTCCAGTGAAACCATCTGGCCCTGGTGCTTTTTTTGCACCCATTTGGAAGGCTGCGATTTTTATCTCTTCATCTGACAGAGGAGAATCCAGGATGGTATTATCCAGATTAGATAATTTTGGTTTAATAGTTTCCATAATGATATCCTGATCAACTGGATCAGAGGTTTTATAGAGTTGTTGGAAATATGAAATGAATTCGTCTCCAATAGCTTCCCTTGTAGTTAGCCAAGTTCTATTTCTAGATTTTAGCCAAGAAATGTTATTCCTTTTCCTACGAAACATTGTGCATTTGTGGAAGTATGGCATGTTCTTATCACCTTCGTTTAGCCATAACTCCCGAGACTTATCTTTCCACAAGATTTCTTCCAAAGAATACAAGTAAGATAACTTATCAGTTAATTCAGCGATCTTCCTTGTGTCCCCTGGATTGTTTGTTTGTACAATCTGAATATCAGATTTAGTATCCTGTAGAGAGACGCTTATATTGCCAAATGAAATTTTATTCCATAGTCTAAGTTTAAACTTTGCATGATTCAATTTTTGCTTAAGTTGAAAAGCTTTAGAGCCTCTAACTTCCAGTGACCAAGCTTTTTCGATGACAGTTTTGCAGGATTGATCTTTTGTCCACATAGACATGATGTGGAAAGGTTTCTGCAGGTTCTCAGCCCCAGGATTTAGAGATACTAGGATGGGTGCATGGTCAGAGCTAATACGCGGGAAATGGAGAGTATGAGAATGTGGAAAAAAATCTTCCCATAATCCATTAACTAGAGCTCGATCAATACGCTCCATAACTAGATTTTCCCCTCCTTGTTTGTTTGTCCAAGTAAAATCTGGACCTGAGAATGGTAAGTCTCTCAAATCCCACTTAATCATAAGATTTTCCAGATTTTGAGTATCATGTTCAGTGACTGGTCTTTTCCCCCATTTATCTTGAGGATGTAAAATGCAATTCAGATCTCCCACAACTATTGTAGGAACAGATTGATCAAAGGGCTATGCCATAATAGCTTCCAACTGTTATTTCTCAGGTTTCTATTTGGCTCACCATACATGAAGTACATGTTACATACCGTATTAGCTTTGATAGATTTGGTAGAGCATACAAATCCTTGTTGACTGGACTGCTTGATAACGATGTCAAAACCATCCTTCCAAGCAAGAGCAACACCACCTTTCTTTCCTACTGATGGTATCACATGATAGTTGTGATAGCCAAGAGATCTCAATTTAGATGTAGATGTCTTTATACTGCTCATAGTTTCACATAAGAAGATGATATCAGGGGATTTTAGTTTGACTAAGTCCCGCAGCTCTCGAATTGCTTCTGGTTTTCCAAATCCTCGGCAATTCCAATTTAAGATACTCATATTGCACAAGAGACAGAAAACCGCTTCCTTGGGAGAACCAGAGAAGAACAGGGAACTATCTGAATGCAAGTTAAATCTGTAAACTAGATCACCAGGGGAACAAAAAGCACAATGAAGAAGAGTTGCGGTGTCTTAGAATCCAGATAAAGAGTATCTAAAGGTCTCAAAGGTTATGTCTTCAGAGGTGGAGTCACAGTGTCTTAGCAACCAGAAACTTAGGGTCTTAATAACATGGGTTTGATAGTGTCTTTGAAGAGAAACCAGATTAAGAATCACTTGTGTCTTAGGAAAAATGATGATTATGTCTTTAAGAATCTAATGGGTTGATTTTCTGACTTTGAAATGGTCTTTCCAAGCTAATTGCAGGTGAATCTGGAAGTTTCTAAACGAAATTCAAATTGAAATTTAGCATTCAAAATCTAAAGGAATGATTATGGGGTTCTACGGTATGAGCAAGCTTCCTTCATCTAATTTGAGACATGGGTGTTCATCAAAGATTCAGAATCTAAGATAAGGCTGATTTCCGATATCTTTCCGTCAATCTCCGATCATTAATCCGGCTGGTATTATGGTGTAACAGGAATATAACGGCTACAAAAGGAGTATTCAGAGACCAGAAAGAGAAGATTACCACCCCAGAGGGTGGTAAAGAGGTTTAGAATTTGAAACTAAGAAAGGATGAAAGAGAGGAAGTCGTACATGATGAAAGAGAGTATTTCACATATGATTCATCATATCATACCTAGGCTAGCTACTTCTGCCTTGAAACACGCTAATCAATGTTTTCGCATATTAACTGCCGAGGAAAAAAAAATGTTTTCGCATATTAACACTTCAACTTTAGTAATTTAGCTGCGAATGGTATAAAGATTAATTACAGGAAATGCTTGATTAAAGTGATGCATGCATCTCCCAACATTTTACTAATGGTGTGGGGATCACTTTGGTAAGTCCATGTAATTTTCTAAGCATATGCTTACAAAGACTGAATGAATATGAGATTCGTATCATCATAATTAAGCCATAGACTGCAATTTCGACGGAACATAGAAAATCACTTCAATCAAAAAACTTTCGTTTGCAAATTGCAGTTGATCAGGTGAGCAACTTTAACCACGTTTATTATGTTTAGGTAAATCCTAAAAAGACTGCCCTAATATTTGGCCCAAACCTAGGTGAATTATGAAGATAAACCACAATGTTGAGAAAAACTTACTGTAATTATTCACGGCGACTCCTGTTGTAAAAACGGGTTGGTTGGCTGGCTAGCCTAGCCATGATTAACTTCTTTTGTTAAGTCCTTATTGAGTTCTCAAAACCAGTAGCACATGTACCTTACAACAAAGATTGATTCAACGGTTTCAAAACCAGTTGCAACAGCAGCAAAGTCTCTTCAGCAACATCTTTAGGCTCTATGACTCAAGTTCCACTTCTCACTCCTTCAACAACAACAACAACATTTCCAAATACTCAGACAAGAATAATTATACAGACATCAAAGACACCAAGACCGATTTCGAAGAAGATCCTAACCGTTCCAGACCGATTCAACAAAACAATTACTCACTATACCTGTTACTTGTGTTACTGCTACTATGAAAAAATCACTGACAAAAGGATGGATCTATGGATTCTATTATACCTGTGTCACTTGTGTTACTGTGATTTTGAGAAAAACCCTGAGAAATGGTTGGATCTTTGGATCCTAACATCTATACAGTTTGTAGAGGTGATATATGGTTTGGATGACTTAATCTTGCTCCAACCAAGACCATTTAAACTTATCATGTTACTTTTTATACTTTGGAATTGGTTAGGAATGGTAGGAATCAATTCCCAGATTTGGGATTGGGACTATGATGTAAACAGGTGCAATTGTTCTTACTCTCTGTTATTTTTTTTTTAATTTGCTGTAACAAATGGAGACCGAGTCGGTCATGTAAACACTTCTGATTTGGAATCAGCTAATGAATATCAATGTATTTGAGGCTTGCCTCTTTTCCTAAAAAAAAAAAAAAAAAAAAACTTCTTTTGTAAAAATATAGCCTTAGGGGATGTATATTAGGTTTAAAAGTATAAGTTTCAGGAAACTGAACTAGTGGTATTTTATTAAGCATGAACTGAAGTAGTAAGTACCTGAGCATGAAATGTTAATTTCTTAGACTACAGATCAAACTCCAAGAATTAAAGAATAATTTCTTAAAAGTATTTTGCTTATGTGAGTATCCTAAAAATGAGATTTTAAGTTTCCTCTGTTATTACCTAGCTAGATTAGCTCCTCTTGTGCGTACACATAACAAAGTTGTGCGGGGTTGCATGCATGACTCTCATAAAACATAAGAATATCATAAAATGTCCAACACCTTTCAAAAAAAAAAAAAAAAAATGTGCAAGATAAAAATTGCCCAAAATTTGTCATCAACAAAACTTATTGTCAGCCGAACAAGAAACTTTACCTAAGCGCAATGGATAATATATATGAGAATTATTCTGACATTAGTGTATGCTAGGGCTTTTCACCGTTCGAGTATCATGCTGTATTTTTTCTTCCCTTTCTTATTATATCTGGCTGCTGGTAACTTAGAAAAGGCGTAATCATAATCTAAACATATCTAGCTATGGACATATAAATATATATGTCCACATATAGATGCATGATGACTGGTGGACCAAATGTTGAATCATTGTTTCTTAATATCTTTCCTTTTCTCCTTCTTCCTAGTAAAGACAAAGCAAAGACTACGTCATCTTAAAACCCATGCCAAGACAGGATAATAGGAATCTTCTTCTTCATCTTCTTCTTTCTAAGTTTTCCAAGTCACCAGCACCAACAACAACACATTCACTCACACAACAATGCGTAAGTTTGACATTAATTAAGACATAAGTTAACAAAATGCCCGTGCATGCTACATCTCAAAACTTATACGTACGCTTAACCTTGTCCATTCCCATAAAGACCAGTAACTTAATTATAATTAGCCAAGCTATACGGGTTAGGAATAGGCTCGATGAGTGAATATCCTTTGTTATAAGTAGTTTTGGACAATCTCCACCTCTTTAATGCAAGCAAGCTAAATAAAAAATTCTTACCCATTTTTGGTTCACCTAACGGAATAGGGACCAAAATATTTAACGGAATAGGGACCATTTAGTTAATAAATCTTAATATGGACTGAAATGTCAAACAAAATAGGGAGTATGTGAAATGGTTTATTTATAGAAATGTTATTTTTATTAAAATGTTGATAAATATTTTAAAACTTCATATCTTCCAAATGGTACGCCGGATTTTTGTGAATTTTATATATCTGGAAAGCTCTTTGAATCACTTGCACAACGAGTATAAATAACTATATCAAATTTTTAGTTTTTAATATATATTTGTAGTTCTCCAAAAAAATAGCTATAATTTAAAGGTAAATTGAAAGAGCCTATATACTTTTTACATGTTGTCTATATGATGCTCAAATACTTCATTGAGTATAAAATTACTTATAGATTTTAGTTTCGGATACGAAAGATTGCCTCCGTTTCATTAAAAGTGATATTTCCATTTCTTTCATTTTTACCTAATAATAAACTAAATTGAAAAATAAAATGAAAGTACTACACTTTCAGAAATGAAAGGAAAAATTAAGAAAAAGTAATATTGCCGACGTGCATTGCACGTGCTCACGGCTTGTACTTTTAATTTCAACAGTATTCCAGGCTTATGATAGATGTTTGTCCATAATATGATAGATGTTTTTCATTCAGTTGATTTTCTTTTTTTACTCTGCTGCGTGGTTATGCCAATATTTGATCAGTTTGTCCTGCCACTCAGTCCATAATAAGCTCTTGAAGCAATGTTCCAAAAAAAAAAAAAAAAAAAAAAGTATGGGAACACAACAACTCAAAAATGTTTGCGAAGTTTTGCAATTTACCTAGCTAAGTAGTGTCTACTGATCAATACGTTTCCTTTTTTTTTTTTTTTTTTTTTTTAGGACTGGTCCTCTTCTATTTTCTCTAATAGGGTTCTGTTCATTATTAATGACGATAGTTAATAAAGGGTCAGTCTGTGTTAAAACCTAATTAACTAAACCTTAACACCTCACCTAATTTAAATAGTATACGAAAATTAAAAAGTGAAACATATAAGAAAAGGACTAGTAGCCGTTAGTGACAGTTATAATCAGCTGAATAGAGTACCATTCCATGACTGATTAGGATACCCTTATTAGGATTCCCTAGCTACTACTATAATAAAATGTCAATTATGTCCTGTACTAGCCTGAAAATTACTTCCAAACAAATTTGTTTTCTCTCATATCTCCCTCATTCGAAAACTTACTATTTACTTTTCATCATATGAACAGATATCCAATCCATATTGTTATTAACCCTGGATTGGTCGATGGATCTCTTTCTTCTCGAAAAGTATTCCATACTCAAGTAACGCATCACCTTATAAATACGATGCTCTCTTAAAAAAACTATCTTTGAGTGTATCGAAACATACATGTTTTGGTTGATCGAAAATTCTTCTTTTACTGGCTCGCATGGTACATAATTGTTGATTACTGTTATACTTAAAATTGTTTCGTAACTAAGTCCAAACGTTATGTAAATTTACCCCTTTTTGTTTAAACGATCATGAAGTTGTTGGAGTGATCTTTTGGATTTACTCTCGCACAATTTTTCGCCCAAAAGGGTGTTAACTCTCGCTATGACATCTTACGCCTTGTTTCACGATACCATGTTTTCACAATGACCAAATCTTCATCCTGCTGGGCCAAACGTTCATGCTTGTAAGTATAGGAATTCACAAGAGAAAACATGGAAAATCTATCCAGAATCCAATGCTATATATGTGTTGTTTGGTGCATAAATAAGAAGAGTTTACCCTCCCTGAGAGTCCAACGTCTTTTTTTTTGAAAAACTTTTACAAGGTCTAATTGAAATTGCGTACAATTATTACATCTAGTCATTGGATTATAACTGTGAGTTACATCAACAATTAAAACTTCCGATTTTCATAAATATTTTGAAATTCATAACAATATCACCTACACATCATCGGTTCATTACAAAAGTCCTAAAGATTAAATCTTTTCCATCGCCCTAAGGATTCTTCCTAACATCATCACGATATTGATTCACAAGATAAGTTAAATGGACGCAATTCTTGACGTGTCCATTATTGGAACCAACTTGGGAAAAGACTGGGCGAGTGACGTCGTAATTTTTCGTGGAATATTCCCCAAATAACCATATACTCATTATGCCTCTTTGCCTCGCGTTCTTCTCCTCGTCTCATGTTCTCAAATTTCTTCTTGGTCAAATCACCAATTTTGGGTATTTAGAGCTACTATAATCTGGTGAGTCTAGTGAGGTTATTTTTCCTACCGATTAATAAAGAAGCAAGATACGCGCTGGTCCGATTGTGTAAGGGATCCGTTTTTGACATCCCTTAAAAGGTTGGGAATAAAAAAGTCGCCCTAATTTTCAAGGGGGTCGCCTTAAAGTGCCGGGTTATTAACCCCTGATTGGTCGATGGATCTCTTTCTTTCGAAAGTATACGATGCTCTCTTAAAAAAACTATCTTTGAGTGTATCGAAACATACATTGAAAATTCTTCTTTTACTGGCTCATGATTACTCAGAATAATTTGCTTTATATTCCGTAAATGCTTACAAAAATTTGCTATGCGACAAACAGAACCTCAGGGATATTTTGACACAAAATATTGTTGTTCAGATATTTGTACGTGTCTACTTCGGTCTTGGCAGTACACGAAAAATTAACTGCTGGAGTATCATTTTTTCTTCACTAGAAACATGCGTCGGATGAGAATATCTTGGGGGTATCTACAGAGAATCGAAATATACATCACAACAAGAAACTAGCTAGGGTCTATTGAATTTCTGATATATCATGATTAAGAATCTTTACGGGAAAAAAAGGACTACTCTTTGACATAAAAACCTTTTACACGAGACAGTATTTGATTTGGAAGATGATGATGAAACATTTGAAACTTGAAAGACTAATATCATCAGAAAGCAAATGAACTTTTTCAAACTCTTCTCGAAAGGTACAAGAAAGAGAATTAAAACACCCCCTATTTTCTGATTGAATTAAGCATTAAATTTTTCATAGTCGTGTTGATGCCCTTCTCTCGTATTTGCTACCCTTGAGACCCATTCTTTTTTCTTTCTTTGTTGCCTCACAGGCTGAGATCCTAGATATGCAACCAGTGACCCAATGACATTATGCGGTAGATAAGAGAGCATCTTGTTAATAATATAAGCAATTTGTGGTCAGTAACAATAAGGGAGCGGTGTAGTCTGACTGAGTAATCAAAATCTTTTCTCAAAGCATAATAACAAAAAAAGACCCTACAGTACCCCTACATGATTAAGCTTGTCTCTGTCGGCATATCCATTTCTTATTAACAAAATGAGAAAACCATAAAAAAGTTTGTGAAAAGAAGAAAACATGAGTCCAAATCTGTTCACACTCCTCTAACGAGTGTATATTTCACATATATTTCTGATTGGTTGATTATTTAACGGATGGCCCCATTACCCTCCATGTTTAGAATCACGACCTTCATTACATAACTCCCTAAATTAAATCAAAAGTAGAGATTAAAATGTGAAATATACACTCGTTAAGGAGTGTGCACGAATTCGCACTCAGAAAACATTGAGTAAATAAATATAATTGAAACAAAGTCATAATATATAATAGTAGTGTTTCTATTTCATGTACACACAAAAAAGATTTGTCCGTAAGAGAAACACGTTTAATTGCATAGATATATAGCTGTTGCTATTTAGTTTAGTTTTTCTAAAGATAGAGATATCTTAAATATCAATCCATTTCAATGCAAATGCAGCACCAAATTTGCTTCAATAATACTTGATTGCTTCATCTCTCTCTTTCTCTCTCCCTGTATCTCTCATGGACCCCATAACTTGAAATCTAAGCATGAATTAAGTTAAAGATACCTCATTTTCTATAAAGTCTTTTTATATATGTGCATGCTCTTACAAATTCATATTTCCACCTGTAAAATACTTCCTTCTTATTCTTCTTTGAACATCATCATCATAATTCAACTGATCACCATATATATATAAGTATTTGAATGTTTGGAACCATTAAGAGACTGGTCTAACAACTGGCCTGTTCTTTGAGTTGAACCCGCCAAAAGAGATCAACCCATTTCGTCTCGATCATCATCAATCGGAATTCAATAAGATTTCGAACGAAATGGGGCGACAACTGCAAACTTGCAGTACTTCGAAGCAGAAGCTCAGGAAAGGTTTATGGTCTCCTGAAGAAGATCAAAAATTGTTCAATCATATTACCACATTTGGTGTTGGTTGCTGGAGTTCTGTTCCTAAACAAGCTGGTATATATATAACACATAAAATTAATATTTATTCTCATTCATGTTAGATATATTGTTTGTTAACACTAATTAATCGCAGGGAATAATGACGCCAAGTTTTAAATGAATGACATGGTTGAATCAATGTGTTTGCTTATAGGGCTGCAAAGATGTGGAAAGAGTTGTAGACTGAGATGGTTAAACTACTTAAGACCAGATCTTAAGAGAGGATTGTTTTCGAAACAAGAAGAAGATCACATAATCTATCTTCATGAAGTTTTGGGGAACAGGTAATACTCATCAAACTTATAGACCTATCTCTGTTTTGGTTTTTGTTTTCTTTGAGTAACTTATTTATATTCATGTTGGGTTATTTGTGTAGGTGGGCACAAATTGCAGCACAACTACCGGGAAGAACAGATAATGAGATTAAAAACTTTTGGAATTCCAGTTTGAAGAAGAAACTCAAACAGCAAGGAATTGATCCGAATACTCATAAAGCTTTATTGAATAATGAGATTGGCCATGGAAGAATAGATAACAAAATTTATATTGCTAGAGAGACAGAAAACAACATTTTTCAAGCATCTCATCCTCAACAGTCATTTGTTAACGATAATTCAAACTACTTATTCCGTAAAGAACCACAAATTGGTGAATATTCTTCGAAAGACAACTTTTTAACAAAACCAGTGTTCGATCCATTCCCATTGTCTGAATTCCAATCTTCTGCATATGAGTCAATTGGGATGAGTACAACGAATAATTCACAACTTCTATTTCAATGTCAGCAACAAATTTTGACGCCTTTAGATAACACAAACCATTTAGAGATGAACCCAGATTTTAGGTTCACTTCTATGCCAAATTTGAGTTCATGGTCTTATGATGATTTGAAGGTTGTTGATACTGCTGATTTTTCCGATAATTCGACTTCAAGAGTAAGCACATTATCTATGAACAACAATGGGATGAATGATAATAGCTCCAGTACAAATAACTGTCATGGGGAATTTGTTATTGGTACAAACAATATGATTGAAAATGAAGGTTTTTCTTGGGACACTGCAGAAACCAAGTTAGAGTCTTTGTTTGGGTTTCAAGCGAATGAGATAAAATGTGAAGAAGTGAAATTAAGTTCTTGGGAGGAAAATCAAAATCAGAATCAGTTGAATAGACAAAATAATGTTGAAAATCTTAATAGCTTCTTCTTCACAACTCTAACAGAAGATTTAACCGAAACGAGTTTGGACGATTTCTTCGAGCAAATTTAGCTTGTAATTCAAAGAGCAGGATATGCAGTAAAGTTTTTATTTTTCAAGCAAACATAGAGGTAAGCAATCATAAGGCAAATCAATATACAGAAACTTGTAATATTCAGTTTCTTACTTGTTTTTTTTCATTCTTCTGTTTTACAAATTAATTACTGTAATAAGTTTTCTTCATGTTTGTTCTTGTTGGTTTTTTGTAATACTTTCAGCTTACAAGAATAAAAGCTGTACAAAATTATACTCATGTGATACGTATACAAATTTAGTCAGCGTCCAATTAAGCGAAGATTAAGAGTTGATTGTATAAAATGCATGTGATGCAAGCAATTATGTTAATTATACAAAGAGGAATCAGTTAACACCATATCTATAAACATGCTGTTTAACTTGTGTGTAACCATCAAAGAATTCGAAATACTGTACAGCACTGTAAGGGCTAGGTTGACATATTCCGCCAATGAGGAACAATGAAGAAAAAACAAAAACATAGGCATAGGATTTCATGTATATGATGATCGTGGGTGTTGGAATTTCTAGAAGTTCTTTGTTCATAGGAAAAGAGAAACACACATGAAATGATCATTTTTGAAAATATTTCAGCAAACTTCAATGGTTTTTGTTAACTTGTATACCCGTATACATGTTAAGGTTTAATAAAAAATTATTTTATTTCTTTGGAAATTGTGTTTTTTTTGTCTTATTCCCTAAAATTGGTTTTTCTTGCACTAAAAACAACAAATCTTGTTCCCAATGCAAAGAATTGTTATTTTCAATGCAATAAAGCAAAAAAATCTTGTTTGCAATGCAAGAATTTGTTGTTTTAGTGAACCTTAACATGTATACGGTATACAACAATAATGGTGTATTAGAAAAAGAAAAACTGAGATTGGGTTAATGGCATTTAATTGGCTGTCTAATCATACTTAGACCATTTAACCTCCACTGTATGATTATGGGGGTGGACCAGAATGGACCATATAGAATCGAAGTCACCAGAAGGTTCAGAAACCCTTCCCACTATACTACTACTCGGAAGTAATTTTTTTTTTACTTTCAACAATTAGGGACTCCCACTTGGCAGAATTTTGATGCGGAATAACAGAGTGATCCCTAAACCAGGCTTCATAGAACTGAATATTTTTTGCAAACAAAATCGGAAGAATCTAAATACAGAACTTCACTGGAGGAAAAAAAAAACACCCACTAGGGTGTCGTTAATGGAGATTCTACAACAGATTAGTATTAACATGGATGCAATAAAATATGCATGCATAATACCCAACAAGGAAAATGGATCAATACCACATAGAGGTAAGTGGCACTGTTCCATGCCCATAAAGACTCTGCCCAAATCCAGAAATCACCTACATTCACTGCACCAAACCCTTCTGACCAACCTTTGATTACGGCCAACCCTGCCGGAGGAAACCCAATCACTGCCACCACTAAGTTACAAGCTACCAACAAGAATGCTTTTGAGTTCCCTGATCTACCTGTGAGCTTTAAAGGATGAACTAGTAAACACATGGGGACCAATATGATTGCCCCGATTTGAGCTGTTGCATAGTTGATGATAGACATTAGACCTAAACCAATTGAAGCAACTGCGATCATCACAGACTTCAGAGTAGCCCATTCACTGTTTTGACATCCAGAAGTAGTAGGGTATGAATAAGGAGAACCCAACATCGAGTAGAGGATAAGGAGGATGAAAATGGAGGAGGAAGCCCAGATAAACATGTTGTTCGTCGGGGTCATCTCAGGAATGTGATTGATCAAGGATGGAAGTAACGAAACTATTGTAGCCCATAAGTGGATTATAAATACCACTTTTGCAGCATGCAACCATCTCCATGATTTTTGAACTCCGGGCTTCGCAGTAGAGGCAAAAGCAGGTACTTGGTTGTCTTTTGTTAAATTCGAACCCAGATTATTAGCACCAGAATACAGAGCTGCTGCAGCTATAGGAAGTGGCACAAGGAGCAACAAAAATGCAATCATGTAGACTCCAACTGAGACGAATTTACTGGGAGATGTCATGAGGTAGAGGAAAAAAGATTGGTGAAACTTTTCAAGAAGATTGTTCACTGAACGGACTACACTTTCCATCAACCTGCACCATAGAACCCCAACATCTAAGAATATCACCTAACAGAAGGAAACAGTTCAACAGTGAATGTAATTTTACAACTAGTCATCTACAAAATTCCAAAATCATGCAATTCATCCAAAGTGTCCGTTTAAATTTAAGAATACCATATTAACCCTAAATATTTTGACTGATGTCTCGCATATAAGTAAATTCAAGTAACTGTGTACCAAAACTTGTCTTTCATTTAAAAACACTAGTTTAGCACGCACGCGCGATGCGCCTGCCATTTCGTTCCATATACAGTAGGATTCTTCTTTTTGAATTAAAAAAAAAAAAATCGAATTTTTCATTCAATAATTTTTCAATCAAATCCATCTACACCAAAATGTGTTCTTGTATGCATTCTTTTACATGGTACATATGATTATACTATATTTACATATGAGTAGTACTTGTTTCTCAGTTCATATCTTCAATCTGACCTGCAACTATCTGTTGCTGTGGCTTAGGATAACATTACGACGACTAGTCATCTACAAAATTCCAAAATCATGCAATTCATCCAAAGTGTCCGTTTAAATTTAAGAATACCATATTAACCCTAAATATTTTGACTGATGTCTCGCATAAGTAAATTCAAGTAACTGTGTACCAAAACTTGTCTTTCATTTAAAAACATGTCTTAGCAACTAGTGAGTGTAGATAAATGACAAAGGGAACATAAGGAAATGAGCTGACCTGCCACCCCTCAGAAGAAATTCAGTCCGTCTGCCTTCGTTATTTAGAAAACTTCTGGGTGATATCTCTAAAGTAACTGCATCAACTTGGTAATCACGAAAAGCACCATGTGACCCAGTCGGTACCCCTAAGGCCTGTCATAAAAAGGAAAAAAATGGGCATGAAATGTCAACAAAGATCCCCAACAACCCCACAGTTCAGAGAAATAATCTACAGAGGGGCAAGGCTAGCCAACTCGACCATGCTACTTACTTGATAATATAATGAACTAGCAAGTGTAGCTGTGCCGTCCACGTATTCTGCAGCCGGCATACCAAACTTCCATTGTGAATTTAAGCTTTTAGCCACTTTGCTAACTGACTCGAGAATCTGACCCATAACTTGGAGCCATGCTAAGTTGAGCAGTGTATATACTTTCTCTACCTTTACACGCAGACCTTGTGTATGTACTGCCAAATAATGCACTGTATTGATGAGATCTAGGTTTGGCATCTGCCCATTAGATGCCTCAGCGTATATACTAAGAGTATCCTTCTCAGTTTCTCCATGTTTCTCCACGACTTTTATGACAAGTGCTGCGGCCATAGTACCAGCACGTCTAAAGAAATCAGTGTATCCAGCCCCTGTGGTGGGATTCTCTTTGCTTTCTGGCCCATTAAATACCGGTGTGTGATAATCTCGAAGCCAAGCAGAAACAGATGTATACTCCCCATATCGTGAGTCTGCAGCCAGCCAAACGATATCCTTTGCTAGCCAAGTGACACGGCCAAGTAGGGAAAATACCGAGTATGCAAGACCTATCGACAAAGCCTCACTTAGCTCAATCTTTGTTGAATTGTAAGGCGTCACAAATACTATTGCTTCTTTTCCGTCACCGCGTGGTGCTCTTATGATACCAACAGTGTTTATTCCATGTATGGCGCTAGTATTTTGAAGCAACGACCCTGTATAAGGGGTATCTGAGAAAAAGTGGAGCGGACGAAATTGACTAATTTTCTCATGAAATTTGTGGTGATAAACTTCAACACCTGATTCTTCCATTCTTTGTGCAAGCAATCTCGCAATTTCTCTGCATCAGTACACAAACTAAGACACATAGTATAACTAAGTTGGGTCAAATCATCAACAAATGCATGCAACGAACATTTAGATAGCCGCTAGTATGAACCACGGCAGAAGGTGTAACTTTACAACTGAACCAAAATCTCGATAAGAAGGATCATTCTAAGTTGTAACAGTAGGTTTTACAAAATTGAATAAACTAGAGAGTCCCGCAGACCATGCACAGCGCAATTAGCTTTCCCTTGGTCACTACAACCAATGTGACAAGATTAATAAATTGTCACAGCTTCAGAAGAAACCATGAATGTCTACAGAATGAAAATGGTAGGATACAAATTAAAGATGGATACATACATTCCAGTTTCTTCCGGCTTCAAGGACATGGACATTATATCCTTAACCAGCTTATTAGCTTCCATTGTATCATAACGAGAGAACAAGGGATTTGCAGAACCTGACAAATAATAATTATGTCATATGCAACAAGTAAGCTTTATAAGTCGTGGTTTTAAACTCTTAAAACTACGAAACACTATCTTGAAACCTGATATCAATAACAAGCTATGTACCAATGACACGGGGTACGAGTTTCAGTGTCCGCCACAACTAGCTGATAATACAAAATTCAGAGGCACAGGTATTAATAATGACCAAAACCAAGCTTATTATAGTTTAAGACAAAAACAACCATGTTTCTTTTTCTTCTCTTTCGTTTTCTTTATTCTAAATTTTCAAGCTTTGTAAAACTGAGTTGCATCAACATTAAAGTTTATTGGCCATCAGAGCTGTTGCCATGCCAAACTGGTCCATCGCGAGAAAGTACCAATATCAAAACGTGTCGATGTGGGGAGATTTTGAAAAGTAGTGTTTTTGTTACACAGATGTTACAGGTATATATTACATATGCAGACCTTGTCAGTACAGATGTATCATGTTTGTAACGGAAATACACTAGTGCCATGAAAAAACTATCCACTCAGTATTTGAACTCAATTATGTTCCGGTCAATTAAGGGTTTTCCTAAAAAGTAATTGGAGCCTAAATCCCTCTCCCTCATGACAACTGAAATGACTTACACTAGTACCAGATTATAACAATTGGGGTTCTATATTTTGCAACAAGATCAATCAACTTTTAAGTAAATCACTATAGAATCAATTCAAGGTAAGGGGATACAATTCAAACCTGGCATTAGAGCATTTTCAGAAATGTAAGTATTTTTAGCCATTAGAGGTAGCAAAAAGAGAGCTAAGATCCCTCCAATACAGCATATAACACTGAAAAAAGAAAACCCAAAAATATTCAGATCAGTATCTTAAGCAAATGTCAAAAATTAGGTCAGGATGTTTATCTACTACTAAAATAAAATTCGAAAGAGAAGAAAATGAATTACCTAAAGAAGACATTATGAGATCAGTATCTTAAGCAAATGTCAAAAATTAGGTCAGGATGTTTATCTACTACTAAAATAAAATTCGAAAGAGAAGAAAATGAATTACCTAAAGAAGACATTATGAGAAATTATGAAGATGCCGATACGGACAACGGGTCGAGGTTTAGGTTTAGGGTTCTGAGAATCCGGAATACCATTCTCCATGATCGACGAGAAGAATTTAAGATAGATAGATTCACTACTCTCCACTATTTAGTTCTTCTAGCTGAGACCTAGTTTTAGATGTACATGAGACAAACTTAAAAGGACATCCAAAATTGGTTTAGTCCTGATGAACCTGTTGAGAGCAGAAAATTAATCCTGATGGACCCGTCGTTCAGGATGAAGAAGACGAAAATGACGAGGGAGAAGATCAACAAGATGGGGAAGTCAGTGGTAGATCGAAGCACAGCAGAAGCAAAAAGAAGAGTCGTAAAAGGCGATGCTGAAGCTTCTTGGGGGCTGTATCGCCCTGCCTTTCGATCGATACACAGTTGAGGAGGCCGGCCGCCGGAATGCATCACTGGTGCGAGTAAAGCCAAACTTATACTGTCGAGTAAAGCAAAAGGCAGTGACTAAATACAACCCATGGTTAGACTAAATGCAACCCACAACTAAAAAAACAAAAGTTTATTGACCATTCAAATGTGGGTAACCAAAACACAATACATGGCCGCAGAAGAGTCTGTTAACCACCCATAATTTTCCTCTTTGTTTTCTTCGTGTTCTTCTTCCTGCTAATGTGATGATTGATCATTAAACGTATTATAGATTGGGATTGTACCAAAATCTGTAATAATTCTAATATGTTAGTACATTGGAAATTAGGATCAGTAAGTAATTTGTGAATTTGAATTGATCAAAAAAGAACAGTCTGAATCTTCTTTTCAAAATTAGGGTTTGGATTAAAATTGATGTTTTTTCGTGTTATCATAAATTACAGTTCTTTTTTAGGGATGAAGAAATTACAGCGATCTTTGAGGAGTCATAATCGCAAGATTTAAGAAAAAAAAAAACTGAACATCAATTGTGTTGGCAGGACATTAGATTGTTAGAAAAACAAAACTAGAACAGAAGGAAGATGATGGAGGTGGTGTTGGTTACCCACGTCACTTGGGTCCACAATATCTGGAATTTGAAAATAGGGTTGCAATTAAAATAAATGTGGGTTGCATTTAGTCACTGCCAACCAAAACTATTTTGTGTGTGTTTATAACTAGAATATGACCCGTGCCGTAACGGCCCGGGTTTTGAGTTGGTTAGTGTTATTCGTTTTTGCAAAGTACTAGATTTTGTGTCGTGCTACGCACCGGGCTTCTTTTTCTTTTAACCATATTTATAATTTGGTGTGATGTGGTTTCGCTTCGCCCGGTCGTGCATTTTTGATTTGGTATGGCTCGGCTTCGCCTCCCCATCGCTTGGGATTTTTTATCTGGTGTGGCCCGTTCCGATGCATTTTTGATTTGGTGCCGTGTGGCTTTGCCTCGCCCTGTCGCGATGGATTTTTTATTTGGTGTGGCTCGGCTCCGCCTCGACTTGTCGCTTAGGATTTTTTATTTGGTGTGGCTCGGCTTCGCCTTGCTCCGTCGAGCATTTTGTTTTGGTATCACGGGGTCGCGATACATTTTTGATTTGGTATGGCAAAAGTATTAACTTCTTGCGGTTTAAAATTTTCAGATTTTGAAGCATGCAAATTTGTTAAGCTAATGCAGCCATTGACGTTACCAACCTCAAAAGCTGTTACAACATCCAGTTATTCCAAGAGCAAAATATCAAATATAATCTATTATAGATAATGTCGAAGAAGAAGGGATATCAACACATTTTGAGAAACATTGCAAATTGATTAGAATTAACTATATCAAACAAAAATTAATCCACTCTTTATGAATCAAAATCTACTTTAACCCACAATCAGATACTTCCTCGGTCCAACTTGTCATAAGAAAATCGTTCTGAAGTCTAAACCAACCTAAACCAAAATAAAGTATAACATGTGAATCAAATTCATACCATAATCTTGCAAAACCAATAGGGAAAAAAGCATAACATTCAAAGAGCAACTATCTGACTGACTATATATCAAACCACAATAAAATTCCATTATCAAGGATGTGATACAGTTCAAGAGCAATGAAATGGATTTAGCACCTTGTTCACGATTCCCTGGTACATCATTCCTCTTACTATTCTAGTTTACTTCATCCAGTTCTGATCCTTCTGAAAAACCTGCCTCATATGCAGGCACTTATATATCTTGTGAAGTAGATAGAACCATAATAATGTTCTAAAAAAAATAAACAAAAAGGAACGGAAAGAGAAGATTTACTATGAGTAGTTGGCCAATTCATATATAGGTCAAACTTCTTGCACCTTTATCTGGAGAATGACTACAAACAGAGACACCCACAATAGTGTAGCCATTGAATTGTTAGTTTAGTGTAGCCACTGAGGAAAGAACTGTTTACCTTTTGCATTCTCGTATTTTCACATTAAGCTCTTCAGTTGTTGATTCTGCCTACTGGAGTTCTAATCTTCTACAACATTTGGCAAAGAGAGCTTGTCTTTCCAATGACACTTTAGCCTACATAAAAAATCCTGGCTAAATTGGGGCCTATGCCACTTAATTGGGGCATACTACTAGATGACAAAAAGGTCATTAGAAATAACTTTCACACCACCCATTATCCAATAATTACCTAAGTACCTATTTTACCCCTAATTAATTAGTATTAATTAATCGTATTAGGTGTTAATTATGTTTTAGACGTGAGATTAACTAATGTTAAAGAGTTCTTCAAAACATCAAACAACTTAATTTTTTTGATTTTTTTTTACGTAAACAGTACCCAGAATCGGTTTACGTTCATGCACTTGTAAACCGATTCTGGGTTGGTGTTTCCAAAATTAACAGAGGACTTCCATAACCGATTGACTTTGGCATATATATAATCCGATTTTTAAAATAGGGGTTTTATGTGACATATATAAACTGATTGTTGTCTTTCATAAGAATTTTTTTTTTCATTCATTTCATTATTGTAGGATGCATTTAGCACATTCATCAAGCCTTTAAACCCCTAGGCGACCCTAGTGGACGAGTTATAGTCTCGTTAGGGTTTACATAGAGATCTACTCACAAAACTTCTAAAACCATCAATCTTCGTCGGAGGAATCCGAGTCCGATTCACTAACCCTCATCACCTCCGGGGCATACTCCAGAATTTTGGATACCATGAAGTGATAGCTTGCATCAAATGCGAAAGCTTCTCCCTTTTCCTCCAAGTAGCGCGCTTTCACGACTTGGTGCTACAAAAACTCACGACGTGGTGCTAAAAAAACACGACACAAACTTACTTTGTTAGTGGTGTTTAGTTGGAAGATCAAACCACATGGATTATGTGAAATAAACCACAAAAAAACTTACAAATTGTTCAATGGACAAGCTAAAGTGGCTAGCGTTCAAAATCCGATGTTCGATAGCTAAATAAGCAAGTATCGCATTTTCGATGACTTGGTGACTATCATGGACTTGTTGAACACTTATTCCATTAGGATTCCCAAAATCTTGCCTATATTTTTTATGCACCTTTGTCCAAAAGGTTTCGGCATCTACCCTTACGGAGGACTGATTTTTGATTCGAGTTTCAGCGTACCATGCTTTGGTGATGAATAAATCTTCATTTGAATCAAATGAAGCCATTGTGGAGGTATGAAATGAGTAATTGTAGAGTATATGGAGTGAGAGGGAATATAATGAGCAATTTTGGGGCAAATGGGGTCCAAGGATGAGGTCTCTATATATAGAAACAGTCCCTAACGACTATTTTTTTTTTGAAAAAAGTGAAATAATTTGAAATAATCGGTCTTCTCGAAGGTCTGCAAAATCCGATTATCTTTTTATGCCAGAAGGAATCGGTCTTTCTTATGACCAATATAAACCGATTAAGACATGTAAAAAATTTGAATTTTCACCGACACTAATCGGTTTATATAAATGCATATGTGATCCGATTGTAGCTTGAAAAACATACAGGAAAAACATCATTTCTAAGGCATGAAGAATCGGATTATACTTACCCAACACATAAACTTATTCCTTTATGAAAGATAGACAATTTGTTTATGTTGACATATCGAGTAGCCCGATTGTTGGCATGTTGTAGATACCGTCGAAATCCGTTAAGATATCTAAATATCTAAAATAGAAAATACACTTGTGTAGATGGGGAAAAACGATTTGCTGGTTTTTACAGAATTGAAGAGTCGACCGTGTGGAGACTCCTTGAACCAAGCGAAATGTTGAACCTCACACAGATGCACTGCAAGAAGGGAGTGCTTTAAGTTCGAGAGATCAATCTGTAAGACTCCGGCCTTAACCAAGAACAATGGCCGTTCCAGAGTCAATTCGGTCACAAGAGAGGATGGGTTGATCTGTAGGAGGGAAGCTGAGAAATACGTGAGATCAATGGTGATCTGAGATTGTAGGTGTGTTGTGAATTCAGCGTAAGAATGCTCTGAATGATTGAATTTTTGCTCGGTTGAGAGTGAATGCTCAGACGATAAGTTCGGGTAGACGAAAGATTGTCTGTATGAACTTGCCGAGAATTCCTTGTTTAGACGAATGTTCGAGTGTTCGAATCTTGTCCTTTCAATCAGGATTCAGAGACATTTTATAATGCCGGAGTTGAAAACACCATGATCCCATGAAGTGTGAAAGTTTGCTGGAATCAGAGAGTGGGGAAGTGGGAAATCGTATTAAAACCAGTTGCTCATCGTGCAGAGACTTGGTTAATTTTCCACCCACTACTTTGCTGACTCTTCCAACTGATTGCACGACTTTCTCACATTCTCATCGTGGGTGAACACACGTGCCGTAGACCGATTGAGACCAAAACCCTAGTTAATATCCCCCATGTGACACGATTGATATCTCGTGATTGTGGAGTCGATTCTTGACTTTGTGGGACGATGAGTCCATGTATTGTTGAATTGAACATGTTTTGCAAATGTTTGAAATTCATGAATCAAATATGTCTGCTGAGACGAGGTATTATTATGTTGATTACCTAAGACGAGCAAACTGTGCTGCTGAATTGTCGAATAATATTGATAATTGAACCGATATTCTTGAATCTGATCAAATATTGCTGGTTCGAGCAAATATTGCTAGTTTGAGCAAATATTGCCGGTTTGAGCGAATGTTGCTCATTTGATGAATTCTTTGGTAGCATGACCAAATAAAATATTAATTTAAGATACTTGATTCTTTGGGTCGAGTAAAATAAATAAAAATGTTGATCATGGAATCAACATAAAATTATCAGAGTATTTGAATATGCTCAGAATCATGTTTCTGCAGAGCTCTGGATTCAAAAACCCTAATTTTACTGAAATAATGATTTATTGCAAATCAATATGCAGAGTGAAGAAGGTACCGGCTACATGGGATGACGAGTCCACCATGTACGCCCAGATGCTCGAATGAGCAAAAATACCAAAGTCTCTCAGAGGACCAGTTGGTGAAAGAATGATTAAATGCTGGTTTAATCATTTATTGAAATAATGCTCGTGTGAGCGACAAATAATAAAACCTGGTCGTGAACTGAGGAGGAACCGACCAAGAGGTCATGAGACCGACTCTTGGTGGCCGTGGGACCAATGGATGGTCGTTCAAGCAAAAACTTAATTGTTTGGAAGAAGTTTGAACCTAATATGAGCAATTGAGCAAATTAGGTTAAAATCATTAAAACATGCGGGACCGGCTGTTTGCAGGCCTTAGAGCCACCCTTGGTCGGTCAAGTGGATGTGCTCGTGTCACCATAGTGTCCGTATCTCAGTCCTGAGAATTTCAGTATTTTCCGATGCGCATTTGAGCAACATTCTGAGAAAATATGCAGAATCCATGGTTTTGCTGAAACTAGGAAAAATACATGAGATGATGAAAAATGATAAATAAAACAGGGAATTGGAAGGTGTGGGACCGATCACGGCTAGGGCATGGCCGGATGATTAACAAGCATAGTCCCACACTTTCCCAGTTTTATGTGATTTTATGTATTTTCTCTGATTTGAGGGAAATTCCATGAAACTGGAGAGTTTGCTGAAATTAGGGAATTTCCATGAGATGAGAGAGATATAATAATAATAAAATAGGGAATGATGGAGCGTGGGACCGGCAATGGCCAAGGCATGGATGGTCGGCCGGCCAATGGGCACGGTCCCAGAGCACTCTTCCCAATTTTATGTAATTTTCATGATTTTAGGAAATTTTCATAAAATCAGAGAGATTTGTTAAAATCAAGGTATTTTGTTGAAATCGGGGAGTTTTCATGGAATCAGGAAACTAAAACAACAAATAATAATAAAATAATAGGCGTGTGGGACCGGCTAGGGCATGGCCGGCCAGCTAGAGCCCGATCCCACGAGTTTTCCTAATTTTATAATAATTTTCATGATTTTAGGGAAAATTCATAAAATTAGGGAATTTTCATGGTTTTAAGGAAAATTCATAAAATCAAGGAATTTTCATAATTTGAGAGAAATAATAAAATAATGGGAACGTGAGGTGTGGGACCGGCCACGTCTAGGGCATGGCCGGCCGGTTGGTGCCCGGTCCCATGAGTTTTCCTAATTTTATAATAATTTTCATGATTTTAGAGAAAATTCATAAAATTAGGGAATTTTCATGGTTTTAAGGAAAATTCATAAAATCAAGGAATTTTCATAATTTGAGAGAAATAATAAAATAATGGGGACATGAGGTGTGGGACTGGCCACGGCTAGGGCATGGCCGGCCGGTTGGTGCTCGGTCCCGCGACACCTTTCCCTAATTTCATTATTTCTTTGATAAAATCATGAGATTAGAGAATTTCCTTGAAACGAAGGAGATTAGGTCGAACGAGAGAATTTTCACGAGATCGGGGAAAAATAATAAAATATGACAAAATATAAAATTGGGCGCGGGGATCGGTCACGGCATGACCGGCCAACCGATGAGCCCAGTCCACAGCGGCGCCTTTGCTAATATTTTATTATTATTTTTCCTTCCTATTTTGCATAGGTTCATCGTTCATTCATATTTTTGAAATGCTCGTTTGCGCATTCAAATGATGGTATGTGCATTATTGTTAAGTACACTTGCACCATTTTAGTCGGGGCTTATTCGATGCTCAGATGCCTGCCTCGTTGAATATTTATCACTAACCCGTGGAATTCTGCTGGGAAGAACCACAAATTGAAGTGACGAAATATAACGAAGAATCGTAGAATATTGCTGGATATTCAGGCGATTATAGATAATTAACTGATGGCTCTATACTAGCAGGACTTCTTATCTAGGAGCATTAATTATCTGAGGGTCGAGCAATATGAACTTGTTGGAGTGTCATATTCCTCTTGCCACTTTAAAAAAATCCAGAACTTTGAGATCTTCCACAGAATTGTGCATGGGGAAAACATGGTTGCATCCCGAAGACGTTATTTCCAAGCTTTCTCTATACGATTCTTCTAATTACACAAACAAAGACTTGTTTGCAATCCGAATTTTAAACCGGCTTTGAACTTTATCCAAGGTAGCACAAAGCGCCCTTAAAATCTTCCATTCCTCGCAAAAGGCGACATGTCCATGTCTAGGAGCCATCGATCCAAAGAGAAGTCTTCAAGCCATTCCAAATATCTTGCGATTCTAAAATATTCTCTTCCACCAAAGAAAACACCCATTTGATACCAGGGGAGAATGAGATGCGTCGTGGTCTCTGCTGAGTTATACCTAACCCTCCTTCATCATAAGGGAGTGTAGGATCGAATATCGCAATACCAAGGCCCACCACTCTATCTTGGAAAGAAATCCATCCAAACGACACATTGCGAAGATATCGCAATAGATGGGTAATATAAATGACCGATAAGATCCCAAAAGAACGGATGCAATAAATCATAATGTCATCAGCAAAAAACAAATGGGTGGGAGAGCTGAGACCATAGAACACGAAAGAGAAAGATATGAAGAACTAGCGAGATTTAGGAGTGTTGCGAGATTTAACATTTGAATACTTGCGAGCGTGTCGCAAGTCATATCCGAAAATAAAGGACAACTTAGCTGTCATTCACTATGTAATGTCCTATATAAGAGCCGAACATGCTTAAGAGAAGAGAGATCTTTTTAGACGAGAGAGAAAGTTTTGAGGAGAGAGAAAGTTTAGAGTAGCAATTATATTCTTGATTTAACTTCCTTCTTGTAAAATTTCTAACTCAGTTAATAAAGAGATTGATTGTTGATCTTAAAGATGTGTTGAATATTACGAATTCTTGTGAGGGGTGTATTGTAGGATTTCCTGCAATTACATATGGCGCTAGAAACATGGACTGATTGAAGATTGATATTGTGATTTGAAAGAATTTGGAGTAATAGGGAAGGAATTTCATATAATTTTCAACAATTCACTAAGATTGAAAAATGGCTAGAAGAAGACATGCATCAAAATAACTAACAACTGTTAGAAGGAGTAGGAGACTTGATGGAGAAGGGAGAGACGAGATGGGGGAATCTTCAAGAATGAATACAAGGAACAATGAAGAAAATCGAGTTCAACCGCCAATTCAACGTACACCAATACAAAATAGAACCGTGGATTATGACAGAGTGAGTGTACATACTTGGCGATCAGATTCTGTAGATGAGATGGGAGAGAATAATAGCAATTAGGAGGAAATGGACAAGAGGAGAGAGACCAAGAAGTAATTGGAGGAATAATTCATGGAAATGAAGAGATTGCAGCATTAGAGGCATTGAGGCAAATAATACATGAAGAAAGGCGGTTAGAAGCAGAAGAACGTGCGAATTTGACAAGGCAAAATCATGAATTAAGGATGGAAAACATGAGATTACAAAATAGGAGGTCAAGAAGCACTACAAGATCAAGTTCAAGATCAGTTAGAGAAGAAATAAGACAAAATTTGCCTATAGAAAATGTTAATGAAGAAACTCGAGAGGGAATACAAAATCCAGGTGAAGAACGTCGCGAAGGAAGAGAAATAATGGAAGATCGTTATATCCAACGTGCTGAAACTCTTCAAAACGGGCAAAATGATAGAAATCAGGGAAATAGACACCGCCAGGGGCGAAATAATCAAGATGGCGAAGAAAACCAAGAAGAAGGAAGGAGAATATTACATGGGAGAGAAATACAAATAAATGAACGAGTAATTGAAGATGAAATTGAAAGACATTATACTGAACAAGCACATCTAGCTCGCGAGAGGGAAAGACTAAGAGATAAGTGGAAGAACAAGCAAGAGGCAATTGAATAATCATGCGAAAATGAGCGAAATCGCAACAATGTTAATATCAATGAAGAATATGATAGAGTACAACGGAGAACTGAAAGGCGGCAAAGAGGAGAAAATTAGAGATATAACGGTGTGCGAATTCATGAAAGAAGTGAAAGAGAAGATCGCCGAGAAAGACGAGAAGAAAATGATGAACAATAAAGTCAAAACAGAGATGAACGCGGAAGAAGAGAGGCGGAGTTAAAAAGACCAATAGATCCAAATTCTGGTATAAATGAACAAATTTTGAGAGAGTTAGCGGAAATGAGAGGAATGATAAATAATAAAAGAGAAGGAGGTAAAAGACAACTGGATGAATCCATAGAGGAAGCTGCGAAAACTCCATTCACACAAGAAGTAAAATTAGGAGGAATACCCCCAAAGTGCAATTTACTGCGTTAACCAAAGATTTTCGATGGAACAACTTGTGCAGTACAACACATCAAAGCTTATGTGAGATGTATGTTACAATGGGAGAATCATGATGCAATATTGTGCAAATATTTTGCATCAAGTTTAACAAGACAGGCCTTAAAATGGTTTAAAGGTTTGCCAAAGAATACTATAACATCTTTCAACCATTTACAAGCTATATTTTTAGGGGCGTATATAAGTAACAATTCCTCGCGACCTGGCATTGAAGATGTATTTGGGTTGAAGCAAAGGGTTGGCGAAAGCTTGAAGCATCTAACTGTGAGGTGGAAGACAATGTGTAGTGATATGGCTGGTCGTATGGACGAAAGATATCTCATTCTGTCATTCATCAACGCTATGTTCGCAACCAATCTGTTATATATTCAAATTTTCAGAATCAAGAATACGATCACAATGACTGAGTTGCGAGAACTTCAAGAGGAGTATATTGCTCTTGAGGAAAAGCAAAATGAGATGGAATCATACCCCATTGTGAACATAAGTTCAAGAGCAGCGAATGCAAGCTTGTTACCCAAGTTAATAAATACAGTGGCGAGCACCTCGCAAGGGCAACAAGAGAGGATAATGGATGATAATCAGCAAAAGCTAGTAGCTATGGGGAGTCGCGATCAAGAAGAATTCGAGAGAGAGAGAAACTTCTATAGCCGTGGTGGAAATAACAAAATCCAAAGACTTGATCAGCCGCAAGAAACTTATGGAGGTCAGAGACAAAACTATCACAGAGGACAGCGAAGTCACAAGATAATATGGGAAGAAATCAAAATGCCACCTTTGAATGCTAGTGTGGAGAAGATATGGGAAGTTATAATCCTAATGGAAAACATACCCTCACCATGGAACATGGGGAGTGAACCACCTCCAAGCTACAGAAGTAATGAATTTTGCTCTTATCATCATTTCCATGGACATACAACAAATGACTGCAGAAATATAAAGAGAATCATTCTCAGGATGATATATCAGGGAAAATTAAATCACTTTCTATTAGGACAAACGCAAACTCAAGCATTACCACCTCCTCCAGATATTCGCAAAGAGAACATAGCAAAAGAAAGAGAAATATTTGTGATTGAAATTGGTGCAAAGGCAAAGAATCTGTTTTGTAACTCTATCGTACACTCATACAAGACGATTGAAGATTTTCACGATAACACTCTCAGCAGGGTTTTCGCAAGAGATGCCGATGATAGAGAAATAATGAATATTGCGAAGACATCGCCATCGGAAGAATGGCAAAAAGGACTATCTCTTTTACCGCAGAAGAAGTACCTGAGGGTGGAGAAATGCACGACAACCCATTAGTTGTAAGATTGGAGATTAACCCAAAACCTAGCGAGGATGAAGATGATGAAGCCGAGAATTCATGGGAAATCAACAGAATTTTGATCGATACTGGAAGTTCCGTGAATATTCTTTTTTATCATACTTATAAAACTATGGGAGGGAAAGATGAAGATCTAATACCTTCAACTTACAAAATCTATGGTTTTAACGGTACTGCAAATAAGCCTAAAGGAGAAGTTCATATGTGAATTCCCCGAAAGGATTATCCTCTCGAAATTTTATTATGTAGTTGATGTGGAATCACCATACAACGCATTGATTGGACGACCTTGGTTACATGAGATTTTAGGTGTGGCATCGACTTTCCATCAATGTATCAAGTTCCCTCATCCCACTGGTGTTGGCATCATAAAAGGAGATTGGGTTGAAGGAAAGAAGTGTTATGAAATTGATATAGAATCTTGCGAAGAAAGAGATGCGAAGAAGAAGAATTGGAAACACAACATCAAAGAAAAACAAAAAGGTGAAAGATTGATGGTAGATGTAATAGAACAGAGAGAAGAAGAAATGGTGCGAAACCAATATATGATGAAGATAAGAAGTGGCGAAGGCTTCGCAACAGACAAGAAAATGACAGAAAAATTCAAAAATGCAGAGGCAGAAAGTAGCAGAAATAAGAGACTTAAAGAATGAATATACTTGTTGACTGCCGAAGTAGAAATTGGGAGGTGAAAGAAAAATGTATGATTGGTTTGATTTAAAAAAAAAAAAATTTATTATGAAAATTTTTCTTATGAATAACAGAGATGAGATTGCGAAAGAGAGTTGATATGCAGAAGAAGAAAATATATTTTATGAATGATAAAGATGAGATTGCGAAATTACAAAAGAACTTCTACGCAGAAGAATCAACAAATTAATCAGACAGAGGCGAACCAACTATGGCGTACACCCTAGTTCGCGAAATCAAAATTTCGCAAGAGGCAAATGTAAGACCTAAAGTACGTCATAGAAGGGGGTACCTATTGCATGGCTCAGGGAAAAGGTTACACCGCCCCTGGAACCCGAGTCATGGAGAATTGGGGTCAATAAAGCCCATCCAGGGGAGGTACCTTGGATTTTCAATCTAAGCTTATGACTTAGATTGGACGACCGAGGGTCTCTTCTAAGGAGTCAGCATTTGACCAAGGCGCCGAGGTACACGGTTGATCCAAGAGTGCCTGGGGCATTTGAAGTGTCTCGGCCATTCTTGGCAAGTCTTGGCTTATGCTGCACTCGGCCCGAAGAAAACTCCACTTAGGGTACAGTCTCGTAACCATAAGCCCTATAGGCAAAAGGGATAAGAGGCTGCGAAAATAACTAGTTGTTGTTAAGACCGGATGGGAGGATCTAGCCCTGTATGGCAGAAGTACGCCTCCTTGAAGGGGCAACCAGGGGGAAGATAAGGGCGGCACCCTCCATTAGGGAGCTGATAAGTGTCTTAAAACGCAAATGTCATGAGGCTTTATTTTCGCAAGAAAATTTAGGCTTGTCATATTTGTGTGACAATCCTGAAGAGGCAATAATACAAAATACAAAGATAAGACGAGATCAATGGGTCAGTACATGAAAGTGTAAGGACGTCCTGCGATTTCGTCGCAAGACGACAATGTCATGGGGCTTTATTTTCGCAAGAATTTTTAGGCCTGTCATATTGTCGCAACAAAAATTTCAAAGAAAAAGTTAAGGCAAGATCAATGGGTTTTTGCATGCAAATGCAAAGACGTCCTACGATTTTGTCGCAATGACAAGAGGTGGCGCAATAAGACCTTTAACTAGGAAGGCAAAATAAGACCACATAAGAGAAAAAGAAAAAGGAAATCTTGGAAGAAACCAAGATTTCCTTACTTATGAAAATTCAGCAAAGCAACAATTTGCGAGATTGAGGCATGACTACATATCACTATTCGAAAGTAACTTGCTTAATCTCTCATTTGAATGCAAATAACAGAGGCAAGTATGGGAATGTATAGAATAAAAACATGTTATTTGTCTTCATATGATAGATTTACGCGCTCATAAAATGAAAGGTTGATAATATATTGATTAATTATATTGCAAAAAAGAATTGCTCTTTTAACATGTGCAGAAAGGAACAACAAAGTTAGAACTTGTATTTGAAGATCCAAGAAATTCGCAGCAAAAGATTACAAAAATAGAAGATTAAAAGAATGAATGTACATATATTACAAAAAGAGAAGGAAGAAAATAGAACTATTTCTCGATTGATTCCTCTTCTTCATCATCATCATCAAATCCTTCTACTTCTTCATCTCTATCAGATTCCTCTTCTTCACTAGCATCGCTGTCAGAGATATCCAGAGAAGGCACATTCTTGGGGATTTCTTCAAGAAGGCAAGGATATGCAGAATGAGGGATACTATTGTCATCGCAGACCATTTTAATAGTCTGATTGCGAAAAAGAGTAGCATCATTCTTAAAATTCGCAACAGTAATCTTTAGTTGCTTCTTCAACCTAGAATATTTATCATCTCGAGAAGAAAGGTTCTTTGCGAGTTGCTCCTTCTCAGACTCAAGTTCTTCAATTCTTTTACGAAATCTCTCCTCAGCTCCTGCGAATATGTGACAATGAATCAGCAATTTAACAACAATTTCATGAAAGACAAACAGTTAAATAGAGAAGAGCAATTAACAACCTTCTCTCGTCGTAAATCATATCCCTAACCAAAGCCGTATGCTCAGCTTGAAGACTAACGTTAACACCTAAATTATTTTTGGCATCATCTAGAACTTTCGCAGCCCAAGCGAATTCATCGTCATTATTTATGAGAAGAAGGGAGCGAATTTGATTCTCTCTTTCGCTAAGTATAGCATTTTTGCGGGTAGATTCATCTCGTTCAATTTGAACCTCAAGAAGAGTCTTTTGGAATTTCGCTAATGCTTGAGCACCTTGACTAGCGATGCGATCTTTATCATCTATGAGATCACTGATTTTGGTTCTTAAAGTATTAATTTTTTCTTTAGAATTAAGATAGAGATGCTTAAATTGGTTGGCTAAGCCTAAGCTAGATCTATGATCAATTTCTAAGAGGCGAAATTTGGATTGAAGTTCATTTAGAGGGAGAGATTTAATCTTGTCATTTGAGAAACTATTCAAAGAATTGTTGAGGTGATCAAGAAGGGCATTGTTATCCATAGGGTCAGGGAACGAGTGAAGAAGAATGGCTTCATCAGAAAGATTATAAACGTCTGCGAAAATGGTAAATCAGATGAGGGAAGATAATGAGAGAATAAACCAAAGAAAAAAAGAAAAGTCTCATACCATAAAGTTGTTGGTTGGCACTTTGAAGACTAGAAATCTTATTCTTCTGAGTGGAAGAATCAGCTTCTAATTGCTTAGTTTTCTCGCGAAGAGTAGCAGCTTCAGTTTCAAATTCTTCATTTCTCTTGCGAAGAGCAGCAACTTCAGTTTCCAATTATTCATTTTTCTTGCGAAGTTGAAGATTCTTCTTTTCGAGAATACTGCGCCTTTTCTCAAGATCTGAGGCAACAACGAAGGAAGCTCTCCCGGACTATAAAGGAAAGTAAAGAAATTATCAAGATATAACTTAAAATCAAAATTATGAAGAAACAAGGGAACAAAGACATACCAAGGCACCAAGCGAATTTAGAAAGCTAGGAGTCACTGATCTGGAAACCCCATGAAGAGAATCATCACCCTCTAGTAAAGAAGCACGTACTAGAGAGACGATCATCTCCAATCCCTTGCATGGAGTCAGAGAAGATGCTGGACAGTTGTGCCATAGAAGATTCAGTTGGAAAATCCTCCTTTGCGAGAGAAGTATCAACATCATCATTATCTTCATCATCAGAGCTTTCGCTGGACTG
This sequence comes from Papaver armeniacum, assembly GCA_023531295.1. Classification (NCBI taxonomy): domain Eukaryota; kingdom Viridiplantae; phylum Streptophyta; class Magnoliopsida; order Ranunculales; family Papaveraceae; genus Papaver; species Papaver armeniacum. The sequence continues at coordinate 276,365 of JAJJWW010010975.1, forward strand.
AATCTTTCGTTTCTTTGAAGGTGGGGCAGTAGACTTCTCCCTGCGAAGAGAACCTTTACCATTTCCTTTGGTCTTCGCAACCTTAGAACTTTCTTATTCTTCAACAACTTCAACACCAACCTTCGCACACGAATGAAGATAAGAAACAGAGGCAACAATATTGTTAAAAATAATAAAGAAAAATATTTCTTACTTCATCCGTGATCGAACGGAGTGCTGCTAGGGTACTTGCCTTAGCATTTATTTTGTAGCTCTTTCTCAACTTGATAATCTGAAAATTTCGTAAGATTAATAGGTATAAAAAGGAGTGAAGATTATAAACTGAGCGAAATTTAGGAAGCATACCTCTTTTGATTTCTCAGGCCAGTTAAAAACCCAAGGCTGATAATTGGCGAGATTCGCAGGGAGCACATTTGAACCTGAAATATAAGGTCCTTTCAAAACTAGCGGAAAGACGCACCATCTGTCGTCTTTGGAATGACGAGGAACATTGTTCTTGCCAGAATTCCAGTCGATATCGTGCATAAGTATTTTATCGCTGGCAACATTTTCTCTTCTCTTCAAGCGAGCACCCCAGCGAGTTCTATCATTCTTCATGTTTATTATTTCATAGTTTTCGAAGAAGCTCTCTACTGTATAATTTTCAGCGAATATCTCTAAGTCCTCAAATTTAGGATTCCTGAATTCTTTGGGATAAAGAGATCCCTTACCAGCACCACGGTTGGTGAACTCAAGCATTAAGCGGATACAATCCCCACTCAATTGGTAGATGGCTCGCGAGAATTTCGCATGAGCAAGAATTTCATAAAATAAGGGAAGATCAGGGTCATAGAGAGGAATGGGAAGACCAGCGAGAATCTGACCTAGCAAAATTATGATTTCCTGATCATCACAACGATGATCAGAAAACAGTTTGGCAGAAAGAATGGATTTAGATTCTTGATTGGGAATGGTGGTTAACGTGAAACCTTTATCTTCAAAATCTTTTTGCACTTTGTCCAGAGAAGTTTCATATTGGAGGCATTTTCAGAGTATGGGAATGAAGATAAAGTCGAAGATCAAAAGAAGTGAAAAGAAGAAGATTTACAGCAGCAGAAGCGGAAGTTACAGAGAGAGATTAAAGAAAAGTTGTAGAGAAAATAAGAAAGAAAGTAAAAAAAGAAGAAGAAAAGAATAAGAAAAGTATATATAGAGAAGGATTCTCGAAAAGATAAACACATTTGATGCGAAGAGTAGACGTGAACGGTTCAGAAATAACAATTGAAAAAGACGTGTCAAGAAATGGATGGAGGAAGAGATACGTGTAATAAATTCTGCGTAAAAGTACATAATCATGTCAATACAGAAAAATATGAAAAAATGAACAACTGAGGCATTTTGAAAGTACTAATTCTCATGACATTCTCTCCTTCGCAGAGAAGACATGAGAAGAGGCAAGATGTAGGATCAGAATATCGCAACACCAAGACCCTTGCGAAATCCATAAACGACACATTGTGAAGATATCGCAGATGAGTAATATAAATGACGCAATCGATGACGATAGCCTGAACACGAGAAAGATATGAAGACCTAGCGAGATTTAGGAGTGTTGCGAGATTTAACATTTGACTACTTGCGAGCGTGTCGCAAGTCAGATGCGAAAATAAAGGACAGCTTAGCTGTCATCCACTATGTAATGTCCTATATAAAGAGCCGAACAGGCTTAAGAGAAAAGAGATCTTTTTAGACGAGAGAGAAAGTTTTGAGGAGAGAGAAAGTTTAGAGTAGCAATTATATTCTTGATTTAACTTCCTTCTTGTAAAATTTCTAACTCAATTAATAAAGAGATTGATTGTTGATGTTAAAGATGTGTTGAATATTACGAATTCTTGTGAGGTGTGTATTGTAGGATTTCCTGCAATTACAGGGAGACTACACATCTACATCTTCTCTGAAAGACTTTCTCGATCAGAGGTTTTATGGCATGCGCTTTCACGCTTAGAGACATGAGTCTCGATACTCATCCGATTGCCGGATCCGGAGTAATTATCGAAATTGCTCAAGTATTCATGAGATGTGCCGTGGCCTCACTGGGAGACTACACATCTACATATACTCGAGAGACTGACCTTCTCGTCAGAGATTTATGGCATGAGCTTTCATGCTTTAATGAGAGACTTGGGCCTCAATACTCATCCGATTGCCGGATCCGGAGTATAATTTTATAATTTTACCCTTTGTCGAAAATACACCATCTACATTAAGTCCCCTGCTTAGTGAGGAATAGTCATGTTCCTCAGTCAGCATTTGAATGGTGATTTTCCAGGTACAAATAGAAATAAGTAATTGAACTTAGTCATAAGATAAGACATTACCGGATTTCGACTGAATGAGCAAACCATGGTTTGAGCGGAAACCCCAGTGGCATAATAGAGCATCATCCAGTGAGCAAAATTGGTGTAGAACCGCTGATTCGATGGTGGAACCTTGGTTGGTATAGGATTTACGGGCCGGGCCGAAAGAGGAAATCCTTATGGAATTAGGTTTTGGAAATAAAATTAGGTATAAAAGGAATTAATTCCTTTTTTTATTTTATTTCTTCCCGCACGACCACCATCTTCTTCATCCTCCCATCACCTTCACGTCCGATCTTAGCAGGAGCAGGAATTTTTTTTTGCCGGAGCGCCACCATTCGTCCGACCGGAGCTAGCACCGTCAGGTCAACTTCCGGCCGGCACCGACCAGGTACGCAATTTTTTTTTTTTTTTGCTTTTGCTGATTTCATGAGTTGTTCATGTTGAAATTCTATACATGTGTATATATTAGCGTGAGTTTCGTAGAAAAACCTTATTTTATTAAACGTATGTTCGTTCGATCGTTAGTTTAAGGAACTAGCAACAATCCCTAACTTGAGAGAGATTTTTGTTTTTAAATAGACCTGTGTCCAGTGATAAAATTTTGTTTATGAGCTTTCATGGAAACCAAAACTTTATCTTAAAAGGTGTGAGCTTTGACAAAACCGAAATAAACCTCGTTTTAGAGAATAATGCTCATACGAAGGAAAAATTAATTTTTTTTTTATGCAGACGTGACATGTTATGCAAAAATATGATGACATATTTTATTCACATGAGTTTGTTCTCATTAGATAAAAGTTTGAGAATTTATGTGAGTAATTCACATTAATTATTGATTTATAAAATCGAAGCGTGGGTTCTGAGTAATCTTGAAACTTTGACAATGTATTTATGATGAAATATTGTCTTGGTGTAAATTTCATAGTTCAGTTGTGGATGTTCATACTATGAAAATTATGTCCATGATTTTATGAAAAATCAGTTTTGAAGATTAATAAAGCCTCGTTCGTTATTGCAGGTTTCAAGGAACGAACTAATTTTGGATTGTTAACTCTTGTGGCACAATCACTATTGTTAGTGGAATTGCAAAGATGTAAGAGTTAAGAATTACCATTTTTGTTGATGTCGTATTCCCATTTGCATGATTCCATCATCTTGCTGAAGCTTGTATTTAGACGACTGAAGCAAAATGTTGTGTGAATTTTATAGCTACTTGGCAAGAATGTCTGATTCCCAAGCTAATGATGCTTCCAGAGATGAAATGTGTGTAGACAATGATGTCTCTAGAGAATATGCATGCATGGATGAAACTTCCGTTGGCGGAGAGGAAGACGAAACACCTGGAATCAAGAATATTCCGAATATAGATGATGCATTTTTTGAGGTTCAGGAAACTGAAAAGCGTCTCAGATCTCCAACATATCGTCTTTTGATAAACACCATGACGGTTAATCAAAAGAAATTGGTGACTCCTCGAGCAGTTGTTCGGTTTTGTCTTGAACGAGGACTCTTCCAGGCTTCAATTATAGAATTCAAGCTCTCTCGACGCCCTTTAGAGAAGTTTTCCGGATGGTCAAGACACATGTTGGGATATCCTCGTGTTAGAGCTATGTTGTATAAAGCACAAGTTGTCAGGGCTATTCAAGCATCTGGAGATTTGTACATCTTTCATGATGCGTGAGGTCTTGTGGCCCTTCTTGCTCGCTGGTGTATTCTGACTCATACCTTTATATGTAGTTGGGGAGAGTTTACCATTACCTTAGAAGATGTAGTTGCTTTACTGCATCTTCCAATCACGGGTAATTTTCTGAAGAGCTTTCCACGGAGGAGAAAGCAGTTTCTAACATCTTAACAGCTGAGATGGAGAGAATTAGCAAGGCTTCTGGCAAAGGATGTTATGCTCACTATTTGACACACTGGTGGCCACGAGATGTTCCTCTCAATGAACCTGATGGTATGTTGTCTATCGCCGCTTTTTTGTGTTTATGGCTGTCTAAGGACGTGTTTGAAGACGCCGGGACTTTGTTAAAGCCATTTGTAATCCCTTTTGCCATTAAGATGGCTCAGGGTGAACAACTTCCCATAGGTAGCTTATTCTTGGGTTCTTTGTACTCTAACCTGGATTCCCTGGTCGTAGACTCTGGTGTTTCAAATGGCTTTATGAAGATTGAATGCTACGCCAATACGATGTTCCTCCAAGCCTTGATGTGGGAGCACTTCGAGAAGTATGCGCCTATTCCTCGTAGTATTTTGCAAGGGTTGACTGTTGGTGATTCTCGACGTATTTTCTCTGAGAGGGATAATGCCAGGATCATGCGTTGGTCCACGAAGCAAATTCAGTCCAAAACGCGCCTCATTGATGTATTAGACGATGAGTCTGAGTTCAACTTCCGTCCTTGGGTGCTGATTCCTCCTTATATTTCCCAATTGACAACTTTCAATACTGAAGAGAGTATGACTTTAAAATCTGGTGCTGACTTGAGCGATGGCGTAAGATCCTTCATGTTGAGCTGTACTCCAGGTCATTTGATAACATCAACATATGAAGACTTTTCAGTGGAGGAATACAACATTGATAGAGCATCCCGTTAGATGGGTATGGATCAATGCGTTCCAACTTTCCAGAGGAGCAAACCATCAATGGAACAGCTCAAGACTTGTTTAGACCGTACCCATGTCGAAGGAAGCTCTTATTGGTTCCCTTGTGCATGCCGAATTACGTATGTAACTCCGGGTTATACTGATTTTTGGAACCAGCAATTCGAACGTCTTCATGATTTCGTAGGGGTTAGTCAACCTTTGGTGAAAGAACCTCCTTCTGCTGATATGATTGCTTCTCGACCCAGATTGAAACCCATCTCTGGTGGTGATAATCAAAAGACATCTCCAGGAGGTTCACCAGTATGTATCTTTTACACATTCTCCATAAAATTAAAATAATTGCCTTTGATTATCACCTTAATTTCTTTCCTGTAGGACGGTCGTGCTGTGAGACCTCATCTTGAAGTGAATTTCTCAGAAGCAGAAACAGTTGTTCACGGTGGAGAAGGCAGAAACAAGAATTGTAAGTTGTTGCCTAATACCATAAAGTCCCCGGTTATTTCTTTGGTGAGTTGTCGACACTTTTCCGCTGTAACTTCTTCTATCCGAATTATTAGGATCATGAAACCAATATTTGTTATTTGGTTACAGAATTTTGCTCCGGCTAGTATTGATGGTCTTCAATTCTCTGTCGCTGGGCAGACAATCTCTGATTTGAGCGTTGAAGAAGAAAATGTTGTGAGTACTCTGCCTCATAGCCAAACATAAATGCCTCATGTTAAAATACTAATTATTTGAGAATATGCCCAGGAGGATGTTGCCATGGAGGTGGAGAGTGCTGATACTCGGTCATCCTCCGAGAATAGAGGCGAAGGAAGTTCCAAAGATTCGAAACCGAATGAAAATGATGAACCTCTTGATGTTGACATGAGCAATCCCAACTCTTTGAACACTTTGAAGACCCCCCAAGTAAGCACATATCTTGTAACCTCTTCATATAAATATGAAATTTTTGATTTGTGAGTGAATGAATGAGAATCCATGTGAGTGTACAAGTAATTTTGGAGAAATATGTCGTCAGAAAATTTCAGATTTCAGTTTTTAGCAAAAACACTGTAAAACCTTCATCTGACGTCGGATTTTCATGATCCGCATATGTATCTTCAAGCCCGGAAAATTTCCAAGCTTTTTCAGAGAAGCTTTTTGAGTTTTGAGCACGTTTAGGACCTGAAAAAGGCGAAACAGTAAACTTCCAGGAGACTTTCAGAACTTTTTCAGATTGCATTTTGCCTGATGTTTTGACCATATCTCTTTGCTCGTTCATCTATTTATTATGAAATTTTGACACATTGTAGAGGACATCCATACAAAGATAATGGTATATAACCATCCTAAGATTCCTTGTAGATTGCTCCCAGTTCGTCTTTTAGTACAGAGTAGAGTACAGTTTTTTCAGACGAAGTTACCGTAAACGTATTTTCATGACTTTCGTGCTATTTGCTCGTGCCTTGAGTGTATAATGATGAAATTTAATGATGTCGTATTGATTGTATGCTGTATTTTATAATCTCAGTTGGTTTCATGCTTAAACGACTCTAACCTCATGTAATCTTCGTATTAGGTGTCAAATACCGAAGTTGAGGATATTGAAATCAATGAGGATAACCCGAATTGCCCTGGAGCTGTTGATGAAGAGACAACCATACCTGCACTTCAAGGCCATGAGAAGGTTGTCACTAAAGTTATGGAAACCCAGATTGTTACTGCTTCAGTAATAGAAGAAACCGAAACACCAGTAGAGAATATTGAAGAAGTTGTTTCCCAGATTGTAGAAGCTGCTCCAGTAATTGAGAACCGTATAGTGGTGCATGAATATTCAAGTGCAGGAGTTGCTTTTGATCATCCCTTTGATGCTTCACTCCCGTATCATGAACTAGTAGGTGGATTCAGCGTTCCCATTGGATATGCATGCTTGTACGAGAAAATATGGAAGAAGTTTGGTCACATAATAGTGGACAGAAACCCTGGGCGTGCTTATGCTTTAACGATGCAAGTAGGTATTATCTTGTGCGTTATAAGTGATATATGCACTAGGGCCAGAAGTACTGTGACTCCAGATATACTCTTTGATTGGGAGTTTAACTTGGAGAATTCAGAAAGACTTGGCTTTAATGTAAAGTGGCTTCGTAAGCAAATGAATGCTATCAAGGACTCATGTGAGAACAACATACCCTTTCCCAATGATGTTGTGATGGAGAAGGAAGACAAGATTGTCAGGCTAACTGAGGAGCTGAACAAGGAGAAGGCGGCTTTGCAGATCTTGAAGGATGCAGAGGCGCAAAAATCCTTTTTTGCTGATTTTCTTTTCATAATCTCTTGAACTTCTGAACTTCTGAGATATGTGAGGTTTTTATTTGGGTCTTGATATTGGCTAACTTTGGATTGGTAGATGATTGAGGATTTTCTTTTGGATTTGATAGAGATTTTCTTTTAAGTAAAATGAATCGAATTTTGATAAATTCTTTGAATTCAAATACTGATTGCAAGGATTGCAAACGTTTTGGAGGAATTAAAATACAACGAAAGAAAATCCTAAATACCAAATCTAGACGTCATGAGTGCTCAGACGTCCAGTACCTCGAATACCCAATAATTTCAGACAAATGCCTTAAGCCAATTCTCGTGAATTACTGGCAGGGTTCTGCCATCTATGTTGATCAGTTTGTAGTATCCTCCGGTTATGGACCTAGCAGCCATAAATGGTCCTTCCCAATTAGAGCTCCTTGCAGAATGGAGATCTCGTTTAGTCGCCTTAAGAACCAAATCCCCTTCTTTGAATTTGTTGGGCTTAGTAGTTCGCTCCTTGAATATTTTTTGCTGATTCCATGGTTGTGGCACGTATGGACACTCGTGTAGAGGAGAGTATCCAGCATATTGCCTGTCGTGCTTAGCCATGTCTTCAGCAATAAACCTCTTAATATAATGATCAATATGGAGATGCTCTGAGCGTAACCATTTGTTGTAATACTGCTGAGGTGAGACTATCCACTCATAGCTTTTCGTAATTGCTAAGTTGTTAGCAGAGAGAAGTCCCCGGACCAGAGCAGTATGTTTCAACATTGGTATTATGGCTGCATGAAGAGGAATAAGACTTGCCTGAGTACGGAACCTCTTGATGAAAGAATGTGCACTTTCTCCGAGCTTCGTGTGAGTTCGTCAAAGCTTTAACTTCTTCCAAGTGCTCGAATGGCGGAATATCCTCCATTTCTTCTGAGTCAGAGCTTTCTGCAATAGCAGGACATGTTGAAGGTGTTGGAGTTTTCTTTCCAGCGTGGATCCAAGTTCGTCCAAGAATCATGTCATATCCCGGGTCTTCTCGAATTATGTAAAACTTAGTCTCAGTGCAAACTGAGTTTTCTGTAACTTTGAGATTGATGTAGCCATATGCATCTCTGGAAGTCCCTTCGTGATCCCTGATTGCCATGGGAGCATGAGTAGCTTCTTGTCGAGTAATTCCGCCGCTCCGAGAGTTTTCAGAGGAATGATGTTGATGGCGGCACCGACATCAATAAATGCCTTCCTGAATTCATTTCCTTTAATATGCACTGCGGTGAGCAGTCCCCAGTCATACATTTATTTGTCAGTGGTTGAAGGTTCAGGAGGTACTTCTGGAATCAATAGGCGTTTTCCAGATACTATGTGGTTCAAAGCCGTGAACATGTCTCCTCTTTGCGCTTTCGACAGATAGAGTAATTCACAAACATGCTCTATCAATGACTGAACTACTTCTTTGACTGGTGCTTCAGAAATGGAGAAGGTCCTGACCGGGAGGGGATCTCTGTGTACTCCTTCATCCCCCAGATTAAGTTCTTCTGACTCAACATTTTCTCTGAATATGTGTTTCAAGACTTTGCAGCTACTTGTGGGATGATTGACGAACCTGTGGAAGCGGCAGTAACGAGGATTTTCCATGTCTTCCTCAGTTGGGTCTCTCCTGATATATGGCAATTTGATTGCACCATCTTGGATCCAGGCATCTAATAGTTCGAGCACTTCTCCAATGGGGAGAGGAAAGTCATGTGCATCTTGATCAGGAGTCTCTGTATGCTGGCTAGGAGCCCGTGCCTCTGGTTTGTCCTTCTTTTGCGTCTTTGGAGGAGTTGAAGTATGCTTGTTCGGGGTTTCATCCTTGCGCTTGCTCCCTTCTGCAACAGCGTTTGTGGAGGGTTGCAGGTTGTATTGGTTGTTGATCAGACGTCTGCTTCCTCGAGTATCTCGCAATTCTTCAGTCTTTGTAGGTTTTGCTCTTTCCAATAGAGCAGGTGCAGTGGTTGCCGATCTCTTCGCGGCTTCATGAAGCTCTGAGAAAGTCTGGAATCGAAGATTTTACAGTAGAGCCCTGCAGATCGAGAGCATGCCGTTGATGCAAAAATCTACCGGCTGTTGCTCCGATACATTTGGGTCATGACAATCCAAGGCTTGAACTCTGAATCTCTTCACGTAATCATTGGGGATTTCACTGAACCTTTGAAACATTCTTCCAAGATCGGAGAGAGTGACTTGCTCTGACACGAAGAAGTACTTTCTGTAGAAAGCATTAATTATTTCTCCCCAATTGTTAATAGTCCCTGGTGCGATGTTGTTGTACCAGGTGTATGCCCTACCTTTTAAGGATTTTGAAAATTCCTTGAGACGAACAACGTGGTTGTGTTCATGTTCTCCCAAGGCTTCCAGGAAACGAGAGACATGTTCTCGAGCATTGCCAGTTCCATCATACAGGGTGAAAGTTGGGGAAAAACGATTTGCTGGTTTTTACGGAATTGAAGATTCGACTGTGTGGAGACTCCTTGAACCGACCGAAATGTTGAACCTTACACAGATGCACTGCAAGAAGGGAGTGCTTTAAGTTCGAGAGATCAATCTGTAAGACTCCGGCCTAAACCAAGAACAATGGCCGTTCCAGAGTCAATTCGGTTACAAGAGAGGATGGGTTGATCTGTAGGATTGAAGCTGAGAATTGCGTGAGATCAATGGTGATCTGAGATTGTAGGTGTGTTGTGAATTCAGCGTAAGAATGCTCTGAATGATTGAATTTTTGCTCGGTTGAGAGTGAATGCTCGGACGATGAGTTCGTGTAGACGAAAGATTGTCTGTATGAACTTGCCGAGAATTTCTTGTTTGGACGAATGTTCGAGTGTTCGAATCTTGTCCTTTCAATCAGGATTCAGAGACATTTTATAATGCCGGAGTTGAAAACACCATGATCCCATGAAGTGTGACAGTTTGCTGGAATCAGAGAGTGGGGAAGTGCGAAATCGTGTTAAAACCAGTTGCACATCGTGCGGAGACTTGGTTAATTTTCCACCCACTACTTTGCTGACTCTTCCAACTGATTGCACGACTTGCTCACATTCTCATCGTGGGTGAACACACGTGCCGTAGACCGCCAGACCAAAACCCTAGTTAATATCCTCCCATGTGACACGATTGATATCTCGTGATTGTGGAGTCGATTCTTGACTTTGTGGGACGATGAGTCCATGTATTGTTGAATTGAACATGTTTTGCAAATGTTCGAAATTCATGAATCAAATATGTCCATTTGAGACGAGGTATTATTATGTTGATTACCTAAGATGAGCAAACCGTGTTCTTTGAATTGTCGAATAATATTGATAATTGAACCGATATTCTTGAATCTGAGCAAATATTCTTTGGTTCGAGCAAATATTGCTAGTCTGAGGAATATTGATGGTTCGAGCAAATATTGCTAGTCTGAGGAATATTGCTAGTTTGAGCAAATATTGCCGGTTTGAGCGAATGTTGCTCATTTGATGAATTGCTGGTAGCAGGACCAAATAAAATATTAATTTAAGATACTCGACATTCTTTGGGTCGAGTAAAATAAATAAAAATGTTGATCATGGAATCAACATAAAATTATCAGAGTATTTGAATCTGCTCAGAATCATGTTTCTGCAGAGCTCTGGATTCAAAAACCCTAATTTTACTGAAATGATGATTTATTGCAAATCAATCTGCAGAGTGAAGAAGGGACCGGCTACATGGGATGACGAGACCACCATGTACGCCCAGATGCTCGAATGAGCAAAAATACCAAAGTCTCTCAGAGGACCAGTTGGTGAAAGAATGATTAAATCTTTGGTTTAATCATTTATTGAAATAATGCTCGTGTGAGCGACAAATAATAAAACCTGGTCATGAACTGAGGAGGAACCGACCAAGAGGTCATGATACCGGCTCTTGGTGGCCGTGGTACCAATGGATGGTCGTTCAAGCAAAAACTTAATTGTTTGGAAGAAGTTTGAACCTAATATGAGCAATTGAGCAAATTAGGTTAAAATCATTAAAACATGCGGGACCGGCTGTTTGCAGGCCTTAGAGCCACCCTTGGTCGGTCAAGGGGATGTGCTCGTGTTACCATAGTGTCTGTGTCTCAGTCCTGAGAATTTCAGCATTTTTCGATGCGCATTTGAGCAACATTCTGAGAAAATATACAGAATCCAGGGTTTTGCTCTAGTGGAAAATTGATTTTTAACCACTTTCTAAGATTTAAGAATACAACTGTGATAGCAAGAACTAAACATTGGTGCAGTGGCACACAGTCATTTAAGTGGAGTAAAAAATTAAAAAATAAAACTTGTCTCTAAAACAATTATTTTCTTATGGGGTATTTTTGTAAAAGTACAGAGTTTAAAGAACCACTGTGAGAGCAAATGGTTCCTATAGCCCTAGATTTATCCTGACCTCTCTCTTGATGAAACTTTATCTCTCTCTCTCTCTATCTCTTTGTAATCTAACATGTACGCCTCTCTCTTCCATCTTTTCCATCTCTTCCACTTCAGATGAAACTGAAACTACCAAACCCTAACCCTGAAGCTACCAATCCATCACCCCGAGTACACCACCACTACCATCTTCTTCTTATACATCTCCTTTCAGTCACCATCAGCACATGACCACCGACAACTTAATAATACCCAAAAACCCTAAAACCAAATCTCATCTTTAAAGTTTCAGATTCTCGACAATACCAAAAGAAAGAAAAAAAACTTCCAGATTTCTTTCCCAACCCTAGATTTCAAATGGCCACGAGTTTCGTTTTTCTCTTCCTCTCTCTGAAAAATTCTAGGGCGTACTTTTGCTTCATGGCGGAGATTGCAGTAACTAATACAGACACTTCATCTCGATTGCCGGTTAGTCTCGATCTCTCCCTCTCTTGTACTGCGTTCTATGAGTTTAATTTTGATTTTATTCTAATTCGATTTTGTTTGGTTGAATTACAGAGGAGAAAGAAGAGATATCTAAAGTTTCAGTTGAATCTGATGATGTTTCAATTGGAAAAATCAAGATATTAATAATAGTAGTCCAACACTACTGCAAGAAGAAACTCCCGTTGGATCTAATGATATTGGTTCGAATTATGATTTTGAAGAAATTAGACCAGTAATCAAAGGAAATGTATTCCTAAGGTTCCAGGAAATTTTAAAGTTGTTGATCTGAGTTTGATTGGTAACTTTTTTCCACAAATTTTTTGTTCCATTTTTATACCTAGTTCTTCATTATTTAGTAATTTGGTATGACAATTTCAGGATTTTTTTCTTTCAAGTATGACAATTTGGTATTTTAATATTTGGGTTAGATTTGATTTTTTTTATTTATTCTAAATGTCCGATTTTTATGATTCACAAAGTAATTTGCAGAAAAAGAATTCATTTTTATTAGCTTCTAAGGTCCCCATGGATGCAGATGTATGTGTGTTTTCTACTTAGATTGGAGTGGCCGACTTTCCATACACACATTAGCAAATGATGTTTCTTGTTAACTATTTGTTGAAATGCTTGATAGAAAATAATGTACAATTTTGCTTTGGTTCTAAAAGAATCCATGTGTTTATATAAAAACTAATGTCTGGCCTTCAGTTGTGTATCATAGGTGTTGAACCAAGAGTATATGGTAATGGAGTTTACACAGGGTTGAGGAGTTCAGGTGAGGGTTACATTACATTCTTATTGAATTTTTTCAATGATGGTTGCAAATTATTATTGATAAAAAATAAAGTGAAATGGGCCTTTTCTGTGTGTAAATTTGGTCGTTGTTCTATCCATTTTCTTTTAAGAAGTAGTGGGAAATTTTGAATTAAGTATTGGAATTTCAGACATGGGATTCCGATTAAGTTTTTTCATTTGTGTTACTTTCCAATCAGTTTCTTACTGTCTCAAAATGACTGACTAGGAAATTGGCGAGATCATGTCGAGATGGAAAAGCACTTGCATGGCAGGCGACAATTACAAAACTCTGACCATAGCAGGTAAATTGTGAGTTCTAGAGATGCACATGCACACAATACAATGCATATAGGCTATTGAGTTTGCGGGTATGAAAGATAAGTTTTTTTTTGTTCAATTCTACGAAGAATTTTTATAAATAGTGAAAGAGAATTACAGAAAAATGAGATGCCTGTACGAAGAATGAGATGCCTGGATGAAAAAATTTGTCACCTATTGCGAGGACCGAGCTGGAGAAGTATATATTGCGTCCCTGTCTGTTTCTCTCGTGTCTAATGTAACTTTTTTGGGTCAAATTGCAGCTGTGGTGAGGACTAGCGTCCATTAAATGAGTTACTCATCTTGCAGCTCGGATCCGAGCACCCTAACGGCCGTTACAACATTTCTTTATGTAATATTTTTGGTAGTCATTGGAACCATGAGAAAAAAAGGTTTCCACAAGGAGCAGAGACTGAATTGGTATGCTATGCTGTTAATGAAACTAGATTTATTCAACTTTTTTTTTTGAATTCTCCAGAAAACTAACAACACTTATTAGTTACCTCTTGGCAGGTCTATGTGAATAAAGGAGAGCAACATAAGAGAGCTAATGAAACAGAACCAAAGCAAGCTGTGTTGCGCAACTCAGGTTCGTTCTCTTGATTATTTAACATTACATAAAACTGATTTTGCAACCTTTCCGATTTTTATGATTCACAAAGTAATTTGCAGAAAAAGAATTCATTTTTATTAGCTTCTAAGGTCCCCATGGATGTAGATGTATGTGTGTTGTCTACTTAGATTGGAGTGGCCGACTTTCTATACACACATTAGCAAATGATGTTTCTTGTTATGTGTTGTAGATTTTAGGTATTATTGCATAAATTTTTTGGAATATATGTTGCAAGTTTTGGATGAATAGGCCGATGACTTTTGAACTAATATAGGATCTCTCTTTTGCATGTTTTTGATCTATAACTGATGCTCTTGGGGTTATCTACACCAGCTTGACCTCACCACAACAGCTAGCAGAATGAATTCCACATGGTGGTGATCCTTGCGGAGGCACTGGCTCGTCTGTTACTAATTTGTAAGTATTTTTCAACCTTCTCTGTTTCTATAGATCTATTTAGTATTATTGGTGTACTGAGTTCCTCTTTGTTTTGCTTTCAATTAACTGAATGGAAATGTAGGATACAATTTTCAAGATTTAACTTTATTTGAAGGAGCTGTAAGCACTATCGACGAAATCTATGTGATTTCTCTTCCGTTTCATGTAGATTTTTTTTTATTTTTTATGAAGTGTGTTTATCATGTTTCTGCAAATGCATGTCGGGATTTAAGCAGAGTTAAATGTAGCCGTTTAGCATTCAACTTCATTAATTTGTGCCACTGGAACTTTATATAACTTTTATGCAAACATTGATTCACGCTTATGTTTATACCTTTTTCCTATTTGATGGAAATTTCTCACCATAAATGACCGTCTTGTTTAAGCTTTTGGAGCATCACCGTATATATCTACAAAGCCATTGTTGTATGCTTCGTGATATGCTTGTTGTTTACCTTGGCCTTCTCTTTTCATAGACTAATGCAGCTTCTTATTATGTTGATTAGGTACTTGTGTTTCGCATTGTAGGAGTTCTTGGATACACTCACTGGATCCTCTTCATGGAAGACATTGTGACTTACAAATTCAGTTACTTGAATTCCCTGGATATGGTGCGTAACCTACAAATCCCTTAGTTGTTTTTCCCTTAGAAAAAACATTGTCAGTTTATAGTTAGTTAAGGCTAAGGATCTGTAAGTGATTCATTACTTGAATTTATGATAACAGGTGTATCTGAATGATCAGTTTTCGATCTGGATCCCGAACACCAAATTAAACTCAGTATACTATCAACCAGAGTATTCCCTTCCTTGTTCATGCACAATATGTAAGTCAATTTTCCCTTCCCTTATTTTCTCGGGTGACAGTTTCTGAACCAATGATCAGTTTTTGATTAGGTGTAAAATTATGCACCATTTATAAAGTTTGACAGTTCCAATATAATCGACTAGTATAGATCTTAACCTTTCTAGATGAGATATGGTCATCCTTGGTGCTCATTGTTGTTGTTATTGCTGTTGTAGAACACTCGAGCAGCCTACCGCGATGTATCTTTTATTTTTTCCAGTGTCATTGACTAGTAGTATTGTGGCCATGTATTTGCGAGATGTGCTTTAACGAAGTATCCTTTGTGTTGGAGCCCTTTTTCGGGTTTCAAGTGGAAGCTTACTTCTTCACAAAGGAGGATGAACTGTTGCTGGTATTGCTCTTGCGCACATGCTATTCAAAGAATTCAATCTATACTAGTGTTGTTTACCGATTTGTTTTTGTTATGTTTATACAATTGAAGTTAGTGAGTGTGTTTTGAAAGTTTTGATATGTTGAACTGGGGTAATACTTAAATGTTCAAGTTGTAAATGGAATCCACCTTTTAATATAAACGTTAACTTTGTTTCCATATAATAATTTTAATTTTAATTTTGATATCAGTTTTAATTTCAATCCATTTTTTTTGTAAAATTATCAATATAAACCACTGTGTCTATCAGAGTCTTATCAATCTTATTAACACACTGATGGAGAAAGTAGTGTTTTTAAAGATTTCAACATTTGTGAGAAACAGTCGTTTTGGAAAAAACCACTTCTAATTTACAACTGATAGGAACAGTCGTTTTTAATGATATCACCTCTTGTCCTGACAGTGGTTTAACTTCCATTTTCCGCTGAAACTATGAAAAATACATGAGATGATGAAAAATGATAAATAAAACAGGGAATTGCAAGGTGTGGGACCGATCACGGCTAGGGCATGGCCGGATGATTAACAAGCATAGTCCCACACTTTCCCAATTTTATGTGATTTTATATATTTTATATATTTTCTCTGATTTGAGGGAAATTCCATGAAACTGGAGAGTTTGCTGAAATTAGGGAATTTCCATGAGATGAGAGATATATAATAATAATAAAATAGGTAATGATGGAGCGTGGAACCGGCAATGGCCAAGGCATGGTCGGCCGGCTAAAGGGCACGGTCCCAAAGCACTCTTCCCAATTTTATGTAATTTTCATGATTTTAGGAAATTTTCATAAAATCAGAGAGATTTGTTTAAATCAAGGTATTTTGTTGAAATCAGGGAGTTTTCATGGAATCGGGAAACTAAAACAACAAATAATAATAAAATAATAGACGTGTGGGACCGGCTAGGGCATGGCCGGCCAGCTAGAGCGAGGTCCCACGAGTTTTCCTAATTTTATAATAATTTTCATGATTTTAGGGAAAATTCATAAAATTAGGGAATTTTCATGGTTTTAAGGAAAATTCATAAAATCAAGGAATTTTCATAATTTGAGAGAAATAATAAAATAATGGGAACGTGAGGTGTGGGACCGGCCACGGCTAGGGCATGGCCGGCCGGTTGGTGCCCGGTCACATGAGTTTTCCTAATTTTATAATAATTTTCATGATTTTAGAGAAAATTCATAAAATTAGGGAATTTTCATGGTTTTAAGGAAAATTCATAAAATCAAGGAATTTTCATAATTTGAGAGAAATAATAAAATAATGGGGACGTGAGGTGTGGGACTGGCCACGGCTACGGCATGGCCGGTCGGCTGGTGCTCGGTCCCGCGATACCTTTCCCTAATTTCATTATTTCTTTGATAAAATCATGAGATTAGAGAATTTCCTTGAAACGAAGGAGATTAGCTCGAACGAGAGAATTTTCACGAGATCGGGGAAAAATAATAAAATATGACAAAATATAAAATTGGGCGCGGGACTGGTCACGGCATGACCAGACAACTGATGAGCCCAGTCCCCTGGCGCCTTTGCTAATATTTTATTATTATTTTTCCTTCCTATTTTGCATAGGTTCATCGTTCATTCATATTTTTGAAATGCTCGTTTGCGCATTCAAATGATGGTCTGTGCATTATTGTTAAGTACACTTGAACCATTTTAGTCGGGGCTTATTCGATGCTCAGATGCCTGCCTCGTTGAATATTTATCACTAACCCATGGAATTCTGCTGGGAAGAACCACGAATTGAAGTGACGAAATATAACGAAGAATCGTAGAATATTGCTGGATATTCAGGCGATTATAGATAATTAACTGATGGTTCTATACTAGCATGGCTTATTATCTATGAGCATTAATTATCTGAGGGTCGAGCAATATGAACTTGCTGGAGAGTCATATTCTTCTTGTATAGTCAGGGAAAACATGGTTGCATCCTAAAGACGTTATTGCTCTATACTAGCAGACATGTTGTCTAGGAGCCATCCAATCTTGCGATTCTATACAGTATGAGATGCGCCGTGGTCTCAGTTGGGAGACTACACATCTACATCTTCTCTGAGAGACTTTCTCGATCAGAGGTTTTATGGCATGAGCTTTCACGCTTAGAGACATGAGTCTCGATACTCATCCGATTGCCGGATCCGGAGTAATTACTGAAATTGCTCAGTATTCATGAGATGTGCCGTGGCCTCAGCTGGGAGACTACACATCTATATATACTCTGAGAGACATCCTTCTCAGTCATAGATTTATGGCATGAGCTTTCATGCTTTAATGAGAGACTTGGGCCTCAATACTCATCCGATTCTTAGGATCCGGAGTATAGTTTTACAATTTTACCCTTTGTCGAAAATCCACCATCTACATTAAGTCCCCGCTTAGTGAGGAATAGTCATGTTCCTCATCAAGCATTTGAATGGTGATTTTCCAGGTACAAATAGAAATAAGTAATTGAACTTAGTCATAAGATAAGACATTACCGGATTTCGACTGAATGAGCAAACCATGGTTTGAGCAGAAACCCCAGTGGCATAATTGAGCATCATCCAGTGAGCAAAATTGGTGTAGAACCGCTGATTCGATGGTGGAACCTTGGTTGGTCTAGGATTTACGGGCCGGGCCGAAAGAGGAAATCCTTATGGAATTAGGTTTTGGAAATAAAATTAGGTATAAAAGGAATTAATTCCTTTTTTTATGTTATTTCTTCCCACACGACCACCATCTTCTTCATCCTCCCATCACCTTCACGTCCGATCTTAGCAAGAGCATAAAATTTTTTTTGCCGGAGCGCCACCATCCGTCCGACCGGAGCTAGCACCGTCCGGTCAACTTCCGGCCGGCACCGACCAGGTACGCAATTTATTATTTTTTTTTTTTTTGCTTTTGCTGATTTCATGAGTTGTTCATGTTGAAATTCTATACATGTGTATATATTAGCGTGAGTTTCGTAGAAAAACCCTTATTTTATTAAACGTATGTTCGTTCGATCGTTAGTTTAAGGAACTAGCAACAATCCCTAACTTGAGAGAGATTTTTGTTTTGAAATAGACCTGTGTCCAGTGATAAAATTTTGTTTATGAGCTTTCATGGAAACCAAAACTTTATCTTAAAAGGTGTGAGCTTTGACAAAACCGAAATAAACCTCGTTTTAGAGAATAATGCTCATACGAAGGAAAAATAGATTTTTTTTTATGCCGTGACATGTTATGCAAAAATATGATGACATATTTTATTCACATGAGTTTGTTCTCATTAGATAAAAGTTTGAGAATTTATGTGAGTAATTCACATTAATTATTGCTTTATAAAATCGAAGCGTGGGTTCTGAGTAATCTTGAAACTTTGACAATTTATTTATGATGAAATATTGTCTTGGTGTAAATTTCATAGTTCAGTTGTGGATGTTCATACTATGAAAATTATGTCCATGATTTTATGAAAAATCAGTTTTGAAGATTAATAAAGCCTCGTTCGTTATTGCAGGTTTCAAGGAACGAACTAATTTTGGATTGTTAACTCTTGTGGCACAATCACTATTGTTAGTGGAATTGCAAAGAGGTAAGAGTTAAGAATTACCATTTTTGTTGATGACGTATTCCCATTTGCATGATTCCATCATCTTGCTGAAGCTTGTATTTAGACAACTGAAGCAAAATGTTGTTTGAATTTTACAGCTACTTGGCAAGAATGTCTGATTCCCAGGATAATGATGCTTCCATAGATGAAATGTTTGTAGACAATGATGTCTCTAGAGAATATGCATGCATGGATGAAACTTCCGTTGGCGGAGAGGAAGACGAAGCACCTGGAATCAAGAATATTCCGAATATAGATGATGCATTTTTTGAGGTTCAGGAAACTGAAAAGCGTCTCAGATCTCCAACATATCGTCTTTTGATAAACCCCAGGACGGTTACTCAAAAGAAATTAGTGACTCCTCGAGCAGTTGTTCGGTTTTGTCTTGAACGAGGACTCTTCCAGGCTTCAATTATAGAATTCAAGCTCTCTCGACGCCCTTTAGAGAAGTTTTCCGGATGGTCAAGACACATGTTGGGATATCCTCGTGTTAGAGCTATGTTGTATAAAACACAAGTTGTCAGGGCTATTCAAGCATCTGGAGATTTGTACATATTTCATGATGCGCGAGGTCTTGTGGCCCTTCTTGCTCGCTGGTATATTTCGACTCATACCTTTATATGTAGTTGGGGAGAGTTTACCATTACCTTGGAAGATGTAGTTGCTTTACTGCATCTTCCAATCACAGATAATTTTCCTGAAGAGCTTTCCACGGAGGAGAAAGCAGTTTCTAACATCTTAACAACTGAAATGGAGAGAATTAACAAGGCTTCTGGCAAAGGATGTTATGCTCACTGGTTGACACATTGGTGGCCACGAGATGTTCCTCTTAATGAACCTGATGGTATGTTGTCTATCGCCGCTTTTTTGTGTTTATGGCTGTCTAGGGACGTGTTTGAAGACGCCGGGACTTTGTTAAAGCCATTTGTAATCCTTTTTGCCATTAAGATGGCTCAGGGTGAACAACTTCCCATAGGTAGCTTATTCTTGGGTTCTTTGTACTCTAACTGATTCCCCGGTCGTAGACTCCGGTGTTTCAAATGGCTTTATGAAGATTGAATGCTACGCCAATACGATGTTCCTCCAAGCCTTGATGTGGGAGCGCTTCGAGAAGTATGCGCCTATTCCTCGTAGTATTTTGCAAGGGCTGACTGTTGGTGATTCTCGACGTATTTTCTCTGAGAGGGATAATGCCAGGATCATGCGTTGGTCCACGAAGCAAATTCAGTCCAAAACCCGCCTCATTGATGTATTAGACGATGAGTCTGAGTTCAACTTCCGTCCCTGGGTGCCGATTCCTCCTTATATTTCCCAATTGACAACTTTCAATACTGAAGAGAGTATGACTTTAAAATCTGGTGGTGACTTGAGCGATGGCGAAAGATCCTTCATGTTGAGATGTACTCCAGGTCATTTGATAGCAGCAACATATGGAGACTTTTCATTGAAGGAATACAACATTGATAGAGTAGCCCGTCAGATGGGTATGGATCAATGCGTTCCAACTTTCCAGAGGAGCAAACCATCAGTGGAACAACTCAAGACTTGTTTAGACCGTACCTATGTCGAAGGAAGCTCTTATTGGTTCCCTTGTGCAGACCGAATTACGTATGTAACTCCGGGTTATACTGATTTTTGGAACCAGCAATTCGAACGTCTTCATGATTTCGTAGGGGTTAGTCAACCTTTGGTGAAAGAACCTCCTTCTGCTGATATGATTGCTTCTCAACCCAGATTGAAACCCATCTCTGGTGGTGATAAGCAAAAGACATCTCCAGGAGGTTCACCAATATGTATCTTTTACACATTCTCCATAAAATTAAAATAATTGCCTTTGATTATCACCTTAATTTCTTTCCTGTAGGACGGTCGTGTTGTGAGACCTCGTCTTGGAGTGAATTTCTCAGAAGCAGAAACAGTTGTTCACGGTGGAGAAGGCAGAAACAAGAATTGTAAGATGTTGCCTAATACCATAAAGTCCCCGGTTATTTCTTTGGTGAGTTGTCGACACTTTTCCGCTGTAACTTCTTCTATCCGCATTACTAGGATCATGAAACCAATATTTGTCATTTGGTTACAGAATTTTGCTCCGTCTAGTATTGATGGTCTTCAATTATCTGTCGCTGGGCAGACAATCTCTGATTTGAGCGTTGAAGAAGAAAATGTTGTGAGTACTCTCCCTCATAGCCAAACATAAATGCCTCATGTTAAAATGCTAATTATTTGAGAATATGCCCAGGAGGATGTTTCCATGGAGGTGGAGAGTGCTGATACTCGGTCATCCTCCTAGAATAGAGGAAAAGGAAGTTCCAAAGATTCGGAACCGAATGAAAATGATGAACCTCTTGATGTTGACATGAGCAATCCCAACTCTTTGAACACTTCGAAGACCCCCCAAGTAAGCACATTTCTTGTAACCTCTTCATATAAATATGAAATTGTTGATTTGTGAGTGAATGAATGAGAATCCATGTGAGTGTACAAGTAATTTTGGAGAAATATGTCGTCAGAAAATTTCAGATTTCAGTTTTTAGCAAAAACACCGTAAAACCTTCATCTGACGTCGGATTTTCATGATCCGCATATGTATCTTCAAGCCCGGAAAATTTCCAAGCTTTTCAAAGAAGCTTTTTGAGTTTTGAGCACGTTTAGGACCTAAAAAAGGCGAAACAGTAAACTTCCAGGAGACTTCCAGAACTTTTTCAGATTGCATGTTACCCGATGTTTTGACCATATATCTTTGCTCGTTCATCGGATTATTATGAAATTTTGATACATTGTAGAGGACATCCATACAAAGAGAATGGTATATACCTATCCTAAGATTCCTTGTATATTGCTCCCAGTTCGTCTTTTAGTACAGAGTAGAGTACAATTTTTTCAGACGAAGTTACCGTAAAACGTATTTTCATGACTTTCGTGCTATTTGCTCGTGCCTTGAGTGTATAATGATGAAATTTGATGATGTGGTATTGATTGTATGCTGTATTTTATAATCTCATTTGGTTTCATGCTTAAACGACTCTAACCTCATGTAATCTTCATATTAGGTGTCAAATACCGAAGTTGAGGATATTGAAATCAATGAGGATAACCCGAATTGCCCTGGAGTTGTCGATGAAGAGACAACCATCCCTGCACTTCAAGGCCATGAGAAGGTTGTCACTGAAGTTATGGAAACCCAGATTGTTACTGCTTCAGTGATAGAAGAAACCGAAACACCAGTAGATAATACTGAAGAAGTTGTTTCCCAGATTGTAGAAGCTGCTCCAGTAATTGAGAACCGTATAGTGGTGCATGAATATCCAAGTGCAGGAGTTGCTTTTGATCCTACATTTGATGCTTCACTCCCGTATCATGAACTAGTAGGTGGATTCAGCTTTCCCATTGGATATGCAGGTTTGTACGAGAAAATATGGAAGAAGTTTGGTCACATAATAGTGGACAGAAACCCTGGGCGTGCTTATGCTTTAACGATGCAAGTAGGTATTATCTTGCGCGTTGTAAGTGATATATGCACTAGGGCCAGAAGCACTGTGACTCCATATATACTCTTTGATTGGGAGTTTAACTTGGAGAATTCAGAAAGACTTGGCTTCAATGTAAAGTGGCTTCGTAAGCAAATGAATGCTATCAAGGACTCATGTGAGAACAACATACCCTTTCCCAATGATGCTGTGATGGAGAAGGAAGACAAGATTGTTAGGCTGACTGAGGAGCTGAACAAGGAGAAGGCGGCTTTGCAGATCTTGAAGGATGCAGAGGCGCAAAAATCTTTTTTTTGCTGATTTTCTTTGAATAATCTCTTGAACTTCTGAACTTCTGAGAGATGTGAGGTTTTTATTTGGGTCTTGATATTGGCTAACTTTGGATTGGTAGATGATTGAGGATTTTCTTTTGGATTTGATAGAGATTTTCTTTTAAGTAAAATGAACTGAATTTTGATAAATTGCTGAATTCAAATACTGATTGCAAGGATTGCAACATTTTGGAGGAATTAAAATAAAATGAAAGAAAATCCTAAATACCAAATCCAGACGTCATGAGTGCTCAGACGTCCAGTACCTCGAATACCCAATAATTTCAGATAAATGCCTTAAGCCAATTCTCGTGAATTACTGGCAGGGTTCTGCCATCTGTGTTGATCAATTTGTAGTATCCTCCGGTTATGGACCTAGCAACCATAAATGGTCCTTCCCAATTAGAGCTCCTTGCAGAATGGAGATCTCGTTTAGTTTCCTTAAGAACCAAATCCCCTTCTTTGAATTTGTTGGGCTTAGTAGTTCGCGCCTTGAATATTTTTTGCTGATTCCATGGTTGTGGCACGTATGGACACTTGTGTAGAGGAGAGTATCCAGCATATTGCCTGTCGTGCTTAGCCATGTTTTCAGCAATAAACCTCTTAATAGAATGATCAACATGGAGATGCTCTGAGCGTAACCATTTGGTGTAATACTGCTGAGGTGAGACTATCCACTCATAGCTTTTCGTAATTGCTAAGTTGTTAGCAGGGAGAAGTCCACGGACCAGAGCAGTATGTTTCAACATTGGTATTATGGTTGCATGAAGAGGAATAAGACTTGCCTGAGTACGGAACCTCTTGATGAAAGAATGTGCACTTTCTTCAGGCTTCTGTGTGAGTTCTGTCAAAGCTTTAACTTCTTCCAAGTGCTCGAATGGCGGAGTATCCTCCATTTCTTCTGAGTCAGAGCTTTCTGCAATAGCAGGACATGTTGAAGGTGTTGTAGTTTTCTTTCCAGCGTGGATCCAAGTTCGTCCAAGAATCATGTCATATCCCGGGTCTTCTCGAATTATGTAAAACTTAGTCTCAGTGCAGACTGAGTTTTCTATAACTTTGAGATTAATGTAGCCATATGCATCTCTGGAAGTCCCTTCGTGATCTCTGATTGCCATGGGAGCATGAGTAGCTTCTTGTCGAGTAATGCCAGCGGCTCTGAGAGTTTTCAGAGGAATGATGTTGATGGCGGTACCGACATCAATAAATGCCCTCCTGAATTCATTTCCTTTAATATGCACTGCGGTGAGCAAATCCCAGTCATACATTTCTTTGTCAGTGGTTGAAGGTTCAGGAGGTACTTCTGGAATCAATAGGCGTTTTCCAGATACTATGTGGTTCAAAGCCGTGAACATGTCTCCTCTTTTCGCTTTCGACAGATAGAGTAATTCATAGACATGCTCTATCAATGACTCGAACCGCTTCTTTGATCGGTGCTTGAGTAAATGGAGAAGGTCCCGACCCAAGGGGGATCTCTGTGTACTCCTTCACCCTCGATTAAGTTCTCCGACTCAACCTTTTCTCCGAATATGCGTTTCAAGACTTTGCATCTACTTGTGGGATGATTGACGAACCCGTGGAAGCGGCAGAGAACGAGGATTTTCCATGTCTTCCTCAGTTGGGTCTCTCCTGACATATGGCAATTTGATTGCACCATCTTGGATCCAGGCATCTAATAGTTCGAGCACTTCTCCAATGGGGAGAGGAAAGTCAGGTGCATCTTGATCAGGAGTCTCTGTATGCTGGCTAGGAGCCCGTGCCTCTGGTTTGTCCTTCTTTTGCGTCTTTGGAGGAGCTGAAGTATGCTTGTTCGGGGATTCAGCCTTGCGCTTGCTCCCTTCCGCAACAGCGTTTGTGGAGGGTTGCAGGTTGTATTGGTTGTTGATCAGACGTCTGCTTCCTCGAGTATCTCGCGATTCTTCAGTCTTTGTAGGTTTTGCTCTTTCCAATAGAGCAGGTGCAGTGGTTGCCGATCTCTTGGCGGCTTCATGAAGCTCTGAGAAAGTCTGGAATTGAAGATTTTCTAGTAGAGCCCTATAGACCGAGAGCATGCCGTTGATGCACAAATCTACCAGCTGTTGCTCCGTGATATTTGGGTCATGACAATCTAAGGCCTGAACTCTGAATCTCTTCACGTAATCATTGGGGTTTTCACTGACCCTCTGAAATATTCTTCCAAGATCGGAGAGAGTGACTTGCTCTGACACGAAGTAGTTTCTGTAGAAGGCATTAATCATTTCTCCCCAATTATTAATAGTCCCTGGTGCGATGTTGTTGTACCAGGTGTATTCCCTGCCTTTCAAGGATTTTAAAAATTCCTTGAGACGAACAACGTGGTTGTGTTCATGTTCTCCCAAGGCTTCCAGGAAACGAGAGACATGTTCTCGAGCATTGCCAGTTTCATCATACATGGTGAAATTTGGAGAGGTATAACCTTTCGGAAGAGGGATCCTTTGCGTAGCGGCAGGATAAGGAGTCTGGTGACGATGGACATGTGATGTCTCGTCCTTTCCACGGTTCTCCAGAAGGTGCTCCAAATATTCCCGAGTAATGAAATTTGATGATTCTTTTGCTGACGAATCGTCTGCAGCTTTGCGGATTTCGTCGTCGTCCACTGTATGAATTGGGATTACTTCAGGATCAACATCTAAGGATTTCTCCTTTTCTTTCCCCTTTCCTTGAGTTTTCCCTGACATTGTATCAGTGAGAGCTTTCAATTGATTAAATAAATCCTTCTGTGCCGTAGCCATATCGGTTTGATTTTTTGCAAGAATCTCTTGCACTTTGATGAGATCGGCAATGGTGGGTGGTGGGTTTCCTCTGACTTCCTTAGGGTGTCGGCCGAACAGAGGATGACCTTCCGTGTTAGCGTGAGGAGGAGTAATGTCACCACCATCAGTGTTATTAGAGGCCGGAATTTTTTTCCGGGATATCTTCATTGTCGTTGCTAGTGCTAGCGCCGTTTGTGTTGGAACCTGTAACTAACCCAGACCTAAGACCATCCATCTTGTGAAATCGTGAGATTTCAACCGAGAGATTAATCTCTCACTGTGGTCGCCAATCGTAGATGGGGAAAAACGATTTGCTGGTTTTTACGGAATTGAAGAGTCGACCGTGTGGATAGTCCTTGAACCGAGCAAAATGTTGAACCTCACACAGATGCACTGCAAGAAGGGAGTGCTTTAAGTTCGAGAGATTAATCTGTAAGACTCCGGCCTAAACCAAGAACAATGGCTGTTCCAGAGTCAATTCGGTCACAAGAGAGGATGGGTTGATCTGTAGGAGGGAAGCTGAGAAATGCGTGGGATCAATGATGATATGAGATTGTAGGTGTGTTGTGAATTCAGCGTAAGAATGCTCTGAATGATTGAATTTTTTCTCGGTTGAGAGTGAATGCTCAGACGATAAGTTCGTGTAGACGAAAGATTGTCTATTTGAACTTGCCGAGAATTCCTTGTTTAGACGAATGTTCGAGTGTTCGAATCTTGTCCTTTCAATCAGGATTCGGAGACATTTTATAATGCCGGAGTTGAAAACACCATGATCCCATGAAGTGTGACAGTTTGCTGGAATCAGGGAGTGGGGAAGTGGGAAATCGTGTTAAAACCAGTTGCTCATCATGCAGAGACTTGGTTAATTTTCCACCCACTACTTTGTTGACTCTTCCAACTGATTGCACGACTTTCTCATCGTGTGTGAACACACGTGCCGTAGACCGCCAGACCAAAACCCTAGTTAATATCCCCCCATGTGACACGATTGATATCTCGTGATTGTGGAGTCAGTTGCTGACTTTGTGGGACGATGAGTCCATGTATTGTTGAATTGAACATGTTTTGCAAATGTTCTGAAATTCATGAATCAAATATGTCTGCCGAGACGAGGTATTATTATGTTGATTACCTAAGACGAGCAAACCGTGTTCTTTGAATTGTCGAATAATATTGATAATTGAACCGATATTCTTGAATCTGAGCAAATATTGCTGGTTCGAGCAAATATTGCTAGTCTGAGGAATATTGCTAGTTTGAGCAAATATTGCCGGTTTGAGCGAATGTTGCTCATTTGATGAATTGTTGGTAGCAGGACCAAATAAAATATTAATTAAGATACTGACTGCTGGGTCGAGTAAAATAAATAAAAATGTTGATCATGGAATCAACATAAAATTATCGAGTATTTGAATCGCTTTCAGAATCATGTTTCTGCAGAGCTCTGGATTCAAAACCCTAATTTTACTGAAATGATGATTTATTGCAAATCAATCTGCAGAGTGAAGAAGGGACCGGCTACATGGGATGACGAGTCCACCATGTACGCCCAGATGCTCGAATGAGCAAAAATACCAAAGTCTCTCAGAGGACCAGTTGGTGAAAGAATGATTATATGCTGGTTTAATCATTTATTGAAATAATGCTCGTGTGAGCGACAAATAATAAAACCTGGTCATGAACTGAGGAGGAACCGACCAAGAGGTCATGAGACCGGCTCTTGGTGGCCGTGGGACCAATGGATGGTCGTTCAAGCAAAAACTTAATTGTTTGGAAGAAGTTTGAACCTAATATGAGCAATTGAGCAAATTAGGTTAAAATCATTAAAACATGCGGGACCGTCTGTTTGCAGGCCTTAGAGCCACCCTTGGTCGGTCAAGGGGATGTGCTCTTGTCACCATAGCGTCCGTGTCTCAGTCCTGAGAATTTCAGTATTTTCCGATGCGCATTTGAGCAACATTCTGAGAAAATATGCAGAATCCAGGGTTTTGCTGAAACTAGGAAAAATACATGAGATGATGAAAAATGATAAATAAAACAGTGAATTGCAAGGTGTGGGACCGATCACGGATAGGGCATGGCCGGCTGATTAACAAGCATAGTCCCACACTTTCCCAGTTTTATGTGATTTTATGTATTTTCTCTGATTTGAGGGAAATTCCATGAAACTGGAGAGTTTGCTGAAATTAGGGAATTTCCATGAGATGAGAGAGATATAATAATAATAAAATAGGGAATGATGGAGCATGGGACCGGCAATGGCCAAGGCATGGTCGGCCGGCCAATGGGCACGGTCCCAGAGCACTCTTCCCAATTTTATGTAATTTTCATGATTTTAGGAAATTTTCATAAAATCAGAGAGATTTGTTAAAATCAAGGTATTTTGTTGAAATCAGGGAGTTTTCATGGAATCAGGAAACTAAAACAACAAATAATAATAAAATAATAGGTGTGTGGGACCGTCTAGGGCATGGCCGGCCAGCTAGAGCCCGGTCCCACGAGTTTTCCTAATTTTATAATAATTTTCATGATTTTAGGGAAAATTCATAAAATTAGGGAATTTTCATGGTTTTAAAGAAAATTCATAAAATCAAGGAATTTTCATAATTTGAGAGAAATAATAAAATAATGGGAACGTGAGGTGTGGGACCGGCCATGGCTAGGGCATGGCCGGCCGGTTGGTGCCCGGTCCCATGAGTTTTCCTAATTTTATAATAATTTTCATGATTTTAGAGAAAATTCATAAAATTAGGGAATTTTCATGGTTTTAAGGAAAATTCATAAAATCAAGGAATTTTCATAATTTGAGAGAAATAATAAAATAATGGGGACATGAGGTGTGGGACTGACCACGGCTAGGGCATGGTCGGCCGGCTGGTGCTCGGTCCCGCGACACCTTTCCCTAATTTCATTATTTCTTTGATAAAATCATGAGATTAGAGAATTTCCTTGAAACGAAGGAGATTAGCTCGAACGAGAGAATTTTCACGAGATCGGGGAAAAATAATAAAATATGAAAAAATATAAAATTGGGCGCTGGACTGGTCACGGCATGACCGGCCAACTGATGAGCCCAGTCCCCTGGCGCCTTTGCTAATATTTTATTATTATTTTTCCTTCCTATTCTGCATAGGTTCATCGTTCATTCATATTTTTGAAATGCTCGTTTGCGCATTCAAATGATGGTCTGTGCATTATTGTTAAGTACACTTGCACCATTTTAGTCGGGGCTTATTCGATGCTCAGATGCCTGTCTCGTTGAATATTTATCATTAACCCGTGGAATTCTGCTAGGAAGAACCACGAATTGAAGTGACGAAATATAACGAAGAATCGTAGAATATTGCTGGATATTCAGGCGACTATAGATAATTAACTGATGGTTCTATACTAGCGGGGATTCTTATCTAGGAGCATTAATTATCTGAGGGTCGAGCAATATGAACTTGCTGGAGTGTCATATTCCTCTTGTATAGTTAGGGAAAACATGGTTGCATCCTGAAGACGTTATTGCTCTATACTAGCAGACATGTTGTCTAGGAGCCATCCAATCTTGCGATTCTATACAGTATGAGATGCGTCGTGGTCTCATCTGGGAGACTACACATCTACATCTTCTCTGAGAGACTTTCTCGATCAGAGGTTTTATGGCATGAGCTTTCACGCTTAGAGACATGAGTCTCGATACTCATCCGATTGCCGGATCCGGAGTAATTTCTGAAATTGCTCAGTATTCATGAGATTTGCCGTGGCCTCAGCTGGGAGACTACACATCTACATATACTCTGAGAGACGACCTTCTCAGTCAGAGATTTATGGCATGAGCTTTCATGCTTTAATGAGAGACTTGGGCCTCAATACTCATCCGATTGCCGGATCCGGAGTATAGTTTTACAATTTTACCCTTTGTCGAAAATCCACCATCTACAACTTGGAAATATTATATATGAAGTCACCACCCAACTTAGGGAGTTGGGATCCAAAATAGACACTGGTCCAAAACAGAGAAAAAGTCCGGGAATCAAGATACGGGCTAGGAAGGTGTGAGGCACCTAACCCGTCCAATCCGAAGACCGGCCTCTACTTTACGATTGGGATACTAGGGTTTAGATTGCAAAAACATATAAATAAAATAAAATAGATTAATCGACTTTGTACCATTATCACCTGCAAAACACCAAAATATTAGATACCCACCCACGGTTGAATTATTTGATCGGAATCCAAAAGAAAATTAATATTATTATTAAAAACGGCCACCAATTATTACTTGGAAAATAAATCGATCAAGCATATTACCGAGAGAAGTTAACACTTGGGATATTATATTCAAAATAATGGTCGTCAGCGGAACCAAAAAATGCACATATCAAAGTCCTAGTCTAGTCTAGCTAACAAACCAACAATCATGCTATGGCCTTTTATGAAATCATGCTACATAGACTAAAAGAGCAAAATAAAATTAAATAACGATCGACTAACCTGTTTTCGTGTGTAGCAACAGAAATATTACTTAGATTAATTGGGGAAAAACCAACAATGAAGAACTTCCGTAAAATCGTACCCGTAACTCAAGATTTTAGCCCTTCTAATTTATTTTCTCCTCAATATCTCTTCTAATCTTCTCTAAATAATTCTGCCTATTGATTTTCTATCGAAATTCCTCCCCCTTGACACCAAAACTAGCTCCCTATTTATATTGTTTCTCCATTAACTATAACCATAGGATTAATTGACTTTGATCGGACTGCTCACATTAAAAACCTAAATATCATTTCCAAATTCATATATATTATTTTCATATTTAAAAAATTATTTTATTTCATTTACTCAATAATTATAAAAAATGCAGACATACAAAGAAATAATACAAAGCTTTTGGTTGGTAACCTAGCAACAAGCTGGGCTCCAACTCCCCTTTGAATAGCAACGCCTAATCTATTAAAAATGAAACTACCTAAGTCGCTACTAGCGTCATTGCTAACTAAACAATTCTTTAGACGCTTGAAAAAAACCAGAGTATCCTCGTCAAGTTCCCCTAAGGTAGAGAACGCTAGAACACCCAAACCATATCCATGTGCAGCACACTTGTCCAAGTATTTAGTACGTTTACGTGAAACCGCACTAGAAATTGTCTTACCGGGGACAAAAGAGCGGACACCATCACCAGTGAATGGAGAGACACCTGTAATATCCATACAAACATCTTGCTCATTTTCCCAGTTATTATAATTGCAAAATATATCATTTAATCCTTAGATTTTTGCGAACATGGAAAGACTTGGGAGCAAAGTTAAAAATTGTGTCGACATTTACTCTTGGGCGGGCATCACATTTTGGACTTAATGGACCTTGGTCGGTGGACTGCCATTTTTGGCTCATGTTTAACACCTAGTGGACGGTATTACATGGATTTATGAAATGTGACTTATTTCCATTTGCGACCAACTCCTAGTGACATGCTATCTTACTTGTGTAGGCATTATAACTAGGCTTCACTAATTCACTCACGACCAAAATTTAGATTGAGCTCGACACCTAACCCACTTCAGATACAATTACTTAGGATACGACTTTGCGGCGACAATTGCTATTTATGTGCAAAATTGGGGTGTCTACACATGTCAAGCTAGAATTATTGAGCAACACATAATTATAATTAAATGGATTATAACATATCTCTCTCTAAATTATTTACTTGAAAAGACCGAAATGCTCTAATGACATGGACTCAATATGATATTGGTGCCTTTTGTTTTTTAAGGGCCTAATATAATGATGACTTTGCCCTTTTTTGACACCATAGAACTGAAAATAATGATTTTTTTTTGTTATTTTTTTGTTATTTTGACTGACTAAAGGGGCCAAACATGATGACGACTCTGCCCCGAGTTATCTCTTACCTGACACTTTGAGAGAGAGAGATTGAACCTCTAAAAAAAAAATTCTCCTTAAGTTTTATGAGCGTTCGCCGCCCTTAGATAGATTTGAGCACTTACCTAGGTATGGTATTTCTTGGGTCGAGTAACACTTGTTGGGCCTGGATCATGTTGGCTGCCCCGATCAAATGGTTGAACAATTCTTTTATTCTGTATGAATCTTGGATCTTCTCGAAATTCCGCCTGCTTCATCTTCTTGAACACTATGTCTGAAAAATCATTCATTACCTTCTGATTAATTGCATTCTTGAACCTTCTGCTGGAAAATCATTCAATGTCTTCTGATTAATTGTTTCCTTGAACCTTCTGCTCGGAATATTATTTATTATCTTCTGATTAGTTTCTTTCTTGAATCTTCTGCTGGGAAAATCGTTCACTTCCTTATGATTAATTAATTTCTTGAACTTTATGCTGGGAATATCATTATTTGCCTTCTGATTAGTTGTTCCATCAATTTTCAAATTCAATAACACGTCCTTGTAAGAAACCGTTTTCTTAGGTAGAGGATTCGCCGTCTTGTCTTTATTTGGTGCAAAAATTTCATCTTCATGTGTTTTGAATCTCTCTTCCTTCTTATCATAGGCCTTGAACATCCATTGTGGTCTTAGCTGCAAGGGTTTCTCTTCTACTAAATTCACTACTTCTGTCTTCTGTTTTGGCACATTCTTACATTGTATCCATATTTTGGTCGTATCCATCTTCTTTCTCTGGGGTGCCTTTAAAGATTGATCTTCCTTTCTCCGATTGACAAATTTTACTTCTCTAGTCAGTTCAGGTTTTTCTTTTTGGTGGTTCCACAGTCCCCACGACTTGCCAGTATTCCCAAACACTTTATTTATACCGAGTATATTGTTTTCCACAAAATTTTTCCTAAAAACAAAATCTTTTTGGTTTTCTAGTTTTTTATATTTTTTTGAAATATTTTGAAAATTGGAAATAAAAGAAGACTTCTTTACAAATTCAGTTGATTCAAGACCCTTAATCGGTCGGATTAACTCAACATAATGAGTTAGAGACTTACCTGACTCAGCCTCTGTTGGGCTTACATTTTTATCCCTGAGATGAGGTGGCTTGTGAATGGTTTTGCTTCTTGTTACATTATGAACTCCATCGCCACCCCTAGTTTTAAACGGATTCACCCACCTAGACAAAGATTTATTCGTTAGATGTACCGGATCAGGCAAGATATTTGAGAGGTAGACTGTACTTGCGGGTGGTTGAACGGGATAAGACAAGATCTCTGAAATATGCACGGGCCTAACAAGCGTGTTCTGCTTTGGTAGAAGGTCAAAGATACGCACAGGCTCTGCTGGGAATCGGTTGGAATTTGGCACGTTCCTCGGTTGCTCAACTCCATAATAATCTGCCATTAATTCAGATAGAAAAACATGACAATTAGTTGAATTCGATGAATTCACAGTTTTTACCTGATCCGTGAAGAGCTCACTAATGTGAACATGTCGATTGACAACAGATTCTTGCTTGTAGATTGAGTCGGCTGAATTTGTATGGTTTTCTGCCAACATAAAATTGACCCTGGGTTCCGTTTTATGATACGGTAGTGGGTGTTTTTCCTCTGCAAAATTCCCCTGAGGACGTCCATATCTTTCCTGATTCTAGTTCTGGCTCTACCCCTGGTATGGTCTTATGGGTGATGCAAATACTGATGCAACTGGCATAATATTCACTTGATTTTCATCTGTAAATGTGGTCCTTCCGCAGTTTTTCCCGTTGGAGTCCTCCAGGTTAGTCAACCTTGTCATTCTGCCCGTGTCCAATGCATTTTCAATCTGTGAACCCGCCTTCCATAAAGAGTGTAATGTTGGATGGTAAGATGATATCAGTCGGTTCCAATATTCATAGTTCAAACAATTCAATATAATATCTACCATATCTTCTTCGGTTAAATTCTCATCGAGCTCTAATGACTTAGTCCTCCAACGTGGAAAGAATTTTGTAAATGCCTCATCGGGTTCTTGCCTGACCGCCTCTAAGTGTTTCCGAGTAAACTGAATTTCAAGGACCAACATAAACCGTCTCACAAACATATCGAGTCGAAACTAGACTTGGGTCTGTCTTCATCAGCCAATTTAAGGTCGTACCAGTCAAACTCCTCTGAAATAATTGTACTAACAACTCATCATTCATCCCTAATGGTTTCAAGTAACCAACATACATACGAATATGGATTTTCGGGCACCCAGTTCCATCATATTTATCCATATCCGGAAATTTGAAGCAAGGAGGTAAACGAATATCGGGATAAGGATATAGCCCATGTATATCTATTGTACCTCTATCCATTTTCTGTAGGGTCCTTTCGATTTGTTTGAGCCTCTAAGATAATTGTCTTTCTCGTGTTTTGGTCTCTGCCATTTCAACAAAATTTTCATCTTTAACCTCTTCAAAAATGTCTTCTTCAAAATTATCCTCTTTAACCACTTTATTATTATGGTTAATTTTATTATCCTCCATTTTATACCCATCATGTTTTCATGTGGACTCAGCAATAGCTTCGAGAGTAAACTTCTTGGTCTCCGCTTCCAATTACGTGAACTTGGCATCCAACATCTTTTGGAATTGTTCGCGCAACCAGGATAATGCCCCAGTGTCCACATTCATTTCAGATTCTATGGTCATGTTCCTGTTTCAAAGGACACAAAAAAAAATATATGGTAACACAAGGGTGCTTATGTCTCGGATTTTGTGCAACAATGAATGCAATTTAGAATTAATGCATGTGCATGCAGGTTCAACTAATTCTCGGGTAAGCTTGGGTTACCTTAGCAAAATATACCTCAGACGTAGTTATACTAGTCTTCTTTGGTACTGGGCTAAGGCTTGTGGTGGTTCAGCTGGTAACTCCCATAAGGCCCAAGGCATGGGTTCAGCTTACTAGCCACTTGTTTTCCTAAGAATCGGACGTCTGACGATGCGAAATGGAATGCAATGTGCAGATGAGTGCGTGAACGTGTGTGTTTGCAAATACCGAGTAGTGTCAAATCAAAACCCTAAAATCCCAATTATTTTTCGAGCTAGATTCTCAATGTCCCCAGCAGAGTCGCCACTGTAGATACCGTCGAAATCCGTTAAGATCTCTAAATATCTAAAATGGAAAATACACTTGGAAATATTATATATGAAGTCGCTACCCAACTTAGGGAGTTGGGATCCAAAATAAACACTGGTCCAAAACAGAGAAAAAGTCCGAGAATCAAGATACGGGCTAGGAAGGTGTGAGGCACCTAACCCGTCCAATCCGAAGATCGGCCTCTACTTTACGATTGTGATACTAGGGTTTAGATTGCAAAAACATATAAATAAAATAAATAGATTAATCGACTTTGTACCATTATCACCTGTAAAACACCAAAATATTAGATACCCACCCATGATTGAAGTGTTGGATGAATCCAAAAGAAAATTAATATTATTATTAAAAACGGCCACCAATTATTACTTGGAAAATAAATCAATCAAGCATAATACCGAGAGAAGTTAACACTTGGGATATTATATTCAAAATAATGGTCGTCAGCGGAACCAAAAAAATGCACATATCAAAGTTCTAGTCTAGTCTAGCTAACGAACAAAACCCTTCTTTATGCAGGCTACCAAAACATATGGATTCCTTTAACTTTTGACGTATGAAACCAATCAATACTCTCATAACAGATTCATAGCATAAAATATATATAGACTCATATGTAAACTTTTAATGGTTGGGAGTTGATTTACTGACTAACACCAAAGCCCATAAGTCCTGCAATTTAGTACGTGGGTTTATGGAACATAGAACACGATGGATCATTGAACTTTGGAAAGAACCACTTTTTGGGGACCAAAATGGTTCTTTGGAAAGAGCATACGTTATGGCCTTTTATGAAATCATGCTGCATAGACTAAAAGAGCAAAATAAAATTAAATAACGATCGACTAACCTGTTTTCGTGTGTAGCTACAGAAATATTACTTAGATTAATTAGGAAAAAACCAACAATGAAGAACTTCCGCAAAATCGTACCCGTAACTCAAGATTTTAACCCTCCTAATTTATTTTCTCCTCAATATCTCTTCTAATCTTCTCTAAATAATTCTGCCTATTGATTTTCTATCGAAATTCCTCCCCCTTGACACCAAAACTAGCTCCCTATTTATATTGTTTCTCCATTAACTATAACCATAGGATTAATTGACTTTGATCGGACTGCTCACATTAAAAACCTAAATATCATTTCCAAATTCATATATATTATTTTCATATTTAAAAAATTATTTTATTTCATTTACTCAATAATTATAAAAAATGCAGACATACAAAGAAATAATACAAAGCTTTTGGTTGGTAACCTAGCAACAAGCTGGGCTCCAACTCCCCTTTGAATAGCAACGCCTAATCTATAAAAAATGAAACTACCTAAGTCGCTACTAGCGTCATTGCTAACTAAACAATTCTTTAGACGCTTGAAAAAAAACCAGAGTATCCTCATCAAGTTCCCCTAAGGTAGAGAAAGCTAGAACACCCAAACCATATCCATGTGCAGCACACTTGTCCAAGTATTTAGTACGTTTACGTGAAACCGCACTAGAAATTGTCTTACCGGGGACAAAAGAGCGGACACCATCACCAGTGAATGGAGAGACACCTGTAATATCCATACAAACATCTTGCCCATTTTCCCAGTTATTATAATTGCAAAATATATCATTTAATCCTTAGATTTTTGCGAACATGGAAAGACTTGGGAGCAAAGTTAAAAATTGTGTCGACATTTACTCTTGGGCGGGCATCACATTTTGGACTTAATGGACCTTGGTCGGTGGACTGCCATTTTTGGCTCATGTTTAACACCTAGTGGACGGTATTACATGGATTTATGAAATGTGACTTATTTCCATTTGCGACCAACTCCTAGTGACATGCTATCTTACTTGTGTAGGCATTATAACTAGGCTTCACTAATTCACTCACGACCAAAATTTAGATTGAGCTCGACACCTAACCCACTTCAGATACAATTACTTAGGATAAGACTTTGCGGCGACAATTGCTATTTATGTGCAAAATTGGGGTGTCTACACATGTCAGGCTAGAATTATTGAGCAACACATAATTATAATTAAAACTTTAAGTGCATTAAGTTCAACACAAAGATCATCCGAAATACAAACCTTAACCATCCCAAAAGAGTGTTAAAAACTTAAAACAACCACAAGTCTTATAAACTTAAACTTTTAATATCTAAAACTTAAACTTAAAAACTTAAAGAGCAGGAGCAGCAGCAGAAGAACCACCACCGGGAGCATTTGCAGCATCAGCAGCAGCACCACCATCACCAGGAGCACCAGCATCACCAGCGACAGCAGCATCACATCAATAGCAACAACTTCTGCTTCAGCCATGGCTTGAAATTGAGCCATTTCTTCCCACATACCTTCCATAAATCCATGGCGATCCCTCAGCTAAAATCATGTTTATCCTCATCCTAGTGAACCTCATGACCTCATAAAGCTCTTCTAGTGCAAGCTTGTATATCAATGCGAGGGCTTGTTCAAGACGGGTTTCATGCCCATAAGCAAACTTATAGAGGCTTCTTTCTGGCACTGGTTGTGGTTCCCTAAGAATATCCTCCAAAGTGAGCTCTCGAGTGTAAAACGCTAGGTGTCCGAAGTCCATATCTACATAAATAAATAATCAAGTTAACAATCGGTACATAACTAAACATATGTAATCCGATTCTCAACAAGAAAACATACATGAGAGATTCAAACATTATTAATCGGTTTATGTGATACATATATAAACACCGATTATGGAAAGGAATCTGAAGAGACAATCTTAATCGGTAAATTAACAAGAACATAAAACCCGATTATGGGATCACATAGTTAAAAAAAAAAAAAAAGATTGTACCCAGAATCGGATTATTCTGAAGCACTTATAAACCGATTCTGGTGATGTATTTTCATATTTCGTTTCTAAACCTAGAATCGGTTGATGTTAATCATTATATAAACCGATTACTCTGCATGCTCTTCATGGTCGAAGAACAAAACCCAGAATCGGTTTATTCGATATGTCAACATATACCGATTCTGGGTGTAATCAGAGATTTTGATGGACGAAAATCGAAGATATAAACATGTAAATCAATGAAGAAATTGAATCATAGAATGGGTTGATGGAGATTTACCTTTTTATTGGTTGGATCGAAGATCGTTGGAGAAGATGATGAGTTTTTTTTGTTTTTTTTTTTGAATATGGTTTTGAGAATTTGGAAAGATTAGGATGAAAATAGAAAGTTTTTCTGATTTAGGTTTTTATGTTTTTGGATTTTGCTAAAAATGGTAAGGATTAGTATTTATATGAGATTGTTTTAGGAATTAATATGGGGGTAAATTAGTATTTATGAGAAGTTTGGTAGCCCATAGCAATTTGGTGTAGTGGGAAGGAAAATTTTATGGGCCCCAATTAAGTGGCACATGCCCCAATTTAGCTAGGTAAAAAATGAGTTAAAATTAACAAACAATGATTGTTGGAACCGGAATGGTCACAAATAAAAAAACATTTATATACTTAAATACCGTAAGTGCTCTCCATGAATCAATTTTTTTTATTTTTTATTCATGAACTCCATGAATCAATGTAGTCTTAAAGAGTCGCTCCACAAACTGAATCATGAGTGCTCTCGATGAATCAATGTAGTATCAATGTGCAAATGTGTATTCGTGATTGCAAGGGTATTAATTCCAGCAAGAGATCCCAGCGGGACATTTCTTTGCATGTCCTGCAACGAATTTACCGGTAGTATCAATGGGAAGTGATGTACTACCCTGCATGGTGTTTTCAGTTGCATACTTATGTTTTGGCATGGATCATGGATGATTCCTACCTTTGGGGCCAAAAATATTAAGTGCTAAGAAAATGAACTACGGAGAGGATGGTTAAAACCCAGTATAGCAACAATCACAGCAATACGAAACTGCGAAAACCAATACGAAACTGCGAAAAAAAGACCTTAAAAATGGAAATGTGATCACTCATGTACGATAGTTAGAATTTTTGGTTGGTCGGTCGGTCATTATCATACTAAATAAACAACAAATAGACTTCGAAAAGTTCTTCAACAATTTCATGGTCAGTTTTTTGTCTTTTTTATATTATGATTTTTTGATGTGAATGTTCTTCAAACAATAGCCTTCCTCCTCCCATCTTGCAACCCAATGCTGGCACCTTCATCATGATCCAATTCCTCATAAGATTTCCATGCTTAAATCAAAACTAAGCATCGAATTTCATTTGAAATTTCAAAATTGGCACCTTCTTCATGATCCAATTCCTCGGGGATA
The DNA here is from genome assembly GCA_023531295.1 of Papaver armeniacum. Lineage (NCBI taxonomy): Eukaryota > Viridiplantae > Streptophyta > Magnoliopsida > Ranunculales > Papaveraceae > Papaver > Papaver armeniacum. The sequence continues at coordinate 315,318 of JAJJWW010010975.1, forward strand.
TTGTACTATGAGTTCTTCTTCCGTGTTCATTGTTGTAGTACTCCCGTGTCTTTGATTGTGCAACAAATGAATATTTTTCTTTTCCATATTCTTTTCAATTCATAGGCAAAGAACTGTATTTTTTATATGAAAACAAACTTCATAAAAATCTTAATCAGTATTGAAGTTTTATATATGAACAAACTGAAGACTTTCATCAGTGCTTAGACATAAATATTAGGGATAATTGGACTTTGGTACCCAGGTTTAGACCAACATTAGGCTTTGGTCTAACATTTGTCCAACGTTAGTGCTTGGTACCTGGACTGGACGTTGACCCACATTGACTAGGTTAAGTCTCAACTTCCGTTAAGTAATTATTGATAAATTTATATAAAATGTAATTATTTAGTGAGATTATAATTATACCTTTCATTCTATTAGTATTTAGAGAAGTGGGAATTATATAAATGTCCCTCCTTCTCATGGACTTCAAAAATACCATTATCCTACAATAAAAATACCATTCTCTAAGGGTCCATTAAGAATTATGCAACATTACAAATTTACCCTCACCCTCATTCCAAATATATGCTGATATACGGTTTTAAAGAAAATCTTTTCTTTATTTTCATTTTTCAGATCTGAAACTTCTCTCTGCTGCTCTCTCAAAAATCTCTGCCACTACCACCGTCGTTTCTCCACCTTTTTTCGTTTTTGCCGCCGGTAACGATGATGGAGGATATCAAATCTGATATGAATGATTTTTCTTATTGATATGAAAGATTTTTCTTATTGGATTTCATTTCAAATATCTCTATTTTTACTGGTTGATGATGGTGGTGGAGGAGGGTATTGATTCTTCATTGCGTCAGTTGTTGTTGATGACGATAATAATAGAGGTGAAGGTCGTGGCGGTGGTGAAGGAGGATATCAAATCTCTGTTTTATTAGAAGAAGATGATGGTGGTGATGGTGGTGGTGGAGGAAGATACTAGATCTACAATGATGGTGGTGGCGGCGACGATGAAGGAGGTATGTATTTCAATCTATCAATATTTTATTAGAAGATGACGGTGGTGGTGATGGTGGTGGTGGAGGAAGATACTAGATCTACAATGATGGTGGTGGCGGCGGCGATGAAGGAGGTATGTATTTCAATCTATCACTGTTCACCACTACTAAAGATACAACATCTATTATTCAATTTATGATTTGTATTGAGAAATGAGGTTTTGATTGCTGGGGAAATGATTTAGAATGAATCTTGTATCTCTTGGTATAGAAGTATTACAGTACTGTTGATGTTTTTTGTGCTTATCATCCATTCTAAGAAACTATAATTGATAGTTTTGTGTCTGTTTTTGTTAGGGGGTGGTAGTGGATTTTGTTTTAGTAGTGAGGGTGGTGGTGGTGGTGATGACAGCATTGGTTGTGTATCAACTCATGTTGTTGATGCCTTTTTCAGCGGATCAACTACTGTTGTTGATCCCATTTATGGGATCAACTCCTGTTGTTGACTATATTTTTTATGGGATCAACTAATGACTTCTATTGTTTGATGTGGTGATAGATGATGTTATCGCGGAGATGATGGTAGTGGTGGTTGTGAAGGTGCTGGTGGTGGCTTTTGTTGGGATGGTGGAATCAACAATGGATATTGACTTATTTTGCAACTATTTTGGCTTCAGGAGCAGATTTGGGAACTACTACATTTGGGATTATGTATGTATCAGGTACTGAAATCACCAACAATGCATGATATTAATAATTTATGGGATCAGCTCTTACAGTTGATACCATTTTTATGGGATCAACTATTGTTGTTGATCCAATAAATGGGATCAACTCCTGTTGTTTACTCCATTTTTATGCGGTCAACTACTTTTGTTGACAGCATTTCCTTGGATTAGTATAATTATGCCTGTAGTTTAAATGCTTTGATTTTTATAGATGTAAATTCTTCAAAATGTTGAATTTGTGGTGCAATGGTAGCATGACTGATTCCACGTCAGATGATGCGTGTTCGACTCACGCCAAATTCACTCATTTGTATATGTCATTTTGTATCAAACTTTGGTTGTTGCAGGCCATAGATGGTTGTTCCAGAGGTTATATTTTGCAATTGTCAGAAGAGGTTATATTTTGTAATTGTCAGATAACGATTTGGATTTGAGATTTTTGATTCACTGCTCTAGCACGAAAGGGCTTGACGTGTTGAAGTTGATTCATTATAGCTTTTTTTTGCATCTTTTTTAGGTTTCATACTTGTTGGATATTTTTTTTTTAAATGCTTTTTTTGGTTTGGAGTTGTTATGTTTTGTAACGACATACATTCTGATTTGTTTTTATGAATGTTATTCTTGTGTTTCTTAAGGATATGTCAGTTTGCAGGTTCCAGGTTTATTGGTTTTTACAGGAAACATACTTATATAAATATGTTGATCTCATTTTCTGTGGATCAACTTCCATTGTTGATCCCACTTAAAGGGATCAACTTTTGTTCTTGACTCATTCACTGGGATCAACTTTGATTGTTGACACAATAAAAGAATTGGAATATGTACTAGTAAAGTTTTTTTTGAACTTTTATTTTTTGGATCAACTTCGGTTGTTGACGCCAAATTTTGACGGCGGTGGTGGTGGTGGTGGCGGCGGCGACGGCGGCGGTGGCGGTGGAAACAACGACGGCGGCGGCGACAACGGTGACAACAATGATAATGGTGGTGGTGGTGGTGAAATACTAGTGGCGGTGGTGAAATATTAGTGGTGGTTGTAGTAAGTAAGTGGTGGTGGTGGCGGTGCTGGTGGTGGTAGTAGTGGCTGTGAAATAAGAAAAAAATTTGTTAATGGATAAGGATAAAGTTTGTAAATTAAAATAATTATAAGTGAGGGTATTATGGTAATCTATTTATTAATGGATAAAGTTTTTAAATGATAGGGGTATATTTATTGTTGTATAAGGGTATATTTGTTGGGTGTCAAAACTAGGGGTATTTAATTAATATACCCTTTAGAGAATTACCAGAATTATGGAGAAGAGTATAGCTGCCATTGATGATGGAGTTGGCAGTGGTGATTGACAATGATATTTGGTGGAGTGACTGAGAAGGAAAGATGATGGAGATTGGATAAAGCTGTTGTGAATGATAGATCGAAGTGTTAGTGAACTATCAAATATTAAAGCTATTATAAGCCATGTGTTAACGTAGAGGATGCTGCCATTGATGGAGTTCAGAGATAACATGGAAGTGATGATGCTGCCATTGATGGAAGATTTGATCAACGGAGAGGATATTGGTAATTTCAAGTTTAATTAGAAGTAACTGAGAAGCTTCCCCTTCTCCTCTTTCTCCAAACCGTCGCCGTCATCACTATCAAATCGGTTCCTTCCCTGTATAAAATTCACATTCAACGGAACCCATATTTCTCATCTCCACTGCAACAGCAACACCAACTACAACACCATTCATTCATACCCATTACAGCTCCATCAATCCTAAGCAACAGTCAACACCATAACCTGCAAACGATTCAATTTTCATCTCTAGCAACAACACCATCTCAAACTACTCCACCATTCTGCCATTAACAACATCAGAACTTGTTTCTTTCAGTCTCATATCTTCAATGAACTCAAATCCAGATCAACCCATCTTTCCTTCGGTTGCATCTCACTGGTACTCTTGACTGAAACCCATATCAAATCAGTCATCATATACCCATAACTCAGTCTCAGCATCACTATGATAATTGAGGTAACCCTAATAATCAAAATTCAAACCCATTCTTCTATCTAAATCACAAAATCAGTTAAAACCCTAACTTTTATATTCAATCCTCAACTGAATTTCCTGCTGGATTATGTTCTTAGCTCCAATCAATCCATGGCAGAAACCTGGCCTCTTAATTATTGCAACTCGTCTATGAATTTCGGGTGTAGGAGCAGAATCTCGCACAACACATCTTCTTACCAAGCGAAATTCATTTCCTTAGCACGCTTGCGAAATTATCAAGAGCCTGCGAAAATATGAGATGTACTCCACTATGTATGAGCTGTCATCCACTATGTAAACACCTATATAAAGAGAATAGCAAGAGAGAGAAAAGGGGAGGATACACATTTTTGTGAGAGGAATAGATATTTTTTGGTAATTGAGAGAGGAGAGACACAATTTGGTAGAGAGAGATTATTATTTTCTTTATCATCTTCTTCCCAAAAAACTAGATCTAGAGCTCTACAAAAGATCCATTAATGGAGATTCTAAATGTAATACTTATGTAAATTCAACAATCATAGTGAAGAACCATGGATGTAGATCACATTGATCGAACCATGTAAAAAATCCTTGTGTCTATCTTTACAATTTTAGCACTTTAATCTTTATTTGGATTATGAAATAGGTTTAGATCTAGAAAATATTACATGGGGTGTGTTGTGGGAAATCCTGCAACTACATTTTGGCGCTAGAAACAGGGAGGAGTAAAGGATTTATCCTTCCTGTAATTTATTGGTTTAAGAAGTTTCCATGAAGATTAACTATTGTTCATATTTTTCTAGATCTACAAAGTTTAGGTTCAAAAATGGAAATTTCATGGAAGAAATCACACTCTCAGGGAGTAAATATCATCAAAAATTCAAAGACATGAAAAGAGTAAGAGAAAAAATTAGTTGCTGTGGTGAAATTCAGGGAAGAAAACTAAAGTTTCAATTGAAGATTTCCATGTTCAGGAGAAAAAGCAAGAGGCAAATTGTTAAAGGAAATAAAAGAAGGCGAAGAGAAGATAAGAGGCAGACGCTGTGACTTCTATCACAAACAAAAATTCGCACAGATGGTTTGAGTTGGAACGAATAAGCAATAGGTCACGGGTTCGAATTCGCACACATGCGTATTTTTCATTTTTCTTCACCAAGGGAGAATCGAAGAGTAAGAGAAAAATGTTGTGCGTTTATTTCGCAAAAAGGTGGTGTAACAGTTGGTCAAGAGAACAGTATGTACGTTTGTGGTCGCAAGTTCGAATTTGCATGCGAGCATAGTTTTCTTCTTTTTACAGGGGGTGAAAAAATGAATAATTTCGCAATATTGTTTCATTATTTCGCAAACAAGAGGCAGCATAGTTGGTCATCTGCGAAGTTAATGAGTTCATGCTCGCGTGTTCAAGTCACAATGAACGTGTGTTTTTCGCATGGATATTTCGCAAAGGAATTTCGCACAGAAGAAAGTAAGTGATTATTTCGCAAAGATATTTCGCAAACAGAAGCCAGCAAAGTTGGTCAGAGGTGGAGACAATGAGCTTGAGGACGCAGGTTCAATTCCTATCTCCTGCGAAATTTTCGCATCTTTTTAGACTACCAGAGGAAGACAAGTTTTAACAAGTGTGCGATAATTTCGCATAAGAAGAAGCTTGCACAGTTGGTCAGGAGGTGTGAATGCAAGTAGCAGGTCGCAGGATCAATTCTTACTTCTCGCACATTTATTTATGTTACGCGAAATTTTGCACGGACTTTGATTATTTCGCAAAGAAGAAAGTTGATGATTATTTCGCAAATTAATTTCGCAAGAGAGGGTTAGAATAGTTGGTATGGTGCGAGAATATTCAAGAGGTAGGTCATGGGTTCAAATCTCATTTCTCACACTTCTTTTTGCTGCGCGAAATTCATACATTTCAAAGCATTTATTCACTTCCTTAATAACAACAGCGACTCACATGAAAGATAAGTACCACTTCCTTGAACAGTTTACTTTATACTAAGAACGAATAAAAAGATTTTTGATTTGATTTACAAAAAGCGATTCAATCGCAAGATTACTAAGATTTCAAGATTACAAAGACTTCAAAATTACAAAGATTTCGAGATTTCAAAATTACAGAAAACCGAGAAAATTCAATTTATATATTTCTCTAGAATATCTCTTTTACAGAAAATAAAAGATTTTTGATTTGATTTACAAAACGCGTTACAATCGCAGAATTACAAAGATTTCACAACAACAAAGATTTCCGAATTACAATGTATTAGAACTTCTCTTGAACATTTACTTTGCTTCAAATGATATGATATTATGAGAATGAATGAAAGAAATGACAGAAATGAAAGAATGAATGAAAGAAATGGCAGAAATGAAAGAATGAATGAAAGAATAAAGAAACTCTAAAATTTCGCAAGAGACAATCTAAGATTAGAATGGGGCGAACCTTTATGGCGTACACCCTAGTTCGCGAATAAAATTTATAAGAGGCAAATGTAAGACCTAAAGTGTGTCATAGAAGGGGGTACCTGTTGCATGGCTCAGCGAAAAGGTTACACCGCCCCTAGAACCTGAGTCATGGAGATTTGGGGTCAATAAAGCCCATCCAGGAGAGGTACCTTGGATTTTCAACCTAAGCTTATGACTTAGGTTGGACGACCGAGGGTCTCTTCTAAGGAGTGCAGAACTTGATCAAGGCGCCGAGGTACACGGTTGAGCCAAGAGTGCCTGGGGCGTTTGAAGTGTCTCGGCCATTCTTGGCAAGTCTTGGCAGATGATGCACTCGGCCCGAAGAAAACCCCACTTAGGGTGCAGTCTCGTAACCATAAGCCCTATAGGCAAAAGGGATAAGAGACTGCGAAAATAACTGGTTGTTGTTAATACCCGGATGGGAAGAGCCAACCTTGTATGGTAGAGGTACGCCTCCTTGAAGGGGCAACCAGGGGGAAGATAAGGGCGACACCCTCCATTAGGGAGCTGATAAGTGTCTTAAGACGCAAATGTCATGAGGCTTTATTTTCGCAAGAAAATTTAGGCTTGTCATATTTGTGCGACAATCCCGAAGAGGCAATAATACAAAAGAGAAAGATAAGACGAGATCAATGGGTCAATACATGAAAGTGTAAAGACGTCCTGCGATTTCGTCGCAAGACGGCAATGTCATGGGGCTTTATGTTCGCAAGAATATTTAGGCCTGTCATATTGTCGCATGAAAAACATCCTGCAGAGGCAATAATACTAGAGAAATGATAAGACAAGATCAATGGGTCATTACATGAAAGTGTAAAGACGGCCTGCGATTTTGTCGCAATGACAAGAGGTGGCAAAATAAGACCTTTAACTAGGAAGGCAAAATAAAACCACATAAGAAAGTAAGCAAATAAGCTTGCAAAAATGAGTAAGCAAATAAGCTTGCAAAAATGAGTAAGCAAATAAGATTGCGAAAATGATTATATGTAAGCAAATAAGCTTGCGAATATGTACAAGGAAATGAAAATGAGATAGTGAAACTGACGCACACTTGATATTATGATCATATTATTATGCGATACTAATAGTACAGGAATAAGGAAAGACGAAGCACAAGTAAGAACTTGCGAGGAACAATAAATATACGAAGATGAATGCATATACTAAAGAAAAAGCCAGAGAAATGAAGAATGGAAGCAACTTAAAGCTACATCAATTTTAGAGCGGCAAAACGAGCTAAGTAACATAACAATTAGCTATACATTGCAATAGATAAGCATTCTCATCATATAAGCATCACACTTGCATCATGAAAGCATCGCATACGCATTTCATGGCATAAACATCGCATACACATTTCATAACATAATCATTACATAAGCATTAGATTCACATAAGTATTTTACAAAATTTTACGAAATAATTTCGCAGAATTATTCAGAATTTCGCAGGATTCTTCAGAATTTCACAGAATTATTCAGAATTTCGCAGGATTCTTCTGAATTTCGCAGGGTTATTCAGAATTTCGCAAGATTATTCAGGATTTTGTAGAATTATCCAGAATTTCGCAGAATGTGTCAGAATTTCGCAGAATAAGATTATTTCACATGATGTGATTATTTCGCACAATTATAAGCAGCTTGAAGAAATTATACTATCGCATGAGCACAAAGATTCTACACTTTCTCAAAGATTCTACCCTCATAGATAAAGAACAGAGGCAACTATGGATAACCAAGAAAATATTTTATGTTCTTTATCTTCTCGGCAAGAATCGTTTTCAAAGAAGACGTTCATTAATGAATAACACGAATCTTCACCAATGAGAGAGTAATAATTTCGCAATACTTCTTATTCGCAATCAAGGACGGATACTTCTTATACTTCTCAAAGGATACTTCATACTTCTTATATATTTCGAGGATTAAGTACTTCTTATACTTCTTCAAGGATACTTCATACTTCGCATACTTCAAGAGATGATACTTCTTATTTACTTCGCAAAGCTCCGGAACTTCACAAAAGAATAGAGGCAAGTACGTACTTTTCAAGTCCAGTATTCTTTCGCTCGTTCCTTCATCAACAAAGATTAAAGACTACTACAACAACGGATTTTTTCTTAAAGATCGCTCTTCAAGCAATATTCAAGAAAAAAGAGGCAAAATGTAGGAGCAGAATCTCGCACAACACATCTTCTTACCAAGCGAAATTCATTTCCTTAGCACGCCTGCGAAATTATCAAGAGCCTGCGAAAATATGAGCTGTACTCCACTATGTATGAGCTGTCATCCACTATGTAAACACCTATATAAAGAGAAGAGCAAGAGAGAGAAAAGGGGAGGATACACATTTTTGTGAGAGGAATAGATATTTTTTGGTAACAGAGAGAGGAGAGACACAATTTGGTAGAGAGAGATTATTATTTTTTTTATCATCTTCTTCCCCAAAAAACTAGATCTAGAGCTCTACAAAAGATCCATTAGTGGAGATTCTAAATGTAATACTTATGTAAATTCAACAATCATAGTGAAGAACCATGGATGTAGATCACATTGATCGAACCATGTAAAAAATCCTTGTGTCTATCTTTACAATTTTAGCACTTTAATCTTTATTTGGATTATGAAATAGGTTTAGATCTAGAAAATATTACATGGGGTGTGTTGTGGGAAATCCTGCAACTACATCGGGCGGAATAGAAAGGATTCAATAATTAGTGTATTGTTATTTGGTTTGTAACTTGTTGTAAAGGGTTTTGATTTGATTCAATTTATTTGAAAATCATTTGCTTTGTGTTTCTCACGCACAGGGAAGAAGAAGATGGATTGGAAGAAGAAGATGCCGACCGTGAAAAATGGGCTTGTTATAAGTGGTAATTATATTAATACCCTTCATTTATATGGACCTTCAAAAATACCCCTATCAACTATATTTATACCCCTCACCGGTTAATAGGAAATTTATTTAATAATTGTTTCCAAATTTACCCTCATTTCCATTTCGATAAGTTATCGTTTCCATTTATATTATTAGAGGATCTGAAAAATATCGGTCTCTCTTCTCGTCTTTCCCTTCCCCATTCAGCCATCGCTACCACCGTCACCACCTCTGTAACCACCACCTCCTCCGCGCGCCACCAATATATTGATCACCCTAAAGAATAACCTTAACGAGATCAGGACTTCAACATTAGGTTTTGCTTCCTGTTCTTCAACGAGATCTATCAACAACAACAGCTCTTGAAGATTTCAAAATTGATGAAGAAAAGTCGATGAAAAATCATCAACAACAACTGTAAACAAAAATTGATCGACAAAAAATGGATCGATAGATAAGTATAATATCTCCTTATCGTTCTAGTCCAATCGATTAATTTATCCATCTTGTATTAAAATTTCAGATTTTTAATATTGATGTTCGTAACCTAATAGCTTCAGTTTCATCTCGATTCTTATTTATGATTCAAAATCAGAGTTTAGATTTATATTAATTTCACTCGCTTATGAGATGAAAATTTCAGAAAAATTCGCCAAACTTTTTCTAGGGTTCTTCAGTGAAATTCTAATTAAATCTCAATATGTGACTATGATCGAAAATCTAAAGCAGTTTCGAAACAACTTACCTTAATATCTATTACTCGTAGAATAGATTTGAATTTAACTTTTGGTTTTCGACCTTATTCATACTTATATCTGCTCAAGAAACTTGTTTTAGTTGTTTGAAACAATAGATGAATATGAATGATTACTAGATATGGAGTATATAAGGAGAAAACCATGAGATCATCCTTAATCTCAGGTGTTGGCAGTTCGAATCAATAGAATTATCCGAGAAAAGATTAAATTATCACAAAATGTTAGTTTCACGTATTGTAGGGATGAATCAACAGAAGCCCAACTCCTAGTGGTAGCCTTCGGGGAATAGAGCTTGCTTGAGAACTGCATGGTTGCGCAGATTGTTGAGCTCGAGTTCAATTTCATCACTATTAAGAAGAACTTGATGCGATTACAAGCGCAGATTAACCATCCGAGAATCACATCGGCGATAGCTGGGTTCATTTTCAGTTCTAGGAAACATATTTGGAGGCAAGCATCACAACATATGAATAGCTTATGTGAATAGCTGGGGTTCATTTTCAGTTCTACGTATCTCGATTTGATTTGTTAAATCCCCATACCAGATTTGTGTCCGTTCGTGGATACGTTGACATAAATGAGAAACGGATGACCCTCGGTCAATGAATAGATCAGTCTTTAACATAATTGGTAGGCTCATGACATTTTACAATGACCATGAAATGTGGGGGAGAAGTGATCGATTGGAATTAGGTTCCATGGAGGGCAGTGATTGAGGCCGTACATTGATGCAGTTTGTTTGATCCAAGCAATTAACTTCTTAAGTTAATGATCTATCAATGGATCTGGAAACACTTATCCATGATGAGTGGAATCAACAGTGCGAATGGAGGATAGTAGTTAATTGCTAATAGCCCGGTTAACAGTCTGGCTTGGTAGTTGGTACCGTTTTGTATTCCCCTTATCACCGTAATGCATTTTGGGTTCTCAAATTATTTCATGATTGTTCTAATTGAAAGTTTTAATTGTTAATTGCAGGACAGTGTACCAATTATGCAGTAGCTTTTTCTTTCAGCAACAAGAAGAGACAAAACTTATCATTTAAATTTGATTGCAAACTGGTTCTGCAACTGTTTAAGAGAAATGAAAAGCAAGAATGAGGTAAAGAGATAATACTCTGCACTTGGCGGTTCTATGGCGCATACCTTTTTTACATCTACCAGTCTATATAAAATTTCAGTTAGTTTGTTATCATTAATTTTTGTATTTGATTTTCTTTCTCTATTTTTGCATTCATTGTAAACATTCTTTTACATTCATGAGTTATACTTATAGGTTTCCTCATGCTATTTCTTTCTCTACTCTTATTTTTGCCTCTTGGTAGTTTAAGTTGATAGGAGTCTAATTGTTAGTGACTAATGTAAATGTTTCATTTCTGACCTGTTTTCGTCGTCTTTGTACATGCTAATAATTCTGGATGGAGTTTTGAGTTGGCCCGCACTTACCCTTGAAGCTATAATAGTGAGTCCACTCCTCCACTCCTGTTTACTTGTATACTAATAGTTACATTAGATGAACCTATGGTGTAATGGTATCACAACTGACTCTAGTCAGAAGATGCGTGCTCGATTCACGTTAGGTTCAATACTTTTAGTATATTTGTGTATCAACGATAGAAATTTACCTTAGTTTAGGGAGTCAACAACAAATATTTGTGTATCAACAATAGAAATCGACCTTAGTTTAGGGATTCAACAACCAATGTTTCTGTATCAACAATAGAAAAATGGTATAAACAACCAAGGTTTGTGTATCAACAATAGAAAAATGGTATCAACAACCAATATTTGTGTATCAACAATAGAATTTGATCTTAGTGTTAGGAGTCAACAACAAATGTTTGTGTATCAACAATAGAAATCGACCTTAGTTTAGGGAGTCAACAACCAAGGTTTGTGTATCAACAATAGAATAATGGTATCAACAACCAAGGTTTGTGTATCAACAATACAAAAATGGTATCAACAACCAATATTTTTGTATCAACAATAGAAATTGACCTTAGTTTAGGGAGTCAACAACCAGTGTATCTGTATCAACAATAGAAAAATGGTATCAACAACCAATATTTGTGTATCAACAATAGAAAAATGTAATCAACAACCAATATTTTTGTATCAAAAATAGAAATTGATCTTAGTGTTAGGAGTCAATAACAAATGTTTGTGTATCAACAATAGAAATCTACCTTAGTTTAGGGAGTCAACAACCAAGGTTTGTGTATCAACAATAGAATAATGGTATCAACAACCAAGGTTTGTGTATCGACAATAGAAAAATGGTATCAACAACCAAATTTGACAAATATTTTTGAACTTTTGATTTTTTGGGTCAACAAATATTTTCAGTTGTTGACGCCTAATATTAATGGCGGCGACGGCGGCGGCGGCGGCGGCAACAACAATGGTGGTGGTGGTAGCGGAGTGGCGGCGACGGCAACAACAGTGGTGGTGGTGGTGGTGGCGGAGTGGCGGCGCGGTGGTGGTGGCGGCAACAACAGTGGTGGTGGTGGCGGCGGAGTGGTGGTGGCGGCGGTGCTATTGGTGGTGGTGAAATGAAATAATAGAAAAATCTATTTTTTAATGGATAAGATTTTTAAATGGAAAATAATATTTTAAGTGAGGGTATTAAGGTAATCTATATTTTAATGGATAAGATATTTAAATGATATGGGTATTTATATTGTTGTATAAGGGTATTTGTGTTGGGCCTCTATAATAGGGGCATTTAATAAATTTACCCTTGTTATAATGAATTGGGGGTTCCTATTGCAACCGTTGATTTAATGTTTCTGTTAGGAACGTTGGATCTAAGGGTAAATTTGTAATGTTGAAAAAAAAATACACAAAATTAATTAAATTAAACTTAACCTAGTCAACATGGGTCAACGTCCGGTCCAGGTACCAAACACTAACGTTGGACAAATGTTATACCGAAGGCTAGTGTTGGTCTAAACCTGGGTACCAAAGTCCAATTATCCCTAAATATTACTCCCTCCGTTCTTAATTAATAGGCTGGTTTTGTTTTTAGAGAAAATTAAGGAAATTAGGAGAACTAATCATTGAAAGTGGTCCTCATGACACTTGTCAATAAAAGAAGTGAAGTGAAATGGTCCCCATGACACTTGTCAGCAAAAGAAGTAATGTGAAATGGGTCCACATGACACTTGTCATCAAAAGAAATTAAGAGAAAAGTGGTCCCGGAAAACTAAAGTAACATTTGACTTTCCCAATTAGGAAACCAGCCTATTTTTTTGAAACATCTATTTATAGAAACCAACATATTATTTAGGAACGGAGGGAGTATCAATTCACCAGCAAAAGAGTGTCATATCTCCTATAATTAGCAACCCGCATGTAAAAACTTTCTACCAGAACAGTACCCACATAAAAGCAACAACTTAAGCAATACGCTTTGCTCTTGATACCACCCTAAAATTAAGTACATATATTTTCGTTTAGTCTCAAAAGACAACAACTATAAGAATGAATACTAAATGAACAGACTCTCACACAAAAGGCACCCGCATTCAGAGATATACTACTACTGTAATCTTTTTACCGATAAAAAAATTAATGAAAATACTAATCTTGTAAATAAACAAATGCTTGTGTTTATTGCGGGACATAACTTTAGATTAGCACGCCCACTAACTGTTGATCCATGAAGTTCATCTCCCCCCATGATGGGAAAATCATATCAGAATAGTCGAGAGACGGTCTTGAAGGACCTCCTTACCGTGCAATCCGGAGAACATAATCAGATTAAATCTAGGAACCCGACGAACATATGATGCAGCTGCAACAAATGTATTCAGCCCGAACCTAAAAATAGATCATGGTTTAAAGTATGACTAAACAATATAGTAAGATTATTGATCCATTAGAGTTATATTTTCTTGTTATAGTTATATTTTCTTGGAGACTCGATAGTATACAAAAAATATTTCTACATACTAATGCAAGGGACTGAGTTTCATAGATCAGTGAACAGAAATAATTGACATTCAAACTGAAATATTTTTTTTTTTTTTTTTTTTGAAGCAAACTGAAATATTTAATACCTTGAGGATCAGTCATCGTCCCTGTCTTCAACATATCAAAAGGAGTAGTGAGGACATCACTAAGCCCATCCCACAATGCCCCAAAAACAATTGTCTCCAATGGCTCCAATTCCAACAATGCTTGGTGTACCGGGAGTGAATCCCGCAGCCACCACCGTGTGAGAGGAAAAAAAAGGTGGCCCCCACCTTAGCCCCACCCCTGCAAATCTCCCCCAGGGCTCCCCTCTCTCAGCCATTGGATGATCCTGCGGGATTTCTCACGGTTATTTTGGCGGTCAACATAGCACTACTGCTCCAATTCTCATTTGGGAAACTATTAAACACCTTTCAAAAGTGTTGCAGGTAAGTAGAAGTCATACTACAGTAAAACATCTATAAAATAATAGGCTTGGGACCACCCAAATCCTATTATTTTAAAGAGATATTACTTAATCGATAAAATAATAATTTATTATTTTAAAAATAATTCTTAATTTAAAATATTTATTTGAAAAAAACGAGAATTTCCATATTAAAAAAATAAAAATAAAGTATCTTAAGATAAATACCGAAATAAATTTTAAAAAGTTGGAAAAAACGAGAGTTTCCATATATTAATTAATATCGTTACTATATTAATCAATAATAACAATTAATGAATTAACATTTGACAGAAGAGGTTTTAGTTGGTAGCCGCGCAACAAGCTGAGCACCAACTCCTTTTTGAATAACAACACCTAATCTGTGAAAAATAAAACTACCAAGACCACTACCAGCGTCATGACTAATTAAACAATTTTTCAGACGCTTGAAAAAACAAACAGTATCATCACTAAGTTCCCTAAGGTGGTAAAGGCTAGCACACCCAAACCATAGCCATGCGAGGTGCATACATTCAAATATTTAGAACGTTTACGCAATAGATTTTAAAAATAAAGTATCTTAGGATAAATACCAAAATAGATTTTAAAAAGTGGAAAATATAGAAAAAGAAAAAAAAAACATTAACGGAAATATTTTTAGAACAACATGCATTTGTTTTTAAAGTAATAAATCTTTCATGAAAAAAGATTTTTACGCAGAAAATTTTCGTATTTAACATACAATTTACAATTCAATTTAGTCACAAACAATACAAGGTTCTAAATCACTAGGATGTCTTATTATTTCTTTGATTTGAACTTCAGAGAAAAACAAACCAACACTGAATCATATTTTGAGAAAATTTAATGTGTATGAAAATTATTTTTTATTTTCTAATGGAATTATTATTCTATTTAATATTTACGACCTATTAATTTTTAAGGGAACTTTTGAAATGTATTATATTATAATTTCATCGAATTTATTATTTTAACACTAAGGGCCCGAGTCGGGACTGGAAAATTTTATTATTTTAGCGAAACTATTATATCATCGAGTATTATTTTAAAAAAGTTTTACACTTAAACATTTGGATATTAAAAAAAAATCCAATCTTTTCACGTGCCCCCTGACTATGGAACGTTCAGAAATACATTATAGCCAAGGTTTGCTAAAAGATAAATAGGTAGTTGAAAGGGTCGAATATAGTTATTAGGGAAATGTGAAATTTTCATCCACTCCAATCAAGTATTTGTTTGTTTTGTTTTTTGCTCGAGTGCCTACACCAATTTCAGATTTTTTATGAATGAGTTGAGAAAACCAACCATTTTAAGTAGAAGTTAAGGAACCCATACTCCATCTGCAGCAAAGCCCAACGCCCTGCACTGCAATCCATCATTGGCGTACTAAGTCACATCCTGCAATGATGTAGCATGTATGTAGTAGAAGTTAAGAGATTTACACTCATCTATCATTCCAGTTGTACTATTTGTATCCAGTTTTAGAAGAAGAATGT
The DNA here is from genome assembly GCA_023531295.1 of Papaver armeniacum. Taxonomy (NCBI): domain Eukaryota; kingdom Viridiplantae; phylum Streptophyta; class Magnoliopsida; order Ranunculales; family Papaveraceae; genus Papaver; species Papaver armeniacum. The sequence continues at coordinate 331,073 of JAJJWW010010975.1, forward strand.
ACAGCTACATTCTTAACAACAACCAAAGATTATCTACAACACACTTTTCAGACTTTCATAACAATACTTTCTAGTAAAGCAAATGAACGTTACCTTGGTATTGTTCATTTCTTTGAGTCTTTGACTGCACCGGATGATCCCTTGTCTCTTCTCCGTTTTGGGAACAGAAGTCTCCAGTCTTCACCATAACAAAAAGGAAAACAAAATAAAGAGAATTCTTTTCTATGAGATTTCTAGTAAGACACTATCACAATCCAAAACAACAAAATTGAAGGTTTATTATGAATAAGAGATAAAAAGATACAGAGGGAACTTGTCTTAAATTATCTGTTGCAGATGCATACTTACCATGAAGATTCCCAGTGGTGAGCTAAAGCTCTCTTTCTATCTTTTTGTCCCATATGTATAACCTAACTGATATCATCAGAAACAGTGAAAGAAAGTAGAGAGAAATAATATTAGAAGTTCTTCGGGACTTCTTCGTAGAGGTTTACCGAGGAGATGTTGTTAGACTGCATACTAAATTTCTTTAAATTTTCATTTAAAATTTCAAAATTGACACAAATTGATCCAATAAAATGGTCTTATTAAGACAAAGAAGATGATTAGTACTTCTTATTAGGACTTAAAGCAGAGACCTCACACGGCCAGTGTAGTACTTGCCTCCAAATACAAAAACTAAGAAGCTGCCATCAAAAAGTTTGCTCTAAAACTGTAAAAGCAATTAAAACGGGGGGAATTTCGTTAGCAAACGTAGTTATATCAAGCAACGTAACGAATGGGCAATATAACAAATTGACAGGACGTCAAGGCTACATCTCCAATCAGGCTTACTTGACAACTCTAGACAGAAATTAGAATTGAAAAATTGAAAAGCAGTGAAGCAAAGAGAAAAGTGCAATACCTTAAAAGACATCTCTTCCATAAAGCAACACACCAATGACCTAAACCAAAAACCGTTAGGATTTAAAATCTTATAGCAAGGGTTTGACCAATCTTTACCTCAACAACAACAGCAATTACATTGGGTAGATACAATGTTTTAAGAGGCTTGATCTTTTCTCAAATTTAAAATACATCCCCAATTCATGGAACTGAATTTAAAATTAATCATCCACAATTCATGGTACAAAATCGAACAATTTCCTCACTAAGTAATCAAGAACCAAACCGATAAAAGAAAAATGATCAGATACATTGGATTCGACAATCCCCATTACATCTAATTTAAACACCAGCAGCAGCTCTAGATGAATGAATATCCTCCTTGAAAACAACTACAACAGCATGGATATAATAAGATTGAATTCCCTCAAAAATCAGGGTATGTTTGGCTAACAAAGAAGAACAGAAAGACGAAGAAGGAGAACATAGAGTGAGAGAATAATAGAAGGAAATCAGAGGCGTAGGTTAGGGTTTTGGCTTTCCTGTTTTTTCATCCCTGTGATTGATTAGTGTGCTACTCTGAACTTCTCCGCGCTCAAGGACGGATCTATTGATCCTTCCCCTTGAGGCCGGGATTTATTGGATAGTAGAGTTTTCGTCCTGTCATTTTTTTCTCTTTTAAGTTTTCTTATGAAGACGACATTTCTGTTTTGATCTGTTATTCGTGTTCATTTACACAATATTTAAAGCTCCAAAAATACTATTTCTGAAGTCTAAATCTTTTGAGTTTTACTGGAGGAACAAGGAACTTAAAGTTTTAGAAAGGTTCAAGGGATCTTCGAATTGGGTTATTTTCTCTAAAGAAACGGCTAAGTGGACAACTGATATTGTTACAAAAGCAGTGGGAGGTTTTCCAAGTTCAAATCGAAAATGAAGTAAAAGGTTTAATCAAGCAGTTTTTCTGGTGGAAGTTCTCTCAAATTCAAATGGTATTTTTCAGAAGATTTCGAAGACTGAACCATGGGTGGAATCAAGATCACGTTTTATATGCGTTCCAGCTAGTGATGATGGAAGCATATGGAGGACATTCAGTTAGTTTGTATCACCAATAACACAGAAGGTATCTCAGTTAGGTTTTACAAAAGATGATTTTCCAGACTTATCTAAATCTCCAGACTTAGCTTATGTTACTCATCCGAGCTCGTTAGGGATGTCTGTGGAAGTAATAAATTTTCATAATGGATGGCATACTATATCAAAAGCTATTCAGAAACACTTTCAATGGACAGAAACTCTAAATCTGCGATCAGTGAATGGGAAAAAGGCTTATTTCGAATCTCCATCGGCTGAGGTACATAGTGCACTTCAACAACCATTAATTCTTCGGGTGGTTAAATCAAAAGTTATGCTTAAACAATGGAACATGTCAGATTTTTGCTTTGATCCATTGACGGCTTCAAAAAATTCTCATTGGATAGGCATCAGAGGCCTTCCATTTAATTTGTGGGATTCATCAAACTTGGAATTGGTTTGCTCACCTTGGGGTGTATTGAATGATATACATTCGGATACTTTGAACTTTACCAAGCTAAATTGTTGCAAGATTCAGGTTACTTGTGATATTAATCACATACCAGCAATAGTCAAGTATGCCAATCTTGTGCTGTCTATCGAATGGATCTGAATTATCCCCTAGCAGGAAGGTACATTTTGACACACATCTTAGGGATGTTGCTTATTGTCAGAATTCAAATCAAAGTGCATTAGCAGTGCATCGTAATGATCAGGATCATGGGGTTCCTGATGATCACACTTGGGTTAAACCTAGACTCAGGTCAGCGGTGGTTATTCCAAGCGAATATTACGCCGATGGTACTGCATCTCCCTACACCCCTGGGATGAAGAATTCAAGGATTTTGGAACAATCTGTTGAGCATGCTACGCATAAACATGTTCAAATTCCCATGAATAGTAGGATTAAAAATTGGAATCAGTCTAATAGGGGCGTACACTCGGTTTGGGTGGAAAATCCACTCTTCAACTCTGAGTCAGCTTCTAGATTATCTGTTTCTTCAGCTCAGCGGTTTTCAATGAACTCGGGTATGGGTCATTTTATGGGCCAGCGGGCAGGAATACTTTCGGGAGTGGTCTTAGACTCGAATTTGGTTCTTCGGCCTTCCCGTGATTCATACCACTCAGCTAATGAGGGTCATTATATGGGAGAGATGGTGTTTGGAGGCCCGTCGGGTTTAAACCCGTATAAGAGAGCTCCAATCAGGCCTGCCCATGATCCGAATGAACCTGGTACGTTGTATTATCCCTCGACTAATGTAGTTTCAGTGGGCTATGAGATGGTTACGGAGAAGGAAGGAAACCCGGGTACAGTTTTAAACCAGAAAGTCCATAACCCACTAAACTCATCGTCGTTGGATATATCTTCGAGTTCTAAAACAAAATCTGATAGATCTTCATCTGCGCCATCGAATTTGGGTAATAATCTTTCTGCTTTAGCTCATAACGAAACTTCAAGGTCAGTTGTGCAAACACAATCTCAGCATTATTCAAAATCTCAAGAGGAAGAAATAAATGAAAAAATCAATTTCCATATTGCTTTTAACAAGAAATTGGGTATTGATTGTGAAACGACTATTTCGCGAGAAATATGCAGGGACATGATTATCAGGTTACGTGAGTCTGAAAAGCTGCAGCTCAATGAAGCAAACCAATTTGATGGGCTGGAAAATTTTGATGAAGATTCTGATATTGGTAATTGGTCGGATGAAGAAGCAAGAGGTACGTTCAGTATTTCTAATGAATCCCCAACTAATATTGATCGTACTGCTGCAATTTCTCCGGATGATAATTCTAGGGTTCATAAGGTGGGTAATGGATCATAAAATTATCTCGTGGAATATTAGGGGTTTGGGTGATGATTTGAAGATTACTGCAGTTCGTAATGCAATTCGAAGAAATCAGGCCACAATTGTAACCATACATGAAACTAAGAAGGAGCAGATATATGATGCTTTGGTCAGGAAATTATGGGGAAATAATGGATGTGATTATGTGTACTTACCATCAGAAGGGCGTTCTGGAGGGTTTTTAGTGATGTGGAACAAATCAATTTGGAAATGGAGGATAATCTCATTGGAGCTTTTTCTGTATCCATTAAATTTAGGAATTTTTCAGATAATTTCAATTGGATTTTCACTGCAGTTTATGGAGCAACTGATCCTACGGATTATGATCAGTTTTGGCAAGAGGTTGATGATATTCGTTTGTTGTTGACGAATCCTTGGTTGATTGATGGAGATTGGAATGTTGTTTTGTATACTACAGAAAGAAACAATTCTGGTGGCTGTGCTAGGAGCAGAAGGTGTTTCAGGAAGTTTGTAAATAATCACAATCTCATTGACATTCCTATGTTAGGTGGTTGTTTTACTTGGACAAACTCGCAAAATCCCCCTATTTTGGTTAGGCTTGACAGATTTGTCTTCACTGTGGAATGGGAAAAAAAGGTGCATATCATTGGTACAATACAAATTAAGAAGGCCAGTATCTGATCATGCTCCAATTCTTTTGGATTGTAATTCAGGTAATACTTTTAAGCCTTCATTCAGATTCGAAAATTATTACTTGAATCATCCAGCCTTTTTGGAAAACATGAGAGTGTGGTGGAATAACTTAACCTTCTTTGGTAGTCCAAGTTTTATTCTAGCTAAGAAACTTCAGGCACTAAAATTTTTCATTAAGAAGTGGGGTAGGGAAATTTTTGGTTCGCTGCAGATTGAAGTGGATCATTTGGAAAAGCTTATTGATGTTTATGATAGTCTGTAAGAGATAAATGCTCTGAATGAGGATGATTATACAGCTAGAGAGACTACAAAAGTGCAGCACAATAAAGCATCTTTAAACCTTACAAGGAAGTGGAACGCACGGGCAAAGGGACAGTGGCTTGCAGATGGTGAAAGAAATTCTAAGTTTTTCCATAAAAATGCATCTTACAATCAAAAAGTGAATTCAATAAATAGTCTCTTAATCAATGGTGTTATCAGTCATGATAAAAAGCTTATCAATGAAGAAGCAAAGAATTTTTATGAGAATGTTTTCACTGAAAATGTTTGTTCAAGACCCACTTTTGATAATCTTTTATTTCCTTCAATTAGTGTTCATAACATCATCATGTTGGAGAAACCATTTGAAGAAGAGGAGGTAAGGAAGGTGATTTGGGGTTTTGGTTCCAATAAATCTCCAGGCCCGGATGGCTATACTATGGAGTTTTTTAAAGCGGTGTGGGAGATAATTAAAGGTGATTTGATGGTTGTAATGAAGGAATTTGAAACAACTGGAAGGTTGGATTGGAGATTGAATTGTACGAATATTGTTCTTATACCAAAATGTGATGGGGCAACAAGTATGCACAATTTTAGGCCGATAAGCATCATTGGTGGCATTTACAAAATAATTTCCAAGACTCTTACTGAAAGAATAAAGGTGGTGATGCCTTCCATAATTTCAGAATTTCAAGGGGCGTTTGTGGACAACAGGAAGATAGCTGATGGCATTCTTATTGCATCAGAGTTGATTGATGCTAGAGAAAAAACAAATGTGCCTGGTTTGGTAGTGAAGGTGGATCTGGAGAAAGCGTTCGATAACATCAGCTGGTCTTGTCTGGATTATACTTTATCAAGATTTGGCTTTGGTATGGTTTGGCGAAACTGGGTTAAGTGGTGTTTGTCTACGGCAAGATTCTCCATGACTACAAATGGCTCTGCATCGGTAATTTTCAGAAGTGGTAAGGGCATAAAACAAGGTGACACTATTTCTCCTTTCCTTTTTATCATGATTATTGAAGGTGACCCTATTTTCAGAATGCTTTTTCTATCACACATCTTCAGTTTGCGGATGATTTGATAGTGTTTCTAGATGATGATATGGAGCAGATACAGAATTTAAAGAACATCTTATTGGCTTTTGAATTGATTTCCGAACTGAAAGTAAATTTTAAGAAGAGTGTTGTTGCTGCAGTAGGAAATGCTTTGAATACAGTTGATTGTGCATTATTATTTGGTTATCCTATGACTTCTTTTCCTATGAAGTATCTAGGTATTCCGCTTGGTCATAAATCAAAGGCAGTTGGAGTTTGGGATATCATTTTGCAGAAATTTCAAAAGAAGTTATGCATTTGGCAAAGAAAATATTTATCCAAGGGAGGTAGACTGATGTTAATCAAGCATGTTTTATCTAGCTTACCTGTTTATTATTTATCCTTGTTTCGTTTACCTGCTTCTGTAGAGAAACAGATGGAAAAAATTATGCGGCAATTTTTATGGGGTACTTCTAACAATAAGGCAAAGAAGGGATGGGTTGGATGGAGTAAAATTTCCTTTTCTAAAGAAAGAGGTGGGGTAGGAGTTAAGAAGCTAAGGTTGATGAATAGAGCATTACATGCGAAGTGGATATGGAGGTATGGGAACGAAGAAAAAGCTTTATGGCGAAAAGTGATAAATCATAAGTTTGAAGGCAATCCTAAAGCTTTCTATCCTTCAACTTCCAGCAAGCCAATGGGGAAAATCTTATGGGCAGGTATTTTAAAAAGTAATTCACTTGTGGTTCAAAATTCAGTCATTAAGGTTAATAATGGGGACAAGGTCTTATTTTGGAGGGACATATGGTTAAATGGGCAAGCACCTATGACTTTATTTCCTACTTTATTCAAACTTAGTAGGAATAAGGAGGCTACCATTCAGGAAATGTTGATGATGTCCAGTGACAACAGCTGGAATTTTGCATTTAGTAGAATGCTTAATGATCAGGAAATTGAAGATGTATCGCATCTCTTGAATCTGATTCCGGCTATTGACAGCAACAGTGGCAGTGACCAAAGGATTTGGCAGCCAGGTAATAAAGGGTTCTCTGTAGCTTCGTGTTATAAGTCTTTAGAGGATGATGGCTTACTTGTTTTCCCATATAAATGCATTTGGAATCCGAGGATCCCACAGAAAGTCATTTTTTTTGTTTGGACTCTTCGTTATGAGGCGGCTCCAACGTTAGACTCATATAAGAACACTATTATGGTTAATGGTTGTATGCTGTGCAAGAAGGATGCAGAATCAAATCCCCACATTTTCCTGCATTGTGAAACTACAAGGTCAGTTTGGCATTACTTTATAAGCTTTTATAATCTGAGTTGGGTTTTTCAAGCTTCAGTTAGGAACACGACTTGCGAATGGAGAAAACAGAAGACAAATAGCTCTCACCCTATAAGGAAGATAATTTGGGATATTTACCCATTCTCAATTTGGTGGGCTATTTGGATAGAGAGAAATGCACGTTTGTTTAATGGGCAATACAAGAACCTGGACTCTATAATTGACAGCGTAAAGGTTTATGTATATAATTGGTGTGTGGGCACAGATATATTCTAGGGTTTCTATTTGGACACTGTTTTGAATAACTGGGATGCAGTCATGCGTTAGCTGTATTTTTTATTTTTTATTTTTCGGAAACTCTACTATATTTGAGTTTTCTTTTGTTTCTTTTAAATCATTTACCACTGTCTTAGTGGTGAACTGATTTTTTTTCTAATATATTGCCCTTTTTGAGTATAAAAAAAAATGTTTTTTCATTTTCATTAAAAACCGGTATTCAATGTTAGTTTTCTAAAACTTGAGGAAAAGTGGAACAGAGCCATTTTAAAGGGGCGGTGACGCTCACCCAAGGGTGGGTATTCTCATCGCGTGACGTGGGGCCTATATGACTTAGGATTTTAAAGGTATTGATTGATTCCTATGCTGACTTATTCAAAAAGAACAGGTAAATTTTTTATATGATTCGGTAAAGTTTCTTTTTTGTTTGTTATATTGGTCAAGATGCTTCACACCCTTAGATCATTAATAATAAGCATCATATATTTTTTATTTTATTTCCTTTTAGATCTAAATCAGCTCGGTATGCATCCAAACGAAGAAGAAAATGTCCGTGGTAGAGGTAATGGCTCCAACGATCGTGGTCGATCATCCTATCAGCATCCAGCATCTTCCTCTCGTTCTATTCTCGGTGCTCCACCTACACACAGGCCGACTCGAGTTATATGCCAAGTGTGTAACAAACCTAGACATACTGCGCTCCAGTGTCACAATCGATTCAATCAAGCTTATCAACCTAATGACTTTCCTCAATCATTTGCTGCTATGCAACTCGCATCAACCCCATATGACTAGCATTGGTACCCGATATTGGCGCTACAAACCATATGACTGCGGAAGCTTCTGAGATGTTGATTCGGAATGATTACAACGGTAATGATGGTATTATCGTAAGTGATGGGCATGAATTGCCTATTACAGGGGTTGGTGATATCCATTTACATACATCAGATTCTCCCATTCGTTTATCAAAAGTTTTTCATGTCCCGTCCATAACAAAAAATTATTTTATGTTTCTCAACTCACTAGAGATCTTGATTGTGTTTTTGTTTTTGACAAATTTGGTTTTTTTATACAGGACCGACAAACAGGGAGGGTACTGTTTCGAGGGACGAGTAAGGGAAGACTCTATCCGATCAAACCACATCCTATATCATGTATTAAGCCAAGACATGTAGTCAATTTTTTTGCTCATATTAAAGGCGATCTCTGGCATATGCGCCTAGGTCATCCTAATCCTAAAGTTATTGGAATGATTAATAAAAATAATTGGCTTCAAATAAATTCTAAATTGTCTTCTGCTCAACCTGTGTCCATGACAAACTCTATTAGTATCCTTTTCCCCCTTCCCATCACCGTGCAACTCATATATGAGAACGTGTTCATGCTGACCTGTGGGGTATTTCTCCGGTAAAATCTAATAATGGGTTTCGCTATTTTCTGATCCTAGTAGATGATTATACCCGATTCTCTTGGATTTATTTCTTACACAATAAAGATCAAACATTTACATGTTTTCAAAATTTTTAGAAACTAGTCCAAAATAGGTTTTCGACAACCATCAAAATCTTACAAAGTGATGGTGGTGGTGAATTTATATCCAATCAACTATTGAAATTCTTTACAGATAAGGGTATTTCTCCTCAACGATCTTGTCCTCATACGCCGCAGCAAAATAGTATGGCTGAAAGAAAAATTCGACATATCATTGAGACAGGCCTTGTTCTCTTGCATCACAGTGGGTTACGTCAACATTTTGGGCTGAATCCTTTGCCACAACTATTTATCTCATAAATAGAATGCCAACACCAATCCTTCATAACCTGTCCCCATTTCAAAAATCTTATAATAAGGTACCTGATTATAAATTCTTAAGAGTTTTCGGTTGTCAATTTTACCCATAACTTGTTCCATATAATAAACACAAGCTGCAATACAAAACTAAACCTTGTATATTCATTGGCTACAGTGACATACACAAGGGATACAAGTGTTTAGACCCAGAAACACAACGAGTATATATCTCTCGTAATTTTGCGTTCAATGAAAACTTCTTTCCTTTCCATACTATCCAACATAAAGAAGCAACCAAACCTTCTACTTCTCCATCTGTAAGTTTCACACGACCACACCACTCACCATTCCTAAGTAAACCCATATCCTATCATTTCTCTCCACCTTCATCTCTCATATTTCAATCCAATAGTCCATCCACTCAAGCATCTTCCACTCAGGTACCTTCCCCCCTTCCTACAAATTCAAATATTACTACTCCCTCCAATTGTTCTCCAATAACAACTGCTACAACTTCACATGTTATTACTCCGTCTACTGTTTCTCCCATAACAACTGCTGGTACATGTACATCTTCTAATATGGTTGCATCGAGTGAGTCTCCATCGTAAAACTCTATGAATACAGCGGCTGCCCCACTTGTTGTGTCTAATCATCCCATGGTAACACGTACTCGAGACGGAACTCGAAAACCAAGGGTCTTACCCTCCTTGTTAGCAGCAAAGCATCCTATCGCTGAATGTTTTGTAAGTCTCTCTTGTGATAAACTTACTGAACCCTCATGTTATTCTATAGCTTCTAAGGATCCTAGGTGGGTGAATGTTATGCATGATGAATATACTGCTCTTATGCAAAACCAGACTTGGTCTCTCGTACCTCGACAACCAGGTATGAATTTGGTGGGATGCAAATGGGTATATAAAATCAAACGCAAGGCTGACGGTATTGTTGACAAATTTAAAGATCGTCTTGTGGCGAAAGGGTATAATCAACAATATGGGATCGATTACGATGAGACTTTTAGCCCTGTGGTTAAACCGGTCACGGTACGTCTTGTTCTAATTCTTGCAGTCACTTCCTCGTGGTCTATTCGCCAACAAGATGTGAAAAATGCATTCTTACATGGTAAATTAGACAATGTTGTTTATATGGTACAACCACCGGGATTTAGCGATAAGTAGAATCCAGATTATATTTATCAACTTCACAAAGCCCTATATGGTCTAAAACAGGCCCCTCGTGCTTGGTTTCATCATTTTACAAGCTATTTACAAGAACTTATAGATTGTAAATAGAGAAGGTAAAATTAAAACTGTACAAATACCATTCCAGAAGTATCTCTGTAATATTCTGTAATTGATTTGATATATTTGTTTACCTATTTAGTTAACTTGATTTACGTTAGATTCAATCAAGGTTGATTTATGTTAGAGTCAATCAAGGATCAATCAACATTCATTGTAATTGGATCTTATAGATGTATATCCCTGTTAGCATTATAAATAGATGTGTTGAACCCTCCTTGGGTATCAAGGAAGCTTAACTTTTTATGGTATCCTAGAGAAAAAAGAAAGAAAGATCCAATGGCCTCTTCCGCTGAAACCCATTCTTCTACTGAAATCACCTCCACCGATCCATCCTCCACTCTACCTTCTCTCAAAAATATTACAAGCTTGGTATCCATTAAGCTTGATAGGTCAAACTACCTTCTGTGGAAAACTTAGATGCTTCCCCTCCTTCGTAGCCAAGATTTATACCAAATTGTTGATCTAGAAGTTCCTCAATCCAGGTGCAATCGGTGGTGAGATGGACAGAAATATGCAATGATCGGACTTTGAAGGGCATGGATTTGGAAATCAGCATGTCTGTATCGATAATAATGGGCCGGGACTAGCAATTATTTGTAGGTCTTGTTTTCTCGCTAGAGGGAGATATAACTGAAGAGGAAGAGAGCCACTTATAGGTCGGGAAAGGTACCTACAATTTACCTCAAGTGCACATCGTCTATTGTAACAGGGAAAATACAGGTCGATCCCACAGGAAGTTGTTACGATGCGAAGCTAAACCTCTAAGTTCTATTATTACTAATTAAAGACGAAAGAGTTAACAAAGGGGGTTTGTTTTGTCGATACGACTGAATGATGAATGATTATGCTAAGCAAATAAGATTAAAATGAACTCAAAGATAAAGAAGGGTACTAGGGTAGTTGAATCCACCTCCTAATCCTATAATAAGCCAATACAGATTCAAGTTATGGTCTTGTCCCTTTACAGAGGACACCTATGAAGGTTCAAGCCTGCCGTTCAATCCAGGGAGTTCTCAAATGGATGGCCTATTAACTAATATCACTAACTCACCCCTAGTATTACATGTCTTCTTACAGTACAACTAATCACAGGTTAATTTGTTCAACTAGCTAACTAATCCTTCCTAAAATAGTGAAGCACAACAAGAACAATAACATGGAATTGACTAACTTAGCATACAATCAAGGGTTTCATCTAAACCCTAGTTTATCAAATTAGAACATGATGAAAATAATGAAAACAAACATAAACTACAGTTTGGTGCACCGGCTAATCCGGGCATGATTGTTACATCACAATCTCCTCCCTATTTATACACAAAAATCTCTCAATCACTTGAATTCAGAAATTAGAGATTACCCACTCACCAAGACGTGTTTTCTGATAAGTACCTTCTTTAATTCATCTCTGCAAGCCTAGTTTTCTAGATGTTGATGAAACCCAGTCTTATCTCTCTCAATTCTAGCTTCTAGGGTTACTGTTTTTGATAAGGGAGAAGATAAGATGGAGAGAAAGATGGAGATTAGGAGTTTGATTGTGTTTATGGAGGTGGCTGAGAGCAGAGATGATCGGGGAGATGGATTTGGAGGAGGATTTGATGGTTTTGGTGCTAGTACTGTAGGAGAAGGGAAGAAATAAAGAAGATATTTTCTTCTGATCGATTTTGGGGAGAAATTGGGGTGGCTAGAGTGTGGTTCGTTCGCATCAAACTTTGATGCAACGAGCGGAGATGTTGTTGGATCTTGAACATCTGTTGGGTGTTGAACGGATGTATAAGATTTGATGAACCGGGGTTGGAAAACGGGTTTGGGTTTTGGGTTCTCTACCAAGCCCATGTCTTCTTCAAAGCTAATATATCAAGCCCACTGCTAGTGTATCTCTTGCAAGCGGATTGCGGAATGAGTGCAAGCGGATTGCAGTTGTTCTTTGCGCAACATTTTTTGGGAATTTCTCAATGCCTTTACGCCCGTGGCCACCAATTTCCTGCTCTTTTGGGTTCTCAATTCATCCAAGCTTTATTTAGTACCTAAAAATACAAAATTAATTAGTAAAAGTAATTATCCTTGAAAACAATAAAAATACAGAATTTGGGATAAATTAAAATAGAGAATTAGAGCACAAAAGATGAGTTAATGCCAATAAAAAGATGTAGAAATACGCAATATTTGGCACTCATCAAATACCCCCAAACCTGAATTTTACTTGTCCTCAAGTGAAACAAAACTAAGGAAATCCTAACTATACCACTGTCGCTGGTCTCTCGATTGCATTTAGCGAATGCAATAAGCCTAGTGGACGAGTTGTAGTCTCGTGAGGGTTTACCAGAGGTGTACCCACAAAACCTTCTCCAACTTCAGAACGTATCAGAGCCCCAAGCATCCAAGGAGCTATGTGGACATAGAGTTTCTGCATGCTAGTAACAAGAAGTTAGAAATAACAAAGAACGCATTCTCATCCTTAAGAGTTGAGCGAGAAATAACCATACCATATGAAAGAATTCGGGTTCGAGAGTGATCAAAAGCCTCGACTTCTGCCTCACCTAGGGTTTTATGATAATTGCACTTAAAAAGACCGTTTTTTTAGTCTCTCATGTGTGCAGGCAGGAATAAAGAGAGAAATACTGCACACGTTGAATGGTGGGAAGGAAAACCTTCCGAAATAATTTGTGGAGACTCCACAAAATCGTGGGTAAATTTTTTTCTTTTCTTCTGATGATCTCTAAGAAAGGAAATCAACCATTATGCAAGGATGGGAGTACTCACTTACCTTCACATCCGATCGGCAATATCAGCACCACTCTCACAGCATCCATAGAAACGTCTTCGTCTTCAGTCTTCAACCATTGATGATGAACTTCTGAACTTCGTAGAACCTTGACCACTTCTAAATTTTCTCTTGTTACCTGGAATTTCCTCTTAAATTCTTCTTGTTTACCATGGTATTATTAAACAAAACTAAAAATGAACTACAATAATAGAGATTTTTTTTTTAACACCAAGGGCCTAGCATGATTCGACTCTGCCCTTAGTTTATTCATGTTTTTTCTTTCCCTTTCTTTTCTTTTCTTATTTCTCTTTTCTTTTCTTTATTTTCTTCTTTTTTTGATTTTCTTCTTTTTTTTTTCTTTTTATTTGATATATATATATATATATAAAAAAAAGTGTTGTTTGTCTATCCGGATATATCCGATCATCGATTTCGTCATCCTACGGTACAGATCAATAGTTGGGCGAGGGATATTTTCGAGCGTCCGATCCCATTGGTTTCCTGATCTAACCGTGTTTCCCTACTGATACGTGTTTCCTAATATATAGCAAACCTTATAGTATAAATTTCACACGATCTATCAAGAGTATAAAGCACAGTTTGGCTAACTTGCTTGTGTAAGTGGTGGTTCAGATTTGTCCTCACAAGAGATAAATCTAGGGATGTAATCGTTTGTCATAAGTGATGGTTGTGATTGGGATTTAATGCATCTAACGGACAAAATTTATCATGTCATTAAGGTTCCATAATTCTTCATAATAAATAGCCTATTAATTTGCCATGATAATATTTTATTAAATGTCAAATTAAAAATGATAATATATAAATTATCATACTATTGATGATAATTAATATATTTTTATTAGATAATACTTGGGATTAGTTTGGTATCTTTTAAAGAATAAAATACAGCGAATAAAAGTTGGTGATCATATATAGATTCAAGGATAGTTTTTGTCAGTTATAAAAAAAGATGGGATAGAATTGGAAAATAAAATATGAAATTAGGGTGAACTATAGTATTTTCCTTTGAAGCTTTTAAAAGCTCCTTCTCCCCCGCTTTTAAAATTGATATATTTTGGAAGTGTTTTGCATAAAAAACACTTTATGAAATCTTTAGCAAACACTAAGATGAAAAAAATATTGCTATAAACATGTTTTCAAAGTACTTTTTTTTTGGAAAGAAAAAAAGAAGTACCAAACTTAGTTAGATTGACTAACAATTATATAAGTGGACCATAGTGACATTGGCAAGTATTGGTGCCCAGTGAGTAATTTCGCATCGTCTCACGTATTTCTTGATAAATGGTTTAACATTATTTTTAATAAATGATGATGGATAACATAATTAATTGTTAGTAGAGCTTATTGTTATTAGGTTAAGTATTTAACGATTTGACTTACTAACTAATCATGGTTTTATTATTTTTATGCAAAGAATAACCTCTTATTTGGAAGCGTAATGTCGTAGAATGTAGTGGTCGACCATCTACCGATAATGTCCTCACTTAGCCACCGCGGTCGCCTAATGCAAAGTATTGGGTTTTCAATGGTCACTGCGGTCATCCAACAACATTTGCTCAGAGGTCACCCATCTCAGGATTACTCAATACCGAGCATGCTTAAGTATAGAGATTTGTCGCCAACTATGAAGCCAATTATGCTGAAAAGATCTCGGGTTAGGAAAGGATAAACTATTACCTATATTCCATTTGACGAATCCTACATGCCGGATCGGAGTACTATAATTCCACCAACTTAATTTGGAGCCTTTATCGGCTCCGGAATATGTTCAATCCTAGACTCTAGCATTTTTCTTACTCATGGGACCCTTTCCCGACACAATCCGTCAAGCATACTCTTTCACCCTCGACAGGTAACCCGTGGTCGACTCTAATACCATTTGTAAGGACCTGATCCTCCGCCAATACTGTCCCCACTTAGTCACTGCGGTTATCCGACAATGTGGTATATTCAACTAACACTGATGTGGTCATCCATCAACAATTTTCTGGGAGGTAGCCCATCCCTAGATTACTCTCGCCCGAGAATGCGTAAATTCAGTGATTTTTACTAACTCTGGATCCAACTATGTTGAAAAGGCCACAATGTTAAGAAAGGACAAACCATTACCTATATTCTATTCTGTGAACTCTTCCTGCCTTATTGAATAAAGTACATAATATATATGGGAATTTTGAAAAAATAAAACTACATCGTATGTGAGTACAATGGTTTCCATCGGGAATGACTTAACATTTTAAAGTATAATAGCTTAAGTGAATGAATTATCTTTTCATTATGTCATTGAAATAGTAAGAACATAGAATACGATATGTACTGTTGAGTCAATTATGAGATTTACTCTTTTCAAACTATTCTTAAAGGGGAAAAAAGCAACAAGGATCCGAGCACTATTAATATCTACACAATTATTCTTGAGATAAATGAGTTAGTCTTTTGTAATTATGTTATAGCTTACATAGTTTAATGTTTTGGTTCCGCTTGGTTGTTGGAGTATGTGGCGCGATAAACCACATATGTATAGATAGGGATAGTCTCTCATGGAATAAAGAGGAATACATGTGGAGCTTAATAAGCTTGGGCATCTCCATACATAGCACCGAGGCCTTTTAGTTAAAAACCCCACACCTCCTATCCCCAGGTGCGTCAAGTGGGGTTTTGGGTTATGTGGTCGGGTGAGTAGTGTCCGATGGTCCTTGAAGATCCTAACAATTAGTATCAGAGCCCATGGTTGGGGCTATTATCCGAACGTAGAAGTGGTTGTGGATGTCACCGGGTTTAGGGCGCAAGTGGAATCAGACTCAAGCTGGAGCGGGCAAGGCCCAAAGTTGAACTGGCGCTCAAGGTGGAGTTAGTGTCGTACCCATTAACTTAGATGGAGCAGGGTTCTAGATCGGTAAGGCAATGCTCAAGGTTGAACTGGCGCTAGAGGTGGAGTTAGTGTCTCACACATTAAATCTCAAGTGGAGCAGGGTTCTAGGTGGGCAAGGAATTCTCAAGGTGGAGTTAGTGCTTGCCTCTCATTAACTCAAGGTGGAGTAGGATTCTAGGGGGCGTAGTGACAATAATAATGATCGATGGGTAGCATATACAGATGGTAATCATATGTTGGAGTCTGATTGGACTGGTGAAGTGGTTTAATCTCTCCAAGGTGAAGATTGTTGGAGTATGTGGCACGATCAACCACATAAGTATAGCTAGGGATAGTCCCACATGGAAGAAAGAGGAGTACACGTGAAGCTTAATAAGCTTGGGCATCTCCTTACATAGCACCTAGGCCTTTTAGATTAAAACCGCACACCTCTTATCCGAAGTTGGTCCAGTAGGGACATCATCGGTGCTATGTGGTCAGGCCCATAGTAGGTTCCTATGGTCCATGAAGATTCTAACATCGTTCACTAAAATAAGGAAGATGCAGAAATGTAATACCATTTCAAAGGATCGATAAGATATCTTTGTAAACTAAAAAACATATCAAATAATGTTTTTTGGGGGACAAAATATGTAAAAATTAATTTCGAGATAATTTTATTGTTGGCTTGAGGATACAACTCGAGAATGGAGAGGCATAGTATGGAAGGATGTCAAGGCGGAAAATGCTAGAAAGGATTTGTGAAGTGAAGGATAAAAATATCTATCAGGCTTTCCTTTACTTTTGCAATGATAGAAAGGGTAAACTTGATATTAATACATATTATATTTAATATTCATATGTCGGAAAATGCGTAACTAAATAAAAATCATGCCCGTGCCGTTACGGCACGGGTTAAGCCCTAGTATATTATAAAAAGAAGTGTTGTTTGTCTATCCGGATACATCCGACCATCGATTTCGTCATCCTACGGTACGGATCAATAGTTGGGTGAGGGATATTTTCGAGCATCCGATCCCTTGGGTTTCCTGATCTAACCGTGTTTCCCTACTGATACGTGTTTCCTAATATATAGCAAACCTTATAGTATAAATTTCACACGACTACATGTAATTTTTTATACGAAAATCTTTTGCAAACCTTTTCGTTTAATTTTCTGCTTCTAACTCTCCCTGTATTATAGCAAACTCTAGGTTTGAAGAAAATTCAGTCTTTTTCGTTTGATCTACTTATTCTCAATGTTTGTTTCCCAATACTAACACTAACAAGATGTACGGGTCATGGGTGATGGACTGATGGCAACACCAAATCTCGAGTTCTATCTCAAATCAATTTGGAATCTTGAACGGTCTGGCAAACCGTCCGCAGTTTCTCTCAAGTCTCAATTCATGATTTTACTCATCTATATAGTATTAATTAAATACTCCGTAATGACTAGGAAAGGGATGTTGTGTTCACTACAGTTAGCATGCGTTAACAAAAATAACCACTACAAATGCCAAGTAAACATGGCTAACCGTGACTAAGTTTCCTTATATAATATAAGAGCATCTCCAACGGATCCTCTTGTTTTTTCCCATGTGGCTGTGTTAGGAAGACATCCTTAAACCAAAATTTCCTCAAGTTTAGGAAGTTGGAGTGAATCATCTCCAACGGGATTCAATTTTATTCAACAATATGGCCACATGTACGAAGCCTCTTGGTTAAAATTATGAATAGCCGATTATTACTCTTTTTAAAAGATAAAAAGTAACAGAAAACTAGGTGATTAGGATTATTAACATCCTCTGGGAGATCTTTTAAAATCAGAGGATCTCATTAAGGATGTCTTGTTAACTGCCATCCAACTCATCTTCACATGCTCTCTTTACATCCCATTGGAGAGGACATTGGAGATGCTCTAACTTAATTTCCTAACTAAAAAGCTAACTGTAGCCTACAATATGGAACTAAATAGTTAGCAAAGACAATCCCCTAAATAACGGCATAAATACAGTGGTTCTTGTAAGGACCCTCAAGCTCGTCAGCGGTATTTGACTGGTCTAGCGAAGATCAAGAGACAATTAAGCCGCTAATGACCCGCTTTATTATAGACGAATGTTAGTTAATAGTAATTAATCTAACAACGATCTAGATACAAAATTAGTATCATTGATTAGGTCTCGAAAAGTTATGTGGAATGGACTACCGAAGGTGTCATTCGGATACCAGACGAAGAAGATATCTTTGGTTCAGTGAAAGGGAAAAATCGTCTTTTTTTTCCTTTAGACCGACCTGTCTGCCCATATCATTTGGATGGGTGCCTTTATCATTTTATCTTTGGCCTTATCACCAAAACCTGACCGAAGATAAGTCATTCTCTTTTCTTCTTCTTCTTTCATCATTCTTCTTCTTTCTTCTTTCTCTTCCCCTGTTCTTCTCCAGTTCCGTTCGATTCGAGAGTTGTGATGTTCGGTTCGAGAGATTTAATTGAATAGGGAGAGCTTATTAAGTAGAAGATGGTGATGATGTTGTGTTTTATTAAGCTTGGGATGAAAGAGAAGATTGAGCTGATGTAAATAGAAGTTAGGGTTAGAATTTAGTTCTTGAGATGGGGGAAATCAACTGAAGATTGAGTTTCTAGTAGATGTAGAACCGAGGGGTTGTTAAGGAATTGACGAGGTGAAGCTTTTCTGGTTTTGAATCCAAACCAGGTAATCTAGGGTTTCAAGTAATTCAATTTTCTTTTTAAAATTGTTGTTAATTGATTGAATTAATATATGGGTTTGTGTTTGATTGAAGTCTAAATGGATGTATTAAGCTTAATTTGATTTCATAGAGGAATTAGGGTTTCTGTTCTTCCCTAAATCAAACTAGAAATTAGGGTTTGAGTTTATAATTAAGAATCATCTAATTGGTACTAGAAAGAAGATGAATTGATGATTTAGAGTTAGGTTCTGTGACAGAATGGATGAAGTAGTTGTTGCAGGTTATGCTGGAACAGTTCATTAGTTAGTTGCAGCTAATGGAAATGAGATGTACAGGTGGGTTGTTAGTTAAGTTAAGGCTTTGCAGATAAGAATGAAATTGAACTGATCTGAGATGGATTGTGTTGGATAGAGCAAGTGAAAGAAGATGGAGATGCAGTTGAAGTTATAAAGTAACAATGGCAGCGGTGTAGAGGATGGTGAGTCATAGAATGGTTATGCAATTCAGAACAAAGTGAACAAGATAAAGTTGATGCATATGTAGGGTACTGTTGGGGGAAAGAATATGGCAGGTTTGATGAAATTGTTCTATTGATGGTTGTGGTCTTGACTTGAGGCTGTGAAGGAGATATGTTCTGAATCTAACTGAACTGTGGTGCAGATAAGAGTTGTAAGTTGAATTGGTGACAGGGTTGCAATTTTGTTTATGCAGAATTGCTTGAGTTGAAGTATAAATGGTGGTGGTGTTAGAGTTGTATCTCAGATAGTGTTATTGTGTGATAGTCTGGATTCGTTGGTGTTGATCTCAGTGGTTCTGTGATGCCGAGAAGCTGCAAATGGTAACTGATGAAGATTTGAGACTACAAGGAACAAGTGGATATTGTAAAGAGGTCAAGTTGTGTATGTTTAATTGCAGTGGTGAACCAGATATGATGAAAGTGATGATGTTGGTTGTTGAAGCTGATGGCTGCAATTGAGTTCGAGTCAGGTTGTGTGAGTGTATATTTGAGTTTCCGAACAACTGATAATGAAGATAAGTTGAGATAGTGGTGAGCATCAATAGTTGCAGGTGGGGCTGTAAACTGTAATGGAGGTGGTTGAAGTTGAGGCTTAATACTGTTTGTTGTTGTTATTGGTGTTGAGATATGGAGATGTGGATGATGGTACTGTGTAATGAATTGGCTGAAGTTGTCGAGAAAGGAGGGGACAGGGAAATTTGATGAAAGCAATGGCAGAGTTAATATGAGATGCTGTGAAGACATGGAGCAGCACTGAATGACAGTGTTGCTTGAGAAGATGTGTTGAATGTCTGGTGGAGTTTGAAATGATGTCGTAGATGATTGTGTTTGTTAAGGAAGAGATAATTTAGCTGTACACATTTGCAAGAAGAGTTAGAAATGCATCATTTGAATTTTGTTATGTTTTGTGTTGCATTAGTTTGTGGCATGAGCTTAAGTGGCTCAGGCCTTGTGTTTTAAGCCTGCTAGTCATCCCAGTCAGTCTAGCTGACTCAATCTGTTTAGCTGACTTAATGTATTTGACTGAGTTAACTCAGTGACCAGACCTGAACATAATTGATTCAGTGAACCTTGACCGATTTCCTGTTTGACTCGTTGACCTGATCAGTTAGACTGTTGACTTGACCTGTACCTTTGACTGACGTTGACCGTTAATTGGACCTCTTGACTGTTAGTGACCGTTATTGAACCAGTGGGGACCAGGCCTTGGTTTAATGGGCTTGTTTAGTGGACTATAGAATTAATCTAATTGGGCTAATAAACCTTAGGTAATGCTTAAGGTAGAGAATGAAAGGTGTAGAATTATAAATGGGCTTGGAACCATTAAATAGATCACTTAAATTATAACTAGAGAATTGTATGAGATTCTGATATGAGCCTTTGGGTTAATTTCTTAGTATGCTTGTGTGATTAACAGTTAGTCTATATTAATTAGGATCGATTCAAAGGATGAACCAGTGGATTCTGGATTTCAAGGTAGGAGTGGTTTGCCTTCAAAACAGGTGGGAACTCTGTAACCTTCTTGTAATCATTAAGTTCCTTTTCATATGCGAGCATGATGAGTCATTACTTCTTATGAGCATAATTGAGTGTAAATGATTGGGTATGTTGTGTAATATGCATTATGTGGATTCTACAAATGTTATATCTATTTTTATGCTTATTATAGCCCAGATGAGGCAATATCGTTATATAGGGGAATATTACCTTTTACAATTTCTTGTGAAAATCCCTTCGTTTGCATATTATGCTTGATTGCAAAACCTTCGGGACTTATGATGGTAGATTCTTGAATCATGGTTTGTATGGGCACTCCGTGTGGATGGGCTATTATTATAGTATGGAGTTATTCTGCTTTCGCTTTCTCCAATGAGTTTGGCGAGGTCTGAGTGACATATTTTAGTTGTTCTAGTTTCACTTTTGTAGATTCATCCGGTGGTGGTCTTTCACGGATATTGTTATTATGGTACGCAATACCTGAGGAAGTGGAGTTAGAATAACATTCTTTCATGAATGATATATTATGATGCTTGTTAATTGCTGAGTGAGTAATTTGATGTGTGTTTGAGAGAAATCCCCGCGAGGAGTGACTGTGGTCTCCCCACAGCTCCTTGCTAAGTCTTATAGCCCAGATGAGGCAATACATAGCACGGGAAGTGCATATATTAGCTATCTAGCGCGTAAAGCGAAATAGTATTACTTTTTATTTTATAACCTAATTTATGTCGTTAAGACCCAGCTGAGGAAATATTATATCGAGGTATTTGGGGAAAATACTCTTATGCATATTATGCACGATGACATGTTTAAATTACTATTTCTTTATAACTGTGAAGCATATTAGTGATTACTTGAGAGTTACATATTTTTATTGAGCACCCTTTTGGGATGATGTGCTCACTTGTTCCCACTTCGATTTGGTTACGGAAGAAATGGTGCACGTGAAGATATTCAATTTCGTAGTTAAAGCGTTACCGAACTGTGTTATATTTATGTATATTTTGTATATGTGTATTCTTTATTTATTGTAAACAACATACTAATTTAGTTATATCATTTGAGAGTTATTCACTTATAAATATCAGAGTGTTGGGTTCAAGTTGGCTTTAGTTCACATTATGTAATTATGATTCTTAAAATCATAAAACTGGAATTGATTCTCCAATTAGGTGGTAATCCTATCATCTAAGCAGGTTTAAGAGTTGGGGCGTCATAGTTCTAACCATGGTTCTTCCAGACGAATTAACCACATCTAATCGAAAAGAATTAGGGAAAAATATCGTTTGGTCCTTTTTTAGGTGGGCCCATGTCTGTTTGGTCCTTTGGTCAAACGCCTTTACTGTTTGGTCCATAATTATTTAAAAATATTAAACTGACAAAAATACCATTCCGTGTTGATTTTTACTTATTTTCTTGTAGCACTTCATTCCAGAAATGAAGTCCATATAAAAACCTAAAAAAACAGACTTCATTCCAGAAAATGAAGTCCATATAAAAACCTAAAAAAACAGACTTCATTCCAGAAATGAAGTCCATATAAAAACCTAAAAAAACAGACTTCATTCCAGAAAATGAAGTCCATATAAAAACCTAAAAAAACAGACTTCATTCCAGAAATGAAGTCCATATAAAAACCTAAAAAAACAGACTTCATTCCAGAAATGAAGTCCATATAAAAACCTAAAAAACATACTTCATTCCAGAAATGAAGTCCATATAAAAACCTAAAAAAACAGACTTCATTCCAGAAAATGAAGTCCATATAAAAACCTAAAAAAACAGACTTCATTCCAGAAAATGAAGTAATGAAGTCCATATTTCAAGAATGACTTCATCAAATTCATCATCTTCAACAGTAGCAGCAGCAGCAGCAGTGACGAAGAAAAACATAAATCTATCGTCGTCTTCATCATCTTCATCGTGTTCATCATCATCTTCAACCACAACAACATCAAACAGGGAGAAAAAGCAAAAAATCTTCGTCACAAAATCACCGTCTTGTTCATCATCTTGATATTCTCATCATCTTTATCATCATCATCGTGTTCATCATCATCTTCTCTGTAGAAAATCTCAATCTCTGTTGAAAATCTTCATCTCAATCTTCAAACAAAACAACAGCAGGAGAAAAACAAAAAAAGAGAGAGAAAGTAGATCTAAAACTAAGAGAGAGAAAGTGAATCTGAAAAAGAAGATATTTTCTAGGGTTTTTTCTATATATATGCTCACAAAAGGATATTTTTGTCCCTACTAAATGATATTTACATCATCCATGACATCATCCTAGGACCAAACCATAATTTGTAGGACCAAATTAAAATATATTTTCCCAAAAAGGACCAAACAGACACATAACTGGGTCAATAGGACTAGACTCATCCTAATATATTATTTCTAGGACCATATGGTATTTCCTACAAAGAATTACTACGAGTGTTTCCTAACTGCGGCCCATGCTCTAGATTATAGGAAAGATGACGTAGCCAACCAATAGCGTAATTACACGTATTAAAATAATAAATAAATAATGCAAGACGTGATCCGCAACATCACTGGAGCTATAATTAGGTTATAAGGATATCAACGCATTGAAAGGAGCTATGTAGGAGTTTATATACTGGAGTTTGTAAGAGTATTAGCAACTTCACCTTATAGTATTTGGGAAGGTTAGATTACCTGTAACATAAAAGTTCTCTCCCTCTCTCTAGGTTCTCTCTCTAGGCTTCATCTATCTCCTTTCATCAACATATTTTTGTTATAAATTCCAACGCCCCATATTTTAGAGCTTCTCCGATGGTAAATGTGGATGTTTCATATGTGACATCACTTTTAAGACATCCTTTGAGTATAAAATCATAAATATAAGGAAAACTAAAGTTCTATCTCCAACGCATAAAGTTTTCTATTATTTTTTTTACTTATTTGTAGGCATGCAATTGGTTAAAATCTTTTCCATTTTTATTTTTCAATGATTTTTATTAATAAAAGTGTGACTAGGATGGGAACATATCCTCTAAGTGAATGTCTAAAACTAGAGGTTCACCTAGAGGATGTCTAACTTTTTTTTTTGCCACATCACCTTCACATCAATCTGCTGGAGATGATTTTTTATAAATGTGGTTGTGGATCCTATGTGGATTAAGAGTTTTTTCTTCACACACATTCCATTGGAGAGGCTCTTAGTTGCCATTAATACAACTTTTAACGCCTACATTAGGAACGTCCAAAGTGTTTAGTCAGATGGGTTAACGTAAGCCAGTATCATGGCACGATTCCTTTGAGACTTAACTTTAGGATGACTTGAAAATGTGCCACAATGTAGTTATTCCTTCTCAAAATGAATTTAAGGGACCACGACTGGGACTCTAGGCTAATTTGATCTGGCCAACAAAACATTGGATCTGCCTTATAGGTTCAACCCTTTAGATTTCAACCTAATTACGGGTAATTTTAATGCGACGACTGCAATTGATTCTAGATTTTTTAATCCATGACCGAGACCGGAGTCTACTTTATATGTTCAATCCCCTAGATTTCAAACTAATCAAGGCTAATGCGGAAACTACATTTGACTCTTGATTTTCCAATCCACGGCTTATATGTTCAATCCCCTAGATTTCAAACTAATCAAGGCTTATTTTAATGCGGAGACTACATTTGACTCTTGATTTTCCAATCCACGGCCCGGGCCTTAGGCCCCGGTTGCTATGACCTGACTAACTGAACACTACCCGATCATTACAGGCTGGCTAAAATTTTGTGTGAGGATTCTGATTGGCTGACCAAATAATAAATAAAGTCAAAAAAGGTTGAGCCCCGGCCGTAGGCCGGGGTGATACCTAGTATATATATATATAAATTTTTTTTTTATGAAACAATAAATACAACCTGAAAATAAAACAACAAAATAATTAATGAAACTACTAAAGTCATGGATGAAAGACTTTATCACTCAATCTTCATAACCTGTATTGTCCTGATTTCATAAACTTCACTAATTCTCATCTTCTTCTGTTTTCTTTGCTCTTGTAAGATAAGCTTGTATATAGAATTCTGGTCTTTGTACAATATCTTCACTTTGAATATGAACTTTTTACGTTCCTTGAATTGTTGCGTGTAAACCTCGGACTATTTCAATCTTTCTTCATAGATTCTGACGGTGCTTTGCTCGTTGATGTGTTTCTATGGATCTGTTGATGTTGTCGAGAGAGAGAATGGTGCTAACTGCAAATCAAACTACAAGAATGAGTTTTCATCTTTATACGTCATCCTCATGATTGACGGAATTAGCACTCAAGAGATCAAAAATAGTGCTGAAAGTGGTGCAAAGTTGGGTAGCTCACCGTTCCTACCCGGAATTAACGTAAGGTGACACACACTCTAAAAAGACATTTTTCAGATAGCTACAAAGAGTTGAAGGTTGGTGCCTCGCTTGGTGTAAAAATAGGTAGTCTCCACTAAAGGTGATCACAACTCTGATACCAAATATCTTTGCTGCACCTAATTAACCCACCGACATGGTTAAATCCAATTTTAACGTTTTAACAAGTAAGAACCCGATTATGTTCTCTAGTTCTTCTAAGTTCAGTTATTTCGGTCAGAATCTCTATGTAAACATAGCTAGAAGCATGCTAGTGACTCTAAATTCTCTACAATTTGGAGGTTTTACGCAAATATTTACAAAAAAAAAGTGAAAATTTTATCTACAAAGTGAAAAAGACTAAAAATTTTATATACACAATACTCCCCCACACCTAAACTAAACATTGTCCTCAATGTTTCAAAAGATGATAAGAATTTAAACAGCCACATACCATGAGAACCATGCTGAGTAGAGAAAAGGGAAGAGATTACCGGTATGTCGGCGAAAGCAAGATTTAGAGCTTCATTATTCAAGGCTAGAATCCAACATTTTCAGCTGTGATCATATTGGATTAGCACAATATATACAAGATAAAAGAATACTCAACTAACTGAAGATAAAAACTATAACATTATCTACTGGATTATATACACGAAAAATTCACCATACACCAACAATCGAAAGAGTTGAGGATCAACCCAAATGACGGCATGTAAAGATTTTAGTAGCCTCGCACATTTATAACATGACAGAAATTTAAGTAAGGCTGCTAAATTGAATGAGTTACCCCCAAACCTGAATTTTACAGAGATATGACATTTACCAACAACTATCAGATCTTGAGGTACTTCCTTCACAATTCCTAAGTCTAAATTGACATGTTCATGGAAGGGCAGAAAAACAGAATGGGATTCCAGATGTGGCTTCTCAATGATAGGATATTTAGTGGACAAAATGTCCAAAAGAATTTGAGATGCACATAACTCTATTCGTAGGTTGGGAACTGTCAATAACATGAATTTAGCACATTCTGAAGGAATAATCTCCACAAAAGCAAGACCATCAATTTGTGACTTAGGAAGGGAATTAGACGCGTCTAAGTTATATTCAATTTTAGGCTCAAAAGTTTCACTACGCAGTCTAGTTTTTCCCAAGACAGAAACAAGAATATCAGTATCATGCTCACATTCATTGAATAAATTCACAATCCCCAATTCAGAATCATCTTTATCAAAAGATATATTCTCATGCATAGACAAATCAGAAGAAACATCATATTCTTACCTAGGTAGGGAATCGTACACAACAATTATATCATTAGTGTCAACAGACAATTCATCCTTCCCTAAGTCAGACACAAGTTGTGTGTCATGCTCTTGTTCACAAAACAGTTTCACAAGACCTAAATCAGCATCAATTCCATGCGCATATAAAGACTGAGATGGATGAGGATTAAATGAATTATCAGCAATAGAGGTTTCTACAATGTGTTCCAATGTTTCAGAGTTGCAAAACTCTACAATTCTATATTCATAATTGACAACCTCTTTTAGTACCATATCATCATCATAACCATCATCAAAAACACATGAAAAACTTACCATATCCAAAGTATTAGTGTTCTCTACCTGTACATCTACCTCTATAATAGGTGAATATGTATTAATAATTTCAACAATAAGGTAAGAAACACCGTTTTCAGAATTGACTTCCTTTGGAGAAACAAAAATTTCATGTTCATAATTAACATGCTCATCAGTCTTTTCCTTATCGTTTGGGTCAGTAACAACTTGGCTCATTGTAACTTGTAGACCTTCTGTAAGGTCATTGGTCCAAGGGAAAATCGGGTAATTTATCCGGACGGAACCACAAGTCTGTAGGTATGGATGATTCTCCTGCGTGTGACATAAAGCATCAACATGATGCACTCTAGGCTGCAAGTTAGGGAAGTTTTTAGTTAAATGGTCTGAGCTATCACATAAGGTACAAACATGGAGATCAGGTTGGGTACATGACTTAGGGACATCAACATTTTCATTTGTGCATCTTTCTAGAGTTTCGACTCTCCTAATCATGAAATTCATGTTTGTATCAGAGTCAAAATCATACTTTAACTCCAATACGATAGATAGAGAATAACCACACAAGTAGAATTAAAGTACTAGTAATTTGCAATAGAACACGTTAATTATATTGCTTTAGAGTAAGAACTTTACAATGTTTAACTTTTAGGTTTATTTATGACCTAGGCGTTGCTTCTTCTCTTGGTTTGTTTTCTGCTAGTATTCTTCTAGTATTTTTGCGTGTCTCCTACAAACACTCAAGGTGCCTATTTATAAGTTTAGGACTATACTAAAACTATTTATACACATATTAGGAAACCCCCTTATTTTTGTAACCTTCTAGGAATATAACTCCTACTTTTCCTTCTAGGAATAGAAATCTACTTCTAGAATTACTTGGAGACTAATTCAGTTGTATTTTAAACCTAGGTATAGAGCATTCTAATGGGACTATACCTAAAAACAGATCAGACCTCCCCCATTTGGAGGATTTTGGTCCCTTAAAAGCATTGAGTTAAGGTGCGGGGAAGTTTAACTTGCAGCTGCACTCTTGAGTACCATTTTGCATGCTTTAAACTTTTCCCATTACGACATTCTTGAAACAATTCTTGTTTTCCAACTCTAGTCATCCGCGTCTTCTTGCTAAGAATCAGATCTTCTTTTGTTACCTCCCTTAGAGCTAAGTATTGCACAACTTGTGATAATGGAGACTTATTTTGCTCGTCAAGTAGCTTGATTTCTGGTTCCACGGCTGTTTTGGTGGTAACTTCTACGGCTGCTGGAGGGTGTATTCAATCCCTTCTAACAACTGTTGTAGATCGTTCTTTTCGATCTTCGTGCACTCGCAAGAGTTTGCACAAACCAATTCACTTGGTTCCTTGACAACTTGTCGAACTGTGAGTAGGCTAAATTTTTGACTAGCATTTACCAAGTGTTTGGTTTGCTATGCAAACAGAAGTTGTAGTATCTTATTCTCTTTAAAAGCTAAAATGCGGAATCCTTTTCCTCCTTTCACTAGCCTACAAACCCTTGCTCGTCGTTAGAATGTTGCATATCTGTCCCATAGGTAAGGACTACCAAATACAATATGACAAACATCTAATGGGACAACATCACATGTTACCAGATCTACGTATTTCTCGTTGATGGTGAATTGGAAGGTGCATTGAGCAGTCACTTGCAACTCTATATCCTTCTTCAACCATCCTAACGGGTACGGATTAGAGTTTGGTGTTGTCTTCAACTTTAGCTTCTTCACTAGTTGTTCGGATATTAAATTTTGTTGCGATCCGCTATCAAATAGAGTAAGCACATGTGTTTTCTTAACTCTTGCATTCACCCAAAATAGCTCTTCTTTAGTAGATTCTAAGATCGACAATCCTGGAAAAGTGACTTTGCCATGTATCCCAGTTGATACCTTTTTCTTGTCATCATCACAACCTTGCCGTCGGGATCAAGTGATCCGTCAATCACGTCATCTTCTTCTTTTTCTCGTCTTCTTTGTTGTAGATGGTTGTGTTAACTTGCTTGTGGTCTTTCCACCATGTTGGTCTTAACTCCAGATGTAATTTCCAACATCCTTTATTTAAGTGTCGATCAGTTTTACAATTCTCACAGTATTGGTTATTTTTGTTTGCCATAACACGATATGTCTTCCTTTCTCCATGAGCAGTGTTCACACTCTCTCTTTCGTCTCTTGATTGCGTTGCTCCATAGGGCTGATTCTTCATCTCAATATACATAGCTTTCTTACAAGCATCGTCAATGTCAGTCACTGAAAATAACGCAAGTTCTGTCCGTATAGCAAAAGGCAAACCTCCTTTATATTTCTCAATAGTCTCGGAATCTCTTATATTCACGTTTAATGATATAGCTTACTTTCGAAATTCAGTAGTGTATTCTTGGACGTTATGCCCTTTCACTTGTCGCAAGAATTGCCATTGTTCGCGCAGTCGTTCTTTATAACCAATTGGGTAAAACGAATTTTGGATAGCAGTTGTGAATTGCTTCCAAGTAGTTACTGGTGCTTCATTGCTAAGGGACAAACTTGATGTATATGCTTCTAACCAAATTAGGGCATGTCCATCAAGTCTTAGTCTAGCGAAACTTACCCATTGCTCTTCAGTAAATCCCTTGGTGTTGAAATAAACCTCCAAAGACTTGAGCCAACCATCTAATTTTTCTGGACTCAAATCCCCATTGTATGCTGCGATTCAATTCTTTCCTCCACTTTGAATGGTGGATTATCTATGAGCTCCGGATGTTTTTCCATATCGAAGGTTGATTCTGAACCATCTTTTGATTTGGAATATGTATATTGTAATCCTTTTAGCATCTCTTTTAGCTCTGCCATATCATTCTTCATTATTCTCATATCTTCCTCCAATTTCTCTATTGCGTTTTCTTATAGATTGGATGATGATGATGATGAGACAAATGTTTTCTTCCTTATATCAATATTAGGATCTAACTGTAATACCTTGTTACCCTTGGATCAAAGCCCTTCCATTCACCGCCGGAAACATTGCTTACTTAACTTCTTGCTCTGATACCACTGATCAGTTTTCAGACCCCAATACGATAGATAAAGAATAACCGCACAAGTAGAATTAAAGTACTAGTAATTTGCAATAGAACATGTTAATTATATTGCTTTAGAGTAAGAACTTTACAATTTTTACCTTTTAGGTTTATTTATGACCTAGGTGTTGCTTCTTCTCTTGGTTTGTTTTCTGCTAGTATTCTTCTAGTCTTTTTGTGTGTCCCCTACAAACACTCAAGGTGCCTATTTATAGGTTTAGGACTATGCTAAAACTAGTTATACATAGATTAGGAAACCCCCTTATTTTTGTAACCTTCTAGGAATAGAACTCCTACTTTTCCTTCTAGGAATAGAAATCTACTTCTAGAATTACTTGGAGAGTAATTCAGTTGTATTTTAAACCTAGGTATAGAACATTCTAATATTCCTATACCTAAAAATGGATCAATATCATGTGATAGTATCCTGGTTTCCCTAATGGATTCCCATTGATGGGTTTGCTCTGCAAGTTTAGCTAAAAATTGTTTTGTTAATAAACTCACCATTACACATAGACTCAACCATGGCTCGAGACTTAAAGTCTAGTCCCTCATAAAGAATAGCGACCAGTCTCCACTTCTCAAAGCCATGGTGAGGGCATTCAATCAACAAATCCTTAAACCGTTCAAAATAGTGAAAAAGAGTCTCTCCATCTAATTGGACAAAACAATTGATATTGTGACGAATGGAGATTGTCCTATAATGTGGAAAGAATTTTCTGAAAAACTGATTTGTGAGTTATTCCCAAGTGGTGATTGACTGTGGTCTCAAATTGTAAAACCATGCTCTAGCTTTTTTCTTTAAAGAAAATGTAAACAAACGCAATTTTAGAAAGTCTTTGGACATATGTTCAGATTGCATAGTCCGACAAATTTGCTCAAACTCTCTTACATGATGATAGGGATTTTCATAATCAACCCCTCGATATATCGGAAGTATTTGTATCATTCTTGCATTCAGTTCAAATTGACTATCATACGGGGGTAAGATAATACATGAGGCCTGACTTGCTCTAGTGGGATACATGTACTCATGGAGAGTACGGGTGTTTATGGGTGAAAACTACTCCTGCAGAATTTGGTAATTTGGGGTGTGGATGAGGAATGAATTTAAACCTTTAAACAAATGCACTGCGCGGTGAGTGCTTGTAGATTCGAGAGATCAATCTGTGCAAGTCCGGCCTAAACCAAGAAATGGCCGTTCCAGACTTGTTTCGGTCACAAAGTGAAGGAGATGGGGTTGATCTTAGGGAGGGAAGCGAAGAAGGTGTTGAGATTGTGAAGGTGTTGGCTTGCTTATGACTTGTAATGAAAGGTGAGCAGAGCTTGCAGTTGATGCAAGCAAGCTCTGGGTGTTTGAATACGTTTTTGTATTAACACTTGGTTTTTCTGTCTCGTCTGAACTTGTGTTGTTATTTGAAATAGGGCGGAGAACCTATTTATACAAGTCATTGAGCCTCATTCACGTCTCTCGTGGGAAGTGGAGGAAGTGGAGTGATGGAGTAGTGGAGTTGTGCGTCGACCAGTCTTGCCCACTTCTCCTGTTCATCTCTAACCGTCCATGACTTCCTGACACGTTCTTGTGATGGCGCGTTGCACGCCGCACGCCCGTAAACCTTGAGACCAATACCCCAAGCATGTATCCCCAGTTTGTGACATGATTGATGTTCCGGAATGTGTGGATCGTGGATCCACGAAAGATAGCATGTAATCTTCGAATTGAATATCTTGTGTTATTCGAAAGTCGATACTTGTGAAGTATCGTGTGTATTTTATGCAGTACTGCATTATGGTGTGGTAAAGTGATGGGTAATAACGCCTCACGACCAAATAACTCCCGACCGTGGTTGTATAACCAACCTGGTGAAGTTGGACGGATGAGATGATCTTTGAGACACTCATCTGCGACCGTTAATGAATATTAGGTTTTTTGAAGAGGAGCGCAAGCATGACTCTTCAGCTTGGTCGAAACCAAGTAATGGAAGAATTTTGGAGAGGACCGACCGGACGTGTATGTAGATGGCATCTTTGGTGTACACGTCCATGTCTTACAAATCCCATGAAGGTGCGATCTAGGCCACTCAATTTAACCGGTAAAGTTGAGTGGTTGAGATCGGTTTGCGGCGTAAATCCGTTGCCGCAAAGGAGTTGGAAACGCGCGAGATCCCTAGTTCGGGCACGCGTTTCAAGATGACACATCTTGATCGGTCTTGGTCGATGGGTTTGACGGGAAGATGGCAGGTGGGTGATCATGCCTATACCCGACTATCCCATGAAAACGTGATCTAAGCCATTCAAATCATCCGGTGAAGTTGAGTGGTCGAGATCGGTTGCAATTTGGGAAGTGTAACCACGCATGTTTGGGCGGGCGTTTTGGATTAGCCGGCATGGGATGCCTTGGCCGATCGCATGAGGAGGTAGATAAGCTCACGATGGTCATGCTTGGTATGACCGGCCCTTGCTTAATCTAATCTGTGACCCTCCATTCGTGCGGAGAAGATGGACGCACGTGATGATTTGAAACCCTAATTTTGGCTTTCAAAAGCCGTGCGCCACTCCTTGTTTGGGTGATGATTTTGTCACGGCCAAACATTGTTGGTCTTGACCGATTGGTCAAGTAAAGGGCCCATGGTGATCGTGTTGACATGCTCTCCGGGGCCCTTTGAGTCTACATCTACACCCTCCATCTATACCGCGAAGATGGATGGTTGAGACTGTTTTTTGCGACACATGTAATATGCCGCAAACCCTAATTTGGGGTTTTCCATCCATAATGCTTGGTATGAACGGTTTCTTGGCAGGCTAGGCCAATGACCGACCATGCGGGGTCGGCCGTGGGTATTCCATACCTGCTTGGGGGTGTTGGAATTGATCCTGGGGTCATCCAATCATGCTTATGGAGTTGGATGATCTGCGATCGAATCATATCCGGACCGATACGGTCAGTCAGGATGCTCAATCGGCTAGTATAACACACCGAGAGGGGCTCAATCGGGCTAGTATAACACACCGAGAGGGCTCGGGCTAGTATAACACACCGAGAATCGCACACGGGTATTTCGTACATGGTTTCATTATAGTGCTTGGAGGTTCGTGTTATTCTGTAAGAGTAACACTCGGTCGTCATGCCACACCGATAATGAGTACCGGAAATACAAGGTGATATGAAATTCACAGAAGGGATTGTTGCTACATGCTCCAACCCGGAGGAATTTCATGTATTCACGAGAATGGGATTGTTGCTACATGCTCCATTCTTGGTGAATTAAGTGAGGGAGTATCCAACACTTATAAATGGCTTTATCTTTTACAAGATGTCGCCGCATGATTTTTATGGTTTTTTACAAATTTAACCTTAAACGAAAATCCACCATCAACATTAAGTCCTCGCCTAGCACACAATGGTTACACTATTGTGTGGTAGGCATGAGATGGTGACATACATATGTAAGAAAGACAGGATAAAGGAGTTTACCAGGAAGAGTGTTGGTGACCGCTAGTTTCCACGCCGTCACACTTGTATGGAATCCTTGGTAAAGTTGGTTTCTTTCTTTGGGTATTTGAATCAAAAGAGGAAACCAAATAAGGGAGGAATCCTTCTTCTATTGGGATTCTTCTAATTTTTGTCTATAAAAGAGACAAAACTCCTTTCTTTTCCTCATGAATATATTTTTTTTTTTGTTTTGGCAAGCAGCTCCCGTGACCTTGCTGCCGCCGCCGACCATCGTTGCCGCTGCTATTGCCGTTGCCGTCGCCGGAGCTGCTACTGTGCGCCGTCCGTCCAAGGTAAGTTCCGCTCCTTTTTTTTTTTTTTTTTTAAAAAAAAAAAAAGGTAAAACCCTAGTTTGTTAGGTAAACACCTTTTGTAAGACATGTGCATGCTTAGCTTTTTCCACCATTTGGCTTGAATCCCGTAGACACGATTCCCATGAATAAAGAAAATCGTGTTATGATGCATGCGGATGAATGAATGCGGGCCCGCCGCGTATGCCGGAACGTGGGTCTTATTCACACATGTTGACTGAAATTTGTACCAGGACTTGAAACTTGTCTAGGACTTGACATTTATCCCAGGACTTGAAAACTTGAGTTATACCGAAGCTTGATCAATACCGGACTTGAATGATGTTTGGACCGGCCATTGTATGCTCCGATGTGAGCTGTGTCTTTGCCGTGTGTGACTACATTTCTCATGTGCTTTCATACGAGTTCTAACTCTGTCTTTTATTTCATTATGGAATGAAGAAAAGAATTCTGTCGAGATGTCTTAGGAGATAATTGGTACCAAGTCGGAAGTGTTGATGACTTCAAAGATATGCCGAACATTGATGATGAGTTGTTCACCTTGCCTTTTCCAAACACCGAAGGCATCCTTCTCATAAGATAGTCCTTCTTTCCGATTCGGAAAATATGGAGGCCGATCCGTTTTCTTCTTCAAAGACTTGTGGTGAGATTTTGTCTCTCAGAGAAATGAATATCCGCCTTCCCTATTGACTTCAAGATTTGCCATACTCCACTGGGTTCTTATGAAGGATGGATGAGACGCATGTTGAGTAATAAGGGCATTAAAGATAATTTTCTTTCGACACAAATCCTCAATGCGGTCATGGCATCTGCTGCTCTTGAAATTAAGAAAGACGCCGCGGGTTTGATTACCTTCATTTCTTGGTGGCGTATTTCTACTCATACTGACCATATCTAGATGGGGAGAGATGACTATTACCCGGGAGAGTGTAGTTGCATTAATGAACCCGCCCGTTGGAAGTCTTTCTTACGATCTCTCCGATACGGAGCAACGTGACTATGATGCTATACTTCAAAAGGTGGCGGAATTCGACAATAACGGACAAGGAGGAGAGAAAAGATACGAGATGCTTTTACACTGGTGGGTGTCGGAGTGGTCTCCGGCGGACCCAGAGCCGGATCGGGAGTTGGAAAATGAGCTCGGTGTGATTGCGTTCTGTCTTTATGGCTATCCAGGATATATTCGACGATGGTTGGAAAGAAAACCATTAGAGGTGACCTTGTCAAGATTGCTATAAAAGGTGGCAAAAGGTAAAGTTCTTCCCCGGGTGCCTTGTTCCTTGGATCGTTTGTATTCTCATCCGGACGCCTTAGCAATGGACATGCATGTTTCTAACGGGTACAAGAAGGTGGAATCGCACGTTCACTTCGCTTTTCTTCGGGCATTCTTATGGGAACACTTCAAAAGCTATGCTCCTACCCCTAAAATTTGCTCACCAACTTGTACGGTGGCTCGAGAATACTCCATTTGGAATAAGAAGCGCCCAGAGCGGTGCGAGACTTGTGGACGCATTTGACAATGTGTCTTCTGTAGATTTCCGTCCATGGGGGCTGGTCCACCATTCCATTGTCCAGCCAAAGACTTTTGCTATCTCTTCTGACGGTCCTGATGTTGTGTTATGTACCGATGTCGAAACTATGAAATCTGGAGAACTTATTTACTGCGCAGTTTGCATTCCAGGATATGTCCCGTCTCTATTTAACGGAGAATTTTCTGTGACTCCGTACAATATTGACAGGGCTGCTCGCCAAATGGGATTTGATCAGGGTGTCCCATTTATTCGTTAACCAAGGGTTCCGAAAGAATCTCTCCCGAATATTCTTAACGCTAGCATGTTTGTAGAACGGGTGAGCCTTCCCTTCTGGCCTATTGGGAGAAACCCAGTGATAACCGATAAGTATAAGGAATTTTGGGGGAGACAACTATTGGTTTTCCAGAAATTTTCGGAGAGTGTTGTGACAGATCCCCGTGGTGAACCATCTTCTGACATCTTGACGAAGCATTTCCGGTTGAAGCCGCTCCCAGCCAAACGGACCAGAGCTAAGGATTGCAGTCCCCAAGTAGGAGAGAGACCTAAGAGGAAAGCATGCGGTCCAGGTAGTCCTCAATTCCTCCAATATGCAGTATTTAAATCTTTTCCCCTCGGTTCTTTCATTTCTCCAGTGTAAATTCTTCTAAAAACGATCCTTGCTTGAAATCGGGGAATTTCAAAGAGAATGTCTTCACAAGGTTGGCGCGCATTCAAAATGAGAAAGCCGGTAATCTTTGGTCTTCATCCGAGAAAAAAGCGGTCGATCTTCATCCGAGAAGTCCGCGGACTTCGACCTTCATCCGAGAAACTGGAGAAACCGCTCCTTTTTCTCGACCATGACAGAGATGATGCAAGCTCGGTTGAACAAGGCGCTTCCCTTAGTGATCTTGTTGACGGGGTCGTGATGGAAATTAGCACCCAGAGCGAAATAGATGCTTAGGAAGGAATATGAGAGAGGCGATTGCTGCTATGGTTGAGACTCCCCTTGAGATCCATCCCGAACAGGTTCCAATCAATATGGCCATTGTGGTGACCCCTTCGAAAGGCCTCCCGCAATCGACAAGGCTCCTGCGGTTGGTGAATTACAGGTGATGCAACCCGGGGCTTTGTTCGATCCTCCTTTACTGTGTCCCTTATCCAGGTCATGTGTTGGTTGGTGGATTGAGCGTGCCGGTTCGATTCGAAGAGTTGTACACAGCGATATGAGAGAAGCACGGTCACATTGCTACCACCACGAAACTCAAAAGTCGTCTTGCGTTGGTCAACCGCGTCCAAGAAGCTTTAGTTTCTATCCAGGGGGATGAGCGTCACGACTGGTCGAACAGTTTACGAGGAGATGATTGAAGATTGGAGGTGCCATCGGGACGTGTTTGCTTGTGATACGGTTTCAATGCCCCTTGGTTCTTCAAAGGATTCTCCAAGATTCGGGAACTCCGAAATTACAGGATGAAGTCCCTTCGCGCGGACCGTGTTGCTCGCCGGGAAGAAGAGGTTGAGAAGTTGTCTAAGGAACTGGAGTCAATGGCTGTGCTTCAAAGGATGAAAGTCTCTCTCGCCCGGAAAAGGACGAGTTGTTCTTTGAAGGACTTTCCTTGAAGTATTCATGCTATATACTTGTCTCTTCTTTTAGATGTTTTTTCTTTTGAGTGATAGTGAGGATTTTCTTTGATCTCCGGTTTTGGATTGATAGGTGATTGGATTGGCTTATTTTGAGATAGTTTTGTGAACAACCTTTTTGAAAGAGATTATGTTAAATGAAATTTGAATCTTGGTCATGAATGATTGCACATATCACATGAAATTGTAAACGTTATGCAAAAGGGAGGTACGGATGGAAACAAACATGGCGTTGATCACTGAGCCTCTTTCTCCACGTGCGGGATGCGAAGTCCCCAGTGGATTCCAAATTATCTTTCTTGTAAAATTGTTGAGTAAAACTTACTTGCTTTCGAAGCCTCACTTGTATCGAACCGGAGTTGCCTTTCTAAGAAAATCCTCCGCACCAATTTCTCAGAGTTATCGATCTGGACCAAGCTTCTCCTGAACAATGCGCTTCAAAGCGTTGCATTCACTGGTGGGGTGATGAAGGAACCGGTGGTAATGACAAGACCTCGGACGTCCATTACTTCTTGATCGGTGGGCGGACGCCATATCGGGGGTAGCCTCACTTCTCCATTTCGTACCCACGCCTCCAGTAGCTCCAGAATCTTCTTCATCGGGAAGGGGAAATGTAAGTACGTTGTGTCTGACTTTTCCTGCGTCAGTGGGCGTTGTAACGTCTCTCCGTGGCTTTGACGTGGAACAGGAGATAAAGTTGGAAGATTTGCGAGTGCCATCATATCTGTGGATCGCTCGCCTAGGTAAAGGGATGTGGAAGGTGTCGTGATGTCACTGCTGAGTGATCGGATTGAACGCTCCCATCCCTCGTATTCGTGTATTTCCCGATTGATTTCTCCTTCCTCAAGCGTTTCTTGATCAATTTTGAAAAGTCGACGCGGAGTTGGACAGTCTTAGGGCTTCACAAGAGTTTTGAGATATAAATCCTCTAGAGGGCTCCATAGGCTGCAGGCTCCCTTTCTTTATCCGAGACATTGTAGTACTCCGGACAAGTCTTTTCCTCGTCTGGACCGTGTTGTCCATCTTTCTTGATTCGTTTCGATTTGCGTGCTCTCTTTGCTTCTCCACTTGTAAAGGTGTGACTCCTGGCTGAGGATTCAACGTTTGTTGCACTGTCTGAGTTGATGTCTATCGATGATCGGTTGTCACCCGGTCAAAAATAATTTCACTTTCTTGCTTCACTAAAATAAAGTAGTATGCAATAGGAAAGAGTTCGTATCCACAGAGAGGCTTATGTTGTTATGCAAATTTTCAGTTTCTTAGTAACCAAGGGGGGGGATGTTGATGTTTCAAAGCAATAAAAATAAATTGAAAGCAAAGTAATAATAAAATTTATCAATAAGGAGAAAGTATTGGTCACGGGATAGTTTCATTCACAAACTCGAATTATCAACAATGACTAGAATTGAAATTTTAATCTCTAATTTACTAAAGTCCTAGGATACCTTGATCGCAAGAGTATCCCGCTAATTCCCGATTTCATCACAACCACATTAAAAGATGCATATGTGAATTCTTTCTAGAAAGCAACCTAAAGTGTAAAAGCACAATTAAGTTTAACTCCCTAAAAGCAATAAGTTTTCTGGAATAAGACTAATCAAGGCAACCAAAATGTGTAAAAGCACTAATTCGATTTAACCCAAGTTACGATTCATATGTGACTAGTAGGATATATCACTACAAGCACTACCCACATTTATGCTACTCAAAATCGGGATAGACAACGTTTTCGTATTGAAAGCCCTAATATAACTCTAGATATGAAAGTAGATCGGATTGATTAGGACTCAACCAAACAAACTATCAAATCATAAACATTATAAACCATGAATCATAATCAATAAATTAATGAGACAAAACTAATACATTGAATCAAATCTTATTTGTGAAATCCACTCATTATCCCATAACCAATAATAGGTATTTAGTTACTCATAGTATTTTGATTCAACATAATTATTATCAAAAATAAGATGAAGAACATGTAAAATAAAATGGAATCAAACCCTAGTAGAATCGCTCTCCTCCAAAACTCCAGTAGAAAAATACGTGATCTTAAAAGAATAGAAACTCCTTCTTCTTATAGCCTTCACACTTTCCAAAATTAGGTCTTCAAAGTCCATCACCAAAAAAGTCCACCAAGCCCATGAACCATGTGTGAGAAACCCATGTGAAAATATATGCCCCAAAATCGGCCGGAAGTGCGGGATTGTGGGTAGGAAATCGGAGGAAAGTCATTGAAATCGGCTCGGTGACCGGCAAAGTCCGCCTGGTCACACGGTCAACGGTCAAACGGGTTAAGTCAACGGGTGAGTCGATTCGGTCCGGATCACTGAGTTGGATCGGGTCAACTCGGAGTCAACTGACTCAGTTGACATGAGTTAGTCCAGGCTAGGCCATTTTGCCAGGCCAAGCCACTGATGCACCATCATTGTCATTACTTCATTATGCCAGCCATGTTGGCCCTAACTTGCCACTCTGGCAGCCCGCAGCGGCGACTTCACTTCGCAATGCCACTCAATGCCACTGAGACCTGCTTCTTACCTTGCAACACCGAGCTGTATTGCCATCACTTCCATTCTTGCTTCAAATGGCATTTCAACATTATCATACCCTTCTCGGTCCATAGCTCCTAGTGCGGCAATTTACAATCTTTCCTCGAGCCAACAACAACACCACAGTTGCCTCATTCCAAACCATGAAGCACCTCTGCCATCATCACCAGCTCAACTCTGTTCCCTGAGCCACAACACAAAATTCCATCTCTACCTCCTGCAACATCCTGTCTCAAATAGTCCCTGTGTACTACCAACACAACAGCACCAGAATATCTTCATTTCAGTGACCACGACTTCACTTCGCCCCCATCCCGAGTTATTCACCATATCCCTGTCATTCCAGTTTCAATCCCAAGAAGACCAGCTCTGCTGAGTTGGCAACTTCCACTAGCTCCAACGATTTATGCACCAGCACCAGCCACCAAATCCATCTCGCATTCGACTCTATACGCAGCTCACGGGGCATAACATCATCTCCCGAGTCTTCCACTCCCTAGCTCGGCTTTTGCATTGCCTCACAAACTTGCTAAAGGCCGAGCCGCACCTCTTCTGACTCCATTCTCACCTGCTATACTCCCTTGTCACAGCACAGCCCCATCAACACCTTCTTGCGTCACCTTAGCTGCAACTTCAGAGCAGCACCAGCCCTGTTATTGGCAACACAATCTCAGCATCAGCTCAAGCACCTGAGCCATTCCACAGCAGCACCAGCAGCCAAAACTTCGATTACCACCATTCCAGGTCAACTCAACTCCGTTAACTAGCTGCGCTCTCATTTATCATGAATCTCAAAGATTCATCCCAGGCAGCCATCAACACATGAGCCCAAGCATCACTTTCTTTTGTTCTTTGCCATTCCACTTCTAAACCCGTAATAGGCAACACACATCATCAAACATAGCCTTAATCCCGCAACTCCAATCCGAGCTCGCACCCCTCCCTTATGCCTGGACCACCGTAACCCTTCCTTGCACCAACAATCTCGGCAAATGTGATCAAACCCATCTTGATTCTCTCGTAAATATCACACATATGCTCCTCTCTTGATTCAACAAAGCAATATCACACGTAACCTATTTTTCATGGCAAACCATTACCCTCTCATAAGAACATACTCCCAAATATCTCCCCGGATCCAATTTCTTCATCTTACTTCATAGAAATGGAAAACCCTAAATTCAATTTCAACAATCACCAAATTCCGAGTATCCGTCATTCCTACACAACCACTCAAACCCATCACCATGTCCGAACCAAAGAACAACCGAGAGCAACCAAATTTCTCGATCAACATTCATTGCCTTATAGAGACGAACTCCGCCGATCTCTAGTCTCACTTCTCTCTCGAATCCCCATAGCTTCGTTCATGACTCAGTAACTCAAGCAACACCAACTCGAAACCCTAGCAGCCACACACTCTCGATCTCAACCTTATTCTCTCAAGCACTTGGTGCCATTTTTACTTTCCTTCTCCTCCGATAAACTCGATGTGCCGCCCTCACGGACGTAAACTCGATGAAGAAGAAGAAATAAATTTCTTCTCCGAATTTCGTGTATCATGTAAGAACTCGGATGTATCCACCCCACATTTTGGTAGGATAAGGGATAGCGAGAAATGACTATAAACATCCACTCATTGTTAAGGGCCACCTCCAATTGCTTTGGCCTGTCGGTTCAGTGTAACCGAGCGGCTAATTCTCTTCCGCTCCCTTGCCGCGTTTCAGCCTGCTCCACATATAGCTCGCCTGTGAGATGACAATTTCGCCCTTTGGCCCAATTTGGATAATTTCTTCTTCTTTTCCTCCGTGCGACTCCATTGCATCTATAAAACCCAAAAGCACGCGTAAAGTACATAATTCACAAGAAAAATAGCAAAGAAAGCATAAACTCTATATAGTAAATACGGTGTATTCTACACCTATCAAATTCCCCCACACTTAGACTTTGCTTGTCCTCGAGCAAATAAAACAAAACAATACTAAAATACAACAACTCCGTGTCGTCGAGGCTACGGTCACTTTTAGCATAAATAACAAGCCTTTAAACCCCTAGGTGTCCCTAGTGGACGAGTTAAAGTCTCGTGAAGGTTTACTAGAGATATACCTACAAAACCTATATTTCAAACTCCGTCTATTCGTGACAAATCAATGAACGAATCCAAAATGATTACAGGAGGAGGTACCTTGCAAATTCAATTCAATTATTAGTAAATAAACTCTAATTAGATAGTCGAACAAGCCACAATACTCTAACACTAACAAACCACAATCACAATGAAAAGATTAAGAAGATGGATAAAGATGTAGATGTTGGCGAATATTCACAAGTGTTCGATGTTTCCCATATCTGTCTGAAGGTCACTGCTAAGATGAACCTAA
This sequence comes from Papaver armeniacum, assembly GCA_023531295.1. Lineage (NCBI taxonomy): Eukaryota > Viridiplantae > Streptophyta > Magnoliopsida > Ranunculales > Papaveraceae > Papaver > Papaver armeniacum. The sequence continues at coordinate 372,750 of JAJJWW010010975.1, forward strand.
TCCTATTAGATTGAGCTACTTTGTGCTGAATGCTACATCAAATCAATTGGCATATACAAGGGAACCAAAAGTGACTTTATTCAACACAATAATTTTTTTTTTTATTTATGATTGGATCAAACTGGATCCAATTTTTTTTTTTTTTTTTTTTTTTTTTTTTTTTTTTAGACGGCATGATTAGATCTTTTGGATCCAAGCGCATGCTTCTTGTCGCCAAGCACATGATAGTTGCCTTGGATCCTCGCATTCCACGCTTGTTTAGGCGACTGAGACAGGGGACTACGTTTCACACATCACGCTATTCCCAAGTGTCTTTTTATTCCGTTTGGTCTAATTGGTCGGTCTTTTTTTTTTTTTTTTTTTTCTTTTTCTTTTTCTAGCAACTCAATCACTCTAATCATCCTAGCAGCAATAACAACTCGATTTTTAGTGACCCACCAAAGCACTTAGAGAACAATAGAAAAATATGGAAAAATAAAAATAGCATGTGATATGGTGATATTCCGAGATATGGTAACAACTATCATATAATTTATGATTTCATGAGCTATGTTCGTCCCTTTTAGTTAATTGGTTCCTCAACTCCTGCATTCAAAATGGTTCCATCCACTAATGGTGTCATCCTAAAGGCACAAGTTTCTAGATTTCGGAGTTCAAAAAGCACAAATTTTTTTCTTGGTTTTTCTATTTTTCTGATTTTTTTTTTTTTCTTTTCATGGCATAAAACTACTAAACGCATAAAACAAACTATACAAACATATAAATGCTCCCCCACACTTAAACTTTACATTGTCCTCAATGTAAAATTGAATCATCCAAAGAAGGTTCAAGGTGGGAAATTCCGCAAATGATATGCAAAAACAAGAAAATAAAGATAAAATGCTTAAAAATACAAAGATAAAGGGAAAGATACAAAACCGGTGGGTTGCCTCCCACTTAGCGCTTGGTTTAAAGTCGTCAGCCCGACTATCTCCTTGCTTGCAAAGCCTTAGCTAGGGTCCCATGCGTTATGGGCACCCGAATGAACATCACTTGATACCGCATGACTTCAAACATGTTGAAGCGAATTATCTCCTCATCAAACTTCATAGTGAGTATTCCGCGTCCACATCAATGACGGTTTTAGCCGTCTTCATGAAAGGTCTCCCAAGAAGCAGGGGGTATGGACACATCCGAACCATCATCCATTTCTAGAACACAAAAATCAGCTTTGGAAAAACTAGTTGGTTCACCCGCACAAGGACATCCTCAATAATACCCCTAGGGTAGACATTAGAACGATCCGCAAGTTCAAGCACAATATTAGTTGGTTTCAAGGGACCCAACTTTAAAGACTTATAAATAGATCTTCGGCATGATATTCACGGATGCTCCTAAGTCAAGCATAGCCTTACCAATCTTTGTGTTACCAATCTCTCTGGGTATAGTGAAACTATTAGGATCCTTGCATTTGGGTGGGAGTTTCTTTTGCAAGACCGCCAAGCGTTTCCCCCACACTCATAACCTCATTACCGGTTAGCTTTTTTTTCTTGGTACACAAGTCCTTCAAAACCTTCGCATATTTGGGAACTTGCTTGATAACATCAATGAGTGGAATGTTTACATGAAGCTTCTTGAAGATATCTAAAATCTCCTTTTCTAATTCCTCCTTCTTAGAACTTGCAAATCTGAGGAAAAGGCATAGGAGGAACATAAGTAGAAATAGGAGTTTTAGAGTTGGAATTAGGTACCTCGGAAGTTTGGGGAAAATCAGCATTCTTTTCCTCCAAAACAAAGGTTCCTTTTGGGCCTCCATATCACCCACATCAACAATTTAGGTTGCACAAGTTGTGTACCGCTTCTCAATGTAATAGCACTAACATTCTCTCTTGGGTTGATAGGTTGAGAAGGGAAGTCTCCCACTATTTTGTGCCTTCAAATTGTTGATATCAATCGCCATGGAAGCCACTTGAGTCTGCAAATCCTTGATAGCACTCTTAGTTTCTTGTTGGCTTTTCTTTGAACATGGTCGAAATACCTTGCATCATTGCTTTAAGCTTTTCATCGATGTCGAACCTTGGTTTTGCATTGGTTGTTGTTGTTATTGAAATGGTTGTGGTTGAAACCCGCTTGACGGTTGAAAGTAGGTTGTGAAACCGCACCTTGATTGTTGGCATAGCTAAAGTTGGGATGATCTCTCCATCCTCGGATTGTACGTGTTTGAGTACGGATCATACCGTCTTTGCTGATTTGGAAAGACCGCATTAGCTTGCTCCAACCCTTCACCATGTGAAGGTAAAATAACCGCAGCCATCCTTTGCATCATGTGCTCCATGTTATCCATCCTTTGCTCACGGTGTGATGCTAATGAATCGTTAACTTCATGCACTTGCCTAACCATTGGTTCACCTCTTGTGTAGAATTCTGCGAGTTTGCAGCCATGCTTTCAATCAACTCGGCAGCTTGGGCCACCGTCTTGTTCACTAGTGCACCACCACCCGCTGCATCTAGAAGATATCTATCACTTGATTGAAGACCTTCGTAGAAGTATTGGATTATCATAGCATCACTAACTTGATGGTGTGGACAGCTTGCAACCAATCTCTTGTATCTCTCCCAACATTCATACAATGATTCTCCCACATGTTGCTTTATTCCACAAATCTCTTTGCGAATTTGAGTGGCCTTAGACGCAGAAAATACCTCTCTAGAAAGATTTTCTTCAAACCGTTCCATGTAGTGACACTCCCGGGTGGCAAACAATACAACCAATCCTTACTGTCCACCATAGAAAATGGAAAACTTTCATCATTGCACCATTGACTTCGGTCTCCGCCGGAAGCATAGCCTTGACAATGGTATAGAACTCCATGAGATGCTTGTTTGGGTCCTCATTCGCCATACCATGAAACTTTGGCAACTCCCTAAGCAGCCCCGGCTTGATCTCAAAAGTGGAGTTTGTTTGGATACACCATTGTTGTGCATCAAGCCTATGAGAAGCCAAATCCTTGAGTGTACTGGTTTGCATTGTCACCCATTGTTTCTTCCTCTTCAATTAGTGGTTCTCCTACGAATGGAACCTCTTCTTCTTCTAGTTGTAACTCTTCTTCCTCTTCTCGATGAAGAGCTTCGTGCTCTACTTCCGAGACTTGTTCTTCCGTTGTGTCTTGCCTTGGTTGGAGTATTGTGCCTCTTCGAGTAGCTATCCCGCACCTTTGATAATTCCAATCTTTGGAAGCGAGGATTAGTACCTGAAAACAATTCTCGCAAACAAGTGAGAAACAAGACAATAAACGAAAAGCAAGTATAAAAGCAGAAATTGTAAAAAGAAACTAAAAACTTAATAACAAGCCGTATGCCTCCATAGAATCGGCGCCTAAAATTTGATCGGTTGTCACCCGGTCAAATATAATTTCACTTTCTTGCTTCACTAAAATAAAGTAGTATGCAATAGGAAAGAGTTCGTATCCACAGAGAGGCTTATGTTGTTATGCAAATTTTCAGTTTCTTAGTGACCAAGGGGGGATGTTGATGTTTCAAAGCAATAAAAATAAATTGAAAGCAAAGTAATAATAAAATTTATCAATAAGGAGAAAGTATTGGTCACGGGATAGTTTCATTCACAAACTCGAATTATCAACAATGACTAGAATTGAAATTTTAATCTCTAATTTACTAAAAGTCCTAGGATACCTTGATCGCAAGAGTATCCCGCTAATTCCCTGATTTCATCACAACCACATTAAAAGATGCATATGTGAATTCTTTCTAGAAAGCAACCTAAAGTGTAAAAGCACAATTAAGTTTAACTCCCTAAAAGCAATAAGTTTTCTGGAATAAGACTAATCAAGGCAACCAAAATGTGTAAAAGCACTAATTCGATTTAACCCAAGTTACGATTCATATGTGACTAGTAGGATATATCACTACAAGCACTACCCACATTTATGCTACTCAAAATCAGGGATAGACAACGTTTTCGTATTGAAAGCCCTAATATAACTCTAGATATGAAAGTAGATCGGATTGATTCCGGACTCAACCAAACAAACTATCAAATCATAAACATTATAAACCATGAATCATAATCAATAAATTATCGAGACAAAACTAATACATTGAATCAAATCTTATTTGTGAAATCCACTTATTATCCCATAACCAATAATAGGTATTTAGTTACTCATAGTATTTTGATTCAACATAATTATTATCAAAAATAAAATGAGGAACATGTAAAATAAAATGGAATCAAACCCTAGTAGAATCGCTCTCCTCCAAAACTCCAAAAGAGAAAAATACGTGATCTTAAAAGAATAGAAACTCCTTCTTCTTATAGCCTTCACACTTTCCAAAATTAGGTCTTCAAAGTCCATCACCAAAAAAGTCCACCAAGCCCATGAACCATGTGTGAGAAACCCATGTGAAAATATATGCCCCAAAATCGGTCCGGTCGAAAAGTCTGGGATTGTGGCTTAAATCGCCGGAAAGTCATTTGGAAATCGGCTCCGGTGACCGGCAAAGTCCGGGCCCGGTCAACGGTCAACGGGTCAAACAAGGGTTAAGTCAACGGGTGAGTCGATTGATCCTGGATCATCGAGTTGGATCGGGTCAACTCGAGTCAATCGGCTCGGTTGACATGAGTTAGTCCAGGCTAGGCCATTTTGCCAGGCCAAGCCACTGATGCACCATCATTGTCATTACTTCATTATGCCAGCCATGTTGGCCCTAACTTGCCACTCCAGAGCCTGCAACAGCTTGACTTCACTGCAATGCGACCAATGCCACTGCACTGTTTCACTGCAACACCAGCTCAGTATTGCCATCACTTCCATTCTTGCTTGATGCATTTCAACATTATCATACCCTTCTCGGTCCATAGCTCCTAGTGCGGCAACTGCAATCTTTCCTTGAGCCAACAACAACACCACGCTTGCCTTCATTCCAGCCATGAAGCACCTCTCGCATCATCATCACCACCAACTCGTTCCCCGAGCCACAACACAAAATTCCATCTCTACCTCCCGCAACATCCTGTCTCAAATAGTCCCCGTGTACTACCAACACAACAGCACTGAATATCTTCATTTCGGTGACCACTGGACTTCATCGCCCCCATCCCGAGTTATTCACCATATCCTATCATTCCAGGTTTAATCCCAAACAAAGACCATTTCTGCCCGAGTTGGCAATGCCACTAGCTCCAGGTTATGCACCAAAGACCAGACCAAATCCATCCGCATTCGACTCTATACGCAGCTCACTGTGGCATAACATCATCTCCCGAGTCTTCCACTCCCTAGCTCGCCTTTTGCATTGCCTCACAAACTTGCCAAAGGCTCGAGCCGCACCTCTTTGACTCCATTCTCACCGCTATACTCCCTTGTCACATCACAGCCCCATCAACACCTTCTTGCGTCACCTTAGCCGCAACTTCGAGCAAAAGACCAGCCTGTTATTGGCAACACAATCTCAAAGATCAGCTCAAGCACCGAGCCATTCCACAAAGCAGCACCAGCAGCCAAAACTCAGTTACCACCATTCCAGTCAACTCAACTCCCCGTTAACCAGCGCCGCCTCTCATTTATCATGAATCTCAAAGATTCATCCCAGCAGCCATCAACACACAGCCCAAGCATCACTTTCTTTTGTTCTTTTCCATTCCACTTCTAAACCCGTAATAGGCAACACACATCATCAAAGATAGCCTTAATCCCGCAACTCCAATCGAGCTCCGCACCGCCTTCCCTTATGCTCGACCACGTAACCCTTCCTTGCACCAACAATCTCAAGCAAATGTGATCAAACCCATCTTCAATTCTCTGGAAATATCACACATATGCTCCTCTCTTGATTCAACAAGAATATCACACGTAACCTATTTTTCATGGCAAACCATTACCCTCTCATAAGAACATACTCCCAAATATCTCCCGGATCCAATTTCTTCATCTTACTTCATAGAAATGGAAAACCCTAAATTCAATTTCAACAATCACCAAATTCCGAGTATCCATCATTCCTACACAACCACTCAAACCCATCACCATGTCCGGAACCAAAGAACAAACCGAGAGCAACCAAATTTCTCGATCAACATTCATTGCCTTATAGAGACGAACTCCCGGTCGATCTCTAGTCTCACTTCTCTTCGAATCCCCATAGCTTCCATTTCATGACTCAGTAACTCAAGCAACACCAACTCAAACCCTGCAGCAGCCACACACTCTCGATCTCAACCTTATTCTCTCAAGCTTTGGTGCCATTTTTACTTTCCTTCTCCTCTGATAAACTCGGATGTGCCGCCCTCACGCATGAAACTCGATGAAGAAGAAGAAATAAATTTCTTCTCTGAATTTCGTGTATCATGTAAGAACTCGGATGTATCCACCCCCACTGGTAGGATAAGGGATAGCCAGAATGACTATAAACATCCACTCATTGTTAAGGGCCACCTCCAATTGCTTTGGCCTGTCGGTTCCAGTGTAACCGACGCCCTAATTCTCTTCCGCTCCCTTGGCGTTTTCAGCCGCTCCACATATAGCTACTTTGTGAGATGACAATTTCGCCCTTTGGCCCAATCTGGATAATTTCTTCTTCTTTTCCTCCGTGCGACTCCATTGCACCTATAAAACCCAAAAGCACGCGTAAAGTACATAATTCACAAGAAAAATAGCAAAGAAAGCATAAACTCTATATAGTAAATACGGTGTATTCTACACCTATCAATCGACCCTTCTTGTAGTTGTCTTTGCTATATCATTCAAAAGGCGAAATGTCTCGCTCGCCTTCCGGTGATACCGAAGCTTGATTTGCCAAGACATCCTCCAACATTCCAGCCTATGCTTCCCATGATATCCGAACCGCTTTGTGGTCTCCGAGTGAGGATACATCGCGGGATGAAAACTGAAGGATTGAGAATTCAATTTTTGCAACCGATAAATCAACCTCCCACTGTGGTCGCCAATTGTTTATGGGTGAAAACTACTCCTGCAGAATTTGGTAATTTGGGGTGTGGATGAGGAATGAATTTAAACCTTTAAACAAATGCACTGCGCGGTGAGTGCTTGTAGATTCGAGAGATCAATCGTGCAAGTCAGGCCTAAACCAAGAAATGGCCGTTCCAGGACTTGTTTCGGCCACAAAGTGAAGGAGATGGGGTTGATCTTAGGGAGGAAGCGAAGAAGGTGTTGAGATTGTGAAGGTGTTGGCTTGCTTATGACTTGTAATGAGAAGGTGAGCGGGCTTGCGTTGATGCAAGCAAGCTCGGGTGTTTGAATACGTTTTTGTATTAACACTTGGTTTTTCTGTCTCGTCTCCGAACTTGTGTTGTTATTTGAAATAGGGCGGAGAACCTATTTATACAAGTCATTGAGCCTCATTCACGTCTCTCGTGGGAAGTGGAAGAAGTGGAGTGATGGAGTAGTGGAGTTGTGCGTCGACCGTCTTGCCCACTTCTCCTGTTCATCTCTAACCGTCCATGACTTCCGACACGTTCTTGTGATGGCGCGTTGCACGCCGCACGCTGAAAACCGTAAAGACCAATACCCCAGTATGTATCCCCCGTTTGTGACATGATTGATAAACTGAATGTGTGGATCGTGGATCCACGAAAGATAGCATGTAATCTTGAATTGAATAATCGTGTTATTCGTGAAAGTCGATACTTGTGAAGTATCGTGTGTATTTATGCTTTGTCTTGCATTATGGTGTGGTAAAGTGATGGGTAATAACGCCTCACCGACCAAATAACTCGACCAGGGTTGTATAACCAAGTGGTGAAGTTGGACGGATGAGATGATCTTTGAGACACTCATCTGCGACCGTTAATGAATATTAGGTTTTTTGAAGAGGAGCGCAAGCATGACTCTTGACTTGGTCGAAACCAAGTAATGGAAGAATTTTGGAGAGGACCGACCGGACGTGTATGTAGATGGCATCTTTGGTGTACACGTCCATGTCTTACCGTCCCATGAAGGTGCGATCTAGGCCACTCAATTTAACTTAGGTAAAGTTGAGTGGTTGAGATCGGTTTGCGGCAGTAAATACGTTGCCGCAAAGGAGTTGGAAACCGGCGCGAGATCCCTAGTTCGGGCACGCGTTTCAAGACGACACATCTTGATCGGTCTTGGTCGATGGGTTTGACGGGAAGATGGCAGGCTGGTGATCATGCCTATACCTGACTATCCCATGAAAACTTGATCTAAGCCATTCAAATCATCCGGTGAAGTTGAGTGGTCGATATCAGTTTGCAATTTGGGAAGTGTAACCACGCATGTTTGGGCGGGCGTTTTGGATTAGCTTAGGGCATGGGATGCCTTGGCCGATCGCATGAGGAGGTAGATAAGCTCACGGTGGTCATGCCGGGTATGACCGGCCCTTGCTTAATCTAATCTGTGACCCTCCATTCGTGCCGGAGAAGATGGACGCACGTGATGATTTGAAACCCTAATTTTGGCTTTCAAAAGCCGTGCGCCACTCTTTGTTTGGGTGATGATTTTGTCACGGCCAAACATTGTTGGTCTTGACCGATTGGTCAAGTGTGTAAAGCGGCCCACGGTGATCGTGTTGACATGCTCTGGGCCCTTTGAGTCTACATCTACACCCTCCATCTATACCTGCGAAGATGGATGGTTGAGACTGTTTTGCGACACATGTAATATGCCGCAAACCCTAATTTGGGGTTTTCCGTCCATAATGCTTGGTATGAACGGTTTCTTGGCAGGCTAGGCCAATGACCGACCATGCGGGGTCGGGAGTGGGTATTCCATACCTGCTTGGGGGTGATAGAATTGATCTGGGGTCATCCAATCATGCTTATGGAGTTGGATGACTGCGATCAGATCATATCCGAACCGATACTGATCAGTCCAGGATGCTCAATCGGGCTAGTATAACACACCGAGAGGGCTCGGGCTAGTATAACACATCGAGAATCGGCTGTGCGGGTATTTCGTACATGGTTTCATTATAGTGCTTGGAGTTTCGTGTTATTCTGTAAGAGTAACACTCAGTCGTCATGCCACACTGATAATGAGTACTTGGAAATACAAGGCCGATATGAAATTCACAGGAAGGGATTGTTGCTACATGCTCCAACTGGAGGAATTTCATGTATTCACGAGAATGGGATTGTTGCTACATGCTCCATTCTTGGTGAATTAAGTGAGGGAGTATCCAACACTTATAAATGGCTTTATCTTTTACAAGATGTCAGCGCATGATTTTTATGGTTTTTTACAAATTTAACCTTAAACGAAAATCCACCATCAACATTAAGTCCCCTGCCTAGCACACAATGGTTACACTATTGTGTGGTAGGCATGAGATGGTGACATACATATGTAAGAAAGACAGGATAAAGGGAGTTTACCCAGAAGAGTGTTGGCTGACCGCTAGTTTCCACGCCGTCACGCTTGTATGGAATCCTTGGTGGGGCTGGTTTCTTTCTTTGGGTAATTGAATCAAAAGAGGAAACCAAATAAGGGAGGAATCCTTCTTCTATTGGGATTCTTCTAATTTTTGTCTATAAAAGAGACAAAACTCCTTTCTTTTCCTCAAGTATATATTTTTTTGTTTTGGCAAGCAGCTCCGTGACCTTGCTTTGCCGCCGACCATCGTTCGCTGCTATTGCCGTTGCCGTCGCCGGAGCTGCTACTTGTCGTGCGCCGTCCGTCCAAGGTAAGTTCCGCTCCTTTTTTTTTTTTTTTTTTTTTTTTTTTTAAAAAGGTAAAGCCCTAGTTTGTTAGGTAAACACCTTTTGTAAGACATGTGCATGCTTAGCTTTTTCCACCATTTGGCTTGAATCCCGTAGACACGATTCCCATGAATAAAGAAAATCGTGTTATGATGCATGCGGATGAATGAATGCGGGCCCGCCGTGTATGCCGGAACGTGGGTCTTATTCACACATGTTGACTGAAATTTGTACCGGACTTGAAACTTGTACCGGACTTGACATTTATCCCAGACTTGAAAACTTGAGTTATACCGAAGCTTGATCAATACCAGACTTGAATGATGTTTGGACCGGCCATTGTATGCTCCGATGTGAGCTGTGTCTTTGCTGTGTGTGACTACATTTCTCATGTTCTTTCATACGAGTTCTAACTCCTGTCTTTTATTTCATTATGGAATGAAGAAAAGAATTCCTGTCGTGATGTCTTCCGGAGATAATGCTGGTACCAAGTCAGGAAGTGTTGTGACTTCAAAGATATGCGAACATTGATGATGAGTTGTTCACCTTGCCTTTTCCAAACACCATAAGGCATCCTTCTCATAAGATAGTCATTCTTTCCGATTCAGAAAATATGGAGGCCGATCCGTTTTCTTCTTCAGCACTTGTGGTGAGATTTTGTCTCCAGAGAAATGAATATCCGCCTTCCCCTATTGACTTCAAGATTTGCCATACTCCACTGGGTTCTTATGAAGGATGGATGAGACGCATGTTGAGTAATAAGGGCATTAAAGATAATTTTCTTTCGGCACAAATCCTCAATGCGGTCATGGCATCTCTTTGCTCTTGAAATTAAGAAAGACGCCGCGGGTTTGATTACCTTCATTTCTTGGTGGCGTATTTCTACTCATACAGCCATATCTAGATGGGGAGAGATGACTATTACCCTGGAGAGTGTAGTTGCATTAATGAACCTGCCTGTTGCCGGAAGTCTTTCTTACGATCTCTACGATACGAGCAACGTGACTATGATGCTATACTTCAAAAGGTGGCGGAATTCGACAAACTGGACAAGGAGGAGAGAAAAGATACGAGATGCTTTTACACCTGGTGGGTGTCGGAGTGGTCTCCGGACCCGTGAGCCGGATCGAGTTGGAAAATGAGCTCGAGTGTGATTGCGTTCTGTCTTTATGGCTATCCATGGATATATTCGACGATGGTTCTGGAAAGAAAACCATTAGAGGTGACCTTGTCAAGATTGCTATAAGGCTGGCAAAAGGTAAAGTTCTTCCCCTGGGTGCCTTGTTCCTTGGATCGCTGTATTCTCATCTGGACGCCTTAGCAATGGACATGCATGTTTCTAACGGGTACACTAAACTTGAAGTTTCAACACTAGGTAATGAACGAATACTACAAAAACATCGAAATGGTAACAACAAAAGAAAAAAATGACCAGTAGTAAGGTATGCTACAGTAGTCAAACACTAATAGAAGAAAAATAAAAAAACAAAAATAATTACAGCAAACAGCCAAAACTGGACACAATTCCAAATGTGCTAACGATGACAGTGAGATGTTGTATACTGCCAAAAATGGAAGACAACTATGTACTAACAAAATATAAGACAATATACTACAAAGATGATTTATGGCCTACAAAATTATTACTAACAGAACTATGAGATCCTAAGACGAGCTAACCTATATACTACAGACTAAGTAATACAATACAATTAGCTATGAGACAAAACTAAAACAACGACTTAATTTATGCTAGTGTCAAGAATACAAAGCACAGTTTGGCTAAATTTTCCTATGTAAGTGGTGGTCCAGATTTGTCTAGAGAGAAGACAAATCTACGACCATGGTTTGTTCAACATAAATATTAATATAAGTTTTTTATTAATTGGTGTCTCATTCATTAATTTTTCATTTACCTTAATTTAATTAATCTAATAATTGCTGGTCATCCCCGTTCCCCAAAGTTTCATGCGTTGAAGGAGGTCTCAGGTTCGAGTCCCCAATGGCGTAATATTGCAGAAATTAACAAGGAAGGTAGAGTTAGTTTTCCCCCCTTGTGACACAATCTCAGCCCCCATCCGCTTCGGATCCTTTGGCTAGGTTACCCATGAGGCTCCCTGGTAGGCTAGCACAACAAACCTGTTCAATTAATGTAGTAGTATGTCGTTGGATCTTAGCTTGTTAGGCTTCCAACTAGTTTCATGTAATAATCGTTATCCAATAATATAAATACATAATTTCATTAATAAATATTTACCTTAATTAATAAAATAAGTACATAATTCCATTAGTAAATAATTTTAGTAAAAATTACATCAATAGACATTATTAGTGGTAGTGGAATAAGTATGGGTGGCAGAAGCGGTGATGGATGTTAGGGAGTGGTTGAGGAGGTAACATTAGTGTTGATGGAAGAAATAGTGTTAATGGGTGGTTTTTATGGTTGTGGGTGTCGGTGAGTAGTAGTGAAATATTAGTTAAGTGTTTTTATAACACGAATAATATTGTATTGTGAAAAATGTAATTAGTTGTTTTTAGCCCGATTAACAAAGGCAGATGCCAAGTATTTCAAGGATGATAACAGATCACATAAGAATAAAATTGTGGTAGCCCTGCTATCTTTACTACCCGATCTTATAAATCGTGGTTTTACTGTTGTTGATGGTGGATTTTCATTTAAGGCTAAAATTGTAAAGGCCAAAATTATGCGCTAGTATCTTGCAAAAGATAAAGCCATTTGTTGATGGTGGATTTTCATTTAAGGTTAAAATTGTAAAAGCCAGAAAATTATGCGCTAACATCTTGTAAAAGATAAAGCCATTAATAAGTGTTGAATACTTCTTCACTTTACTAATTCACCTAGAATGGAGCATGTGACAACAATCCCATTCTGTGAATTTAATACACGAAATTCATCCAGGTTGGAGCATGTAGCAACAATCCCATATACCCTGTGAATTTACAAAGATTATTAATTAATGCGTAATGCTTGACCTTGTATTTCCGTACTCATTATCGGTGCGGCATCACGGCGAGTGTTGCTCTCAGAGAGCAACACGAATCTCCAAGCATTATAATGAAAGCATGTACGAAATACCCGACGAGCCGCAACTCTCGGTGTGTTATACTAGCCCGATTGAGCAACTCTCGGTGTGTTATACTAGCCCGATTGAGCATCCGGACTGTCCATATCGATCCGGAAATGATCACGATCATCCAACTTCACCAAACATGATTGGATGGCGGATCAATTCCATAACCCCCAAGCGGTATGGAATATTCATTGTCGAACCAACGCGGGCCCCGCATGGTCGGCCTCCCCAAAAGATTGGCATAGCTTGCCAAAACGTCCAAACCAGAGCAAAGATGGACGGAAAACCCTAAATTAGGGTTTGCGGCACATTACATGTGTCGCAAAACAGTCTCAACCATCCATCTTCGCAGTTATAGATGGAGGGTGTAGATGTAGATTCAAAGGGCCCAGAGCATGTCAACACAATCACCGTGGGCCCGCCTACATACCTGACCGTCGGTTAGGACCAACCATGGTTGGTCATCCCGATTCGTACGCCCGAATAGAGCATGACGCTTGCGTAGTGAAACCCAAAATTAGGGTTTTGAGCATCACGAGCGTCCATCTTCTCCGCACGAATGGAGGGTCCAAGAATAGATTAGCGGTCCGATCATACCAACATGACCACCGTGGACCCATCTATCCCCTCACGATCGGGCCAAGGAATACCATGCCCGGTTATCCCAAATCGTCGCCCAAACTAGCGTGGTCACACTTCCGATTGCAAACTAATCTCGACCACTCAACTTCGCCGGACGATTTGAGTGGCTTAGATCACGTTTTCATGGGACGATTAGGTATAGGAATGAACACCAGCCTACCACCTACACGCCCGACCGATCGGCCAAGACCAGACCAAGATTGGTCATCTTGGAACGCGCGCCGAAGTTGGCACGATGCGCGGCTTTTGCGGCACTAGTTTTGTCGCATGGCCCGAGTCTCGACCACTCAACTTCGCGGATTTAATTGAGTGGCCCGGATCACACTCTCGTGAGATAATGGGGTATGGGCGCTACACCGTCATGCCGTCTACACACGCATGTACGATCGGCCTGGCCAAAATCGTATCCCAAGCTTGGATTCGACCGAGTGAAGAGGGATGCTTGCGCACCTCTTCTAAAACCCTAATTTCATTAACGGTCGCAGATGAGTGTATCAAAGATCATCTCGCCCGTCCAACTTCACCGGCTTGGTTATACAGTACAGTCGGGAGTTAATTGGTCAGTGCGGCGTCATGGTGATCACCATGAGTCACTCTACCACACCATGTGGTCGGTCAAGGGAGGATTTGCTTGCGCAACTTCCAAACCATCACATGAAGTAGGCTGGACATGAGGCTATTTTGAGATGCTCAAACAGCGATGCTTCATACATGCTGAGTATACTCGATGCAGTACCTGCATAGAATACACACGATACTTCACAAGTATCGACTTCCTGAATAAAGCAGTTATTCAATTTAGCATTACATGCTACTTTTTGTGGGTCCCACGATCCACACATTCCAGACATCAATCATGTCACAAACTGGGGGATACATACGGGGTTATTGGTCTGGCGGTTTACAGCGTGCAGCGCACAACGCGCCATCACAAGAACGTGTCAAGAAGTCATGGACGGTTAAGTGATGATGGGAGAAGTGGGCAAGCCTGGTCGTGTGACACTAACACATTACTCCACTACTCTATCACTCCACTTTCTCCACTTCCCACGAGATACGAGGGTTAGGCCAAAAGACTTGTATAAATAGGTTCTCCATCCTATTTTTCAAACAAGAACAAGTCCAGACAACAGAGGCAAGTGTTGATACCATCGTATTCAAACACCGGAACTGATAGCTTACATCCTGAAAGCCAGTTCAGCTTTCTGATACAATTCATACATAGTCAACACCTTCACAATCTCAACACCTTCTTCGCTTACCTCCCTAAGATCCACCCCATCTCCTTCACTTTGTGACCGAAACAAGTCTGGAACGGCCATTTCTTGGTTTAGGCCGGACTTGCACATATTGATTTCTCGAATCTAAAAGCACTCCCGTGCAGTGCATTTGTTTAAGGTTTAGACTCATTTCTCATCCACACATCCCAAATTACCAAAACCGGCAGAAATAGTTTTCACCCATAAACAACTGTTAATAATAAAATTGATTGAAATATAAAAGAAGACGTAACAAGAAAAAAAAAGGATAAATTAATTGATGACTTAAGTTTGTTCATCCTAAATTTTATACATGATGTTTGTGGTTAGAAATTAAAAGTACGCCCAAAGACCTACGGGATGTGTGATGCGTGTCGTAACCACAACAAATTAATTAATACTTTACTACCTAATTAACAAGTAATATAGGGTAGTCAAGGTCGATCCCACGAGGAGCAAGAGATTCTAGTTGTAAAAATTGTCACGAAAAGGGGGGTGTAAAAAGCAAAAGAAAATAAACAAAGCAATTAAAAGATAAAGTTGAAAGCAATAAGAGAGACGAGATCAAGGAATCCTTCTTCGTTGCGAAACAATGATTAAAGTTATGTTCTCTTCTACTTGTTATTAGTCACAGATTATCACCAACCGTAGGTAAAGCAGCTAGCTAAGTGCTAAACCCCTAAATCCCTTATATCACCTAGGACACGGAAGTTCTCGCCTACCAGATTCTAATCACCAAGCCACCTAGAATTAGCTCAACCTAGATGTAACTTGGCTCATGCATTAAGTTTTGTGAATTTCTTAGGTTGATATTAGTAGTTAGACTCTTAGCTCAAGGTCTACTTGCTAACGTTGTTTCTACACACAATTGCTCCACGGAATCCCTCCGCAAGGTCTCGTGTTTGCTACTTATGTAAAGAGTCAAGAAACGATTACTTATCTCCTAACTTTCACTAGCTTTAGATCAAATTAACAAATCAATTTAGCGTGCACTCCAAACAATCTATCAATCAATCATGAATGTCTTTAAGATCACTCCTATTAGTAAAAACAAACGATAATTATGTGAAAAACTTCAAGATAGAATTGAAAACAAAAACTTAAATCATATGTTAAGAACTAGGAATTCATCCTCAATCAAATTAACTACTCATGTTAAAGAGTTCACACAAAGAATAAGAAAAGAAAAGAATTGTATGTGTGTGTAGAGATGTGTGTAAAAGATATGTAGAAGTTGTAGAAAACTTCTCTATTTATAGGCTTCAATATTCTCCAAATCTTCCAAGGAGTAGAATCCTTTTTCTTTTGCAATTCAATTTCCAAATCCAAGCTTTTCTCAACTCTTCCACCTTCTCTTTCCAAGTTTGAGTCCAATTCTCCATCCAATTCCTAGCCCAAGTCTTCACACCCATGAAAGAAGTCCATAGAAAATTCTAGAATTTTGCTCGCCGGAAAACTGGGATTGTGGCCGGAATCCGACCGGAAAACGTCACCGCCGGCCGCCTGGAAATTTCTCCGTCAAGAGAATATTCGACAGAATACTCCGTCAGTCCACCGTTAGGACTAACGGTCAAAAGTCAAACCGTTAGTCAACGATCCAACTCGGGTCAACTGCCGAGTCAAGACGATTCAATGATCCAACTCAGTCTTGCACAGGCCATTGCAACCTTGCACAGGCCAGATGCTGTGATGCACAATGATTGTGCTTCAGCCATGATGGCCCTGTGTACAACTCATTTCAATCCCGTGATTCATCTCACCAATGGCACTAACACCGCTATGCCATTTCTTCCCTTCTTCTCGGCCTTTAAGACTCAATACCAATTGCAAAGATCTTTCTTTCGGCTCCCGGCAAGCACAACCAACACAATCTCTCAGTTCACCCCAGGCCTTAATACCACCAACAACCTCACTCTTCATTCTCGCAGTTTTGCCACAAGCAAACAACAAAGACCTCTGCTACTCGACACCATCCTCGGCAAGCACCATGCATTGCCATCAACATTATATCCTTTATCTTATTCAAAGGACAGCATCAACTATGGCTCAGAAATGTCTGAGTTGCACTCCCACTCAGAGCCACCTGAGCTGCAAGTTCTGTCTCCCTGCAACCACCAAATCTCATCTTCAGCTGCCTCAACACCATCCACCAGCACACCCATTAACACACAGACCCAAGCCAACACCTGCAATTTCAGCTCTGCCTGTATCACCAACACAACAGCTGCTTCATTATCACCACATCCTCAAGTCACTCGCCAAGCTCTCGACGCCACCAAGCCTCACCTCAATCACCACCGGATCAAAGCCTAGACCTGCACCGTTAAACTCACCCATTACAATGACCACCATCTTCCGATTATTCTTCGATCGACCTCGAGCATAACAAAGAAACCCTTGAATCAAACCCATCTTCTCATTATTGCTTCTCATCCCATCAATAGCCACCATCATCGCCAACACAAACCAGATCCAAAGCTCATTTGATTCTTCTTCTAATTCAACCATAGGAATTCTCGATTCGAACCCATCTTCCTCCATCGATTTCTCGACCAACAAAGCAAAGACATCATACCCTGTTCTATCAGTTTGCAGAGACCGACTCATAAATCCTTCCTCTGATTTCAACTCGATTTAAAACCCATCTTCATCACAGTGTCGTTCTTCTTAAATCTCTCGATTTCTCCTTCGAATCTCTGATTCATCTTCTCCCTGAGCTCACAACAGCGGCAAGTTCTTCCATCGCCTCCGGATCGAACTCGTCTTCGATTTCCTCGACTAACAAAGCTGACCATGGGCGTGTTTCTTTCTAACTCTCGGGTGAACTAGTGAAGAATGATTGAAGAGAAATAACTCTTTCTCGATTTAGGTTTAAGTTAAATGGGGCGGGTATGGATCCTGCACGGTATGGGTCTACGGGTTTAGGGTGTGGGTGGATTCAGACACTCACCATTAGTACACCCAAAATGTGCTATTTTCACTCCCTTCTTTTGGATAAGGGACGCCTCTTTGACCTCCCCTTAACCTTGGCCGGGCTCCATATAGTATTCCCTCCTTCGTGAAATGACAATTTTACCCTTTTGCTCAAATTGAGTGATTTCTTCTTCTTTTCCTCCGTGTGACTCCAAAGTAGCTACAAAACTCAAAAACATACGTAAAATACATAATTTACAAGAAAAATAGCAAAGAAAGCATAAACTACTAGATAGTAAATTAGGTGTATTCTACACCTATCAAATTCCCCACACTTAGACTTTGCTAGTCCTCGAGCAAATCAAACTAAAAACTCACAACTTCAAAGCGTTCAAGCGTCACAAGCATCCAAAGAGCTATGAGGACATAGAGTTTCGCATTCTAGTAATAAGAAGTTAGAAATACTAAAGAACATATTCTCATTCTTAAATGTTGAGTGAGAAATAACCACACCATAATGAGAGAACGCGTGTTTGAGAAACGATCAATAAGCATTTCGCCTCGACTTCGCCTCACCAAAAGGATTTTATGATAATTGCACTCAAAAAAGACGGCTTTTTTATGGTTCTCACATGTGTGCAGGTAGGAATGAAGAGAGAATTCTGCAACACGTTGAATGGTGGGAAGGACACTTCCGAAATATTTTTAAAAACCCACATCTTTTAATATTTTGAAAACCATTTTTCCGACGATCTCTACGAAAGGAAATCAACCATTATTATCGAGGATGAGATTACTTACTCACCTTCACATCCGATCGCCAATTATGATAACACCACTCTCACGGCATCCAATAGAAACGTCTTCCGCTCCTCGTCTTTAACTTCTTGGTCCTCGTCTTCGGTTTCAACTATTGATGATAAACCCTCGAATTTCATAAATCCTTAACAATTTATAACTCTTTTTCCCTTAAAATCCTTGTCGCTTGAAACTTCCTTATAAATTTTCCTTCCCCACGGCTCATTAACAAAAATAAGTATTTCTCTTGTTTTTTTCTTTCTTTCTTTTTTTTTTTTTTTTTTTTTTTTTTTTTTTTTTTTTTTTTTTTGAAATTAGAGAAATTAAATACAAAATAAACCATGGCCGTGGAAGAAGTATTTTACCACTTGATTCTTCACAACTTGTATCGTCTTGAAATCATAAACTTCAAAAATTCTCACCTTTTAATTTTCTTCGCTTTTATGAATAAGTCTTCATACTTGAATATAAAATTACCTCATTGTATTGTAAGTCCTCAACATATATGTAAAATCCGCTCTTTGTATGTTGCTTTACTTGAGTTTGAAATTTGCTCTTTTTCTCGTTCCGTTGCTTGTAAACCTTAAACTTTTTCCAACTTTCCTTGTAGATTTTGATGTCGCTCCTTGTTGATGATGAGAGTGTTTCTATGGATCGTTGTTGTCGCGAGAGAGAATGGTGCTAACTTCAAATCGGACTACAAGAAGGAAGCTTTCATCCATGGACGTCACCCTCATGATTGACAAAATTAGCACTCAAGAGATCAAAGAGTAGTGCTTCTATTGGTGGGAGGTTGGGTAGCTCACCATTCTACCCGGAATTAACGTACGGTGACACACACTCAAAAGAAAGCTCTTTAGTAGATGGAAAATTCTGGTCGGTGCCTCTCATGATATGAATACGGGTAGTCTCCACTAATGATTGATCAGCAACTCTAATAACGCATTTCTCCCTGCACCAAATTCGCATCATCGGCATGATTAAATCCATTATTTAACACTCTAACAAACAAGAAATCCGAATGTAGTTCTCTAACATTTCCAAGTTCAATTATGTCGGTCAAAATCTCTATGTAAACATACCTAGAAGTATGCTAATGACTCTAAAATCTTTAAAAGTTGGAATTTTTAAGTAAAACTTTTTTTTTTTTTCAAAACTTTTTAATTTTTTTGTAATTTTTGTTTTAAAAACATGCTTAACCACTCCCCCACACTTAAACCTTACATTGTCCTCAATGTAATTGAATCCTCCTAGTAAAATCAAGGTGGGAAATTTTAACATGATAAGAAACAAGAAAAAGAAATAACAAAAAGCAAAAAGATAAGAAATACAAAACCGATGGGTTGCCTCCCATTAAGCGCTTGTTTTAAAGTCGACGGCCCGACTTAGCTCTTGTAAGATTCACTCCCCATATACTAACAATCTGAAAATTTGAGGATCCACCCATAATACCTGTTTTGCAAACAATAACTCCATACAAATATTAGCACAAGAAAACAATAGTGAAATTATCGCTCGATAGAAATTTCCCCCACACTTATTCTCGTCCACACTCGGAAGTGTATAAAGAACATAGAAATCGGGAACTTCCATGTATTCTTCTTGGCAAACCTGCATAGTGTTAGCATCAAGTGTTTCCAATGGTGGATATTTAGAAACAAAATCATCCAAAAATACTTTCGAAGCACATACATTCAAACCAATAAGAGGTAAAGGAGTAGAATCAATATGCAAAGAGTTAGACAAACCTTGCACAATTTCTTGTATTATAGAATCCTCTTCATCCTTAAAAAATTCAAGTGAACTACTTACCTCATGTATATCGTGGTCCTCTATTAAACCTTGCAACCATTCTTCGTCGTTTTCTACCTTAACCAAAGTCTCGGCATCATCATAATCATTAGCAAGTTCAATTGGGTCTTCCACAAAATCAATGAATGTGGTTTCATCCTCTAGTATCATCTCTTCAACATTCTCATCATCGGAATCGGGCCATTCACTAAAGTGATTTTCATCGGTATAGATTGTAAGATCTTCACGTGCGGGTGTTACTTCGTTTATAACAATAGGTAAGTGATATCCAAACTCCTCCTTTTGAATAGGTGAAGGATCGTTATTATGATCCGGAGTTGGAATAACTTCCTCATTGTCGGAACACTCATACACTTCCGCGGACTCCCATCTTTCCCTAAGAAATTTTTGCCAAGCAATAAATGCATCTTCCTCAAGCTCTTCCTTTTGAATAGGTGATTGATCATTATTAAGATCAAGGCTCGAGTAATCTACACTAGCGTCTTCAAAAATCTCTAAAGGTTTGTTAATTTGTTCGTATATTTTCTCCGAATTCCTTTGAATTTCTCGATGTGATTCTTGCATCTTTTGTTGAAGATCCCCAATCATGGCCAACATCTTATCTGCAAAACTAGAGAATTTCTGATCATAAACAAAACTATCCTCCCATCCTTGTGATTGTCCACTTACATACCCGTCATAAGGTTGTTGATATGTATGAGAATATCCATAATGTTCTGTAGGAATTTGATCATAGCCAAAAGATTGGTTTTGATTATATCCTAAGGATGGTTGGAAGTTGTCATAATGTTGAGGTTGAAAACCATATTGATTGTTGTAATATGCTTGCTCTTGTCCACCGTACATGGAAAACCGGCACCTGAAATAAGATTCAAAAACCAAGTTAGATACGGAATAGAATCCAACAAAGCAAGAATAAAGCAAAAGAAAAATAAAAACAACTAAAATCATCCATTGCTCCCTAAGCAACGGCGCCAAAATTTGATGCGTGTCGTAACCACAACAAATTAATTAATACTTTACTACCTAATTAACAAGTAATATAGGGTAGTCAAGGTCGATCCCACGAGGAGCAAGAGATTCTAGTTGTAAAAATTGTCACGAAAAGGGGGGTGTAAAAAGCAAAAGAAAATAAACAAAGCAATTAAAAGATAAAGTTGAAAGCAATAAGAGAGACGAGATCAAGGAATCCTTCTTCGTTGCGAAACAATGATTAAAGTTATGTTCTCTTCTACTTGTTATTAGTCACAGATTATCACCAACCGTAGGTAAAGCAGCTAGCTCAGTGCTAAACCCCTAAATCCCTTATATCACCGGACACGGAAGTTCTCGCCTACCAGATTCTAATCACCAAGCCACCTAGAATTAGCTCAACCTAGATGTAACTTGGCTCATGCATTAAGTTTTGTGAATTTCTTAGGTTGATATTAGTAGTTAGACTCTTAGCTCAAGGTCTACTTGCTAACGTTGTTTCTACACACAATTGCTCCACGGAATCCTCCTCCGCAAGGTCTCGTGTTTGCTACTTATGTAAAGAGTCAAGAAACGATTACTTATCTCCTAACTTTCACTAGCTTTAGATCAAATTAACAAATCAATTTAGCGTGCACTCCAAACAATCTATCAATCAATCATGAATGTCTTTAAGATCACTCCTATTAGTAAAAACAAACGATAATTATGTGAAAAACTTCAAGATAGAATTGAAAACAAAAACTTAAATCATATGTTAAGAACTAGGAATTCATCCTCAATCAAATTAACTACTCATGTTAAAGAGTTCACACAAAGAATAAGAAAAGAAAAGAATTGTATGTGTGTGTAGAGATGTGTGTAAAAGATATGTAGAAGTTGTAGAAAACTTCTCTATTTATAGGCTTCAATATTCTCCAAATCTTCCAAGGAGTAGAATCCTTTTTCTTTTGCAATTCAATTTCCAAATCCAAGCTTTTCTCAACTCTTCCACCTTCTCTTTCCAAGTTTGAGTCCAATTCTCCATCCAATTCCTAGCCCAAGTCTTCACACCCATGAAAGAAGTCCATAGAAAATTCTAGAATTTTTGGCTCGCCGGAAAACTGGGATTGTGGCCGGAATCCGGCCGGAAAACGTCACCGCCGGCCGCCTGGAAATTTCTCCGTCAAGAGAATATTCGACAGAATATTCCGTCAGTCCACCGTTAGGACTAACGGTCAAAAGTCAAACCGTTAGTCAACGATCCAACTCGGGTCAACTGCCGAGTCAAGACGATTCAATGATCCAACTCAGTCTTGCACAGGCCATTGCAACCTTGCACAAGCCAGATGCTGTGATGCACAATGATTGTGCTTGACCATGATTACTGTGTACAACTCATTTCAATCCCTGTGATTCATCTCAGTCCAATGGCACTAACACCTGCTATGCCATTTCTTCCCTTCTTCTCAGCCTTTGAGACTCAATACCAATTGCAGCATCTTTCTTTCAGCTCCTGGCAAGCACAACCAACACAATCTATCAGTTCACCCCAGGCCTTAATACCACCAACAACCTCACTCTTCATTCTGCAACAGCTGCTTACAAGCAACAACAAAGATCGACCTCTCGCTACTCGACACCATCCCGGCAAGCACCCTGCATTGCCATCAACATTATATCCTTTATCGCCATTCGGTGACAAAGCATCAACTATGGCTCGAAATGTCCGAGTTGCACTCCCACTCGAGCCACCCGAGCTGCAAGTTCTGTCTCCCCGCAACCACCAAATCTCATCTTGGCCTGCCTCAACACCATCCACCAAAGACACCCATTAACACACGGACCCAAGCCAACACCCGCAATTTCAGCTCTGCATGTATCACCAACACAACAAATTGCTTCATTATCACCACATCCTCAAGTCACTCGCCAAGCTCTCGACGCCACCGGCCTCACCTCAATCACCACCGGATCAAAGCCTAGACCTGCACCGTTAAACTCACCCATTACAATGACCACCATCTTCCGATTATTCTTCATCGACCTCGAGCATAACAAAGAAACCCTTGAATCAAACCCATCTTCTCATTATTGCTTCTCATCCCATCAATAGCCACCATCACTGCCAACACAAACCAGATCCAAAGCTCATTTGATTCTTCTTCTAATTCAACCATAGGAATTCTCGATTCGAACCCATCTTCCTCCATCGATTTTCTCGACCAACAACTGACATCATATTCCCTGTTCTATCAGTTTGCAGAGACCGACTCATAAATCCTTCCTCTGATTTCAACTCGATTTAAAACCCATCTTCATCACAGTGTCGTTCTTCTTAAATCTCTCGATTTCTCCTTCGAATCTCTGATTCATCTTCTCCCTGAGCTCACAACAGCGGCAAGTTCTTCCATCGCCTCCGGATCGAACTCGTCTTCGATTTCCTCGACTAACAAAGCTGACCATGGTTGTGTTTCTTTCTAACTCTCAGGTGAACTAGTGAAGAATGATTGAAGAGAAATAACTCTTTCTCGATTTAGGTTTAAGTTAAATGGGGCGGGTATGGATCCGGGTACGGGTATGGGTCTACGGGTTTAGGGTGTGGGTGGATTCAGACACCCACCATTAGTACACCCAAAATGTGCTATTTTCACTCCCTTCTTTTGGATAAGGGACGCCTCTTTGACCTCCCCTTAACCTTGGCTGGGCTCCATATAGTATTCCCTCCTTCGTGAAATGACAATTTTACCCTTTTGCTCAAATTGAGTGATTTCTTCTTCTTTTCCTCTGTGCGACTCCAAAGTAGCTACAAAACTCAAAAACATACGTAAAATACATAATTTACAAGAAAAATAGCAAAGAAAGCATAAACTACTAGATAGTAAATTAGGTGTATTCTACACCTATCAATGTGGGTGGCGCTAGTGCTAGAGAAATGAGTGGTAGCAAGTGGTTTTGTAGTGGTAGCGGGTGTTGATGAGTAGTAATAGACTATGTTAATTCCGTTTTTCCACAAAGTGTATAACATTATAAAATTGTGAATATGTGGTTCATCGTCCTAATAGTAAAATAAACTCGGTTAAAATACATGATAATTAAAAAAAAAAATGAATTTCACGCGATATAATAGCAATAAAAATTGCTTATTATTGTGTCGTGCCGTTACGGCACATGTTATACCCTAGCTAGGTATTCGTTTCTCCCTATTTCTTTATTACAAAACGAAGCTTGACTTAGTTAGGCAAGATAAAAAAGGGTCTTGATTTGTCCTCCAAATTGGTAAATCCACAGTTATAGTTGATCCCATGAATTAACACTTTAATTAAGAAAGAATGCATTACATATGATCTTCTTCCATCTTTCAAAATAAGAACTCAATTGAAAATAACAAACCTACCTTCCATAAAACTAACACCATGTAGGAGAAGTGGATTTAAGAACTCTAATTCTCAATTTTTGAGCAAACGAAAAATCAGAAAGAAAATTGGGAAGGAAAGATAGATTGCAGATTTCTCTCATAAAAAAGTCATAAAAGCAAATATTTTTAGAAGGACAAATTCTTTTTAGTACTGAAACGGTTCTATGCTCGAGCACTGAAGAAACCCTGGCAATGAAAACCAAAAAGTGTATCAATATTATCCTTCTTTTCTTCATTTGAATCATAATCATTCGTACTGGATGCCCCGAAGAAATGAAAAATCTCTACAATTATTCATGAGCTTCAACAGCATAAATACACTGTTAAACATAGTTTATTCCTGTTTAGGTGTTCGATGATAAATTAGGAAGTGAGTTTTTTTTTTTAATTATTATTATTATTATGGGTTTGTTTATGATTATGAGTATGATTTAACTTCGATTTGGTGTTTTTATTTACAAGATTCTCAAATTGGATGGTTTCGTGATGAATAGGATCCTGGGTTTAGAGATGTGCACACCACTAAAATACGTTATCACAAGGATTCTCAAGTGTAGATTAATCAGGTTTCTTTTGTAACTTCAAAATTTAAGAAATTAAGTAGTTGTTTTAAACATTGACTATGTTTCGCTCATGAAGGATATTCAAATGGACGTCCTTACATCTTGAATCTATGTTTCATTTTTAGATTGTTGCTCAATTTGCCATAATGGATAGTCATTCATTTCTTTTTAATTTCAGATTTTAAAATTCAATCACCCACGAGAAGGCGTGAATTAACCCCTTTATTAGGAATTTGAAAATAAATACAACACGACATGAGGTAAATAGATGGCAGGAACAATTTTGGTGGATCATTAAAACCTCTTTTGCTTCTATTTAAATTTAAATCTTATCAACTTTAGTCTTTATCTTTGACAGTTTGTTCAAGGAATTTTAAATTTATTGATGTCTCAAAATTCCTTTGGACGCATTCATGAAATATAAGCAGACCTGAATCTCCAAATTTGTTTTGTTTTGTTGGTTTATGTTTGGGATTTGTTTGTTTGATGTCATTATAAACTTTAGGGTTTTCATTGTATAAACTAAAGCCAACTTGGTTGTCTTCAGCTGCTGATTTACCATCAATTTTTTTTTGAGATACAAAGAACTATCTAGTGTTTAATATTCAGTTTATGATTTTGGGATCGAAGCATTAGTAATTTAGGTTTTTTATTTCATAGATAGAATTCAATCATGCATGTATTTTAATATCAATCTTGCAGAGATGCCCACTTTATTAGCTAAATATGATAATTCCCGTGCTGTTAGGCACGGGTTAATCCCTAGTATAATTTACAAACAATACTTTAAGTGGAGAATGCAAAATAAGAAGATGTAACTATGCAAAGTAAAAGATAATGACTAAAAATCTATGTACAGTTTCTAAACTAAACACCAATCCAAAAGCTACAAGACAGAGACTAACCCAATATGCAAATGCTATAGGACGCTGAAAACTACAACACTAATTCATAATCTAATACTACTTCTATGTTACGGACAAGTTACAAGACTAATTAGATACAACTATATACAGAAAACATAAATGATTAAAAACTATATACTAAACTTGATTATATGAAAACCGATAGGTCAAAAGCAACTTCAACTAAATTGCAAAAGTTATAAGACAAAAGGCTAAGATATTAAGACTACTGAACTAGGAAAAATTGTGAACTAAAAGTTTTAAGATATAATATGAAACACCAAAGAGCTATTATTATGGATAGAGACACCAAGAGGTACTGCAATCAAAACAAAACGAAACAAAACGAGAATATAGGTAAAGATTACAAATCAGTACCAGCAATTTTTTTCTTTCTTTTCAAAAATAAAACAAAGATTATTTACAAGTCCTAACTACAAACCAGTAAAAACAGAAACTAAACTATCTAACTACACCGTTTGCCAACTCCCCGGCAGCGGCGCCAAAAACTTTATAGGTCAGGAAAGGTACCTACAATTTACTGCAAGTGCACAGCGTCTATGGTAACAGGAAAAATACAGGTCGATCCCACAGGGAGTTGTTACGATGCGAAGCTAAACTTCTAAGTTCTACATTACTTATTAAAGACGAAAGAGTTAACAAAGGGGGTTTGTTTTGTCGATACGACTGAATGATGAATGATTATGCTAAACAAATAAGATTAAAATGAACTCAAATATAAATAAGGGTACTAGGGTAGTTGAATCCACCTCCTAATCCTATACTAAGACAATACATATTCAAGTTATGGTCTTGTCCCTTTACAGTGGATACCGGTGAAGGTTCAAGCATGCCGTTTAATCCAGTGAGTTCTCAAATGGATGACCTATTAAATAATATCACTAACTCACCCCTAGTATTAGATGTCTTCTTACAGTACAACTAATCACAGGTTAATTTGTTCAACTATCTAACTAATCCTTCCTAAAACAGTGAAGCACAACAAGAACAATAACATGGAATTGACTAACTTAGCATACAATCAAGGGTTTCATCTAAACCCTAGTTTATCAAATTAGAACATGATGAAAATAATAAAAACAAACATAAACTACATCTTGGTGCACCGGCTAATCCGGGCATGATTTTTACATCACAATCTCCTCCCTCTTTATACACAAAAATCTCTCAATCACTTAAATTCGTAAATTAGAGATTACCCACTCACCAAGACGCGTTTTCTGATAATTCCCTTCTTTAATTCATCTCTGCAAGCCTAGTTTTCCAGTTGTTGAAGAAACCCTAGTCTTATCTCTCTCAGTCCTAGCTTCTAGGGTTACTGTTTTTGATAACGGAGAAGATAAGATGGAGAGAGATAGAGATTAGGAGTTTGATTGTGTTTATGGAGTTGGTTGAGAGCAGAGATGGTCGGGGAGATGGATTTGGAGGAGGATTTGATGGTTCTGGTGCTAGTATTGTAGGAGAAGGGTAGAAATGGAGAAGATATTTGCATCTGATCGATTTTGGGGAGAAAGAGGGGTGGCTAGAGTGTGGTTCGTTCGCATCAAACTTTGATGCAACGAGCGGAGATGTCGTTGGATCTTGAACATCTGTTGGGTGTTGAATGGGTGTATAAGATTTGATGAACCGGGTTTGGAAAACGGGTTTGGGTTTTGGGTTCTCTACCAAGCCCATGTCTTCTTCAAAGCTAATATATCAAGCCCACTGCTAGTGTATCTCTTGCAAGCAGATTGCAGAATCAGTGCAAGCGGATTGCAGCTGCTCTTTGCGCAACATTTCTTGGGAATTTCTCATTGCCTTTACGCCACTGGCCACCAATTTCCTACTCTTTTGGCTTCTCAATTAATCCAAGCTTTATTTAGTACCTAAAAACACAAAATTAATTAGTAAAAATAATTATCCTTGAAAACAACAAAAATACAGAATTTGGGATAAAATAGAGAATTAGAGCACAAAAGATGAGTTAATGCCAATAAAAAGACGTAGAAATACGTAATATTTGGCACTCATCAGCCACAAAGGGAGAAAGGAGGCGACCACATAGCCGTAAAGGAGGAATAGGCTTTTGATGTTTGGTTTTCATTTTCTTTTCTCCATGCTTTTCTAGATTGTTTTTTGGGTTTAGATAGAAGCCGATTTAATTATATAAACTCTACGATGATGTTTCTAATAATGATTGGATTGACTAGCAATTTATCTTCATATAGCTTGGTGTTTAATCGTTTATGTGATTTTCTTGATTATTTATGCTTTTCAATTGATATTTCGTGCTTGGGTTAATTCCTTTGACGTGATATGCTTTAGGATTGATATGTAATGCTTTAGAATCACTAGGCATGAAGCTAAGGAGGTTACAACGGAGAAGCTATATTTTTAGAATTTAACATACCATCTTCTGAGACATGAGATTGATTTCCAAATTTATCTTGAGTAATAATAGAGATTAGTAGAAATTATATAATTAAATTGGTGGAAATCGAAAACCCTAATAACCCATTACCTATTTTGTTACGATTATTCATATTTCATTTTGTCCTGAATTTCCGAAATATTGAATTTGATCATTTAGTTTTTGATATTAGTTAGTAGTAGTATCTTCACACTCCTCGTGAGAACGAACCGCATTTGCTATCTATACTACAATTGACCTGTGCGCTTGCGGATATAACTAGGTTTCATTTAGTCATTAATTTTGGTTATCTAAAATCTACATCAGTCACCTTACAATAACCTAATTGATTAACAGAAAAAGTTATTGCGGAATCACAAGAGTCTGAGACGAAGAATTGTTGTGATTACTTTTTATATCTTATTTATCGGAGATAAATCTCGAGAAAACCTTAGAGAAGATTAAACTCAATATCATAGAAAAATTAAGATCAAATACGCAACTACAGAGAAAATAGTTGGATCTGGCTTCACGAATCCCAAATGAAGTCTAATGATGGTTTTGGAAAACTCTAGGTTAATGGAAAATCGACTCTAGTTTGTAACTAGGACACACGAGAGTATCGGGATTTTGTTTCCCAGATGCTAGAGTTCTCCCTTATATAGTCTTCCAAATCAGGGTTGCATAAATCAAAGCTAAGATAGCTTAGTAACAAAGCAATTGATATTCACCGTTAGATGAACTCCTGATTTATAAGATTCAAGCTAAGTCTGCTTAGAAAATAAGCAATCAATATCCACCGTTAGATGGTATTAGCTTAATACACACAAATGAAATATACCTATATTTAGATATGGGTGAACCGTACCTAAACATGTATAATCGTTGGCTCAATAATAGGTTAACCGAAGTTAGCCACATGAGCACTTATAGTTTAGCCATATTCATATAACACTTATATATCAAATATGATGATCAATAAATCATGATAGATAATCAAATGAATCTAAATATGTTTCAAGAGAGTTGTTCAAATGTTCATCATCTCATAGAAATAAATATGAACCATTTGAAACATATTCAGTTTGGTTTGTAGTTGTACAAAGTACTTATACAAGAACCAATTCATGAACATAATGACACGGTTTGCAAAACAAGTTCGCATACCTTATTTCATTAAAGTTCCAGGGACTTTAGTTCGCAAATTGAGTTCGCAAACGAACCTGAGTTCATGAGTATCAATTGTCATACTTACCGATTTTAGAACCTAACTGTGTTCGCAAACTGATTACGTGAACTACAGTTCCGGACTTAGCCTAGTCTAGTCGTTCGCAAACACTGTTTTCAAATCACAGTTCCAGACATTTGACTGTTAAACCTGTTCGCAAACAAGAGTTCCGGATTTGAACTAGTATTCACAGTTCGCATACAATGTACGCATACTGTGCTATATCCAGATATTGGTAGTAGTTCTAAAACTCTCATTTAATCATTGAAACATCCTTAGAAGACAACAATGGTAATCTTACACATACCACTAGCTTTAAGTAAGTAATTAATCAATCAATACAAAACTTCCCAAGTTAACATCAAATGATTGTCTCACACAAATCATGTAAGATGTTCAAGGTAATTTTTACATGATCATCTTGACTTAATGTTTAGTTTCCAACAAATAAATTGTCTCCAACTAAACTCGTCAAGTAAATGATGAAGTTTAAGCTAAAGCTAAAAAGCTTCCAACACGTATTTTGAGAAATATATAAACGAGATAAACTCGGCTAGAAATTTCAAATGTGTATAATGTAAAAGTCTATATAGCTATACGGCTTACGCTCTTTAGAAGATAGAATAGAATGAACTTCTGAGTGATAGATAAGTTTTAGTCTCCACATACCTTTTGTTGATGAAGTTCCTCCAAGCTCTTCAATAGATCTTCTTCTTCAATTGGTGAACGCCGTGAAGTCTAATGCTCAACTACACACTTCTATCCTAATCCGAAACATAGATATAAGTAGACTAGAAATCAATACTTACAGTTTTGATCACCTAAACTTAATAAACAAGCTTGAGATAGCAACGCTTGCGAGTTCGACCGAGCAGTGCTCTAACAGGTACCCTTCTCAGAAACACATATCAGCAAAGGCGTTGCGAACAAGGTCGCCACGAAGTTTGAGACCAATACGTGCACCATGCAAGGCATGATCACCAATAATCTTAATCTCTTCGTCGTAACTTGGACATAAGCCACCTCATTCTTCAAAAAGTGGGATACCAAGTCTGCAGCTAAGAACATCGTTAAATTGTCTAGGCTCAATCGTCTGGTCAAGCTCATCTGTAGGGACAACCATCAAAGAGAATGGTGCATTCTATTATACCGGATATGTATCTCCTTCTTCACAGCATCGAAGTATGGAACTACCATGGCTGAATGTGGAAGCTTCAATGCCACATACCTGTATGTAGAGGTCTAATGCATGTTGAAATCTTGAACTTTGACCGGTAATACCAGATTTGCGAAGAATTATGTCTTGTAATGGTTGGGTCTGTATACAAGAGCCCAAGTAACTAGTTTTTTGTATCATTCATTGTGTATATACCTAAACCTCCGTCCATAATGGGCAATGAGACAAATCGTTGTTGTAGTTGTCTGAAACCTGGTCTGTCGCCTGTAATCAATCGTCTCATAAAGACAAAGAGATGACTTTCGAAAATGGTTTGAGGTTTACTTACTGATGTTGGTGTTGTGGTGCGCATAGTGTGGGTACAAACATGAGACTCTTGAACAGTTTCGAAGCAACAAAAACTCAATTATTATTATCATTCAAAGTAAATTACAAAAGGGTTTATAAGAAACTAGTTGGAAGCCGAGCAACAAGATGGGATCCAAAGAAAGAATTAAATGAAAAAGTAAAAACCCAAGATTTTGTACGGTATAGTTTTATGGTAGAGTAATATATCGTCATGTCGAATGATATAATGTCGTTCAGCCGTTATGTATCTGTATCTATTGACATTGATCCAAGATTTTTAATTCATATGCACCCCGAGGTATCAATTTGTTTTTGACTAACACTTATCTTGTTGTTGCCGTAACGCCTTTTGTTCGACGCGTACGAATGGAACCCAATATTGGTTGATGCGAAATAAAAAACACATGTGAACGTAGCCAATTTGGAAAAAAAAAATAGGTATTGCAATTTGTTTCTAGAATTTACGTTAGTTTTTTTTTCCTTCCATTAGTATAATATGCCCAATCAAATTTAATGTAATAATTTATTTGAATTACAATAAATTTCAGGTCTGATAGTTCTACCATTATTTGATTATACTATTGTACATGAATGAAAATGCATTTAAACATCTCATATGCAAATTCAATACGATAAAGACGACAATACCTTATAAGACGAATGAATCTTGGTTTCATCCGATAATAATTAGTGATGGTCAATTTCAATTAGTATCACTAATCACCGCATCATATATGCATCAGTGAAGACTGATACGTAACTACTCTCTCCGTTTTAAAAAAGACAGGCTTGTTTGTTCTTTCATAAGAATTAAGAAAACCAATTATTTGTATCAAGTTTTATCTAATTTATCCTTAAGAAAAAAGTGGTTGACTTAGTATTTTAAAGAGAAAAACAGTAGATGGTCCCGAATTTGTTTTTTGTTTTTTTTTTCTTTTTTTGCTTTTAATCACCAATGGTCCCGAATTTGTTAAAAGAAAGAAATGTAATCTCTAATATGGATAAAGTAATAAATTTAGAATATCTGACTTTTAAAAAAAAACGAAACGAGCTTATCTTTTTGAAAACAAACTAAGTAATACCTAATGCGCTAAGCCACCTCAAAGTAGCACATGATTTAGAGACTGGCAATTCTTTATTTTATTTATCACGAAAAATATTATAAAATTTAAAGTAAAAAAATACCCAGACATTCTTGGTTAGTTTAAGGAAAGATACAAGGAAGTGAAGGAACTGTTCATTCTATTTTCCACTTGGATGATGTTTCTAGAAAGAGAGATATATGTTCAATGTGTATCCTTGTCATCCCACTTTACTTTTCGCCCGAGCATTTTCGAGCAGCATAAACTCATGTACTATAAACCGTTAAGCCTTTTAGGTGTTGTTTGCCAACAAAAACTTTCCCTCTTATCGGATAGGGGTCTAAAAGCGAAACATAATTTTGAAATTGCTACCGAAATCATTACTTTGGCAGTACTTTTTTTTTATATATTCGGAGGAGATTATAGCAAAAACACTACTCATAATCCTGTTTAGATGAAGGTTCAGAGCGTTTTGATAAGTCTCCTTTTACAAAAATATTTTATATATTTTTGCAGGGCTTTATTATCTTGTTGTGCACAATATAATAACTAATCATTCATTAGCATTGGAAGTTGTCAGGCGAAAATCTAGGATTTGAGGAATGGGTGGGCAAGGCACCAACCGGCGTGTATTTGGGGTTTTAAATATGCTAAAATGGTTAAAAGGGTATCTAATTAGGCTTGATAACTCATATTTGAAGGGGTGCAATTGCATACCCACATTCTAATGTGGTCCTTCCCGGGAAGTTGTGAACAATAGTAAAAAATATTACCTCCATTTTAAAAAGATGGACTTGTTTCATGTACAAATCACACATGAAACAAGCCTATCTTTTTGAAACAGAGGGAATAAGAGCGAGGATATTATTTTGCATTAAAAATACTACATTATTGGAAAAAAATTCAAAAAATCATGTTAATTTGCTGTCTTCAATGCAAAATAACATCATCTACCTTATGTTTTAATATTGTTTACAACTTCCAAAAACCTTTTTCATAAAGAAAAGAGCTATTTTTGGTAGGAGACCCCTAGATTACTAAGTTGTCCTTATTTAAATTACCAAGCTCTATTATATCATGTAATTTCAATAAAAATAAAGGGTAGAAACGCATATCAAATAACATCAAATTACAAAAGTCCTTAGAAATATATATATTTACAGAAATACCATTGTTTTAAAAATATATCAAAATATTTAAAAACTTAATATCTTTCAAAATATATGCCGGATTTTTATAAAATTTATATATTTAAAAAGCTCTTTGAATTATCTACGTAATAAAGTACAAATAAAAATAGTAAAATTTTATTTTACGCAAAAGATTTCACCGCTTTCAAATTTAATATTGTTAAATGAGACAAATTCAAGCATGTGCATCGCACATGTGTTCTTACTAGTGTATATAACGCAATGAAAGATTAAACTGTATATTTCATTCCTAATGTCATACCAATGTATCTAAAGCAATGAAAGATTAAACCGTTCATTTCACGCCTAATAATAAGTTTTTCTACGATAAAATTTCAGGAGATTTGATGTTTTATGAAATGCTATTAAGATAAGGGACACCTTCAGACGAAAAAAATTAGCTTGGTTTCTCTTAACATCCGTGAAAACACCTGATCCTATATCTAAATAAGGACTCAGAGAGTATCACTTTATTAAGTTAAAATTTGACATTTTGTCCCGAAAAAAGATCCGTCGGATGAGCATGTAGCCCCTCTGGCTCCGGATGCGATGTGCCCAAAAAATGATATATCCTCCGTTAAAATTTATGTCATGCAAGTCTTGGAATCACGCAACTTATACTCCCTCAGTTTCTAAAAAAGAGATACTTTCACTTTTTCAATTTTGCCTATTTTTAGGGTAAAATGAAAAAGTAAAAGTATTTGTTTTTAAGAAACGTAAGTAGTATTATTTTGGAGAAATTATCAACGGATCAAGTATATCCCTATCTTAGGTATTTGAGAGAATACCATAACCCCAATCTTTTGGCTTCCTAAAATCAAGGAAGGTTTAGTAATCCTAATCTAAGATAGGAATCGTAGTGAAACAAACGCATTTTAACTGTTTTTTACTAGGTAACCCAACCTAGCAGGATGGGATATCCGGGGTACTCAACACGGCCTTAATGAAATTATTATCCGCAGGGAGTCCCGAGATATATCCATTCTCAACTCACCAAACAGATCCTAGTGTCGTATTGTGTCGTCGTTGCCTAAGAACCGTTAGATGATCCGCGTCTGCAACACGTCCAACATATATCCACGGTAATAAATTCATCCATCAGTGACGGCTTCTGAAGACCAAGTCAGTCTCACTCTCACAGTCTTCCAACTAACCCCAAAAATTGCGTTCCCCTTGTTTTCTCCGGTGATATTCCTTGACACGTGCCGCTTTATTATTGCACAAATCAACCTCAGAACCAAAACAAAATCAAACGTGTCGACATATAAATCCTTCCACATCATCCGAAAACGTATCTATCAGCGTATATTTCTACACTGTCCGTGTAGAGAAACAAAACAAAAACCCTCACTCAAAATTTAGCTTCAATAAAGAAGAAGAAGAAAGCAGAGTAAAAAAAACTCCATTAAAGATAGACTTTAGAGAGAGAGAGAGAGAGAGAGAGAGATTCAGGGTTCAGTTTGTTTTTGTAGAGAAGGGGGCTGATTAAAATGATGGGTGAAGAAGAGAAAAAAATAGAAGAAGAATTCTCATACCCAATATTACTAGCGGAAAGAATTCGTAAATCAGTAGAAGAAACAGAATCATTCAAGGTTGAGTGTGCAGAAGTAGGTAAACATATTGATCGATTATCTCAAATGTTACGTTCCGTAATTAGATTATCAACAAATACTACTAATATTAATCAATCTTCTTATTCATTTTATGAACGTCCAATTCGTCGTATAATATCAGAAATATCAAGGAATTTAGAAAGAACATTAACCCTCGTACGTAAATGTAAGAGGAATGGTTTATTTCATTTCGTTACATTTACAATAACATCAGCAGCTGATTTCCGCAAGGTTTTTAATTTGTTAGATTCTTCTATTGGTGATTTAAAATGGGTATTGAGTGTTTATGATTTCAATTCAATTGATTCTACTGGTATTGTTCTTTCATTACCTCCTATTGCTAGTAATGATCCTATTTTATCATGGGTTTGGTCTTATATTGCTGCTTTACATATGGGGGGTGTATCTGATCGTGTCGAAGCTGCAAATGAACTTGCTAGTTTAGCTAATGATCATGATCGGAATAAGAAGATTATTGTTGAAGAAGGAGGTATACCACCGTTACTTAAGTTATTGAAAGAAGGGGCTTCACCTGATTCACAAATTGCTGCCTCTAATGCTTTAGCTAATTTGGCGACGGATCAAGAAAAGGTTAGAATTATTGTGTCCGAACATGGTGCACAAATCATTGTTCAAGTGCTTAATGATTCTACCATGAGAGTTCAGATTGGTGTTGCTAAATTGGTTTCAAGAATGGCAAAGAATGATCCTGCTGCTCAAGAGGAATTCGCTAGAGAAAAAATTATTAGGCCACTTGTTTCTTTGCTTTCTTTCAATACCTCTGTGGATGAACCCAAGTCTTTACCTGGAAAACCTACTAGCTTTCATTCTTTGGTCAGGATTAATAAGGAGTTACAAGGAGGAGGCGGAGGAGAAGGGAATGTGGGCGGTCAACAGAATCATTACCCGCATTCGAGTTCATCGTCTTCTTTACATTCAGAGGGTAGTAGTGGCCGTAGCGGGCATGCTAAAAAAGAAAGGGAGAATGTAAAACCTGAAGTGAAACATAAGCTTAAGATTAACTGTGCTGAAGCACTATGGATGCTATCGAAAGGGAGTGTTTCAAATAGTAGAAGAATTACAGAGACAAAAGGACTACTTTGCTTGGCAAAAATTATCGAGAAAGAAACAGGGGATTTACAGCTGAATTGCCTCATGACAATAATGGAGATTACTGCGGCGGCGGAATTGAATGCAGACCTAAGACGGGCAGCTTTCAAGACCAATTCCCCAGCTGCAAAGGCTGTTGTGGAGCAGCTTCTGAGATTAGTGCAAGAGGAAAGTAGTCCATCACTGCAAGTTCCTGCTATAAAATCTATTGGATCGTTGGCTCGAACCTTCCCTGCTAGAGAGACTCGAATTATTAATCCCATCGTGCTTCAGCTTGGTAACAAGAACCCGGATGTGGCAACAGAAGCCGCTATTGCCTTGGGAAAATTTGCCTGCCCAGAGAATTTTCTTTGTGTAGAGCATTCTAAGGCGATTATCGAGGATGATGGTGTCACACCTTTGTTGAGATTACTGAGGGCCAGCGATCGGGCACAGCTGCATGGGTTAATTCTCCTATGTTACTTGGCATTGCATGTTGGCAATAGTGAAGGCCTGGAGAGGGCAAGGGCAGCTCTTGAGGGTGCAGCTCGGTCTTCTTTGATTCAACACCCTTCTTTGAGAGATTTGATTCCCAAGGCAATTTCACACCTTGGGCTGTACCAGGATGGACTTCATTCTTTCAGGCAATCTTACTCCACTTGAATTTGGCAAGTTGAGTAGAAGAGGCCTTCAATTGATTATAGATTTCTGAATACAAGAAACAGTGGTAGAGATTGTTTGTCAAGAAACAATGTATCATGGCAATGTAGATATTGAATTGGTGGACAGTGTACTTACTTATCATCTTCACTTTATATTTGGATGGCATCGTTGGAAAATATCCAGTAGAATACAACCTTTATGTTTATATTGTTCACCTTTTCTCATTAAACGAAATTGCTTGTGATTAACAGCCAAACTGTCTGATCAGTTTCTGTCTCTGCGATGTTTCTCTCTCAGTACGACTCCCTCTCTCCTCCCTACCTGATATCTAGTTTTTCTTCCCTGTTTCCGGAATCTTCTAGCCGTTTTTTTTTTGTCAGCAACCTCCTAACGACTATTTTCAATCGGAAATCAGCCGTCTTTAATGTCGGAAACCTACAAACTCTAAGCTTTTCCCCTCTTATGCTTCTCCACTATCATTATTTATCATGAACCCAATGCATTGCTGCACCTGTAATTGCCTAAATCTTACCACAAATCACATGAATCTCACAAATCACTCACAAATCTGAGGCACCCCAAACATCACAGATATCACAGGAATAACAAAAATCATCTGTTCTACAGGCACCTCAAATACCCCTAGCAATCATACTCACTATGCTTTCCCAAGAAATCTACCATTGCTTATTCATCTTAAGATTCAATTTACAAATTCTATTGATAACATTACTGCTACATTAATCTCAGAACTACCAAAACCCCAATATTCAATCCCAAGTTCTATCAAACTAGTAAAAATCCTTTTATACTGGAGCAACAATAGTCCTACAATACCTCTACCCCCAACTCTAATTCATCTCCTCTATGAAGAATCAGTTCTTAAACAAATTACATACCTAAAATTTGATCCTTTCCAATTCAAAGATAGATACTACTGGAATCTACCCAAATTCAAATGTCATAATAACAACCATACCCAGCAAAGACAAAACATAATCAGTTCAACCAATTTCAAATCCAAGAACCACAATCATCCTTACATCAACATTCAAACAGAAAGACATAGTAATTGTTCAAACATAACCCAAAATTGCAAAATATCTAAACCAGAAAGTTTTGAAAGCAACACCCATAAACCAAATAAAATTCGGAACAGTCCCAAACTAAAAACCCACTTTCTTCATCAAACTATTCATAAAACAAAAAGATTGCAAAGCTTTTTACTAAGAGAAGAGACAAGCCTTACTCCGAGTTCCCTGGCTCACGCTACGAGTCCGGCTACGAGTCATGTAAACACTATGCTCCACAGAACGTCTCCTTGGATTAGGGGGAGGAGGTTCCCTTCAGGTTCAACATCAGCTGTTGCAGCATCACTAGAAATATTGTCAGATACACCCAAATGAGAATTAGGCACATTCATCTCTGGATGGTCTGGATCGGTGACTGGATTGGTAGCTGGTTCGGTGGCTGGATTAGTCTCTGCCTTACTCATTCCTGCAAAAATTGCACGGCCAATATTACCAATGGCTGGACAAAGAGCGTCCATAACGGGAAAACGCATGGGCTCGTCATTCCGCCAAGGTTGATTAGCCATCTGACGAACCACCAAACTCTCCTCAGCAGAAATAGTAACGGACCGGAATCCGACTCTACTCAGGCCAGACACCAAAAATCGATCGGCAACAACAGCTACGCCTTCATGTACCTCAAATGGACCAAATTTGGGGTGATATACATACAATACCCAATGATTTCTCGATCCCATCTGAGGATGAGCAGAACACATATGCATCCCATTAACGTACCTCTTAACAACATCAGCATCATCAGTTGAAGAACTATCAATACCATAATCGGGAACATGTTGTCTATTGCTTCCTCCACCACCTCCAACACCCACATCAGCAAAAGGATTACTTGTATCCTGATTAATCGAAGCGGGTTTTGGTTGCTTGAAATACTGACGGAGACGATCAACTGGCGAATCAATCAAAAGCTCATGAACAATGCCTGGAGGCCCATCATCTTGCAAACACTCCTCGATTTTCACTTCGACATTATGATGCATGCCATCCAAGTACTAGGAAAAACTCTCCTCAAAGCTAGGCGATTCACATCCCTGAGGAAAAGCAATGCCATAGGGCAATCGAGACACGCAGTTCTCTCGAGGATACCAGTGAATCCTCGGTTCAATATCAATTTTGGCTTACCCTTTTGATCAGATTTCTTCTCAGAGTCAGACATAGTGTTTGGAGCAACAAGTAATTCAACAGATTTGCTAAGGAAAACGGAGAAGAATGGAATAAGAAATTAGAACATTTCTTTATGCTAGAAGAGACATTTATAAGGAATTCCATCGATTGGTGCTGGGTTTACACACCATTAAGTGACGACGGTTTCCAAAGAACAAACCCTTTCGTCTCCAATACCCTTAATCCTATCTTTGTCCCTTCATTTCTCCCACGACTAGGGCATCAATACCTACAACCTAAAATGCATAACTGCTCTTCTTTAAGGCTATCTAATATCATTATGGTTTTATTGGCAGATGGAGTTTGGGGGATGACACGATCTCCACTTGGCGGTAAAACATGTTCGGTGCAATTAACTGATCAACCATCTGCACGACCCATTCACACGCATACGATTCAGAATCACTCACTGCAGAAAAGCCCAAATATCATAGCTGAGTGGTTATCTAAATCGCTTCAACTAAGGCTCAATGGAATGTGGAAATGGGCTAAAAGTACACCTGGCCCAAACAACAGCTCAGCTCATTTGTCTACACATACCATTCACACGCCCTCGACTCAAATAACTACAGCTCAGTCCTGCATAATCCTTACTACTGATTGGCAAGTTAATGCTCCCCAGATCACGCAAAAGCTAGCACACACAACTGGTAATCACAAACTAAGGCTAAGTACTCTTCTACCACAATGGTATGGCTCTTTCACTACCTGGCATATCCATATCTTCCATCACCTATATCACCATGAAACCATCGTAATAAGCCCTACTACTGAGCACAGCAGCGATCAAAACCTCCTTTATGATTATACTAGTAATTTGGATAATAATGCAGGCACTCTCACCATTATTAGAACTCACGTACAAATTTTTTACTACCATAAATATATCTTGTATTGCTCTGGATTTTTTTTTTTGACAGGTCCCTCTCACAAGGTTTTCCAGTAGTCAACAACACCAACTCAGTCATCAAAGCCAAACATCACAGACATTGGACTCACTTGGATAGCACATGGTACTTTTACTTCATCTCTGATTGCATTTGGATTATAGAGCATCATCAGTACCATCTCCAACAAAACAACAAAACTTATTCTAAGTACAAAGCTTACCTACATCACAAAATTCAAATTAAAGTTTTTAGCTCAAGTACTACACATACCACCATTCACTCATTCATCCACATCATAACCATCATCACTCAAAACCATTTCATGGCCTCCTCCTCAGGAACCAAATCTTCAGATCAAGTTGAAAACTTAGTAGAACAGATGAACTCCTCTTTAAACATCCCTGAAGATCTTTTTCCTAAAGTGTTCATCAACTCTGAAAATACTTTACCCAAAAAGAAGGAAGATTGGAAATGGGTCTTCATTGGAAGATATTGTAGCAAAATATCCCATGAAACCAGAACTATCTCAAGTTTCATCAATTTAAACTGGGAGCTTAGAAGAAATGCAGAAGTAAACATTTGGAAGAAGAGAAAAAATTATTATTCTATCAAACTAGGCAGCATAGAAGATTACAAAGTGTTTAGAAAAGGAGGTACTAAAGGAATTTTTGACAAACTTATAGTCTTAACTGAAGTTCCACCTGCTGGACCAGATTTTATTGATGAAGCAAACTTCTATAGAGTCAAGATTTAGGCTCTAGTCAAAAGAGTTCCAAGGCACATCATCCCTGATATGAGTAACATCATCAGACCAGCAGGAATCTTTCAGAAAGCTAAGAAAGCAATATGGGAGAGATGAAGATGAAAAGAATCTGGAAGTTTTTTTAACCATTGATGTAACTAGAGCTTTAAAATATGGTATTGATGCTTATGAAACCCCAACCATCTCTCACTGGCTTGAAATGGCTTATGCCTTGAATGGTATTGATTTCTGCAAGGTATGCAGAATTCTAGATCACCCTGGTCCTCTATGTGAAGAGAAGGATCCATCAAATCTCAGTAACTCATACCCCTCAACTTCCAATACCCCAACCAATTCCAACACCAGTAGCCCTCAAAATAATATCAAAATAAGACACTACACTGACATGGATGCTGCTGAGGAATTTTCTATCAAATGAGGCTAGCACAAAGACAGATCATCCCAAAGAATAGCACTGAAGAGCTTGATGGCCCTGAAGACTATGTCATCTTCAAATCTAGATTACATCAACCCATCAAAGGAGAAATACCAACTACTAACAATGAAGCCTTAGCTTGTCAAAAGAAACACAAAAAACTCATTGATAGTAACAGAAATAAGGACAAACTGATGAAAAAGAAGGGTATCAACATCAAAGCTGCTGCTAGGAAACAACATCCAACTTCTGAGAATGGTGTGGAGAATGATATCATCCCTGAAGATATGTTCCCAAAAATCAAGACTATAATCACCAAGAATTTAGCACCAAATGTCTTTGCATCCACCCCTTCTATGGCTGATATTCAAAGACAAATCAATGAAGATTTTAACAACCAGAAGAAGCTGCTCTGGGAAAGAAGAAAAAAGGAGTTTAAACTCAAAGATGTTGACATTGAACTTCATCCTCAGCTGATTGGCCCAAAAAGAAAGCTCTTTATTTCCTCTGCTGCATCTGGCCACCTTCTCCAGTACTGGGATCAAAATCAACCTACCAAGAAAAGCAGTAACCAAATGACGCAAATGGATGAAGATCATCTGACTGATTTGACTACTGGCAGCCTTGAGGGAGCAAATCCTTTTCTAAGTCATCAGGTAACTCTTATTATATTCCACTTTATATCTCAAAAATCTAAATCTAATTATATCAATAATACCTCAGTTAAAATGATAGTTTTCCATCTTAGCTTAAGTTTTTATAACAACATCCTAATTCTTCATAATGCTACTTTTATAGGTTACCTCATCATCATTTTCAACTGGTATGTGGTTGTCCTAGACCTTGGCAATTTTATTATGTCATGTCTTGGAACTGTCAAGGTCTAGGACAACCACATACCAGTAGACATCTAAATAACATGTTAAATAAACATAATACTGATATCTTCTTTGAATCTGAAACCAAACAACAAACTAGGAATCTGAAAGCTATCCTTAGTAATATAGAAGTCACTAATTTTTGGTTTGTTGAACCTAGAGGAAAATCTAATACTGCTGGTGGTCTTGTCTTAGCCTGGAAAATAAACCTAAAGGTCATTATACAAGATTTGTCTAATTATCACATTAGTGCCACAGTTTATCCTACTTTAGGAGAACCTTGGTTATTCACATGCTATTATGGCAGTCCTTACACTAACCTTGATAAAGTGCATTCATGAAAATGATAGAAAATACTGATAAAACTAATACCCTACCATGGTTGATAATGAGTGATCTAAATTTTGTATTGCATGATCATGAAAAATTGATCAACATCATATTGATTCTTATGAAGCTAACATCTTTCTCGGAGAAATTGGAAGCGACTAATCTTATCGATTTGGGTTACACTGAATGTCCTTTCACTTGGACCAACAGAAGAATAGGCAGTCATCTCATAGAACAAAGATTAGACAGAGGACTGGCAAATGAAAGTTGGCTTGAAATACACCCAAATTCCACCATCTCCAACCTTCCAGCCATTGG
Source organism: Papaver armeniacum (assembly GCA_023531295.1). NCBI lineage: Eukaryota > Viridiplantae > Streptophyta > Magnoliopsida > Ranunculales > Papaveraceae > Papaver > Papaver armeniacum. The sequence goes on from JAJJWW010010975.1 coordinate 415,428, forward strand.
TTCTGATCATAACCCCATTCTCCTCAATACCAATCCTAACTGGAAGCAATGACATATCCCATTCAAATTCTTTGGTCCTTGGCTTGATCAAAAAGAATGCAAAGAAATCATAGTTGAATGTTGGAAGACTCAACACAAAGGCTCTCTTGCTATTAAAATTGCTAGAAAGTTGAGAGATATTAAAGTCAAGTTAAAGAAATGGAATAAAGAAATATATGGCAATATCAAGACCAGTCTAGAAGACAGCATACAACAATTAGAATGGATCACCAAGAACCAATTCAACAACAATAGAGGAAAGGACATAAGAGAGGCTAAGAAGAAAATTGAACATTGGCAAAACATTCAGGAATGTTTTTGGAAGACTAAAAGCAGAGATCAGCTCATCAAATTGGGAGATAAAAACACCAGTTTCTTCCACTTATCTGCCAAGAAAAGATACATAAGGAATAAAATTGATTCAATTCAGCAAGAAGATGGCTCTTGGCTTCACAATAGTGATGACGTTGCTCTTTGCTTCACCAATCACTTTGCTAACATGGCTACCGCTGAACCTATAACCATCAATCAATCCCTCATAAATCTCATACCCACCACTATCACCAACACTGACAATAATAATAATCTATTAAGAGTCCCTGATGCTGTGGAAATCAAAAACATTCTCTTTAGTATGGCAGATGACAAGGCTCCAGGCCCTAATGGCTTCCCACCAATTTCTTCCAAGCCAACTGGGATGTGGTTGGTGTAGACATCATTATCATGGTGCAAAATTTCTTTACTTCTGGCTATCTTCTTAAAGAGATGAACTCTACCTTCATTTCCCTCATTCCCAAAACTGAAAATCCTACTACCCCATCCCATTTCAAACCTATATCCTTATGCAATACCACCTACAAAATCATATCTAAACTCCTTGATCAAAGACTTAAACCTCTCATAACCAACCTGATATCACCTTTTCAGTCAGTCTTCATTCATGGCAGACAAATTTCTGACAACATAGCCATAGCTCATGAACTTATACACCATATGAATACCAGAAAAAGGAAAAAAGGAACTAATGGTACAATGGGCATTAAGATTGATATGGCCAAAGCTTGATAGGGTTAACTGGGAATTTCTTATCAAGGTTATGAGCCAAATGGGATTCAGTTCTCAATGGTGAAACATAGTTCATCAATGCATCTCCACCACCAACCTTGCTGTTTTGGTTAATGGCTCACCCGGAAAGTTCTTCAAACCTACTAGAGGCCTCAGACAAGGAGATCCCCTATCTCCTTATCTGTTCCTTTTCTGCATGGAGGATCTATCTAGATATCTAACTTATGCTGAATCACAGGTGTTGATGGTGGTTTTTAGCTTAGGGATAAAATCGTAAAACCGTACATCTGACATGACGTCACTATGACCAATATCGCATTTATTGAATCAATCAGCGTATTTACCAGGGTACCTTTATTTTATACATGTGTCATGTTCCACGACAGAACCCTTAGTATTAACTGACATCACCTTTGTATACACCTAACCCTAATTCTCCCACCGCGCCAATGGCAAACCATGCCAGCCACGTCTCTGCGCCAAGGCATGCCAACCATGCCAGTCGCACCACCGTGCCACTGGCAAACCATGCCAGCCACGTCTCTGCACCAAGGCATGCCAACCATGCCAGCCGCACCACCGTTCCAATGACAAACCATACCAGCCACGTATCTGCGCCAAGGCATGCCAACCATGCCAACCGCACCACCGTGCCAATTACAAACCATGCCAGCCACGTCTCCGCGCCAAGGCATGCCAACCATGCCAGCCGCACCACCGTGCCAATGGCAAACCATGCCAGACCACGTCTCCGCGCCAAGGCATGCCGCCATGCCAGCCGCACCACCGCGCCAATGGCAAACCATGCCAGCCATGTCTCCGCGCCACCGTGTCAATGGCAAACCATGCCAGCCACGTCTCCGTGCCAAGGCATGCCAACCATGCCAGCCGCACCTCCGTGCCAATGGCAAACCATGCCCGACCACATCTCTCCGTGCCAAGGCATGCCGACCATGCCGCCCGCACCACCGTGCCAATGGCGAACCATGCCAGCCACGTCTCGCGCCAAGGCATGCCAACCATGCCAGCCCGCACCACCGTGCCAATGGCAAACCATGCCAGCCACGTCTCCGCGCCAAGGCATGCCGACCATGCCAGCCGCACCACCGTTCCAATGGCAAACCATGCCAACCACATCTCCATGCCAAAGCTATGCCGGCCCTACCACATGCCGATGGCTGCCAAACGGAAGGTTGCAACGATCAACGGCTACCCTTCCATCTGAGATGCAGATCTCAGCCGTCCAAGTTCGCCACCTAATGCATGGCAACTTCTAGCCCAAGGCCAAACATCACGGTTTGTACCAAACCCTAATTTTTGACGCGCCTAAACTATGCCAAAGCTTGCTGGTCCCCTACTTTCATTGACCAATCAGGTTGCTCCAAACCTTCCACGGTCTCAAAAGAGGCTACCTTCCCAAAACGCGCTATCTTCCCAAAACCGCGCCAACATGCCGTACACGCATATCAAAAAGCCATGCCATCCATGCCGCCATGACACAGGCGCGGCTATGCCACCTTGGGCCCGCAAACATCCCTCCTGAATTCTTCCTGAGTTTTACTGTCGGGCTGTTTTCACCTCCCGAACGAGCTCAAAACCTAAATATCCCCACGTTAGGAGATAGGAAATTCTTTTCCGGTCGAATGGAGGGGAGGACCGTCAAAATCCGAGTCCGTACGAGAATTCTACAACGATTCTAGTAAAGGGCGCTAATTAGGGTTTCAGCATGCCAAACCCTAATTTAGACAAAGTTGTCAGGCTACAAACGGAAGGTAGCCACGATCAACGGCTGCCCTTTCTCCTGAGATGCAAATCTCAGCCATCCAAGTTCGCCACCCAACGCGTGGCAACTTCTGGCCCAATGCCAAAACTACACGGTTTGTACCAAACCCTAAATTTTGGCCACGCCTAAAACATGCACGAGCATGCCAAAACCAGACCGGTCATGCCGCTGGCTGCCAAACGAAGGGTTGCAATAATCAACGGCTGCCCTTCCATCTGAGATGCAAATCTCAGCCACACAAGTTCGCCACCTAAGGCATGGCAACTTGCGGCCCAAAGCCAAACATCACGGTTTGTACTAAACCCTAATTTTGGCCGCGCCTAACACATGCCAAAGCCATGCACGACGCTGGCTGCCAAAACGAAGGGTTGCAACAATCAACGGCTACCCTTCCTCTCAAGATGCAAAATCTCGACCGTCGAGGGTCACCACCGAGCCGACAAGTCTCCTAAGCTCAACTTGCCAAGCAACAACAACATGCTACACGTTTTCCACGAAAATACTCGAGACATCAACACATGTCACAAACTGGGGGATGCTCATTAGGGTATTGGTTTGGTGGTTTACAGCGTGCGGCGTACACTACGCCCGTTACAAGAAAGTGTCATAAGAATGAGTCGGTTAGTAAATACAAGGAGTAATGGTGAAACGTTTCTTTCATTATGGAACATCAATTCCAGGCGTTACCCGTTACCACCTCCTTCCACTTTACTCAGCCGTTCCCATTTCTTACGAAACCAGAGTACGTTTTTTTACGACTTGTATAAATAGGTCTTACCTATTTCCACCAAACAACAAGTTTTGGGTCAGGAGCATACAACACTCAGAAATCACTTGCTAGCTTTCCCATCTGTTAGCTTTCACTTTCTGATACAAGTCAAACAACTACTCTTCCAGAATCAACTATTCTGGTCTCAACACTCTCTTCACTTCCCTCCCTAAAACCAACCCTTCTCCTTCACTTGTGACCGAAGCAAGTCTGGAACGACCATTTCTTGGTTTATGCCGGATTTGTACAGATTGATCTCTCGAATTTAAAGTACTCCCTTGCAATATATTGTTTAGGGTTTAGACTCGTTTCTCACCCACTCACGCGAAATTACCGAAATCAGCAGAAACCGTTTTCACCCTTAAATAATTGGTGACCACAACGGGAGGATTGATCTTTCAGTTACAATATCAATTTCCAGCTTTCAATCTCATCTTTCAATCCCAACTTCAACATGGTGGAACTCAGATCCGGATCAGCTGCGAGCCACGAGAACACTAACACGGAATCTGTCCTTGGTGTTAACGCTCCTTCCAGCGGCATCACTATGCCACCTACTGAGCCCAACATCACTGAAAGCACTCCTTCAGGTGTTACACCACCAGTCACCAGGGACAGAGCCGCTGCTGCCTCTAATGCTTCTACGCAACCTGCCAATCCTGGAGACACCGAAAGCCCCCCTCCAGGTGTTACACCACCGATCACCAGGGCCAGAGCTGCCGCTACCGCCCCTAATGTCTGGTCAAGCATGGCACCTCCGACCGCCACCAGGACTCCAGTTATCCCGCCAACAGGACGAGAAACCGGAGGAGCCAGAGGGAGCCGACCCTATACCACCATCGCCGATTTGATGGAATGACAGGAGGTCCTTGCTCGAGCCCAAATGGACATGGTCTCAACTCAAAAAGAAGTACTCATATTTCTCAAGGCTCTGACAGAACGGCTACTACAGGAGTCACGCCCTTTAGGGCCGATGGGAAACACCTCCAACACTCCTGGCGCCGGCACCTCGACAGAACGACGTAGACGAGGGGATCCATGCCGGAACCCCGCTGGAGAGAAGCCGGCCATCCAATTTTGTCACATGAGAGGATTTGGAACAACTTCTTCGAAATCGAGTCAAAAGCGATGAAATAGACATACATCAGCATCAACCTCCTTACCCACCTGAGATACAAAGAATTCCTCTTCCAAGAGGGTACTCTTTTCCTCAATTCATTCTGTACGACGACACTTGAAATTCACGAGAGCATATCTCTCGATTACTGGAGTTCCTGGGCGAACACGAATACAATCACGTTCTCCGTCTGAGGGAGTTTTCGAAATTGCTTACTGGAAGAGCATACACGTGGTACAACAACATCGCGCCAAACAGCATCCCCAACTGGGGTGACATGGTTACCGCGTTTTATAAGAAATTCTTCTTCGTGTCCGAACAAGTTACCTTCTCGGACCTAGGGAGGATGTACCAACGAGACAACGAACATCCGAATGAGTTCGTCAAGAGATTTAGGGTTCAAGCACTAGACTGTCATGACCCAAACGTGACCGAGCAACAATTGGTGAATTCCTGCATCAACGGTATGGCTCCCATTTACCGCGCCTTGCTAGAAAACCTACATTTCCGGACATTCTCTGAACTCCACGAAGCTGCCAAGTGATCAGCCACGACAGCACCAACATTATTAGAAAGGGTCAGACCAACCAGAACCGAAGACATGCGCAAAACTCGTGGAAGTAGCCGTCTCATCAACAAGTAGTACAACGCCGTCCCCTCCTCTGTGAGTGTGGTAGACGAGGGAGGAAAAAGGAAGGCCCCCGTTACGGACCAGCAGCCTAAACGCGAGGCGCCAGCACGACGAGCAGCTCCGCCACGAAGAGCCGCCGCTAAAGCTCCCATGCGTCGTCACGAAGCTGAAGGAAGTGTCTTGGATTTTCCATTTCCCATTGAGGAGGTAATCGAATTCCTAGAGGCGTGGGTTCAAGATGATGTTATCAGACTACCATCTCCCAGGCGCCCACCAACCGAAGCCGAGATGGCAAATCCCAAATATTGCCACTACCACAGATTTTTTCATCACCCAACCAGTGATTGCAATAAACTAAAACTTATCTTTAAGGAAAAAGTAGAGGCAGGAGAACTTCAGCTGGGGAACGAGGGAGTACATAGAGATCCACTTCCGGTGAGGAACTGCGGGGTCTCCGGAGACTCCGTACGCGAGACTATACAATCCATGATGCAACATGTATGCAAAATTCTCTACTTTTCCAAGGCGCATCGCCAAGATATTTTCATGGCTCTCAATCGTATCGAGTCAGGCAGGCGACTTTTCCCTACCACAGAAACTACGCAAAAAACCCAAGCGCTATCAGGATACTATACTGAAAAGCAAAACTGGGGACTGCTGGCCACGGCCTACTTAAAAGGCATTGAATTCAGCAACACACTAATCGACGCGGCCTCTGACTTCAACAATGTTACTTTTAAGACTCTGAAAGTTGCGGGAGTTTTGAAGCAAGAAGCTACCCATCTCCCGTCCGTGATCAAGAACTCGGAGGGGGAAGCCTTGAACCCGCACGACTACGTTAACCTCGAGATCAAGATAGGAGGCACCATGCCGCATGGCAAGTTTCACATTATCAAAGAACTAGGCTACGACATGATCTTGGTGCGCTCGTGGGTATCCGACAACAAATCAAAACTGGGAACGTCTCCTCTGCCGATGTCGACACCCGACAAAATCTCCAACCAGCCGTCCAACCCACAACCGCGTCAACAACTTATCGACGGAATTCGACCACCCGTGGAAAACCCATTGGCACTGACTCATAGGCTCCAAACACAAGTAAGTCTGGTCGAACGATCTTATCCATCACCAGTCATTCATTCTCTTAGCCCGTCATGGGACTCAGTACTATTTACGGCATGGGCGCTGTCAAAAGATGTGAATGGGGTGCAGGGTCATTCAAGCGCTTTGCCAAGGATATGGAAACTGCAGTAGAAACTGACGAGACCAAGATTCAAGTGGTTGCACAACGCCCGAACTCATTTCAAATTGGAGATATGGTAGTCAAAGCGACTTCGTTTCAAGTCAGAAAGGTAATAATGAAGATAGATCTACCCAAAGGCAAGGAAGACGAGCCATATCTGGTGGCATACGTCCTTCTGGGTGGATATTGCAAGCTCATCAACACCGACAAGCTGGAGGGCGTGATAGTTTACTCGCGATGGCTCAAGCCTTTTAATACCCAAGGCGCTGTACTACTTTCTCAGTGGCGGCTGAGTTCAAGATCTTTTCTTCTGTTTGCTTACTTTGAATAAAGGTTTATGTCATAACCCCTTGTTAAGATTGCATCTGTATGTGCTCCTGACGTGAGACCTCCTTGGTCTTGCTGTGGCAAATGGTTCAAATCATCTTCCTTTTGTGCACACTTTCTATTTCCTTCTTCCGGTGAGATGTTTGCTTAGGGTTTCCTAACTTGCTCTAGTGGGTTGATTTAGGCTGACTCAGGACTTTGTGTTTTTAGGGGTAAAGAGGTTCTCTGATGGAAATAATGCTTCAATTAAATTGAAAATTGAAAATTGAAACCCTAACTATGAATGCAAGTATTGCAATCATTTTATGGAGGAATTACAAATATGACATGAAATTGTAAAAGGAAACACGCTGGAGGGAGCAGCACAATGTTTTAAAGTGTGGAGGACGCTGGAAAATGGTAGCACAACGTCTTAGGTATAGTAGGGCTGGAGCCATCGCGAGTGAATTGTTACGCCTTCTAGCTTGTCAGCGTTGATGAGCTTGCAGTAGCCACCTATGATGACATCTGCTACCAGGAATGGTTCATCCTCCTTTTCGGTGGGTGAGTCAGGTGGGGTATCCACTTTCATCGTAATGTTTCCAACCTTGAATGCGGTTGTCTTCGTCACTAGATCTCCAATTCCAAATGGGTTCGAGCGTGCAGATACCTGGACCTTGGCCTCATCGTCTTTGACCAAGATATCCTTTAATCCCTTGATAAAACGTTTGAAGGGGCCGGCTTCCCATTCACATCTCCTAGCCGGGATCGGTTTGTTGGTTGGAGCCAGTCCCTAGGACTTATCAGAGTGAGGAGTGATTGGTTGCAAGAAGGGTTGCGTGATGAAACTTACTCGAGCTCGGAACCTCTTAATGTATGTTGATGGGCTCTCTCCAGGAAGTTGTGTCACATTGGCAAGCTGCAGGTGCGGCAACGGGCAGTCTTCAGGTCCAGACGGCTTGTTAGAGATCCTTTCAGGTGTCGTAGCTGGTAGAGGGCAAACTGCCGGTGTTGCTTTGTTGTCGTGTATCCAAGAGCGTCCTAGGACCATGTCGTAATTGGGATGTTCTTTGACTATGTAAAACTTTTCTTGCGTTAGGGCGTCTCCCAATTTAACTTCAATATCGATATATCCATATGCATCTCTGAGTTCTCCTTCTGGAGTCTTAACCACAGTTGGGTTGCGAGTAGCCTCCTGTTTTGAAATCTTTGCTGTTTTCAAGGTCTGGAGGGTGATGATGTTGAATTCAGAGGCCGTATCAATTAATGTGTTATCGAACTCGACATCCCTCAAATGAGCAACGGTTAAGAGTCCCCAATTTCCCTTGCTTGCATCTTCCAGCAAGGACTGAGGTTTCGAGACCACTTCCTCTTCCAGATACAAGCGCCTGCCTGAGACAACGCGGTTGAGGGCTGAAAATATGTCCTGAAGTTGTGCTTAGGAGAAGTACAATATCTCACATAAATGTTCCATCATATATTGTACATTCTTGCGAACGGAATCCCCAGAAATCATGCAGTTCCTGACAGGAAGAGGATCTCTACGAACACCTTCGTTTCCAAGCTGGAGTTCTCCCGTCTTTATCTTTTCTCTGAAGATTTGTTTCAGCCTATTACAGTCTATGGTAGCGATAGTACTTGGGATCCGCCATATCTTTCTCAGTTGGTGGACGTCTGATAGGAGGCAGCTTGATGGCATCGTCTTGAATCCATGCCTCCAAGAGTTCCACTACTTCACTCATGGGGAATGGGAAGCCTGTATCTTCCGTGTCTTGTGCAGGAGTCTTGCCCGCTCCCTTTTGAGAAGAAGTCGTGTGTGCTGGAGCCGCACGCTTGGGTTTTTGTTCCATTGCTGAAGCTTTCCTTTTTCCTCCTTCGCCTACCACGCTCACAGAAGGACCAGTGTTGTATTGCTTGTTTGTGAGACACCTGCTTTCTCGACTCTCACGTGGATCTTCATTTCGAACAACCCTGGTTCTCTCTAGCAACGCTGGGGCAGTTGTGGCTGAACGTTTGGCAGCTTCATGAAGTTCGGAGAACGTCTGAAAGCCCAGATTCTCTAGTAAAGCGCGGTATATGAGTATCATCCCGTTGATGCACAGCTCCACCAACTGACGTTCAGTGACGTTCGGATCATGACAATCAAGTGCTTGAGTTCTGAACCTCTTAACGAAGTCGTTCAGATGCTCGTTGTTCCGCTGAGAGACTCTCCCTAGATCTGAAAAGGTGATCTGCTCAGATACGAAGAAATACTTCCTGTAGAAAGCACCGACCATCTCGCCCCAATTGGATATGCTGTTAGGTGTGATGTTGTTGTACCAGGTGTACGCCCTTCCCGTAAGTGACTTCGAGAACTTTTTCAGGCGGAGAACATGATTGTACTCATGCTCCCCCAAGGATTCCAAAAATCGAGAGATGTGTTCATGAGCATTACCAGTTCCATCATAGAGGGAGAACTGAGGAGAGGTGTATCCTCTTGGAAGAGGGATTCGTTGCACATCTTGGGGGTACGGCGGCTGATGTTGGTGTGCATCCATCAGATTTCCTTTGCCTCGGTTTTGGAGAAGTCGTTCCAGGTCCTCACGTGTGATGAAGTTGGATGGTTGGTCCCTTTCCCTTGGGCGATCAGGAGCAACACGAGCTTCTCCACTCATGTGGGTTCGAGTGGAAACGCCTGCTCCGGGTGTATTGAAGGCATCCCTTGTTGGCTCCAAGGATTACCGTGAATCTTGTGGCAATCGTTCAGTTAAAGTTTTAAGGAAAGTGAGCACCTCTTTCTGAGTTGCAGCCATATCCGTTTGAGTCTTAGCAAGAACTTCCTTCTTCTTCATCAAGTCTGCAATGGTAATGGACGGTGGTCCTCCTCTCTTCCCTCCGGCTCCTCGTCCTGATGAATGAGTGAAAGTTGTTGTTCTGGTGACCACTGGAGGCGTTACACTTGAGGAGATGCCGGGATTCGTGGCTGCTCTAGCTCTGGTGATGGGAGGCATTACACCTACTGGAATGTCTCCTGCTCTGCTAGCGTTGATGATAGAAGTGACGGCTCCACGAGATGTATTGACCACGATAGCTCCACTGACGGGTACATCGACACCGGGAGTGTTATCTACACTAGCTCCATCAGGATTGATTGCTGATCCAGACTTGAGTTCCACCATCTTGAAATGACTTGTTTATTGAATTGGTTCTAAGATCTACCCATTTTGAAATTGGTAAAATTGAATCGGATTTCGAAGAAATTGACTATACAACCGAGAGATTAACCTCCCGCTGTGGTCGCCAATTGTTTATGGGTGAAAACTATTTCTGCCGGTTTTGGTAATTTGGGGTGTGTGGATGAGAAATGAGTCTAAACCTTAAACAAATGTACTGCACGGGAGTGATTGTAGATTCGAGAAATCAATCTGTGCAAATCCGGCCTAAACCAAGAAATGGCCATTCCAGACTTGTTTCCGTCACAAAGTGAAGGATATGGGGTTGATCTTAGGGAGGGAAGCGAAGAAGGTGTTGAGATTGTGAAGGTGTTGGCTATGTATGACTTGTATCAGAAAGCTGAACTGGCTTGCAGCATGTAAGCTATCAGTTCCGGTGTTTGAATACGATTGTATCAACACTTGCCTCTGTTGTCTTGACTTGCCTTGTTTTTTGGAAATAGGGAGGAGAACCTATTTATACAAGTCATTTGAGCCTTATTCACGTCTCTCGTGGGAAGTGGAGGAAGTGGAGTGATGGAGTAGTGGAGTTGTGTGTTAGTGTTACACGACTAGTCTTGCCCACTTCTCCTGTCATCTCTAACTGTCCATGACTTCCTGACACGTTCTTGTGATGGCGCGTTGCACGCTGTAAACCGCCAGACCAATACCCGAGTATGTATCCCCCAGTTTGTGACATGATTGATGTCTCGAGTGTGTGGATCGTGAGACCCATAGAAAATAGCATGTAATGCTAGATTAAATAACTAAGTTATTTAGGAAGTCGATACTTGTAAAGTATCGTGTGTATTCTATGCAGTCTCGCATCATGGTGTGGTAGAGTGACGGGTGGTGATCACCATGACGCCTCACTGACCAATTAACTCCTGACCAGGGTTGTATAACCAAGCCGGTGAAGTTGTACGGACGAGATGATCTTTGAGACACTCATCTGCGACCGTTGATGGAATGGTTTTTGAAGAGGTGCGCAAGCATCACTCTTCAGCTTGGTCGAATCCAAGATTGGGATACAATTTTGGCAGGGCCGATCGTGCATGTGTGTAGACAACATGACGGTGCAGGCGCCCATACCTCTGTTGATGGTGGATTTTAGTTCATGGCTAAAATTGTGAAACCAAATTTATGCGCTGACATCCTGCAAAGGATAACCACTGATAAAGTGATGAATACTTCTTCACTTTACTAATTCACATAGAATGGAGCATGCGACAACAATCCCAGTATTCTGTGAATTAAATACACGAAATTCATCCAGGTTGGAGCATGTGGCAACAATCCCATATACCCTGTAAATTTACAACATTATTAATTAATGCATAACCAGCCTTATATTTCCTGTACTTATTACTGGTGCGGCATGACGACTGAGTGTTGTTCTCAACAGAGCAACACGAACCTCCAAGCATTAATAATGAAGCATGTACGAAATACCCGTATAGGATACAACTCTCGGTGTGTTATATTAGCCCGATTGAGCATACAACTCTCGGTGTGTTATACTAGCCCGATTGAGCATACATCTCTTGGTGTGTTATACTAGACCGATTGAGCATGTTTGAACCTTGACTGTCCATATCAGTCTCAGAAACGATCACAACCATCCAACTTCACCAGCATGATTGGATGGCTTAGATTGAATCCATGACCCCAAGCAGGTATTGGAATATTCACTACCGACCCAACGCGGGCCCCGCATGGTCGGTCTCTCCAAGAGGGTGGCATAGCTTGCCAAACCGTCCAAGCCAAAGCAATATGGACGAAAAACCCTAAATTAGGGTTTGCGGCACATTTCATGTATCGCAAAACAGTCTCAACCATCCATCTTCGCAGGCATAGATGGAGGGTGTAGATGTAGATTCAAAGGGCCCAGAGCATGTCAACACAAATATCGTGGGCCCGCCTACATACATTACCGATCGGTCAAGACCAACTATAGTTGGTCGTTCCAGTTCGTGCGCCCAAACAAGGCATGACGCACGGCCGGTGAAACCCTAATTAGGGTTTGAACAATCACGAGCGTCCATTTTCTCCTGGACAAATGAAGGGTCTAGGATTAGACAAAGCAGGTCCGATGCGTATCAACATGACCACCGTGGGCCCATCTATCTCCACACCCGATCGACCAAGGCATATCATGCCGTTTGCCTCGATTCGCACGCCCGAACTAGGCATGGTCGCACCTCCCGATTGCAAACTAATCTCGACCACTCAACTTTGCCGGACAAATTGAGTGGCTTAGATCACGTTTCTATGGGATATCAAGGTATGGACGTTTCACCAGCTCGCCGTCTGTATACCAGACTAATCGGCCAAGACCGACCAAGCTTGGTCGTCTTGAAACACGCGCCTGATGTTGGCATGATGCGCGGCTTTTGCGGCATCAGATTTTTGTTGCAAATTGATTTCGACCACTCAACTTCGCCGGACAAGTTGAGTGGCCCAGATCACACTTTCACGAGAAAATGAGGTATGGGCGCCTACACCGTCATGTTTTCTACACACATGCACGATCGGCCCTGCCAAAATTGTATCCCAAGCTTGGATTCGATCAAGCTGAAGAGTGATGCTTGCACACCTCTTCAAAAAACCTAATTCCATCAACGGTCGCAGATGAGTGTCTCAAAGATCATCTCGTCTTTCCAACTTCACCGGCTTGGTTATACAACCCTGGTCAGGAGTTAATTGGTCAGTGAGGCGTCATGGTGATCACCACCCGTCATTCTACCACACCATGATGCAGTACCTATATAGAATACACACGATACTTCACAAGTATCGACTTCCTAAATAACTTAGTTATTTAATCTAGCATTACATGCTACTCTCTGTGGGTCCCACGATCCACACTCGAGACATCAATCATGTCACAAACTGGGGGATACATACTGGGGTATTGGTCTGGCGGTTTACAGCGTGCAGCGTGCAACGCGCCATCACAAGAACGTGTCAGGAAGTCATGGACGGTTATAGATGACAGGAGAAGTGGGCAAGACTGGTCGTGTAACACTAACACACAACTCCACTACTCCATCACTCCACTTCCTCCACTTCCCACGAGAGACGTGAATAAGGCTCAATTGACTTGTATAAATAGGTTCTCCTCCCTATTTCCAAAAAAAACAGAACAAGTCAAGACAACATAGGCAAGTGTTGATACAATCGTATCCAAACACCGGAACTGATAGCTTACATCCTGCAAGCCAGTTCATCTTTCTGATACAAGTCATACATAGCCAACACTTTCACAATCTCAACACCTTCTTCGCTTCCCTCCCTAAGATCAACCCCATCTCCTTCACTTTGTGACCGAAACAAGTCTGGAACGACCATTTCTTGGTTTAGGCCGGATTTGCATGATTGATTTCTCGATCTACAAGCACTCCGTGCAAAGTGCATTTGTTTAAGGTTTAGACTCATTTCTCATCCACACACCCCAAATTACCAAAACCGGCATAAATAGCTTTCACCCATAAACAATTGGCGACCACATCGGGAGGTTAATCTCTCGGTTGTAAAGTCAATTTCTTCAATACCATTCAATCAATTTCGAGATAGTTGGCCTTAGGACCGCCTCGACAATCTCAAATCCTGATGGTTCCTCCAACGGAGATACCCCTCCTCCTAACGGCGTATCTGACGGCATGATCAGGAGATTTCCAACATTAAGCGAACTAGCACGGGTATAGGAGAATCACACGAAGAACATGGAGCTAATCAAAGAAGTGGAAACGGCATACTTGATCTCCTCATTAAGATGACATCATAGATGAGCGTTCCGGATACCTCTACACCGGGGATTAGTTCACCTCAGATCAACAGCTTTACTACGAACCAGAGACCAGTGGATCAGGAAGCGACATCTCTACTGGAAAGCTTGTGTGAACTCTTGCACCTCTCAAAGAATCAACGAGCAGAGACGTTTGCTGCAATTAATAAAATAGCTCTGGACGTACACCTGACTCCTTCACGTCCAGAAATCCTAACTACATCGGAAGCATCTGTAAATAATGTTACATTTACAGAAGACGACATGATGGCAGAGGAAGGTCACAACCGGGACCTACATGTTACCGCACGCATCAAGGACTCAGAGTTCAAGAGGGCCCTCGTCGACACAGGAGCATCTTCGAATGTGATTACTCTCAAGACTCTCAGGACAGCCAAGGTTAGCCCATGCAAGATTGTACGGCATCCCACCATAATGACGGACTTCGAAGGAAACCAGACCAGCACATACGGGTATGTCAATCTGAATTTATTAGTAGGACCCGTTCAGTCAAAAGTAAAATTTGAAGTCATAGAAAAGGAGCCGGACCACCATATGATACTAGGGAGACCGTGGCTTCATGACAACCTGGTCATCCCTTCAACGTATCACCAGTGCCTGAAGACCATGCTAAATAAGGAAGTCATCCGTATTCCTGCATCATTGTCTCTGTACGCACCAATATGCGGAGTGGAACTGTTCGAGAAAAAAGAAACTCTGCAGGGAAGGTCAGACAAAATCCCGTGCACTCCACTACCCACGTGGGCTTCAATCCAGGAAGAAGACCGACTTGCATCACTGGGGGTTAAACACTACGACACACCTTTTCTGACGAAGCGTCCATCTTTATCCGGAGAAGCTTCAACCCATGCCCACACCAAAAGGGAACGCACTTTCAAGGCAAATCGTGATCAGAAGGGGAAGACAATATACCGGCGCCGTTGTTAGCAATTAGCAGGAGAGACCGACACCCAGTCTCTCCGCCCAGTTGAATGCTGCAAGAACGACGAAACACAAGAGGAGGTATTGGACGCTCCGCGACAGCTACAAGATGGCACCAACTCCACAACTGACGAGCCCGAGACTGTTAACATCGGGAATGAAGAATCTCCCAGGCATGTCTCTATCGGGTTCGACTGTCCATGGACGAACGTGTGAGTCTTGTCCAACTACTCAAGGAGTACCAAGATGTGTTTGCTGGACATACGAGGAAATGCCTGGGTCTAGACGAAAAATTGGTCACCCATCACCTACATGTCGTACCTGGATCCAAGCCAACAAGCAATCTCCGAGGAAATTCAGACACGAAGTGGAAGAACAAATCAAGAACGAAATTCAGAAGTTTCTAGCTGCTGGCTTCATCAGACCTATTCATCATCCAACCTGGTTAGCTAATGTGGTCCCAGTAAAGAAGAAAAACGGACAAATTCGGAGCTGCGTGGATTTCAGAGACTTGAACAAGTGCTGCCCCAAGGATGACTTTCCTATGCCTAACATCGACATGTTAGTAGACGCCACCAGCGGACACGACATGTTCTCCTTCATGGATGGTTACAGCGGCTACAATCAGATAACGATGTATGAGCACGATGCAAGTAAGACAGCCTTCCGAACCCCTCTTGGCAATTTTTACTATACTGTTATGCCATTCAGTTTAAAGAACGCCGACGCAACGTATCAACGTGCTATGATGGAAATCTTCCACGACATGATGCATAAGCAAGTCGAAGACTACGTGGATGATATAGTAGTCAAATCCAAGACTCAAGCTATCCTCACAATGTCGCTGCCGTGAACTGTGAAGGAGCTCCCAAACTTCATGGGCAAGGTGAACTTTTGCTTCATTCTCCCCCTGCTGAAGAAAGGATCAAGTTTCGTCTGGATCACACTACAACAGGAAGCGTTTCAGAGGATTCAACAAATATTGTCATCTCTGAATCATCACAAAGGGTTAGCCTATTATGTCAGCCCAGACAAGAGCAAGCATGGGACATCTTCAAATCAACTGAAGCCGACACCTCAAGGGAGCAGCCTCAAGAAGATAACGATGTCCGCGTGTCATGTCGAGAAATAATCCGGGAGAATCACTCTATCAGAGGATGGTGCATGTCTACCGTGTTATGTTGGAGAATCTGCACTTTTGGTCATCCTCTGGACTTCGTGAAGCTGTTGAACGCTCATCTACGATAGCATCTACCCCGCTGGAAAGAACCAGGCCTTCCAGTAATGAAGAGACTCATGATGTTCGTGGAAGCATACATCCCACCAACAGGAATAACATATTCAGCCTTCCATAAGCAGTTTCGCTGAAGCAGCAAGAGGAAAGCCACCAGATACAACATCCTGCGCGTCCAAAATCGCCAACTCCAACTCCAGCACCATATGCACGACTGCCGTAATGGTGAAACAACGTCCAAGATATTCCATATCTGGATCGATGGTAACTACATCAATGAGAGACGCTTTCAGAATTTGTCTCCCGTAGAAGATTTAGTTACGTTACCAAAGGAGTATGACTGGGACTGCTTAACACTGCCTATCTCAAAGATGGACTCATGAACCTAGCGTAACAACATCTATCAAGTCCAAAGCTCTAGATACTCGTGGGCAGGGGATTGTCTCCCTCTTCTCTATTTCATGAAGAAACGTCAAGAAAGCCATCGGTTCCAGTTTATCCCTCTAACAATGAAACGAGCTCTACCACTATATGAAGACTACCAAGTTCGTGCCTGTATCTATCACGCCTCTCCATGCCAGTCTCTTCTGATCACAGCTGCTGCCAGGAACTGTTGTTGCTCGTCGATTAATACCATCTAGAGCTTCACCATATCAACGACCATTACGTACAAAAGACCCATCGGGCATACAAGATAGAGCCACGTAGACCACGCTTGGGGACTGAGGTTCAGCATGAAATTCCTTTACCGTCAGTCAAGAACTTCTTCAACACTCTCTCCAGCATAAGCCGCTTCAACGCTCCACCCATTAGAAGCTGCATCAAACGCTCTCCGGGACCTGCTTGCTCCAGAAAATGCTTCAACGTCTCAGCGGGATCCACACCACGTTCGAACATACAAGGTTCAAGTTTGGGAAAAGCAAGCACGCCTAGATCCCACGTTCGAGCAAAGGGAAGACTGATGTTGGTTAGCAAGACCGGTATTCGTCAAGGCAAGACCGGTGTTGGTCGAAGTAGCAAGGATGACACTCGAGCAAGCACATAAACTGTACGGGCAAAGAAAGCAAGGCTGGTGTTGATCAAGTCACAAGGCCGGTACTACTCAAGTCATAAGGCCGGTGTTGATCAAGTCACAAGGCCGTACTACTCAGGTCACAAGGCCGGTATTGCTCAAGTTTCAAGTACGGTATTGATCAAGTGACAAGTCCGGTATTGCTCAAGTTTCAAGTCTGGTATTGATCAAGTGACAAGTCCGGTATTGCTCAAGTTTCAAGTCTGGTATTGATCAAGTGACAAGTACGGTATTGCTCAAGTTTCAAGTCTGGTATTGATCAAGTGACAAGTCCGGTATTACTCAAGTTTCAAGACTGATATTGATCAAGTGACAAGTCCGGTATTGCTCAAGTTTCAAGTCTGGTATTGATCAAGTGACAAGTCCGTTATTGCTCAAGTTTCAAGTCTGGTATTGATCAAGTGACAAGTCTGGTATTGCTCAAGTTTCAAGTCTGGTATTGATCAAGTGACAAGTCCGGTATTGCTCAAGTTTCAAGTCTGGTATTGATCAAGTGACAAGTCCGGTATTGCTCAAGTTTCAAGTCTGGTATTGATCAAGTGACAAGTCCAGTATTGCTCAAGTTTCAAGTCCGGTGTTGGTCAAGGGGCAAGTCTGGTGTTGGGGTGAGGCAACAGGTTTGGTAATTGGTCGAAGCAGACATAGCCGGCCCATAGCAAAGCAGGCACGTGGCAGCTCCCACTTGATCAGGCACATCCAGCCCCAAATTGGTCGAAGCAGGCACAGCCGGCCCCAAGCAAAGCAGGCACGTGGCAGCTCCCACTTGATCAGGCACATCCAGCCCCAAATTGGTCGAAGCAGGCACAGTCGGCCCCAAGCAAAGCAGGCACGCGGTGGGTACCACGTTCGACCAAGGCAGGCATAACAAGCCCACGTTCGATCAGGCAGGCGCATGATGAGTCCCACGATCGAGCGAAGCAGGTGCAACAACCCCTTGAGCAGGCACATCAGCCCCACGCTCGAGCGGAACAATCACGAAGAAGGCTCTCGACTGAAGCAGGCATAGGAAGGTCGATCGAAGCAGGCAAGACCGACATCATGCTAGGGGAACGCTCGTCTGAACTCCTCTTGAACGTGACATGCTCCAAGGACAGGACGACTCGTCTCTCCTGGTAACATCTAACTTTGTCTCATAAGTTATATCTGTGTATGTCACCATCTAATGCCTACCCCACAATAGTGTAACTATTATGTGCTAGGCAGGGGACTTAATGTTGATGGTGGATTTTAGTTCAGGGCTAAAATTGTGAAACCAAATTTATGCGCTGACATCCTGCAAAGGATAGCCACTGATAAAGTGATGAATACTTCTTCACTTTACTAATTCACCTAGAATGGAGCATGTGGCAACAATCCCAGTATTCTGTGAATTAAATACACGAAATTCATCCAGGTTGGAGCATGTGGCAACAATCCCATATACCCTGTGAATTTACAGCATTATTAATTAATGCATAACCAGCCTTATATTTCCTGTACTCATTACCGGTGCGGCATGACGACTAAGTGTTGTTCTCAGCAGAGCAACACGAACCTCCAAGCATTAATAATGAAGCATGTACGAAATACCCGTATAAGATACAACTCTCGGTGTGTTATACTAGCCCGATTGAGCATACAACTCTCGGTGTGTTATACTAGCCCGATTGAGCATACATCTTTCGGTGTGTTATACTAGCCCGATTGAGCATGTTTGAACCTGGACTGTCCATATCAGTCTCAGAAATGATCAAAACCATCCAACTTCACCAGCATGATTGGATGGCTTAGATTGAATCCATGACCCCAAGCAGGTATTCGAATATTCACTACCGACCCAACGCGGGCCCCGCATGGTCGGTCTCCCCAAGAGGGTGGCATAGCTTGCCAAACCGTCCAAGCCAAAGCAATATGGACGAAAAACCCTAAATTAGGGTTTGCGGCATATTACATGTATCGCAAAACAGTCTCAACCATCCATCTTCGCAGGCATAGATGGAGGGTGTAGATGTAGATTTAAAGGGCCCAGAGCATGTCAACACAAATATCGTGGGCCCGCCTACATACATGACCGATCGGTCAGGACCAACTTGTTGATGGTGAATTTTCATTTAAGGTTAAATTTGTAAAAACCGGAAAAATTATGCGCTGACATCTTGTAAAAGATAAAGCCATTAATAAGTGTTGGATACTCCCTCACTTAATTCACCAAGAATGGAGCATGTGGCAACAATCCCATTCTGTGAATACATGAAATTCCTCCAGGTTGGAGCATGTGGCAACAATCCCAACTCGTGAATTTCATATCAGCCTTGTATTTCCAAGTACTCATTATCGGTGTGGCATGACGATCGAGTGTTACTCTTACAGAGTAACACGAACCTCCAAGCACTATAATGAAACCATGTACAAAATACCCGTACAGGCTGACTCTCGGTGTGTTATACTAGCCCGATTGAGCCCCTCTCGGTGTGTTATACTAGCCCGATTGAGCATCCGGATTGACCGTATCAGTCCGGATATGATCACAGTCATTCAACTCCATAAGCATGATTGGATGACCCAGATCAATTCCATCACCCCCAAGCAGTTATGGAATACCCACTGCCGAACCAATGCGGAACCCGCACGATCGGCCATTGGCCTAGCTTGCCAAAAAACGTTCATACCAAGCATTATGGACGGAAAACCCTAAATTAGGGTTTGCGGCATATTACATGTGTCGCAAAGCAGTCTCAACCATCAATCTTCGCAGGTATAGATGGAGGGTGTAGATGTAGACTCAAAGGGCCCAGAGCATGTCAACACGATCACCGTGGGCCCGCCTACGTACTTGACCAATCGGTCAGGACCAACCATGGTTGGTCGTCCCAATTCGTACGCCCAAAGGGAGCATGGTCACACGGCTATGAAAGCCAAAATTAGGGTTTCAAGCCATCACGAGCGTCCATCTTCTCCCAGCACGAATGGAGGGTCACAGATTAGATTAAGCGTGTCCGGTCATACCAAAGATGACCACCGTGGGCCCGTCTATCCCCTCACTTGATCGGCCAAGGCATATCATGCCTGACCATCCCAAAACGCACGTCCAAACTTGCGTGGTCACACCTCCCAAACCGCAAACTAATCTCGACCGCTCAACTTCGCCGGACGATTTGAGTGGTTCAGATCACGTTTTCATGGGATAATCAGGTGTAGGCGTGAACACCAGCCTACCATCTTCACGTCAAACCAACCGGCCAAGACCGACCATGTTAGGTCGTCTTGGAACACGCGCCGGAAAAGAGCATGGTGCGCGGCTTTTTGCGGCATCAAATTCTTATTGCAAAATCGATCTCAACCACTCCTCTTTGCCGGTCAAATTGAGTGGCCTAGATCGCACCTTCATGGGATAGTGAGATATGGACGTGTACACCGGCATGCTACCTACACGCACGCCCGGTCGGTCCTCTCCGAAATCCTTCCCATGCTTGCTTTCGACCAAACTGAAGAGTGATGCCTGCGCACCTCTTCAAAACCCTAATTTCATCAACGGTCGCAGATGGGTGTCTCAAAGATCATCTCATCCATCCAACTTCACCAGCTTGGTTATACAGTCCTGGTCAGGAGTTAATTGGTTAGTAAGGTGTCATTACCAATCACTTTACCACACCATGATGCAAGACTCCGATAAAATACACACGATACTTCACAAGTATCGACTTCCCGAATAACGCAGATTATTCAATTCAGCATTACATGCTATCTTTCGTGGATCCACGATCCACACATTCCAGACATCAATCATGTCACAAACTGGGGGGATACATACTGGGGTATTGGTCTGGCGGTTTACAGTGTGCAGCGTGCAACGCGCCATCACAAGAGCGTGTTAGGAAGCCATGGATGGTTAGAGATGAACAGGAGAAGTGGGCAAGGCTGGTCTTGTATCACCAACGCACAACTCCACTACTCCATCACTCCACTTCCTCCACTTCCCACGAGAGACGTGAATAAGACTCAATGACTTGTATAAATAGGTTCTCCGCCCTATTTCCAAACAACAGGAGAAAAACGGGAGGAAAACAACAAGAAAACACCCAGAGCCTGCTTATAACAATCGTAAGCTTGTTCACTTTCCCGTTACAAGTCATTCATAGTCAACACCTTCACAATCTCAACACCTTCTTCGCTTCCCTCCCTAAGATCAACCCCATCTCCTTCACTTTGTGACCGAAACAAGTCTGGAACGGCCATTTCTTGGTTTAGGCCGGACTTGCACATATTGATCTCTCGAATCTAGGGATGGCCATTTGCCCCACCCAAACCCATCCCCGTGGGTACCCGCCCCGTTTGGGTAGGGTTTTACCCGCATAAATGGGGATGGGTTCGGGTATGGGTAATACCCGAAACCTAAGCTACGGGGATGGGATTCAAGGTCCCCGCCCCATACCCGCCCCGTAGCTTTCATATTATAAGGGTTTAGACTTTTATGCTAGAATTCGTATCGAATTTTTATACTTCTACCACTTAGTCGAGCTTTCTTTCATTTATTTTTATACTTCTACCACTTCTTTCATTTATTATATTCTTGATCGTTCTTGTATATTCATCACTTTCGCTTCTTCGTTGTGATCAGACACATTCTCTAAAAGTTAAAATAGTGAAAATGATACAGATAATGCAATGGTTAACATGGACGAAGATAGAATGAGAAAGGAAAAAGTAGCAAAACTAATAAGTCATTTACAAATTCTTTTGTTCACTTTAGATGAATTTCTGAATTTTAAATTTTAGAATGCATTATTCTTATGTTATTATTTTTGTTTAAGTTTTAATCAAAAATACATATATGTATTAACACCGTGTTACGGGTAACCCATGGGAAACCCTCCCCATACGGGTATTCCCCATACCCGCCCCGCCCCAATTCATGTGGGTAATGGGGAGGGTATGGGTATTTTTTTACGAACGGGGCAGTGACTGGGATTGGCATACCCGCCCCATACCCGCCCCATGACCATCCCTACTCGAATCTACAAGCACTCACCGCGCAGTGCATTTGTTTAAGGTTTAAATTCATTCCTCATCCACACCCCAAATTACCAAATTCTGCAGGAGTAGTTTTCACCCATAAACAATTGGCGACCACAGTGGGAGGTTGATCTCTCGGTTACAAAAATTGAATTCTCAATTCTTCAGTTTTCATCTCGCGATGTATCCTCACTCGGAGACCACAGGTGGTTCAGATATCATGGGAAGTGTAGCTAGAATGCTGGAGGATGTCTTGGCAAATCAAGCCGGTATCGCTAGAAGACAAAGCGAGACATTCCGCCTTTTGAATGATATAACAGTGCAATTACAAGAAGGGTCGGCATGCATCTACTCAAACAGTGCAAGAAACGCTGTATCCTTAGTCAGGAGTCACACCTTTACCAGTGGAGATGTAGAAAGAGCGCGTAATCACAGGGGACTCAGGAGAGACGAACAACATGGTCCAGCCGACAATGAAGAACCGAGGCAACTCCACAGAGGAAATGACTTGTCCGGAGTACTACAACGTCTACCAGATAAAGAAATGGAGCCTGCAGCTTACGGATCCCTGCTGGAAGATTTATATCTGAAGACCCTTGTCGAAGCTCGGAAGACTGTTCAATCCGCATCGACCTTTCAACTAAGTGAAGAAATGCTTGAGGAAGGAGAGATCAATCAAGGAACACGTGAGTACAGAGGATGGGAACGTTCAATTCGATCACTCAGCAGTGATATTACAACACCTCCCATCACCAGAGCCGAGCAGCCGCAAATCCTGGCATCTCATCAAGTGTAACACCTCGGTAGTCACCGAGAGCAACAACTTCCACTCCTTCATCAGGACGAGGAGCCGGAGGGACGAGAGGAGAACCATCCCCCATTACCATTGTAGACTTGATGGAGAAGGTGAAGTTCTTGCTAAGACTCAAACGGATATGGCCGCAACTCGTAAAGAGGTACTCACTTTTCTTAAGATATTAACTGATCGATTTCCACAAGAGCCGTGAAATCCCCCGGAGCAAAAAAAGGAACGCATTCAACGCACCGGAGAAGGTACTTCAGCGGCGCGGACCTCCATGGACCTGATCAAAGAAGTGACATCAGATATGAGCGGTCCTGTCATGGAGACTCCTACACTGGGGACTGATCCTCACAACGATCCTACTCAAGTCAATAGTTTCACTATGAACCAGAGGCCGGTGGATCGGGAAGCGGTTTCTCTAGTGGAAAGTTTATGCGAACTTTCACACCTCTCGAAGAATCAGCGCGCGGAGACGTTTTGCTACAATCAACCAGAGGAAGGTCACGACCGTGCCCTACATGTCACCGCACGCATCAAGGATTCAGAGTTCAAGAAGACCCTTATACACAGGAGCGTCTTCATTACTCTCAAGACTCTCAGGACATGCAAGGTTTTCCCAGGAAAGGTCGTACGGAAGCCTACCACAATGACAGACTTCTAGGGAAACCAAACTAGCACATACGGGAGAAGCTCCGCAGAAAGAATCAGACAAGTTTGTTGCGTCCCACTCCCCACGTGGGCGTCAATTCAGGAAGAAGACCGGCTTGCATCATTGAGGGCTAAAACCCACGATGCATCTTTGCTGACGAAGCATTCTTCTCCATCCTGTGAAGCCACGACCCACGTTCACACGAAGAGGGAACGAACTTTTGTGGCGAGTCGTGACCAGAAAGGGAAAACGGTATACCGACACTGCTATTATCAATTAGCAGGGGAGACTGTTACCCAGTATCTCCACCCAATGGAATGCTACAACAGCAACGAACCACAAGAGCAAGTGCTAGATGCTCCACAACAGCCACCAACTCCACAACTGATGAGATTGAAATCGTTGGGGAATCTCCTAGGCCTATCTCCATCAGCTCAACCTTGAGTACGGATAAACGCACGAAGCTCGTGGAACTTCTCAAAGAGTACCAAGACATATTCGCTTGGAGATATGAAGAAATCTTGGATTTAGATGAAAATTGGTCACCCATCATCTACATGTCATACCTGGATCCAAGTCGGTTAAACAGTTGCAATTAGGAAAATGGATAGATCAGGTGCTGCATAGACTTCAGAGACTTGAACAGGTGCTGCTCCAAAAACGATCCTCCTCAACCTAACATCGACATGTTAGTAGATGCAACCAGCGGACACGGCATGTTCTCCTCCATGGATGGATGTAGCGGCTATAACCAGATAAAGATGTACAAGCATGACACAAGTAAGATAGCTTTTCGAACTCCTCTCGAATTTTTTTTATTATACCATACTGCCATTTAGTTTAAAGAATACCGGTGCAACGTATCAACGCTCTGGCAATCTTCCACTGGAGTCGATACCTCAAGAGAACAACCTCAAGAAGATAATGATGTCCACGCGTCATATCGAGCAAGATCCGGGCGAGTCACTCTATCAGGAAGTGGTCGAACAAGATTTGGGCGAGTCACTTTATCAGACAGTGGTACCTGTCTATCATGCTATATTGGAGAATCTGCGCTTTTGGTCATCCTCTGGAGCTGTTGAACGCTCATCTACAACAACATATGCCATGATAGAAAGAACCAGGCCTACCGGTAATGAAGAGCCTCATAATGTTCGTAGGGGCATATATCTCACCAATAGGCGATACAACCTTCAGCCTTCTGCAAGCAGTTCCCTGAAGCACCAAGAGGAAAACTACCGAGATACAACATCCTGCGCGTCCGCCAACTCCAACTCCAGTACCACATGCACGACTCCCACAATGATGAAACAACGTCCAAGATGTTCCATACCTGGCTCGACAACAACCACTACGAACAAACCATGTAAACCACGCTTGGGGACTGAGTCTCAGCATGAAGTTCCTTCACCGTCAGTCAAGGACTTCTTCAACACGAGAAAGATGGTCAGTCAAGAATCATGGAATTCGCAAGGGTAAATCGAACTGAAGAGGAAGCAACTTTGACGCTCCCTCCAGCAGAAGCTGCTTCAATGGTCTATTCAAGAGCCGCCTCAATGCTCTCTCCGAGACCCCTGTTCGCTTCAGAATCCTGCTTCAACACTCTCTCCAGGATCCACCTCAACGTTCGTACCAGAAGCCACTTTAAAATCCTCTATAGTCATTTCAACACTCAAGCTACATCAATAATATGCTCTGGTCAAGTTATCTTTGATGTACTCATTGCTCAACATACGTATCATCCATCCTTCATGAGGACCCAGCGGAGCATGAAAAACCTTGAAGTCGATAGGAGAAGGGTTATCTTGTGAAACGAATATTTTCATATAGTTGAAAGGGCGCGGTGAACAACTCATCATCAATGTTCGGCATATCTTCGAAGCTGTCAACACCTCCTGACTTGGCACCAAGCATTATCCCGGAAGACATCCCAACAGAGTTCTTTTCTTCATTCTACAATAAAATAGATGAGTCGTACTTGTATAAAAACACGTGAGATGTGTAGTCACACACGACAGAACACACATTCATGTTGAAGTACACAAGGCTGGTATTGGGTCTAAACACCGGTATTGATCAAGTCACAAGTCCGGTATTGCTCAAGCTTCAAGTCCGGTATTGATCACGAGTCCGGTATCACTCAAGTTTCAAGTCTGGTATTGGTCAAGTTTCAAGTCTGGTATTGATCAAGTCACAAGTCCGATATTGCTCAAGCTTCAAGTCCGGTATTGATCAAGTCACAAGTCCAGATTGCTCAAGTTTCAAGACCGGTGTTGGTCAAGGGCACGAGTTGGTATAAAGGTGACATTGATCAGGCATACACGATATGGGACCCACGTTCAATCAAGCATATATGGCGGGACCATATTTATTTGCACAACACGGTTCTCTTATGTCATGGGAATCATGTTCACGAAATTCAAGCCAACGTTCGATCAAGCAGGCGCAGTAGCCCCACGAACGAAGCAGGCGCAACAGTCCGTCGATTAGGCACAACCCCACGATCGAGCGAAGCAGGCGCAATAGCCCCTCGACCTAATCAGGCATAGCAAGGTGACCAACATTCAAACGGAGAAAGCACGGAGCGGGCCCTCGACCGAAGCAGGCATAGCAAGGTCGATCGAAGCAGGCAAGACCGACATCATACTAGGGGAACGCTCTCCTATATGCCTTTTGAACGTGACATACTCCAAGGACAGGATGACCCGTCTCTCCCGGTAACATCTAACTTTGTCTCATAAGTTTTATCTTTAATGTCACCATCTCATGCATACCCCACAATAGTGTAACCATTGTGTGCTAGGCGAGGGACTTAATGCTTGATGGTGGATTTTCATTTAAGGTTAAATTTGTAAAAACCGGAAAAATTATGCGCGACATCTTGTAAAAGATAAAGCCATTAATAAGTGTTGGATACTCCCTCACTTAATTCACCAAGAATGGAGCATGTGGCAACAATCCCATTTCTGTGAATACATGAAATTCCTCCAGGTTGGAGCATGTGGCAACAATCCCATCTGTGAATTTCATATCAGCCTTGTATTTCAGTACTCATTATCGGTGTGGCATGACGACCGAGTGTTACTCTTACAGAGTAACACGAACCTCCAAGCACTATAATGAAACCATGTACGAAATGCCCCTGACTCTCGGTGTGTTATACTAGCCCGACTCTCGGTGTGTTATACTAGCCCGATTGAGCATCCGGATTGACCGTATCAGTCCGGATATGATCACAGTCATTCAACTCCATAAGCATGATTGGATGAACCAGATCAATTCCATCACCCCAAGCAGGTATGGAATACCCACTGCCGAACCAATGCGGAACCCGCACGATCGGCCATTGGCCTAGCTTGCCAAAAAACGTTCATACCAAGCATTATGGACGGAAAACCCTAAATTAGGGTTTGCGGCATATTACATGTGTCGCAAAGCAGTCTCAACCATCCATCTTCGCAGGTATAGATGGAGGGTGTAGATGTAGACTCAAAGGGCCCAGAGCATGTCAACACGATCACCGTGGGCCCGCCTACGTACTTGACCAATCGGTCAGGACCAACCATGGTTGGTTGTCCCGGTCGTACGCCCAAAGGGAGCATGGTCACACGGCTATGAAAGCCAAAATTAGGGTTTCAAGCCATCACGAGCGTCCATCTTCTCCGGCACGAATGGAGGGTCACATATTAGATTAAGCAAGTCCGGTCATACCAGCATGACCACCGTGGGCCCGTCTATCCCCTCACTTGATCGGCCAAGGCATATCATGCCTGACCATCTCAAAACGCACGTCCAAACTTGCGTGGTCACACCTCCCAAACCGCAAACTAATCTCGACCGCTCAACTTCACGGACGATTTGACTGGTTCGAGATCACGTTTTCATGGGATAATCAGGTGTAGGCGTGAACACCAGCCTACCATCTTCACGTCAAGCTAACCGGCCAAGACCGACCAAGTTAGGTCGTCTTGGAACACGCGCCGAAAAAGAGCATGGTGCGCGGCTTTTTGTGGCATCAAATTCCTATTGCAAAATCGATCTCAACCACTCCTCTTTGCTTGGTCAAATTGAGTGGCCTAGATCGCACCTTCATGGGATAGTGAGATATGGACGTGTACACCGGCATGCTACCTACACGCACGCCCGATCGGTCCTCTCCGAAATCCTTCCCATGCTTGGTTTCGACCAAACTGAAGAGTGATGCCTGCGCACCTCTTCAAAACCCTAATTTCATCAACGGTCGCAGATGGGTGTCTCAAAGATCATCTCATCCGTCCAACTTCACCCGACTTGGTTATACGGCCACTGTCGGGGAGTTAATTGGTTAGTAAGGTGTCATTACCAATCACTTTACCACACCATGATGCAAAGTACTGCATAAAATACACACGATACTTCACAAGTATCGACTTCTGAATAACGCAGTTATTCAATTCAAAGATTACATGCTATCTTTCGTGGATCCACGATCCACACATTCCAGACATCAATCATGTCACAAACCGGGGGATACATACTTTGGGGTATTGGTGCGGCGGTTTACAGCGTGCAGCGTGCAACGCGCCATCACAAGAACGTGTTAGGAAGCCATGGACGGTTAGAGATGAACAGGAGAAGTGGGCAAGGCTGGTCGTGTATCACCAACGCACAACTCCACTACTCCATCACTCCACTTCCTCCACTTCCCACGAGAGACGTGAATAAGACTCAATGACTTGTATAAATAGGTTCTCCGCCCTATTTCCAAACAACAAGAGAAAAACGGGAGGAAAACAACAAGAAAACACCCAGAGCCTGCTTATACCAATCGTAAGCTTGTTCACTTTCCCGTTACAAGTCATTCATAGTCAACACCTTCACAATCTCAACACCTTCTTCGCTTCCCTCCCTAAGATCAACCCCATCTCCTTCACTTTGTGACCGAAACAAGTCCTGGGAACGGCCATTTCTTGGTTTAGGCCGGACTTGCCTGCATTGATCTCTCGAATCTACAAGCACTCACCGCGCAGTGCATTTGTTTAAGGTTTAAATTCATTCCTCATCCACAACCCAAATTACCAAATTCTGCAGGAGTAGTTTTCACCCATAAACACAACTATAGTTGGTCGTTCCAGTTCGTGCGCCCAAACAAGGCATGACGCACGGCCGGTGAAACCCTAATTAGGGTTTGAACAATCACGAGTGTCCATTTTATCCTGGACGAATGAAGAGTCCAGGATTAGACTAAGCAGGTTTGGTGCGTATCAACATGACCACCGTGGGCCCATCTATCTCCACACCCGATCGACCAAGGCATATCATGCCTGTTTGCCTCGATTCGCACCCCCGAACTAGGCATGGTCGCACCTCCCGATTGCAAACTAATCTCGACCACTCAACTTTTAGGACAAATTGAGTGGCTTAGATCACGTTTCTATGGGATATCAAGGTATGGACGTGTACACCAGCTCGCCGTCTGTATACCAGACTAATCGGCCAAGACCGACCAAGCTTGGTCGTCTTGAAACACGCGCCCGATGTTGGGATGATGCGCGGCTTTTGCGGCATCAGATTTCTGTTGCAAATTGATCTCGACCACTCAAATTCGCCGGACAAATTGAGTGGCCCATATCACACTTTCACGAGACAATGAGGTATGGGCGCCTACACCGTCATGTTGTCTACACACATGCACGATCGGCCCTGCTAAAATTGTATCCCAAGCTTGGATTCGACCAAGCTGAAGAGTGATGCTTGCACACCTCTTCAAAAACCTAATTCCATCAACGGTCGCAGATGAGTGTCTCAAATATCATCTCGTCCGTCCAACTTCACCGGCTTGGTTATACAACCCTGGTCAGGAGTTAATTGGTCAGTGAGGCATGATGGTGATCACCACCCGTCACTCTACCACACCATGATGCAGTACCTGCATAGAATACACACGATACTTCACAAGTATCGACTTCCTAAATAACTTATTTATTTAATCTAGCATTACATGCTACTTTCTGTGGGTCCCACGATCCACACTCGAGACATCAATCATGTCACAAACTGGGGGATACATACGGGGTATTGGTGGCGGTTTACGGCGTGCGGCGTGCAACGCGCCATCACAAGAACGTGTCGGAAGTCATGGACGGTTAGAGATGACAGGAGAAGTGGGCAAGACTGGTCGTGTAACACTAACACACAACTCCACTACTCCATCACTCCACTTCCTCCACTTCCCACGAGAGACGTGAATAAGGCTCAAATGACTTGTATAAATAGGTTCTCCTCCCTATTTCCAAAAAAACAGAACAAGTCAAGACAACAGAGGCAAGTGTTGATACAATCGTATCCAAACACCGGAACTGATAGCTTACATCCTGCAAGCCAGTTCACCTTTCTAATACAAGTCATACATAGCCAACACTTTCACAATCTCAACACCTTCTTCGCTTCCCTCCCTAAGATCAACCCCATCTCCTTCACTTTGTGACCGAAACAAGTCTGGAACGGCCATTTCATGGTTTTGGCCGGATTTGCACAGATTGATTTCTCGAATCAACAAGCATTCCCGTGCAGTGCATTTGTTTAAGGTTTAGAATCATTTCTCATCACACACCCCAAATTACCAAAACCGTCAGAAATAGTTTACACCCATAAACAACCTCATTGTCTCGTGAAAGTGTGATCTGGGCCACTCAATTTGTCCGGCGAAGTTGAGTGGTCGAGATCAATTTGCAACAGAAATCTGGTGCCACAAAAGCCGCGCATCATGCCCACTTCGGGCGCGCGTTTCAAAACGACCAAGCTTGGTCGGTTTTGGCCAATTAGTCTGGTATACAAACGGCGAGCTGGTATACACGTCCATACCTTAATATCCCATAGAAATGTGATCTAAGCCACTCAATTTGTTCGGCAAAGTTGAGTGGTCGAGATTAGTTTGCAATCTGGAGGTGCGACCATGCCCAGTTCGGGCGCGCGAATCGAGGCAAACAGGCATGATATGCCTTGGTCGATCGGGTGTGGAGATAGATGGGCCCACGGTGGTCATGTTGATACGCACCGGACCTGCTTAGTCTAATCCTGGACCCTTCATTCGTGCAGGAGAAAATGGACGCTCGTGATTGTACAAGCCCTAATTAGGGTTTCACCGGCCGTGCGTCATGCCTTGTTTGGGCGCACGAACTGGAACAACCAACTATAGTTGGTCCTGCCCGATCGTTCATGTATGTAGGCGGGCCCACGGTGTTTGTGTTGACATGCTCTGGGCCCTTTGAATCTACATCTACACCCTCCATCTATGCCTGCGAAGATGGACAGTTGAGACTGTTTTGCGATACATGTAATGTGCCGCAAACCCTAATTTAGGGTTTTTCGTCCATACTGCTTTGGCTTGGACGGTTTGGAAAGCTATGCCACCCTTTTGGGGAGACCGACCATGCAGGGCCCGCGTTGGGTCGGTAGTGAATATTCCAATACCTGCTTGGGGTCATGGATTCAATCTAAGCTATCCAATCATGCTGGTGAAGTTGGATGGTCGTGATCGTCTCTGAGACTGATATGGAATGTCCAGGTTCAAACATGCTCAATCGGGATAGTATAACACACCGAGAGATGTGTGCTCAATCGGGCTAGTGTAACACACCGAGAGTTGTATGCTCAATCGGGCTAGTATAACACACCGAGAGTTGTAGCCCGTACGGGTATTTGGTACATGCTTCATTATTAATGCTTGGAGGTTCGTGTTGCTCTGCCGAGAACAACACTCAGTCGTCATGCCGCACCGGTAATGAGTACAGGAAATATAAGGCTGGTTATGCATTAATTAATAATGCTGTAAATTCACAGGGTATATGGGATTGTTGCCACATGCTCCAACCTGGATGAATTTCGTGTATTTAATTCACAGAATACTGGGATTGTTGCCACATTGTCCATTCTAGGTGAATTAGTAAAGTGAAGAAGTATTCATCACTTATCAATGGCTTTATCTTTTGCAAGATGTTAGCGCATAATTTTGGCTTTTACAATTTAGCCTTAAATGAAAATCCACCATCAACATCCCCTAAAAATTTCACAAACTCAGTCTTCCGTCGTTTCAAGCGAGAAGCAGACCGTTCCTCCCTAGCACTGGGCTGTGAATAAGTGTTGTTGCACTGAAACCTTTCAACGCACTGGAATGCTTCGTCACCTTCCCATTTCTCCTCCATGTTCACCGAAGCTAAGAAGGTCTGAACACGCACCCGCACTTCGCCTAGATAGGTAGGAGGTATGTCCCGAATAATTCCACCAGCTTCACGGAACAGAGATTCAACTCTATCTAATGCCTCCTCATGAGAAGAAAACTGGTTTTCGCCGATTCCAAAGTTCTTCTCCGAAGAGTTAGAGGTGCGGCTGTCACTGGAAGATCCCATTATGCTCTACAAAAGCAGAGAAGGGGGGGGGGGTAAGTTTTCACCTTGTCTACACCAACGACCTACATCAGAAAGAAGACAAAATGGAAAACCAAAAAGAAAAAAAAAAAAGAAAAAAAAATGAAGATGATACCTGTAAAGGGGACGGGCACAATTTCAAAGCAATCTGTGCGAATGAAGGGTTCAAGATCATCTCTTATATCTAGCAGAGCGACGAAGTCCCGAAAAGGAAAGCTCCCTATTAGCCACGAATTAAGGCGTGATATCAGGGTTTGGTGAGAAAGCATGGAGGAACGTGTTCGAGACACACTTGCCCGCGTTGTTACATCTCTAACGCAAGCAACAAGGTTTGAAAGCAGAATCGGCAACGTAACACTTTTGGGATTTAGAGAGGGAGAGGCTTCCTATTCGAGAGACGCATGGAAAGAGGCAACCGGGCCCGCCTCACGGTATCAACAATCCGCGGCCGAGCCAAGCCAAGCCGCGCATGAGTCGAGTCACGCCCGAACCAAGCTGCGCCAAGCCAAGCCGCGCCTGAGCCAAGTCGCACCCAAGCCAAGCCGCGCAACGCCCGCGGCTTCATTCCAAGCCGTGCAAATACTTATGGCTCCCATCCCAAACCAAGCCAACATCCTGTAGCAAACGCATTTACTATTTCACGGTCTAAACGACGCGAGCAGAATTCATGCAAGGTCGTCAACACAAGGATCACGAAATTCAGAACACTCTCGAAAAAGGTTAGACGAATTTTCCTAGTCATCTTTCATGACCCGATGTTTCGATTTTGTCCTTGTCTGTCACCATCTTATGCTTACCTCGCAACAACGCTCCAGTTCCGAGCTAAGCAGGGGACTTAATGTTGATGGTGGTTTTTAGCTTAGGGATAAAATCGTAAAAACGTACATCTGACATGACGTCACTATGACCAATAGCGCATTTATTGAATCAATCAACGTATTTACCATGGTACCTTTTTTTATACATGTGTCATGTTCCACGACAGAACCCTTAGTATTAACTGACATCACCTCTGTATACACCTAACCCTAATTCTCCCACCGTGCCAATGGCAAACCATGCCAGCCACGTCCCTGCGCCAAGGCATGCCAACCATGTCAGCCGCACCACCGTGCCACTGGAAAACCATGTCAGCCACGTCTCTGCACCAAGGCATGCCAACCATGCCAGCCGCACCACCGTGCCAATGGAAAACCATGCCAGCCACGTCTCGCGCCAAGGCATGCCAACCATGCCAGCCGCACCACCGTGCCAATGGAAAACCATGCCAGCCACGTCTCTGCGCCAAGGCATGCCAATCATGCCAGCCGCACCACCGTGCCAATGGCAAACCATGCCAGCCACGTCTTCGCGCCAAGGCATGCCAACCATGCCAGCCGCACCACCGTGCCAACGGCAAACCATGCCAGCCACGTCTCCGCGCCAAGGCATGCCGACCATGCCAGCGGCACCACCGTGCCAATGGCAAACCATGCCAGCCACGTCTCCACGCCAAGGAATGCCAACCATGCCAGCCGCACCACCGTGCCAATGGCAAACCATGCCAGCCACATCTCCGTGCCAAGGCATGCCAACCATGCCAGCCGCACCACCGTGCCAATGGCAAACCATGCCAGCCACGTCTCCGCGCCAAGGCATGCCGACCATGCCAGCCGCACCACCATGCCAATGGCAAACCATGCCAGCCACATCTTCATTCCAAAGCTATGCCGCCGTACCACATTCCGTTGGCTGCCAAACGGAGGGTTGCAACGATCAACGGCTACCATTCCATCTGAGATGCAGATCTCAGCCGTCCAAGTTCACCACCTAACACATGACAACTTCTAGCCCAAGGTCAAACATCAGGGTTTGTACCAAACCCTAATTTTGGCCGCGCCTAAACTATGCCAAAGCTTTCTGGTCCCCTACTTTCATTGACCAATCAAGTTGCTCCAAACCTGCCACGGTCTCAAAAGAGGCTAGCTTCCCAAAACACGCTAGCTTCCCAAAACGCGCTAGCTTCCCAAAACCGCGCCAACATGCCGCACGCGCATACCAAAAAGCCATGCCATCCATGCCGCCATGACACAGGCGCGGCTATGCCACCTCGGGCCCGCAAACATCCCTCCTGAATTCTTTCTAAGTTTTACTATCGGGCTGTTTTCACCTCCCGAACGAGATCAAAACCTAAATATCCCCGCGTAGGAAGATAGGAAATTCTTTTCCGGTCGAATGGAGGGGCGGACCGTCAAAATCCGAGTCCGTACGAGAATTCTACAACGATTCTAGTAAAGGGCGCTAATTAGGGTTTCAGCATGCCAAACCCTAATTTAGACAAAGTTTCCAGGCTACAAACGGAAGGTAGCCACGATCAACGGCTGCCCTTTCTCCTGAGATGCAAATCTCATCCTTCTAAAGGCTAGTTTGGTATTGCTGTGAATTTTAGAAAACCGCTTTTCTGTTGTGTTGTGCTGTGCGTTGTTGTGCTGTGCTGTGGAAATAAATCTGCATGACGTTTGGTAAACTATAATTTAAAAAGCACTGTGCAATTAACAAATCGTAAATTCTGTTTTTGGTAAACCGGTATTTAAAAGTCTTTGGTGATATAGTTAATGACGAAAATAGACATATTTCAAAAATTAGTTTTAATACAATTTTATTATAATAAATTATATTTCTAATTTTAATATATTTAATAAAATATAAGTAATATTTTTTTTATTTTTTAATTGTTTTTATTATTTAATTAAAAAATTTATGATTATGGTTTGCTATGAAAATATAATTATTTTAATATTTTTTTTCAAAAAAATATTTATTAAATTTATTATTAAATTTATTATTTTTTTAATATTTATTAAATTTATTATTATTTTATATAATAATTTTGTATTTATTTTTTTAAATAAAAAATGAAAAAAATAGAGAAATAAAATGAAATTAGAATTATAATGTCAAATGTGGAATATTTGAGGGTAAAACTTGTCTTTAAACAAGGTTAAAATAGAGAATCAGTTAAATCGAATTATGTGGGTCCACAGCTTCTGCTTTTCCAGCTTTTAAAAGCTAGTGTTGAGTAGCTTTTAAAAGCAGGCCTAAAATGAAAGTGCTTCTCTCCAAAAGCACTTTGAAATTTTTTTACCAAACACAATTTTTGGTAAAAGTTTGTTACAAAGTGCTTTTGGTTGAAAAAAAAGCAATCCCAAACGGGGCTTAAGTTCGCCACCCAACGCGTGGCAACTTCTGTCCCAACGCCAAAACTACACGGTTTCTACCAAACCCTAAATTTTGGCCACGCCTAAAACATGCACGAGCATGCCAAAACCCAGACCAGGTCATGCATTGGTCGCCAAACGAAGGGTTGCAATAATCAACATTTGCCCTTCCATCTGAGATGCAAATCTCAGCCACACAAGTTCGCCACCTAACGCATGGCAACTTGCGGCCCAAAGCCAAACATCACGGTTTTTACTAAACCCTAATTTTGGCCGCGCCTAACACATGCCAAAGCCATGCACGACGCTGGCTGCCAAAACGAAGGGTTGCAACAATCAACGGCTACCCTTCCTCTCAAGATGCAAAATCTCGACCGTCGAGGGTCACCACCGAGCCGACAAGTCTCCCAAGCTCAACTTTCCAAGCAACAACAACATGCTACACGTTTTCCACGAAAACACTCGAGACATCAACACATGTCACAAACTGGGGGATGCTCATTAGGGTATTGGTTTGGCGGTTTACAGCGTGCGGCGTACACTACGCCCGTTACAAGAAAGTGTCATAAGAATGAGTCGGTTAGTAAATACAAGGAGTAATGGTGAAACGTTTCTTTCATTATGGAACATCAATTCCAGGCGTTATCCGTTACCACCTCCTTCCACTTTACTCAGCCGTTCCCATTTCTTACGAGACCAGAGTACGTTTTGTTACGACTTGTATAAATAGGTCTTACCTATTTCCACCAAACAACAAGTTTTGGGTCAGGAGCATACAACACTCAGAAATCACTTGCTAGCTTTCCCATATGTTAGTTTTCACTTTCTGATACAAGTCAAACAACTACTCTTCCAGAATCAACTATTCTGGTCTCAACGCTCTCTTCGCTTCCCTCCCTAAAACCAACCCTTCTCCTTCACTTTGTGATCGAAGCAAGTCTGGAATGACCATTTCTTGGTTTATGCCAGATTTGTACAGATTGATCTCTCGAATCTAAAGTACTCCCTTGCAATATATTGTTTAGGGTTTAGACTCGTTTCTCACCCACTCACGCGAAATTACCGAAATCAGCAGAAACCGTTTTCACCCTCAAACAACATGGTCTCATACATGGGACAAAAATTTACAGTGAAGCACCTGCAATTAATCATCTCCTCTTTGCTGATGACTGCATGATTTTCTGCAAAGCCAATTTGGAAGAATGTAACAACTTAATCAAGATTTTTCAAGATTTTGGCAGTCCTCTGGACAGTTGATAAATTTTACTGAATCAGGAATCTTCTTCAGCAAGAATACTGCTCCAGATATTGCAGACAACATAAGTGATGCCATGCATGTTCAAAGGATTAGCACTTCTGACAAATACTTGGGATCCCCTCTTTTCACTAACAAAAGCAAAGTCCAAGCCTTCAAGCCTTGTGTTGAAAAAATAAAATTCAGAATAGCTGGGTGGAAAACAAATCTATCTACAGCTGGAAAAGTTACTTTGATCCAAACTGTCACCTCAATATCCAGCATATACCAAATGAACTGCTTCAAGATCCCAAAGGGCACCTGTAAGAAGATAAATGCTATACAAAGAGACTTCTTTTGGAATAAAGAAAAAGACAAATCTAAAGATCTATTCTACATTGTTTGGTATGCTGTCAACAAACCAAAGGAGTTAGGGGGATTGGGATTCAAAAATATGGAGTACATCAATTTAGCCATGATCTCAAAAATTGCTTGGAGATTAATAGAAGAACCAAACTCTCTATGGACCAGTACCATGAAGGCGTCACATTTCCCAAACAAAGAAGTCATCAGAATGGATATCAAGCCAAACAGACACAGATTCTTGGATTTGGAAAGGAATCCTGGAAGGCATCTCTTGCATTCAAAAATATTATATATGGAAGATAGGGGATGGCACAAAGATTCACATTTGGGAGGATAGATGGATTGGAAAATTATCGGACATAATTCAAAAACCACCTCAATGCCCTTCAAGCCTTAAAACAGTCAATCAACTCTTCAATACCCAAGGAGAATGGGACACTGATATTCTAGCTCTCTGGTTTCCTCAAGATATTCAAAACCTTATTCTCCAAACAAATCATTTCCCAAATACTGAAGACACTATCAAATGGAGCTTAACCAAAATAGGAAAATTTACTGTTAAATCCCTTTATGATAGGCAAATTAATGACAAATATGCAAATGATACTCTTATAGCTCCTTGGAAGGAAATATGGAAACTGGAATCTACCCCAGCTATTCAACTATTCATATGGAAGTGCACTCATGGAATTCTACCAACCAATGCCAAGTCAGCTAGCATACTGAGCTACATTGATCTCATTTGCACTTTCTGCAAGAATGCTCCTGAAGACATCACTAATGTTCTCCTGGCCTTCCCAGCTGCCTCTGATGTTTGGACAAAACTCTTTGGGGAAAATCATCAACTCTTTACTGCCTACAGATCCTTCCATGATTAGTTCAACAGTTGGTTCCTTCCTGAAAATCCCATTGCTAGCTGGAATGCAACTTTTGTTACCATTTGCTGGTTCATCTGGAAAGCTAAATGTGATCTGGTCTTCAGAAATATAGGACATAATGCTGCTGCCACTGCTCTAAAAATCACTCAACATCTATGCACATTTAGTAGAGTGATTCACAACCTAGGTCACATTCTAAACAACCTCTATTATCAGGAAAATATCAATGATAAGAACCTAAGACTCGGCAGTCTAAAGAGAAACTTGGCATCACTATTAGCATACACATTATGGAGGTTAACAATAACTTGGATAATAATGATTTACCACACTATACTAACTTTGATTTTGTGGCTCTGTCTTTCACAGGGCAGTGTGTGGGAGCAAGGAATGTTAAAGACCCAGCAACTGAACTCAACAGAGCAAGCAGAGGAGCTCAACTAGCACTAACTTTGGGAAAGGAAATGAAAAGGACCAACATTGACTTTGCAGCAAGGGAAGAAGAAATACTACAAGCCATACCGAAAGGTTACCAACTAGAAGTTCAAAAAAGATTTCAGGGAGATTATATTCAAAGTGCAAATAGGAATTTTGAAGCCATAGACTTTGTCTTGGGAAGACTCATTAAACTAGCTCCACAGCAATCCAACAATGTTGCTAACTTAGCTAGGATATCCAATTCTTCTACCTTACTCCAAAACTTAAACTGGAAAGGCTCTAATCTTCATTTACTGTTGACAGCACAGTCCATTCCAAACTTTAATACTCATGATAACTGTAATGACTGGGATCTTCTGTTAAGGGGTCAACATGGTGCTAGCCTTAGCCCAATTGATCTCAATGTTGTACCTTTGGAGTAAGTTGCTCTTTTGAGCTTCTCTTCTCTTTTCTTATAAAAAAAGAAAAGAAAAGAAAAGAAATTGCTTGTGATTTCATGCCTTTATTATAAGTACTTTTTTTTAGTCCTTTTATTATGCTTGAAGACTTTACTGTGGCAATTCAGACTGATGTTGCTAATATAGGATGGACAATTGGAAATGATCTTGCTAAACCTTCTACTTTACATTTTTCTCATTGTAAACCACTCTCTAAACATTTGGTGCATTTGGAAAAATGTACATATACCATTTACCGGTCTAATTTTTGAATAGTTAATGCATCAAATTATCGTGACTATGTGAGAATGTAATACACTATGGCAATACATGAAATATAGGGAACAAATTATACGATTTGGGATCATTCCGCTAGGTTTTGGGGATGACTAAAGGATAAAAATGGGTCATGAAATAGTAAATAACATAACCCATATCCAACTATTTTATGTAGCTAATTTACCTTCAATTTAATTAGTATTAAAAATGATAATTAATTATATTAATTACGATTAGTGAATTGATTAGATTAATCAAATGATTTATTTTTTGAAAATCAAAACTTTGGTATTCCATTTTTTGATTTATAAGGAGAATTTCAAGAATTTTTAGAACTTTTTGAAAACGTTAGAACATATGATGAAATGATGAGTGCCAAATATTGCATATTTCTACATCTTTTTATTGGCAATTAACTCATCTTTTGCGCTTTAAAATCATATATTAACCCAAATTCTGTATTTTCATTGTTTTCAAGAATAAATACTTTTACTAAATAATTTTATGTTTTTAGGTACTAAATAAAGCTTGGATGAATTGAGATGCCAAAAGAGCAGGAATTTGGTGGCCAGAGGCGTAAAGGCAATGAGAAACGTAGAAGAATATCACACAAGAAGCCGCTTGCAAGAGATACGCTAGCAGTGGGCTTGATATATCAGCTTTGAAGAAGACATGGGCTTGGTAGAGAACCCAAGAACCAAACACGTTTCCATACCCGAGACATCAAACCCAACAACTGTTCAAGATCCAACGGAATCTACACACGGTGCATCGACATCTAAAGCATCCGCTCAACACCCTAGTCCCCTCTATTTCCTCCCCTACTCGAACAGAAATCAAACCCATCTTCATTTCCTCTTCCATCTCACAGAACCAGCACCACCGACCCCCCTCAATCAAATTCATCTCCCCGACCGTCTCTGCTCACAACTTCTACCATGAAAACCGCTAATCTCTTTCTCTATAAACCTTATCATCTTATCAAGAATAGTGAACCTAGAAGCTAGGTTTGAGAGAGATAGAGTTAGGGTTATCTATTACAACTGTAAAAGCATCCAATTAAGGGATTTGCAGAGAAGAATTGAAGATAAAAATTGTCAGAAAACGCGTTTTGGGTAAGTGGGTCACTGTTAGTTGTCGAATTGAAGGTGAATTGAGAGAATTTTGTGTATAAATAGGGCTTGTTGTGGTGTGTTGTAATCATCCAGTTTTAGTTGAATCAACTCTTTAGTTAATATCATTGTGTTTCAATCATCTTCATCATGTTCTAATTCTATTTGCTAGGGTTTAGATGAAACCCTTAATTGTATGCTAGGTTAGTCAATTTCCTGTTTTTGTTCTTGTTTTGCTTCATTGCTTTAGGAATGATAGTTAGCTAATGAATCAAATTAGCCTGTGATTAGTTGTACTGTAAGAACACAGCTAATACTAGGGGTGAGTTAGTGAAATTAGTTGATAAATTATCCATTTGAAACCTTCAAGGAAGGGACAAGAACATAACTTGAGTTTGTATTGCCTTAGTATAGGATTAGGAGGTGGATTCAATCACCCTAGTACTCCTTAGTCAATTTTTTACAATCTTTCCACTGCATCTTTACTTTATAATCTATTTACTACTTGTTCACTACCCAAATCTTGTTGTATCGACACACAACAAACACCCCCTTTGTGTTATTGTTACTTGAATCAGTTGTAGTAAGACTTTAGGATCAACTTTACACCCACCTTGTCCCTGAGGATCGACTCGTACTTACCCTGTTTACAGACTTGACACTGTATACTTACAGTTAGTATAATTGTAGGTACTGTTTAAGACCTACCATGAAACATATACTGAAAATACTCAGGAGAATCTTATACTTAACTCCCATCATAATTTTGTTAATTTAAATCTGTAAACATACGTAATTTTTTTTTGGTTTTTCTTAAGTTACGGCTCGGGAACATTAGCAAACCAGCCGTAAAAGCCATTTACGGCTTCAAAATAAATATATCCTGGATGTAACGTCCAGGATGTAAAGAACTCACATCCTTACACTAGATTACTGCTCGGAATCTAAGAAATCGTAGCCGAAAACTCAGTCCATAATCACTTATGTCTGCATTGCGGATGGGGTTCACAAGTTTAAAAGGCAATTTTCCTAGCCGTAACAGACTATCTAGTTTGATTTTTTATTTTTATTTTGACATACACAAAATGACTTGAAATATAAAAGTCCAATCATTCATTAAACCACGTTACAAACCATTCAACACTTACTTGATCCGCAACAAAATTGGACTTAATAACATCCCCTACAATATGTTAAGAAGTCTTTGATGTTGGAGAAATGAGCTCCGAAGTAGAAATTTGAACCTTTCCATTTTCTTCATTCCTTCCTAGCTTGAGCTACCACTCCAGTTTCAGTTTCACATGTAAGTTGAAGTTGCTTGCAAATAAGAAGTAAGTCCATATATTCTTCAACCTTTTTGTGTATGTCTCCAAACCGAAGATACAATTCAACTCCATCACAGTTATTAGGTGTTGGATATTTTATTAGCAATCCTGGTTACCACTGCACAATTCAGAGTGTACCAAATACTTAGTACCAAATTCGTCTCAAATTAACCACAGTTCCTTGAGACAAAATATCAGGCACGTTGAGCGCCACAACAGATATAGAGATTGTAAACAGATTTGTTAACAACTCTCTGTCTATCACAGATGTTACTAGACTCCAATTCTGATACACACTTATACACACAGGTTAAACATTTCATAATCATCAAACAAAAGGTAGGTTAATAGATGAATAACAATAATGAAAAATAGGAAGAAAACGACAAACAAACTCTATGTGTATTGAGGCGAGTAATCTCTTTACTTAAGACATTTGATGCCCTGTATATAATGCCGTTACAGGTTAATGGCATATGTCTCCAGCATTCAACAATACCTTGATGTGTTTTCGCAGCACTTCGAATCACACCAAACAGCGAACGCAAACTTGTAGCACAAACTCTCAGACTCTAGAAGGTTTCAATGAGATTTTCAAAACTAAAACTTGATATTTTCTGTGTGTATTTTTCTTCTCGGGAAGAAGGGTTTTTATAGCACTGAAACGAAACGACGGTTGAAGCAAAACAGTTTCTTTTTCAAATTGGGACGTAACTGTTGAGATATATCTTAACAGACATATCTATTGGGAACAGACATATTTCTATTCACCACTTCAATATGGATATGGGGGCCCATCCAATATCCATATTTCCAACAATCCCCCACATGAATGAAATTGTCTTTACATAACACTGAAAAATAAATTTTAATCCTATACTCTAATAATGCAGACACTTAGAGAGTTGTGCGCGGAACATCACTACATAAGGCGAGATAGCTTTTGGCTTTGAATCTTCCATAGCGAACAAATACCGGGTCTACTAGTTGCTCAGTGAACGCGATGTCTTGAAATGCTCAACTTATAATGTAGACCGATGCAGTAGATGTCACATAGTTTATTTCCTTACAAATTTGGTTCTCGGTTGTGTTCATTTCGGCCCTGAACGATGCTGGTTTTTCATGAGTGCTCTAGAGTAACTTAGCCTTATAGTTATCATAGAAGCGGCACCACTTCTCACTCATATAGGTGATCTCCTATTTAAAAAAAATATCCTGCCATATTTTCTTAGTAAAACTAAGCCATAGGAATCATTAAGAGAAAAATCTCAACCTCTTACTTGACAGGCAACACTGTTTCATCATAGAAATGGGAAGAGAGTAATCTCCGACAGTGTTTCCGGCGAGTCTAAATTTATAACTTGGTTGTCCCTTTTGAACCTAGATAACCATGGGATATCCAATCGCTAGGTTGGGTGTCCGCTATAAAACGACTCATTTGTAGGCTAACCCATTTCCCTCGATGATGCAATTTTTGACCTCTCTAGATAATCTTTTTCTTATGGATCCATTAGATTATCCTTGGAACCTATATAATTTACTGGTATCGTTCCATTAGAGAGAAATTGCTTAATGGTGTTATGTCTTCGATGACTGTGTCGAGACTTACCATTTTACATTTTCGGTACAATAAAGAATATTAAGTATCTTAGAACTCTAATCTATACTTGCCTAGTATAGTTTCCAGACACTCACATATGGCTGCACTTGTTGCTACCTTAGGCAACCCCCACATTTCACCGAATATGTGGTTCTTTTCCTATTTCTAAGATATTGTACCGATGGCAGCAGTAATTGTTGACCGTGCACGAGAATTATTCCAACATCAATAGGTGCATACTGGCTACCATTTAAGTACAATATACGTTGGTTTTAATTATTAACTAAACACTGATTAGTAAAATATCAAATAATTAATTTCCAACCTTGGTAATAATTTGCACTTTTCAAATGGTTCACATTATGCTAAAATGTTCTCGGCATCTATCTTTATATATACATGTAACTGAGTTGTATATTATCCATTGCACCGAAATTAAACCAGTACGTATACATAAAGCATTCTGAAAATTCAACTGAGATTACCCCCACAGTTGATCACACAGCAAAATTGTATTGCAGACATTCTGCAAAAGCTGGATAGAAATGTATTTAGATCAGTATGAACACAGGCACATGAAGGGGCGTGCCTTTTTAGTGTAATTACATTAACATCAAACAAAACCATTCCAAGGTCTTGAAGGACTAAATTTGCTAAACTAGTCATCTATACTGCAAACATTTTGCAACCTGTACTTAATCCATAGATTAAAACTAATAAACATTCATTGTTGTATTGGGTCATTCCCATACCTTAGCAATAATCCATTGCCTGTACTTTTGATCCTGCTCAAAAATCAT
The DNA here is from genome assembly GCA_023531295.1 of Papaver armeniacum. Classification (NCBI taxonomy): domain Eukaryota; kingdom Viridiplantae; phylum Streptophyta; class Magnoliopsida; order Ranunculales; family Papaveraceae; genus Papaver; species Papaver armeniacum. Next base: position 459,121 of record JAJJWW010010975.1, read on the forward strand.
TCTGATGTGAAAAGACGGAGGTAAAACTACTTATTAGTTTTCTAGCCTTCCATTTAACTTTCTGTCATCTTCTTAGCAGATCAATAAGAAACTAATTCAGGATTCATTGTACACAAAGCTTCATATTTTAGATTCAGAGATAAAATATTAGGTCGCTTCTATGAATGAACAAACACAAAGTAACGATAGAATATTAATCTTTATTTGAATCAACTGACACAGAGTCACAATACAACAACACTAAAATAGTACCACTGTTACTACTAATACAGTGGGATGCTTATTCTAACAACATCTTATTTATTACGACGTAATCGTTGCTACAATCATCTAACTTATTTATTTACGACTTAACGTCGTGACATTCGCCTTGAAGAGACCTCCAGTGAGATATCCTTTGCCTACGTAAACATCACTCTTAGATAGAACGAACTGATTTGCCACAAACACCAACTTGAACCCATTCTTAACAAGAACAGGACCAGAAATCAGGTTTTTGCGCATTTCAGGAGCATGAAGTACATTTGTGAGAGTTACCTTCTTTCAAGAAGTGAACTTGAGAATCACATTTCCTTTTCCTTGAATCCGTGCAGTGGCTGCATTGCCCATGTATAGAGGCTCGCTGTTCTCAAGTTTCTCATAAGTAGCAAACATATCACGATCAACACATACATGACGAGTAGCACCAGTGTCAACCCACCAGTCATTTGTGTTGCTTACCATGTTCACTTTAGAGATAACGGAGCATCTTTACTTGTGACTTTCCATAGAACATGACCCGATGTTCAAGTTCTGCAAGCCATCACTAATCAAAGCAACGAGATTCAATTCTGGTACATCTTCGACAAATGATGCCTCTGACTTGTTCTTCTTCTTTTGGTTTTCCTTTCCATTCTTGGTGCGACAGTCTCTGGCGAGATGTCCTGGCTTTCCACAGTTATAGCAATCCCCATCAAACTTCCTTTTCTTTCCTTTATTCTTCTTCTTGGAAAAGTCGTTGTGCTTACGCTTTCCCTGGCTATTGGTTCCTTCCTCAACCATATGCACCTTGGAGTTTTCAGAAGTAACTTCATTTTTCTTCTCAGCGTTGCGACTTTCTTCTTCCACTTGAAGACGAAAGATGAGATCTTCCAACTTCATCTCTGTAGGAGCAGAATATCGCGACATCAATACTTCACGAGATTAATAAGCGACTACACTGCGAAGGCGTCGCAGGAAAGAAATATAAATGACGCAATAGATGACGAAAACCAGAACATGAGAAAAGTATGAAGATTTGGCGAGATTTAGGAGTGTCGCAAGAAAAAACGTTTATAACACTCGCGACACTTCGCGAGTTATTCCCGAAAATAAAGGACAGCTTAGCTGTCATCCACTGTGTATTACCCTATATAAAGGGTTGAGTTAGTCTGTTGTGAGGGGGGTTCTTTTTGAATTGTTAAGCAAGTCATAAGGAGAGAGAAAATCTAGAGTGATTGTAATTTCTTTAGATCTAATATATCTATCCTTGTAAACATTTCGAGAAGATTATCAATGAAAGCATATAATTAATCATCTTCCAATGTGTTAATTAAGCAAATTCTAGTGAGGGGTGTAGTGTGGGATTTCCTGCAACTACATATGCGCTAGAAACAGGGAACGATTCTAAAAGATTGTAGCCAAAATTATCTGAATCAAGAAAATGAGAGATAAAGATGTTAAATCAGATGAGGTAGAGGAAGGAAGAAACAAGGAATATAATGAAGATATGGAGTACAGTTTAATTAATGAATTTCACGAAAATATCAGAGGAAGAATACATAAACGAGATTTTGAAGGAAAAAAGATTATAGATGAGGAGAAGATATCGTCTTTGAAAGAGTGGGAAAAGCAGAAAATAACATTTACAGCAACTGAAGTACCTAAAGAAGGACTGAATCATACATCTCCATTAGTGATCACAATAAATGTATGCAAAAATGAAGAAGAATCGGCGAAAGCAGCAGAAGAATGGGCAATAAATAGGATTTTGGTAGACACGGGTAGTTTGGTGAGCATCATGTTTTACCATACTTACAAAAAATTAGGATATAAAGATAAAGAAATGATTTCCCCAGCGTATTATATCCATGGCTTTGGAAAATCTATAACAAAACCTAAAGGAGAAGTAAAGATACGAATTCTGTTGGGAGAAATTGAAACGCAAGTAACAGTGAGTGTAGTGGATATGGAATCGCCGTACAACATGTTATTAGGGAGGCCATGGGTACATGCAATCAAGGCTGTAGCGTCAACACTTCATCAGTGTATCAAATTTCCCACGCCAACTGGAATTGGTGAAATTAGAGGAGATATTGATAAAGGGAGAATATATCATCAAGAAGAAGTAAAGCATTATGAAGAACGAGTGAAGAAGCGAAGAGATCGTAAGAAAATGGTAAAGGCAGCGAGAAAAGAAGAAGAATTTAAAATTTACATGATAAGGGCAAAAGAAGGAAAAGGAATACCTAGCGAAATCTCGCAGAGTAAAGAAATGAAAGGACCAACCCCTATGGGAGAACCGAAAGCTAGCTACATTGCAGCAGAACAAACAAAAGAGGTGAATGTTGGAACTGAAGAAGAACCCAAGATGCTAAAAAGTTGGGACTAAAATGGAAGAAGATGAAGAAAAAAGAACTATTGATTTGCTGCGAGACTATAAAGATATCTTCGCGTGGGATATAGATGAAATGCCAGTATAGACCCATCTGTAGCTTGTCATAAATTGGAAATTGACAAAAATATAAGGCCATTCAAACAAAGAATTAGAAAGATCGCAAAAGATATCATCCTCAAATAGAAGAAGAGTTGCGAGAAAATGCTAGATGCAGGAATTATTAGACAAGCAAAATATCCCGAATGGATAGGAAATATGGTTATAGTCCCAAAGAAGAAGAAAGGGATAAGAATTTGCATAGATTTTACCGATCTAAACAAAGCTTGTCCCAAAGATAGCTTCCGTTACGGATATCCCGCAATTGGTTGAAGCTTAAAGAATAGAAACGAACGGATATCATCTCTCGATGGATATAAAGGGTACAATCAAATTCCTCTCGCGGAAGAAGATCAAGAACATACTGCTTTCTTCGCTCCAAGAGGATTATACTGTTATACAAAAATGCCGTTTGGTTTGCGAAATGTTGGAGCAACATATCAAAGAATGGTAGAAAAGGTGTTTGCGAGATGGATACACAAAACGCTAGAGGTGTATGTAGATGATATGTTAATCAAAAGTAAGAAAGCAAAAGACCACATACAGGATCTGAAAGAAATTTTTGAACAAATGAGACATTTCAACATCAAAGTAAATCCAGAAAAATGTACCTTTGGAGTTGCATCGGGAAAATTTTTAGGTTACATTGTATCAAAAGAGGGAATCCAAATCGACCCGGAGAAAGTACAAGCAGTTCGCGATATGCCAACGCCAGCGACAGTAAAAGATGTTCAGAAGTTAAATGGGTTACTAGCTTCGCTAGGGAGGTTTATCTCGCGATCATCTGATAAATGTAAACACTTTTTAAGCATTCTCAAAAAGGGATCAAAGTTTAGATGGACAGACGAGTGTGAGAAAGCCTTCCAAGGAATAAAGGAACATTTAATGGATATATCAATTTTACAAAAAGCAGAATCGGGAGAAGAATTATTAATCTATCTTGCGACTACTTCGCATGCATTAAGTGCAGTATTGCTGCGAGTGGACGCAGGGGTAGAAAAACCAATCTACTACATCAGCAAAACCTTCAACGCCGCAGAAAGGAATTATTCAAAAATTGAAAAACTAATCTTGGCATTGGTTTACGCAACATTTAAACTTCGCATATACTTTCAAGCGCACATTGTTAAGGTAGTAACGAAAGTGCCAATCGAATCAGTAATGAAAAATTCAAAAAGATCAGGGAGAGTTGAGAGATGGAATGCCCAAATAAGTAATTGCAAACTCAAATATGAAATATTTTCTTCACCAAAGTCACAAGTGGTCGCAGATTTTTTAGCAGAATTTCCTTTGGAAAAGGATGAACCAATAGAAGAAATAATGGACGTAGATGAAGAACATGGAGATCCAAAAGATTTGTTAACTGAGCCGAATAGATGGGAAATATTAGTAGATGGGTCATCTAATGGAGAAGGTAACGGGATTGGAATTGTTGTGATATCGCCAGAAGGTAACAAAATGGCTTTTTCCTTCAGATTAGAATTCGCGTCAACCAATAATGAAACAGAATATGAAGCTATAATACATGCTTTGCGATTCGCAATAGAGATGAAATTGGAAAACGTGAGGATTACCAGTGATTCACAATTGGCTATTCGCCAAATAAAGGAAGAATATACTATAAATGAACCATCTTTGCAAAAGTACAAGAAACTTGTTGATGAGTCAGTCGGTGCAGATATACAAAAATAAAATGGAGACATATATCAAGGAGAAATAATAGACTCGCAGATGCTTTTGCCTTTATATCAAGTATGATGACAGATCCAACTGCGAGAAATATAAAGATACAAACACTTTTAGCACCGTCAATTAATAAAGAAGAAGAACAGGAAATAGATGTAATGTTAATAGAAGATGGAATACAAGCGCTTTGCGAAGAGGATTGGAGAACAGAACTTCATGCATACTTGACAAAAGGGGAAACACCAAGAAGTATATTAGAAACACACAAATTAAAAAGCCGGGCAACAAATTATGAATTAAGAGATGGAGTACTATACCGACGATCTTTTAATGGACCTTCATTCAGATGTGTAACAAGGAAGGAAGGAGAAACCATATTGAAGATGTTACATAGCGGGGACGCTGGTAATCATAGTGGTGGAAGATCTTTAGCATATAAAGCAAAAATGCGGGGCTATTTACGGCCATATATGCATGAGGACGCGAAACAAATATCAAGGCGTTGCGAAGATTGCCAAAGACATGGGAAGAAGATACATGCACCGGGAGCGCCATTAAATTCTTCAACAAGTGTGTGGCCTTTTGGAAAATGGGGCTTAGATATTGTGGGACCATTTCTACCAGGAACAGGACAGAGAAGATATCTAATTGTCGCCACTGATTATTTCACAAAATGGGCAGAGGTGAAAGCAGTACAACACATTCGCGACAAGGATGTTTTTACTTTCATATTTGAGAACATTATATGCAGATTTGGGATTCTAGCACAGTTGGTATCTGACAACGGGAAGCAGTTTGAAGGACAAAATATAGAATTGTTGCTTAATGCATTTCAGATACGATGTGGAAAATCAACTCCTCTGTACCCGCAGGCTAATGGCCAGGCAGAAGCGATGAATAAAACAATCGCAGACATATTGAAGAAGAAGTTAGAAGGATACAATAAAGGATGGTTCGAACAAGTACCCAATGCAGTATGGGCTTATAATACAACTAGAAGAGAAGCTACAGGCATGTCACCTTTTTGTTTAACATATGGGGTAGAAGTTGTACTCCCGACAGAAGTTATGATTCCAACAACAAAGAAAGAAGCTTGGGAGAAAAATCTCAGTGCGGGTAATATTTTGATCAAATTAGATGAATTAGAAGAAAAAAGAGAAAGAGCACTACAACATATGGAGAATTATCAGCGAAGATTAGCCAGAGAATATAATAAACGTGTCAAGATACGTGAATTTCAACCAGGAGATCTGGTGCTGCGAGAGACACCAATATATCAGCGTGAAAGTGGTGGTAAATTGGCAAGAAAATGGGATGGACCTTATATCATTAAGGAAATAGTTGGCACAGGGGCATATAGATTAATGGATCCTGAAGGAAGAGATGTAGGACAAAGATTGGATAGACCATGGAATAGATTGTATCTTAAGAAGTATTATCCATAATAGATGGATGAAATGATATGAATCTGGATGAAATGTTTTTGCGATAGAATGATGGCGAGATTAAATAAAACAAAGAAATATTATGCGAATATCTCGCAAGCAATACATTGCAGAAAATGAATGATTGAATGAATTAACAAAAATGAATGAGTGAGTGAATGGGACGAACCTTTATGGCGTACACCTTAGTTCGCGAATGATATTTCGCAAGAGGCAAATGTAAGACCTAAAGTGCGTCATATAAGGGGGTATCTCTTGACATGGCTCAGGGGAAAGGTTACACCGCTCCTGGAACCTGAGTCATGGAGAATTGGGGCCCATGAAAGCCTATCCGGGGGAGATACCTTGGATTTCCAACTATATATATAAGGTTATACCCTGCTTAGGACGCCCGAGGGTCTCTTCCAAGGAGTCAGTGTATGCTCAAGGCGCCGGGGTACACGGTTGAGCCAAGAGTGCCGGGGCATTTGAAGTGTCTCGACCATTCTTGGCAAGTCTTGGTATATGCTGCACTCGCCCGAAGAAAACTCCACTTAGGGTGCAGTCTCGTAACCATAAACCATATAGGTATAAGGGATAAGAGGCTGCGAAAACAACTGGTTGTTGTTAAGACCGGATGGGAGGAGCTAGTCTTGTATGGCCGATGTACGCCTCCTTGAAGGGGCAACCGGGGAGAAGATAAGGGCGGCACCCTCCATTAGGGAGATGATAAGTGTCAAAAGACGCAAATGTCATGAGGCTTTATTTTCGCAAGGAAATTTAGGCTTGTCATATTTGTGCGATGATCCTGTAGAGGCAATAATACTGACGCAAGGATAAGGCGAGATCAATGGGTTTTTGCATGAAAATACAAAGACGTCCTGCGATTTCGTCGCGAAGATGGCAATGTCATGGGATTTTACACTCGCAAGAGTATTTAAGCATGTCATATTGTCGCAAACAAAATACCCTGCAGAGGCAAAAATACTTAACAAATGATAAGACAAGGTCAATGGGTCATTACTCGAAAATGTAAAGACGTCCTGCGACTTTGTCGCAACGAGGGGTGGAGAAATAAGACCTTTAATTAGGAAGGCAAAATAAGACCACACAAGAATGATAAGACAAGATCAATAGATTTCTTCATTTATGAGGATATCTTGCGATCTTGTCGCAATGGTGAACTTTAACATAACTAAAGGTAAGCGAGTAAGCTTGCGAGATTAAAATCGCAAATCTAAAATGAGATAAAAAGAGAAGATAAAAGATTATTCATCAAAGGATTTGGTCTTTCCAATCAAAAAGCGTACTTCAGCAAAAATTGAAAAGTATGTCATACAAAAAGTCATGCGAAAAAGAAAGACCGAAAGATATAAAATTATAAGAGTAACTTAATTTTCTACATTGATATTCTCGGCAACAGGAGATGATAAAAGTCCTTCAACAATTTTATCAGCATCACCTTCACTAGTGAGAGGATTTCCATCAGAAGTTTCTTCATTGGGATTCTCAAACTTCATAAAGATCCTTCTCGGCAAGTTCATTGTTTGCGATATCTTCGCAGCTTTCATAATCATAATCACTATCGGGAGAATTAGGTACTTCATCATCTCCAACTTCCAAAGGTGCAACAAAGTGATGGGTTCAAGGGATTTAGAGAGTAAGATCTCATTCACGACAACTTGAACTTTGGGATGAAATTTGAAGAAGTAGTGCCTTGCAAAACAATGAATGATTCCTACTTTGGACATCTTTAAGATGGTTGAGATAATTAAGTCTCCTCGCGGCACGATCACGAGAATGGGCAAGAGTAGCAACCAGAATTGTATTTTCCTTGCGAATCTTGGCATGGGAGGATTCCAAAGTAGACAGAGAAGTGCGAAGATCTTTCTCAGATTCTCGCGAAAATATATAAGAACAACAGCACCATTTCTTCTTTGAGGTTAAGATTAAAAAATAATGAAAGAAATTAGAAAGGAAAAAACGGTGGTTGAGGCAGTCAAATTTTATGACTACCTTCCTTTTGCGAGATAAGATGTTGGGTCAGGGCAAAGCAACTATTCTCCAAATGATCCATGGAAGTATCAAAATCATCACCAACAAGACCTTTTAATCGAGAACGCAAGCTTTTTTTCATTAGAAATCAGTAAATTATTCTCCTTCGCAAGGGAGGAATGAGATTCTTTTAACTTAGTATATTCATCCTTGAGCTGTTTTGTTTTCACACTTAGGGTTATTCTACCCTGAATAAGCTTATCTCTTTCGGTTGTGGTTTCTTTGAGTTTATTTTCCAAAGAGCAAATAGATTGTTCTTGCTCATTCAATGCTTTTCGACAAACACCAAGTTGCTGCGAGGATATAGCCACTTTATCCAACAAAGCTCGCTTCTCTCGGGACAAAGTTCCATTTTCATCTGATAAGGTTTCCAATTCCAAATTAGATTTAGTCAAAGAATATGACATATGCGACAATTCGCTACTTAACAATTCTTGTTTCTGGACTAAGTAGGCGTTTTCTTGGGTAAGATTATTTATCTGGTCAACAGAATATGTATGGAGGTTATCTAATCGGTTATATTGCTCCATCCAAGCATCTCTTTCTGTTCGAGTTTCTTCCGCGATAGATTCCACTTGATATATCTCCATTTTACGTTTCTGATTCAAAACTTTAAAGGCGAACAAAGTCTTCAAAAAAAAAAAAAAAAAAAAAAAAAAAAAATGGGAGAAGGAAAGGGTACCTTTTAGTTCTTCATTTTTTCTGCGAAGATTGTCGCGATCCAGAGAAGCGTTATGAAGGCTATTCTTTAAGATCTTAATTTCTTGTTCCAAGGATGCCCGCGACATCGTATCATAACCAAAATACTTACTCAAAGATTCATAAACACTAGATCTGACAGGATCAGTGGAGATTTTCTTAACATCATTCATGGTAGTTGATAAAACTTTAAAAGCTATATCCATCCCTTCTAAATTTTCTTTAGTAAGAGAGATAGATTCAGAGGAAGAGGAAATGATGGAAGAAGAGGCAAAAGCTGAGTCATCCTTAGCCATAAGAATGCCAGTTGGAGGAGTTTGATCAACAAGGGAAGATGAGGTAGAGGCATTAAGAGTAAAAGTGGAGAGGGGAACATTCTGAAGAATTTCATTAACGGAGAATTCAGGGACTAATTTCTCAGGCGAGTTCATCGCAGGAGAAGATGATTTGTCATGAGAAGAAGGAATTGGGTTATCTTGCGAAGATGCCGCAGGAGAAGTAGTAAATGTAAACCCAGGAAAAGTAATGGCAGGTGCGACAGGTTTAAAGTGGCGAGGTTTCTTGGGAGATAAATTAATATCTTTGTCATCCTGCGAATAACAGGTTAAATAAGAAACAGAGGCAACAATATTGTTATTAAAAGGGTAAATGTTTCTTAATACATTGTCATTCGCAGTCTTTCTCTTGGAAGCAAAGGATTTCGGCTGCGAACTCTTGGGAATATTAGGGTTTGTAACGATGGATTTGGTGCTAGACTTGTCCTTGCTAAAACAAAAAGGGAAAAAATATCAGAACAAAACTATTTCATAAGGAAAGATCAATCAACGAAATGATTAAATTTAACAAAGTTCGCAAACCTTGATGCCATGGAAACAGTAGCAGAAGAATTACAGTAGAAAGACGATGAAGAAAACGGTGAAGAAAAATAGTGGAGGAAAATTGCAGACAGTAAAGAAGATGAAATAAAAGGAAAGAAGGATTCTCATGGGAAATTCTCCCTTAAATAGACAGGAAAAGAGTAACCGGATAGCATTAAAAACTATCGGTAAAAAGGGAATTTTAGACACGTGTAAGCGGTCATCCCTAAATGCACGGAATTTTGCTGACAAAAAATTTTGGTGAAAAATAGACAATCGCGATATTTCAAAGTGTAATATCGCAAACCCAAATACGACTTCGCAGAGCACTAAAAGAATGACGTAGCATATGATATCAGTATAATTCATGAGGAAAGTATGAACAACCTGCGAGGATATGAACTCATAGCATGAGGCAAAGAACATAGAATGAAAGTTACGTATGACGGATTTGCAATACTTCTTACATTTAGAGGATTAAATACTTCTTATATTTCTTCAAGAATATTTCATACTTCGGGATGATACTTTTAAAATTACTTTTCAAAGCTTCGGAATTTCGCAAAAGAATAGAGGCAAGTACGTACTTTTCAAGTCCAATATTCTTTCGCTCGTTCATTCATCAACAAAAATCAAAGACTATTACAACAACGGATTTTTTCTTAAAGATTGCTCTTCAAGCAATATTCAAGAAAAAAGAGGCAAGATGTAGGAGCAGAATATCGCGACATCAATACTTCACGAGATTAATAAGCGACTACATTGCGAAGGCGTCGCAGGAAAGAAATATAAATGACGCAATAGATGACGAAAACCAGAACATGAGAAAAGTATGAAGATTTGGCGAGATTTAGGAGTGTCGCAAGAAAAAACGTTTATAACACTCGCGACACTTCGCGAGTTATTCCCGAAAATAAAGGATGATTTTAGTCATGTCATCCACGTGTGTATTACCCTATATAAAGGGTTGAGTTAGTCTGTTGTGGGGGGGTTCTTTTTGAATTGTTAAGCAAGTCATAAGGAGAGAGAAAATCTAGAGTGATTGTAATTTCTTTAGATCTAATATATCTATCCTTGTAAACATTTCGAGAAGATTATCAATGAAAGCATATAATTAATCATCTTCCAATGTGTTAATTAAGCAAATTCTAGTGAGGGGTGTAGTGTGGGATTTCCTGCAACTACAATCTCCTTTGTCTTATGTTTAAGATACTTCTTAAAATCTTTCCAGGAGGGTGGAAGTTTTTCAATCAGCGCTGTTGTTTATTGGTGAAAACTATTCCTGCCGGATTTGGTAATTTAGGGTGTGTGGATGAGGAATGAATCTAAACCCTAAACAAATGCACTGCGCGGTGAGTGCTTGTAGATTCGGAAATCAATATGTGCAAGTCCGGCCTAAACCAAGAAATGGCCGTTCCAGACTTGTTTCGGTCACAAAGTGAAGGAGATGGGGTTGATCTTAGGGAGGGAAGCGAAGAAGGTGTTGAGATTTTGAAGGTGTTGGCTTGCTTATGACTTGTAACAGAAAGGTGAGCAGGCTTACGATTGATGCAAGCAGGCTCTGGGCGTTTGAATACGTTTTGTATTAACACTTGGTTTCTGTCTCGTCTGGACTTGTGTTGTTTTTCTCCTGTTTCTCCTGTTTTCCCTTGTTCTTGAAATAGGGCGGAGAACCTATTTATACAAGTCATTGAGCCTTATTCACGTCTCTCGTGGGAAGTGGAGGAAGTGGAGTGATGGAGTAGTGGGGTTGTGCGTCGGTGCCACACGACCAGTCTTGCCCACTTCTCCTGTTCATCTCTTACCGTCCATGACTTCCTAACACGTTCTTGTGATGGCGCGTTGCACGCTGCACGCTGTAAACCGCCAGACCAATACCCCAGTATGTATCCCCCGATTTGTGACATGATTGATGTCCGGAATGTGTGGATCGTGGATCCACGAAAGGTAGCATGTAATCTTTGAATTGAATAACTGCGTTATTCGGGAAGTTGATACTTGTGAAGTATCATGTGTATTTTATGTGTATCGCATCATGGTGTGGTAAAGTGATGGGTGGTGACGCCTCACCGACCAATTAACTCTGACCGTGGTTGTATAACCAAGATGGTGAAGTTGGACGGACGAGATGATCTTTGAGACACTCATCTGCGACCGTTGATGAATTAGGGTTTTTGAAGAGGTGCGCAAGCATCACTCTTGACTTGGTCGAAACCAAGCATGGGAAGGTTTTTGAAAGGACCGACCCAGGGCATGCGTGTAGACAACATACCGGTGTACACGTCCATATCTCACTATCCCATGAAGGTGCGATCTAGGCCACTCAATTTGACCGGCAAAGAGGAGTGGTGGAGATCGATTTTGTAATAGGAATTTGGTACCGCAAAAAGCCGCGCACCATGCTCACTTTCGGCGCGCGTTCCAAGATGACCTAACTTGGTCGGTCTTGGCCGACCGGTCTGGCGTGTAAGTGGTAGGCTGGTGTTCATGCCTACACCTGATTATCCCATGAAAACGTGATCTGAACCACTCAAATCGTCCGGCGAAGTTGAGCGGTCGAGATTAGTTTGCGGTTTGGGAGGTGTGACCACGCTAGTTTGAGCGCGCGTCTTGGAATAACCAGGCATGATATGCCTTGGCCGATCGGGTGAGGGGATAGATGGGCCCACGGTGGTCATGCTGGTATGACCGGACCTGCTTAATCTAATCTTGGACCCTCCATTCGTGCTGGAGAAGATGGACGCTCGTGATGCTCAAAACCCTAATTTGGGTTTCACGGCCATGTAACCATGCTCTGTTTGGGCGCACGAATTAGGATAACCAACCATGGTTGGTCCTGACCGATTGGTCAGGTATGTAGGCGGGCCCACGGTGATTGTGTTGACATGCTCTGGGCCCTTTGAATCTTCATCTACACCCTCCATCTATACCTGCGAAGATGGATGGTTGAGACTGTTTTGCGACACATGTAATATGCCGCAAACCCTAATTTAGGGTTTTCCGCCCATACGCTCGGGGTTTGGACGTTTTGGCAAGATAGGCCAATCTTCGGGAGGCCGATCATGCGGGGTCCGCGTTGGTTCGGCAGATGGATATTCCATACCGCGCTGGGGGTGATGGAATTGATCCGGGTCATCCAATCATGCTTGTGGAGTTGGATGATCGTGATCATATCCGGACCGATACTGGTCAGTCAGAATGCTCAATCGGGCTAGTATAACACACCGAGAGGGGCTCAATCGGGCTAGTATAACACACCGAGAGTCGGCACTGTACGGGTATTTCGTACATGGTTTCATTATAATGCTTGGAGGTTCGTGTTGCTCTGTAAGAGCAACACTCGGTCGTCATGCCGCACTGATAATGAGTACAGGAAATACAAGGCTGATTGCGCATTAATTAATAATGCTAGAAATTCACAGGGTATATGGGATTGTTGCTACATGCTCCAACCTGGATGAATTTCGTGTATTCACAGAATGGGATTGTTGCCACATGCTCCATTCTAGGTGAATTAAGTGAGGGAGTATCCAACACTTATTGATGGCCTTATCTTTTACAAGATGTCAGCGCATAGTTTTCTGGCTTTTACAATTTTAACCTTAAATGAAAATCCACCATCAACATTAAGTCCCCTGCCTAGCACGTAATGGTTACACCATTGTGGGGTAGGCATGAGATGGTGACGATTAAAGACAAAGCTTATGAGACAAAGTTAGATGTTACCAGGAGAGACGGGTCATCCTGTCCCTGGAGCATGTCACGTTCAAGAGGCGTCCAGCGAGTGTTCCCCTAGCATGATGTCGGTCTTGCACGCCTGTCCTTCGATGGATCGTATTACGCCTATTTCGTTCGTGGGGCTACTGCACCTGCTTGATCGAACGTGGGCTTGATGTGCCTGTTTTGGTTAATCGTGGCTCCGCTGCGTCTGCTTGATCGAACATGGGACCCGATGTGAGCAAGCTTGATTTTTAAAAAATGAACCTTGTGTGCTCAAATGTAAATGTGGGTCCTATAGAAAGCGTTGAAGCAGCTTCTGGAGCAGGCCCGGGAGAGCGTTGAAGTGTTGGAGCTGAAACGCCTTCTTCTGGAGAGATAGCTTTGATTGGGGACGGCTGTGTCTTCCTCGACCAATATGGGGCTGGGATCAAGTGGGACCCGCCGCGTGCCTGACTGAACGTCGACCCCGTGTTTCGACTGAAAACCGGCCCTGCTGCGTGCGCATGTTTTATTCGAATACCAGCTTTGTGACTTTGATCAATACCAGACTTGAAACTTGAGCAATACCGGACTTGTGACTTGATCAATACAGGACTTGAGACTTGAGCAATACCGGACTTGTGACTTGAGCAATACCGGACTTGTGACTTGAGCAATAACGGACTTGTGACTTGATCAATACCGGACTTGAAACTTGAGCAACACCGGTGTTTGGACCCAATACCAGCCTTGTGTACTCCAACGTGTGTGTTCTGTCGTGTGTGACTACACATCTCACGCGTTTTTTATACAAGTACTGACTCATGTTTTTTATTGTAGAATGAAGAAAAGAACTCCTGTTGAGATGTCTTCTGGGGATAATGCTGGTGCCAAGTCAGGAGGTGTTGACAGCTTCAAAGATATGCCGAACATTGATGATGAGTTGTTCACCGCGCCCTTTCAACTATATGAAAATATCCATTCCACAAGATAACCCTTCTCCTATCGACTTCAAGGTTTTTTCATGCTCCGCTGGGCCCTCATGAAGGATGGATGAGACGTATGTTGAGCAATGAGTACATCAAAGATAACTTGACCAGAGCGCAGATTATTTATGCATCTTGAGTGTTGAAACGGCTCAAGAGGATGTTAAAGTGGTTTCTGGTGCGAACGTTGAGGTGGATCCTGGAGAGAGTGTTGAAGAATGATTCTGAAGAGAACGTGGGTCCCGGAGAGAGCGTCGAGGCGGCTCTATAATAGACCATTGAAGCAGCTTCTGCTAGAGGGAGCGTTGAAGTGTTTCCTCTTCAGTTCGATTTACCCTTGCGAATTCCGTGCTTATTGACTGACCATCTCTCTCATGTTGAAGAATTCCTTGACTGACGGTGAAGGAACTTCATGCTGAGCCTCAGTCCCCAAGCGTGGTTTACATGGTTTGTTCGTAGTGGTTGTTGTCGAGCCAGATATGGAATATCTTGGACATTGTTTCATAATTGTGGGAGTCGTGCATGTGGTACTGGAGTTGAAGTTGACGGACGCGCAGGATGTTGTATCTCGGTGGTTTTCCTCTTGCCGCCTGGGGAACCGCTTACAGAAGGTGAAGGTTGTATCGCTTTGTTGGTGAGATATATGCCCCTACAAACATTATAAGGCTCTTCATTACCGGCAGGCCGGGTTCTTTCTATCAGGGCATATGTTGTTGTAGATGAGCGTTCAACAGCTCCAGAGGATGACCAAAAGCGCGGATTCTCCAACATAGCATGATATACATGTACCACTGTCTGATAAAGTGACTCGCCCGGATCTTGCTCGATATGACGCGTGGACATCGTTATCTTCTTGAGGCTGCTCCCTTGAGGTATCGGCTCCAGTGGAAGATTTCCGTGATAGAGCGTTTATACGTTGCACCGGCATTCTTTAAACCAAATGGCAGTATGGTATAATAAAAATTTCCGAGAGGAGTTCGAAAAGCTATCTTACTTGCATCATGCTCGTACATCCTTATCTGGTTGTAGCCGCTACATCCATCCATGGAGGAGAACATGCCGTGTCCGCTGGTTGAATCTACTAACATGTCGATGTTAGGTAAAGGAGGATCGTTTTTGGAGCAGCACCTGTTCAAGTCTCTGCGAAGTCTATCCATAGCACCCGATCTCGAACTACAACCGTTTAACCGACTTGGATCCGGGTATGACATGTAGATGATGGGTGACCAATTTTCATCTAAATCCGGCATTTCTTTATATCTCCAAGCGAATATGTCTTGGTACTCTTTGAGAAGTTCCACGAGCTTCGTGCGTTTATCCGTACACAAGGTTGAGTGATGGAGATAGGCCTAGGAGATTCCTCAATGATTTCAATCTCATCATTTGTGGAGTTGGTGGAGTTGGTGCCATCTTGTTCTTGTGGTTCGTTCTTTTGTTGTAGCATTCCATTGGGTGGAGAGACCGGGTAACAGTCTCCCAGCTAATTGATAATGGCAAGTGTCGGTATACCGTTTTTCCTTTCTCGGTCACGACCGGCCACAAAAGTCGTTCCCTCTTCATGGGTCGTGGCTTCACAAGATGGAGAAGAATGCTTCACAAGAGCAAAGATGCATCGTGGGTTTTAGCCCTCAATGATGTAAGCCGGTCTTCTTCGAATTGACGCCCACGTGGGGAGTGGGACGCAACGAACTTGTCCGATTCTTTCCGCGGAGCTTCTCCCGTATGTGCTGGTTTGGTTTCCTCGAAGTACGTCATTGTGGTAGGCTTCCATACGACCTTGCCCTCGGGAGAACCTTGGATGTCCCGAGAGTCTTGAGAGTAATCACATTCGAAGACGCTCCTGTGTAGATAAGGGCCATCTTGAACTCTGAATCCTTGATGCGTGCGGTGACATGTAGGGCACGGTCGTGACCTTCCTCTGGTTAATTGCAGCAAAACGTCTCCGCGTGCTGATTCTTCGAGAGGTGTCAAAGTTCGCATAAACTTTCCACTAGAGAAACCGCTTCCCGATCCACCGGCCTCTGGTTCATAGTGAAACTATTGACTTGAGGAGGATCTTTGTGAGGATCAGTCCCCAGTGTAGGAGTCTCCATGACATGACCGCTCATATCTGATGTCGCTTCTTTGATCAGGTCCATGGAGGTCCCGCGCTGAAGTACCTTCTCGGTGCGTTGAATGCGTTCCTTTTTTGCTCCAGGGGCTGTCACGGCTCTTGTGGAAATCGATCAGTTAATGTCTTAAGAAAAGTGAGTACCTCTTTCTGAGTTGCGGCCATATCCGTTTGAGTCTTAGCAAGAATTTCTTGCTTCTCCATTAAGTCTGCAATGGTAATGGGGGATGGTCCTCCTCTCGTCCCTCCGGCTCCTCATCCTGATGAAGGAGTGGAAGTTATTGCTTTGGTGACTACCAGAGGTGTTACACTTGATGAGATGCCAGGATTTGTGGCTACTCTGGTGATGGTGATGGTAGGTGTTGTAATATCACTGCTGAGTGATCGAATTGAACGTTCCCATCCTCTGTACTCAAGTGTTCCTTGATTGATCTCTCCTTCCTCAAGCATTTCTTCACGGCTTCGACAAGGATCTTGAGATATAAATCTTCCATGGGATCCGTAAGCTGCTAGCTCCATTTCTTTATCCGGTAGACGTTGTGGTACCCGGACAAGTCTTTTCCTCTGTGGAGTTGCCTCGAGTCTTCGTTGTCGGCTGGACCATGTTGTTCGTCTCTCTTGAGTTCCCTATGATTACGCGCTCTTTCTGCATCTCCACTGGTAAAGGTGTGAATCCTGACTAAGGATCCAGCATTTCTTGCACTGTTTGAGTAGATGCCTGCCGACCCTTCTTGTAATTGTGCTGCTATATCATTCAAAAGGCGAAATGTCTCGCTCTGCCTTCTGGTGATACCGACTTGATTTGCCAAGACATCCTCTAGCATTCTAGATACACTTCCCATGATATCTGAACCACCTGTGGTTTCCGGATACATTGCGAGATGGAAACCGAAAAATTGAGAATTGATTTTGTGCAACCGAGAGATCAACCTCCTTTGTGGTCGCCAATGGTTTATGGGTGAAATCTATTTCTGCCGGATTTGGTAATTTGGGGTGTGTGGATGAGGAATGAATCTAAACCCTAAACAAATGCACTTGCGTGGTGAGTGCTTGTAGATTCGGAAATCAATCAGTGCAAGTCCGGCCTAAACCAAGAAATGGCCATTCCAGACTTGTTTCGGTGACAAAGTGAAGGAGATGGGGTTGATCTTAGGGGGAGGGAAGCGAAGAAGGTGTTGAGATTTTGAAGGTGTTGGCTTGCTTATGACTTGTAACAGAAAGGTGAGCAGGCTTACGATTGATACAAGCTATCGGGCGTTTGAATACGTTTTGTATTAACACTTGGTTTCGTCTGTCCTGGACTTGTGTTGTTTTTCTCCTGTTTTTTCCCTTGTTTTGAAATAGGGCGGAGAACCTTTTTATACAAGTCTTTGAGCCTTATTCACGTCTCTCGTGGGAAGTGGAGGATGTGGAGTGATGGAGTAGTGGGGTTGTGTGTTAGGTGCCACACGACCGGTCTTGCCCACTTCTCCGTTCATCTCTTACCGTCCATGACTTCCTAACACGTTCTTGTGATGGCGCGTTGCACGCCGCACTCTGTAAACCGCCAGACCAATACCCCAGTATGTATCCCCCAGTTTGTGACATGATTTATGTCTCGAATGTGTGGATCGTGGATCCACGAAAGGTAGCATGTAATGCTAAATTGAATAATTGCGTTATTCAGGAAGTTGATACTTGTGAAGTATCATGTGTATTTTATGCAGTGCATCGCATCATGGTGTGGTAAAGTGATGGGTGGTGACGCCCACTTACGACCAATTAACTCCCGACTGTGGTTGTATAACCAAGCCGGGTGAAGTTGGACGGACGAGATGATCTTTGAGACACTCATCTGCGACCGTTGATGAATTAGGGTTTCAAGAGGTGCACAAGCATCACTCTTGACTTGGTCGAAACCAAGCATGGGAAGGTTTTTGGAAAGGACCGGTCAGGGCATGCGTGTAGACAACATACGGTGTACACGTCCATATCTCCCTTTGTCCCATGAAGGTATGATCTAGGCCACTCAATTTTCCGGCAAAGAGGAGTGGTGGAGATCGATTTTGTAATAGGAATTTGGTACCGCAAAAAGCCGCACATCATGCTCACTTCGGCGCGCGTTCCAAGATGACCTAATTCTTGGTCGGTCTTGGCCGATTGGTCTGGAGTGTAAGTGGTAGGCTGGTGTTCACGCCTACACCGACTATCCCATGAAAACGTGATCCGAACCACTCAAATCGTCCAGGTGAAGTTGAGCGGTCGAGATTAGTTTGCGATATGGGAGGTGTGACCACGCTAGTTTGAGCGCGCGTTTTGGATTAGCCAGGCATGATATGCCTTGGCCGATCGGGTGAGGGGATAGATGGGCCCACGGTGGTCATCTTTGGTATGACCAGGACTCGCTTAACCTAATCTTGGACCCTCCATTCGTGCCGGAGAAGATGGACGCTCGTGATGCTCAAAACCCTAATTTGGGTTTCACGGCCGTGTAACCATGCTTTGTTTGGGCGCACTAATTAGGATAACCAACCATGGTTGGTCTTGAACGATTGGTCAGGTATGTAGGCGGGCCCACGGTGATTGTGTTGACATGCTCTGGGCCCTTTGAATCTTCATCTACACCCTCCATCTATAATGCGAAGATGGATGGTTGAGACTGTTTTTGCGACACATGTAATATGCCGCAAACCCTAATTTAGGGTTTTCCATCCATAACGCTCCGGTTTGGACGTTTTGGCAAGCTAGGCCAATCTTCTGGGGAGGCCGACCATGCGGGGTCCGCGTCGGTTCGGCAGTGGATATTCCATACCTGCTTGGGGGTGATGGAATTGATATGGGTCATCCAATCATGCTTGTGGAGTTGGATGACTGTGATCATATCCGGACTGATACGGTCAGTCCGAATGCTCAATCGGGCTAGTATAACACACCGAGAGGGGCTCAATCGGGCTAGTATAACACACCGAGAGTTAGCCTGTACGGGTATTTCGTACATGGTTTCATTATAATGCTTGGAGGTTCGTGTTGCTCTGTAAGAGCAACACTCTACCGTCATGCCGCACCGATAATGAGTACAGAAATACAAGGCTGATCACGCATTAATTAATAATGCTATAAATTCACATGGTATATGGGATTGTTACTACATGCTCTGGATGAATTTCGTGTATTTAATTCACGAATGGGATTGTTGCCACATGCTCCATTCTAGGTGAATTAGTAAAGGGAAGTATCCAACACTTATTGATGGCCTTATCTTTTACAAGATGTTAGCGCATAGTTTTCTTGCTTTTACAATTTTAACCTTAAATGAAAATCCACCATCAACAATAGTGTACACGTTTAGGTATGGTTACTCAAACCTAAATGAAGGTACATTTCATTTGTGTATAACAAGCCAAGTTCGATCTAATGGTTCAAAGATATTAGCTTGAATCTAATCAGGTTTTCATCTAACGGTGAAAATTGAATGCTTTGTTACCAAGGTAAGTTAGATTGCAAACCCTTATTTGAAAACTATATAAAGGAGAACTCTAGCAATTGGAAAACCTAATCCCCACACCTCCCGTGTGATATTAGTTGCGACTGAAAGTCGATTCTCCTTTAACCTTAGGTTTTTCACGAAACCCGTAGTTGCGTGGGAAATCTACACTACACCCTCACAAGAATCCACACAATCAAACCATTGAAGATGAACAATTATAACTTTTGTTGATTAATTTCTTGAATGTTTACAAGATAAAATGGAAAAGAGCTAAAAAAATTACAATCACTATAAACTTTCTCTCTCTTAATGACTTACTCAACACTCGAAAAAAAGATCCCCTCCAATAGGCATGTTCGGCTCTTTATATAGGGTATTACATAATGGATGACAGCTAAGCTGTCTTTTATTTTTGGGAATGACTTGCGAAGTGTCGCAAGTGTACAAATGCATAATCTCGCGACACTCCTAGTTCTCGCTAAATATTCACACCTTTCTCGTGTTCTGGCTATCGTCATCCATTGCATCACTTATTTTACCCGTCTGCGACGCCTTCGCTATGTAACATTTATGGATTTCGCAGGTGTTGCGATATTCTGATCCTACATCTTGCCTCTTCTCATGTCTTGTCTGCGAAGGAGAGAATGTCATGAGAATTATTATTTTGAAACTCGCCGCAACTATTCATCCTTATGTTGTTTGGCGATTTGACTTCATACTTTTACACTAAATCTACAATACGTGTCTCTTCTCCACCCATTTTTTGACACGTTTCTTTCAACTGTTACTTCTCAACCATTCACGTCTCTTCTCGCATTAAATGCATTTATCTTCTCGAGAATTCTTTCTATATATAGTTTTCTCATCTTCCTCTTCTTCTTTTTACTTTCTCTCTGCAATTTTTCTTCAATTCTCCTCCGTAACTTCCGCTTCGCTAATTTGTAATTTTTCTTTTTCCTTTGATCTTAAACTCCTTAATCATTCCCATACTCGAAAATGGCTCCATCGATCGTAGATATGAAGTTCTCTTGGGAGAGGCTCAAAAGGATTTACAAGAGAAAGGTTTCACATTATCCACTATTCCCCATCAAGAATCTTCATCTATTCTCTCCGCCAAATTATTTACTGATCATTTTTGAGATAATCAAAAGATCATAATCTCGCTAGGTCAGATTCTCGCTGGCCTTCCCATTCCTCTCTACAATCCTGAACTTCCTTAGTTTTATGAAATTCTTTCTCATGAGAAATTCTCGCGAGCTGTTTACCAATTAAGTGGAGATTGTATCCGCTTAATGCTTGAGTTCGCCAACCGTGGTGCATTTGGTAAGGGTCTCTCTATTCTAATGCAAATCGGAGATCCTAAATTTGTAGACTTAGAGATATTCACACGAGAAGTATTCAGTAGAGAGTTTCTTTGAGAATTATGAAGTAATAAATATGAAGAACGATAGAACTCGATGGGGTGCACGTTTGAAAAGAAGAGAAAATATCCCCAGCGACAAAGTACTTATGTAGGATATCGGTTGGCACTCCGGCAAGAACAATGTTCCTCGCCATTCCAAAGACGACAAATGGTGTGTCCTTCCACTATTTTTGAATGGACCTTATATTTCGGAGTTCGAATGTACTCCTATGAATCTCGCCAACTATCAACCTTGGGTATTTAATTGGCTAGGAGAAAGCTAAAAGGTGTGCTTCTTGAATTTCGCTCGATTTGTAATTATTACTTCTTTTACATCTACTAATCTTGCGAAATTTTCAGATTGTTAAATTGAGAAAAAGTTACGAGAGAAATCCTAAGGCGAGTACTACGGCAATTCTCCGGTCGATTACGGATGAAGTAAGAAATACTTTTCTTCATTATTTTTAACAATATTGTTGCCTCGTTTCTTATCTTCATTCGTGTGCGAAGGTTGGCGTTGAAGTTGTTCAAGAAGAGGATATTTCGAAGCTGCGAAAGTTAAAAGCAAGGGTAAAATTCCTCTTCGCAAGAAGGAATATGCTGCTCCACCTTCTAAAAAACGGAAGATCCATTCTTCTTCTCGCTCCAGTCCTCAATCCAGTGAGAGCTCTGATGAAGATAATGATGATGTTGACACCTCTCTTGCGAAGGAGAATCATCCAATTGAATCTTCTATGACGTAACTATCTAGTATCTTCTCTGACTCTATGCAAGGAATGGGAGATGATCATTTTTCTGCCACATGCGAAGCTCTCGCAAATATCTGCGATGCTCCCTTACTAGAGGATGATGATTCTTTTCGTGGAGTTTCCAGAGCAGTGACTCCCAGTTTCCTAAACGCACTTAGTGCCTTGGTATGTCTATATTTCCTTATTTCGCATGATTTCAATTATAAACCTCATCTTGACGATTTATTTATTTTCCTTTATAGTCCGGGAGAGCTTCCTTTGTTGTTGCCTCGGATCTCGAGAAAAGGCGCAACATTCTTGAAAAGAAAAACCTTCAACTTCACAAGAAGAATAAAGAATTGAAGCCGAATTTCGTTGCTCTTCGCAAGAGAGATAAAGAATTTGAAAATGAAACTGCTACTCTTCGCGAAAAGACCAAACACCGGAAGTTGAATCCTCTCTCGAGAAGGACAAGATATCTAGCCTTCAAAATGCTAATCAACAACTTTATGGTATAAAATTCTTCTCTTTTCCTTGCTTTTGCTTGTCATTTATTTTTCTTTATCCGACTTATCATTTTCTGCGTACGTTTATAACCTTTTACGATGAAGCCATTCTTCTTCACTCATTTCCTGAGCCTATGGATAACGATGCTCTTCTCGCCCATCTCAATGATTATTTAAATAGCTTTTCAAATAACAAAATCAAACTTCTTTCTCTAAATGAACTTCAATCCAAATTCCGCTTTTTAGAAGCTGATCATAGATCTAGTTTGAGTTTAGCCAACCAATTTAAACACCTATATCTTAGTTCCCAAGAGAAAATTAATACTTTAAGGAAGAAGGTTAGTGATCTTATAGATGACAAAGACCGTGACCGCTAATCAAGGTGCCCAACCATTAGCAAAATTTCAAAAAACTCTTCTTGAAGTTCAAGTTGAGCGGGATGAATCCATTCGCCAAAATACTATTCTTAGCGAAAGAGAGAATCAAATTCGTTACCTTCTTCTCATAAACAAGGACGAAGAGTTCGCTTGGGCTGCGAAAGTTCTAGATGACGCTGAGAAATAATTTAGGTGTTAATGTTAGTCTTCAAGTTAAGCACACACCTTGATTAGGGATATGATTTCGATAGAGAAGGTTGTTGATCATTCTTCTTTACTTAATTGTTTATTATATATGAAGCTATCATCAAGTTCTTCGATTCATTGCTCTACATTCGCAGAGAGGTGAGAAGAGATTTGAGAAAAGAATTGAAGAACTTGAATCCGAAAAAGAACAACTTGCAAAGGACTTCTCTCTTCGCAATGACAAGTATTCCAAGTTGAAGAAGCAACTACAAATTCTGTGGCGAATTTCAAAAATGATCTTGTTCTCTTCGCAATCGACTATTAAGACAAATCTGTTATGACAACAAGTATTCCTCATTCTTCATACCCTTGTCTTCTTGACGAAATCCCCGAGAACATGCCTTCTTTGGATATCTCCGATAGCGATGCTAGCGAAGAATAACTTTGATGAAGATAATGAAGTAGAAGGATCGGTGAAGAAGAAGAATCAAACAAGAAATAGCTCCATTTTTTTCTTTCTCTTTTTGTAACATCTGTATAGTTATCCTTTTAATCTTCCATCTTTATAATCTCTTATTGTAAGTTTCTTGGATCCTCAAATACAAATTCTACTTTTGTTGTCCCTTTCTGCACATGTTAAAAAAGCAGTTCTTTTTTGCAATATGGTTAATCAATATTATGAGTGTGTAAATCTATCATATGAAAATAAATAACATGCTCTCAATCTATTCATTCCCATACTTGCCTCTGTTATTTGTTTTCAAATGAATGATTAAGCAAATAACCTTTAGATGGTAACATTCCTCAGTCTCGCAACTGTTGCTGCTGAATTCTCGCGAGAGAATGTTTCTTGGTTGTTTTCAAGATCTCATTTTTTTTTTTTATTTGTGGGGTCTTATTTTGCCTTCCTAGTTAAAGGTCTTATTGCGACAAAATCGCAGGACGTCTTTACACTTTTATGTAAAGACCCATTGATTTTGCCTTATCATTTCTTAGTATTGTTGCCTCTGCAGAGATAATTTTATTGCGACAATATGATGAGGCCTAGATTTTATTGCGAAAATAAAGCCCCTCGACATTGCCGTCTTGCGACGAAATCGCGGGGACGTACTTATACTTTCATGTACTGACCCATTGATCTTGTCTTTTGTATTATTGCCTCTTCAGGATCATCGCACAAATATGACAAGCCTAAATTTTCTTGCGAAAATAAAGCCTCATGACATTTGCGTCTTAAGACACTTATCAGCTCCCTAATGGAGGGTGACGCCCTTATCATCTCCCTGGTTGCCCCTTCAAGGAGGCGTACATCGGCCATACAAGACTAGCTCCTCCCATCCGGTCTTAACAACAACTTGAGTTGTTTTTGTGACCTCTTATCCCTTTTACCTATAGGGCTTATGGTTACGAGACTGCACCCTAAGTGGAGTTTTCTTCGGGCCGAGTGCAACATATGCCAAGACTTGCCAAGAATGGCCGAGACACTTCAAATGCCCCAGGCACTCTTGGCTCAACCGTGTACCTCGGCGCCTTGAGCATACACTGACTCCTTGGAAGAGACCCTCGGGCGTCCAACTGTGGTATAACCTTATATATATAGTTGAAAATCCAAGGTATCTCTCCCGGATAGGCTTTCATGGGCCCCAAATCTCCATGACTCAAGCTCCAGGAGCGGTGTAACCTTTTCCCTGAGCCATGTCAAGAGATACCCCTTATATGACGCACTTTAGGTCTTACATTTGCCTCTTGCGAAATATCATTCGCGAACTAGGGTCAGTGGTGACTTCTTGTTCCGGCTTTTCATAAGTGGTGAAGTTGCTGGCTTGAGGGATAGCGTCAGTGGTGTCAAGAGACGAGCGTTCCACCACTTGAGCTCCTAAGATTCTTATCAGGTCCACCATGCAGTTGAACAAATTATCAATTGCTTCTTTCAATCGATTTATGTTCATTTCCAAAATCTCTTGCCTTCGTGCCGTTTAACCGTTGACGAAATTTTCTCATCAAATGCATCAATAGATGAAAAAGGAGTAGTAAAGTACGGATGACGAATATTACGAGAATCATTCGGATGAGCCAGAGAAGCATCACCATTTGAAAGACTCGATTTGGAATTTGAAGAGACTCGTATTAGATCTAAGACCAACCATCTTTGTGAGAATGAGAGATTGCAACCGAGAGATTAACCTCCCACCGTGGTCGCCAACTGTGGATGGGGAAAACGGTTCATTTGGTTTTTTAGGAAAGTGAAGAGTCGAGCGTGTCGTTGAGACTCCTCGACCGAGCAACCGCTTAACCTCACACGAGATGCACTTTGCAAAGGGAGTGCTTAGATTCAAGAGATCAATCTGTAGGACTCCGGCCTAAACCAAGTCAATGACCGTTCCAGAGCCAATTCGGTCGCAAAGAGGGGGATGGGTTGATCTGTAGGAGGGAAGCTGAGAACTGTGTGGGATCAATGATGATCAAGGATTGTAGATGTGTTGAAGGTTTCTGCAATAATTGGTGAACTGTGGAGTTCGAATAAGTTCTAATAGATTGATGAATTCTTGAGAGTAGTTACTCGAGAAATTGTATGTGAACGATTGCTGATAGCTAGTGATCATTCGTTGTCCTCAATCATGGATTCAGAGACTTATTTATATTGTCAGAGTTGTGAACACCTTGATCCCTGTAAGTGTGACGGTTTCATGAGTGAAAGAGTGGGCAAGTGGAAGATCGTGGTAAAGTCAGTTCCATGTCGTGTGGAGACTTGACGGATCGTGCACCCACTACTTTTCTAACTCCTTCAACCGTTTACACAACTTACGCACATTTCTCGTCGTGGATGAAATCCACGTGCTGTAGGCCGCCATACCAAAACCCTAGTTGTTATCCCCCAATTTGACGTGTATTTAGTTTGTCAGTTGTTGACTGATTAGAACAATGAGCCTAGGTTTTGCTGAATCGAGCATGTTTGACAAATGCTCGGCAATTCATGAATGTTAATGTTGCTCGTCGAGCAAATATTGTAAATTTGACGAGTTCTTTGAATATTGATGAGTTATCGAATATATGTGGATTATTCGAGCAATCGAGCAAGTATTGCTCGATTCGACAAAATATCGATAAATTCTTGAATATTGATAGTTTGATCAATATTCGAGCAATCGATCAAGTATTTCTCAATTCGACGAATTATGAATATCGAGAATTTGCGAGCAATTGAGCAAGTATTGCTCAATTCGACAAAATAATGAATGTTGATGATTTGACGTACAATTGAGCAAGTATCGCTCAATTCGGCAAATATCGAATGTTGATAATTTGTCGTACAATTGAGCAAGTATTCTTGAATTCGACAAATTATCGATAAATTACCAAATATTGATATTTGGATCAATATTTGAGCAATCGAGCAAGTATTGCTCGATTGATGAAAACATTTATTGGTGACGTGACCCAATAAAATATTAAAATATTAGTAAGCTACCAAATATTATATGATTAATTCGGATGTTGGTTCTTTGAATCCATCATAAATTCATTAGTGTTTGAATCGTGCTCAGAGTGATGATTCGTGGAGTATTTATTCAAAACCCTAATTTCAGATCATAGTTGATGAATCGCTGAAAATAGGTCATGAGTGATAGAGGGACCGACCACATGGGATGATGGGCGTCCATGTGGTGCCCGATGCTCGAGTGAGCATGCACCAGGGTTCTCAGTTTGAGGATTAGTGAAAGAATGATGAATAAATGTTGGTTTCATCATTTACTGAAATATTGCTGGGTTCAGCATTAGGTTATAAAACCTAGGTATGAAAGATGGGGAGCGGCCAAGAGAGCATGGGACCGGCTCTTGGTGGTCACATGACCAGTTGTTGGCCGTTTGAGCAATCCCCAGGTTGGTTGGAGATAGTTTGGGCCCAATACGAGCAATTGATCAAATTAGGTCAGAATTATGAAAACATGTGGGACCGGCTTTGTGCAATCCCTAAGTATGACTCTGGTTGGTCATGAAGGCATGCATGTGTTTCCGTGGTGCCCGTGTCTCCGTCTCGAGAGTTTCGGTATTTTCGATGTGCGTTCGAGTAATGTTGTGAATTTTCAGAAGAGTTTCATCTTGACTGAAATTCTTGATTTTTGTTGGAATGAGCATGTATGCTCAATTGATCAATATTTTGTAAATATTAAAATAAGTGTATTTTAACATTTAAAATTGCCGTGAGAGGCTAGCCAGTCGTGTGACCTGTTGGCTTTTGGTTTTTCATGATTTGAGCAAAATTTGAGAAGTTACGACGAAATCATGATTTCTGCTCAAACCAAGGAGTTTCATGAATTTAGGAAAATAATAATTACTCCCTCTGTCCTTTTTTATCTGTCCTAATTTCTACTTTGGTATGTCCATTTTTATCTGTCCGCTCTATTTATAGACATACTTTTCCCTTAAACTATCAAATATACCCTTTATTTTTTATAATCATAAAATCATTTTTTATATCCAAATCTTAAATAATATCACCATATATAAGGAAAAAAAAACTTACTCAATATCTTTGTATTAATTGTCATTCCTTTTTAAATAAAAATATTAATGATTAGTTATAAAATTCCTAATAAACTTCTACTTATTTTAACATTAACAATTTAGTTTTGGTAATAATATAACATTAAATAGGCTAGTCAAGGGCTAGTCATGACAATTTATAGGATTTCCTTAATATCTTGACTTAGTCAAAGCGGACTCTTAATTTAGGACGGAGGGAGTATAAAAGACTAGGGATTGCAAGGTGTGGGACCGGCCACGGCTAGGGCATGGCCGGCCGGCTATGTTGCCCGGTCTCGCACACCTTTCCCTATTTTATAATATTATTTTTCATGAATCCTTGAAGTTATGGGGAATCCTTGGAGTTATGGAGAATCCATGAGTTTTTGTTGAAACAAAGGAGTTTCATGAGATTAGGGAATAATAATTATAAAAGCTAAGGATTGTGAGGTGTGGGACCGACCACGGCTCGGGCATGGCCGACCGGCTAGGTTGCCCGGTCCCGCACACCTTTCCTTATTTTATAACATTATTTCATGAATCCATGAAGTTATGGAGGATTCATGAGTTCTTGCAAAAACAAGGAAAGTTGTTAAAACCAAGGAGTTTTCATGAGTTCATGAAATAACAAAAAATAAGGAAAATAATGAAGAGGCATGGACCGACCATGGCTAGGGAACGGCCGGCCGGCCGGTGGGCCCGACCCTGGGCGTCTCTTATTATTTTATTAATATTTATTGTTTTCTCCTGTTTTGCGTAGGATTCCTCATTGTTTCATATTTTTTGGATGCTCGTTCGTGCATCCGGGTGCTCAGTCGTGCATCATTGTCGAATATACTTGCACCATTTTTGTGGGGCTTACTCAGTGATGATCCAGATGCCCGGTTATTGAGTATTTATTACTAATTTATGAAATTCAGTGGAGAATAATTCATGAAACTGAGTAATAAAAATGAATAGTTGTTTATTATTAATTCATAGGATTAGCTGTGGATTCGACTATAAATTCAGAATAATAAAGCAAGCATTACCATCCTATGGGATCGTGGATGCGACCATAAAATCGGAGTAATTAAAATTATCTATCACCATTTCATGAGATCAACTGTGGATTCGATCATGAAATCGGAATAATGAGATAATGTAGTAGTTTATTGCCATTCTATGAGATCAAGCCGTGGATTCGATCATGGAATCAGAGCAATTGTTATTGCCATTCCATGGGATCAGGCCTTGGATTCGACCATGAAATAGGAGCAATAATAGATTATTCTGGGAATTCAGTTGTGAATGTCGCAGCAGAATTAATCTATTGCAGAAAAGATAATAGCCAGTTAAAGCGTCACATCTATTCTGAATGGTGCATAGTTAGGGAGTCACGGTGTTGTTTACGACCTGAAGGCGTTAGTGCTATCAATCTACGGAGAACTTCCTGAATCTATACACGGTCTCTCCACATAGTCAGGGAACGATGAGTGTCACCGACGTCCTGAAGGCGTCCATCACCCAACTATTCTTCTATGTGGAGGTGGGTCTCTCTCCTGCAGTCAGGGAACAGTGAGTGTCACCGACGTCCTGAAGGCGTTAAGCTCTCAATCTACGGAGAACCGCCCAAATACGTTATTCTACATAGAGGTCACGACGAAATGCCAGGGATCGAACGCTCAGCTAGTGGAGGATTGTCGAAAACATATTCATCATGGCTTCGTAAAATATGAATCGTTGCATGCCTGAAAGCCGTGTCAAAAACATGCCTCATGATTTTATGGTTTTAACCTTTGTTGAAAATCCACCATCTACAAACCCGAACTTATATTCCCGAAGAACAGCCTAGAATTATCAATCAACTCACAATAATCTTAATCAACTAGCGAAACAAGATATTGTGGAATCACAAACGATGAGACGAAGATGTTTGTGATTACTTTTCTAGCTTGCATATCGGAGAAATTAATCTCAAACCAATCTCACGATTGTACTCAAATACGATAGAAACAACAAGATCAGATCACGCAACTACAGAGAAAATAGTTGGGTCCGGCTTCATAAATCCCAATGAAGTCTTCAAGTCGTTAACCTACAGGGTCTCGGTAGAAACCTAAGGTTAAAGGAGAATCGACTCTAGCTTATACAACTAGTATCACACAGGAGGTATAGGGATTAGGTTTCCCAGTTGCTAGAGTTCTCCTTTATATAGTTTTCAAATCAGGGTTTGCAATCTAAGTTACCTCGGTAACAAAGCATTCAATATTCACCGTTAGATGAAAACCTGATTAGATTCAAGCTAATATCTTTCAACCGTTAGATCGAACTTAGCTTATTACACACAAATGAAATGTACCTTCATTTAGGTTTATGTAGCCGTACCTAAACGTGTACACCATGTTGGCTCAACAATAGTTAACCAAGGTTAGCCATAAGAATACTCTCATATCAACCTTATTCATATTAACCATAACAAGTTCAAATAACTCAAATGAAACTAGTTCAAGAGTTATTCAATTGCTATATTCTCATAGAAGTATACAAGAACACAATTGAAGCAAAATCGGTTTGATTCACTCGAATCAATTCATGAACATTATAGCCACAGTTTGCAAAGAATGCATTCCTTAATGTATAAATGTATTAGTTCATGTACTAAACCGATTTTAGAACTTTAACTTTCAAGTACGCGAACAGGTATGCATACTTGAAATACCCGAACTGAAATTGGGTTTCGCCAGTACGCGAACATGTACACATACCGCCTATCCCAGCAGAAAATCTCGGACATGAACCTTACGCCCGTACGCATACGTGTACGCATACTTAGGTTCCCGGATTTCTCAAACCAACAGGTATGCATACGGGTATGCATACTATGGTTCCCGGACATAGACAACATATGTGCAAGAGTACACAACATGTCTCAATCCAATAATGGTTAAGTGTTCTAAACTCTTTATTTCAATCATTGAAACTTTCTTAGAGGATGACAATAGCTGTTTTCACACACTATTAGCATCAAAGCAATTTTCAAGTTATTGAAATAATCATGACGAAACATTCCAAGTCTACACCAAATGATTGTATCACACAAACCATGTAAGATGTTACTCGGCGATTTTCACATGATCAAGATGAACCTGGTCGAAGCGAAAGCTTGACAACACATATTTCGAGAAATATGTAAGCGAGATAAACTCAGCTCGAAATCTCAAATGTGTATTATAGAAAACTATATCGTAATATGACTTATGTCTCAATATAGGAGATAGAGTAGAAATAGACTTTCCAAGTGATAGATGAGTTTCAGTCTCCACATACCATTTTGTTGATAAAGTTCCACAAGCTCTCCTTAGTAGTTCTTCGTCTTCAATGATGAACGCCATGAAGTCTAATGCTCAACTACACAATCTATCCTAGTCCGAGACATCAATAAGTAGACTAGAAATCAAGACTTATAGTTTTGATCACTAACATTGACAAACAAGCTTGAGATAGCAACGCTTGCGGGTTCGACCGAGCAGTGCTCTAACAGTTTACTTCTCTTCAAAAGAAGATCTCTAAACTGTCGTGTGATCAGTGAGACTTAGTTGTCAAGATCTTCATATGATGAATCAGTCTCAATATGATCAACTACAGAGTTGCCAATACTTTTACTTTTGCCAAGCAATTTAGTGTTCTTTTGTGCTTTGAGAGCAATATCCTTTCCAGATTTGGATGTATGCTCATGATCAAAGATCTTTAACTTCCCAACAAGAGTATTTCTGGAAAGTGTATCAAGGTTATTTCTTTCAATGATGGCATGTTTCTTAGAATCGTATCTAGCTAGCAATGATCTGAGAATTTTCATCATAATATCCTTTTCAGGAATAGTCTTACCTAATAGAAAAGATGCATTAACAATTTCAGTCACTTTGTGATTAAACTCGTCAAATGAATCTTCATCATCCATACGAAGGTTTTCCCAATCAGAATTTAGGTTTTGAAGCCTAGCTTCCTTTTCAGAGGTATTCCTTTCAAGTACTGTTTCTAAGATATCCCAATGATCTTTAGAATGAGTGCACGTAGTCACATGGTGTTGAAGATCTGGGGTAATGGCATGTATGATAGCATTTAAGCCATCAGAATTATGCTTTGCAGCGAGAATCTCGTCAGGCTCATACCTCCAATATCCTTTGCAACAGTTACACCATCAACTGTAACCATTGGAGGATTATAGCCATTAACAACATAAACCCATGATTGAAAATCACGTGCTTGAAGAAACGCACGCATAGCAATTTTCCACCATAAGTAATTCGAGCCATCGAAGATTGGTGGTACGTTTATAGAGATAGCGCTTCTGTCCATAGAGTCAGATTGCTACAAACACAGACTTATGAGGTTTTAAACGTGTTTGCCTGATTTGATACCAATTGAAAAGGCGGGGGTATAACAACCACACCCAATATTTTGTTTGGAAATCTGTATGGACTAACTCCAATATAATTCCAAGAGAATCAACTAGACAGTCAGACTCAATCAAGAAAATATATCCAAGAGTTATATCTCTATTTCTCAATGTAATCAGCAAATCAAACAGATAGAAATCAGTGAGCCTGATTATTATGAGAAACAACTTGAACGGTACTAAAAACCAATGTTCAAGTGTCAATAAATTTCAATCAACCAAAGGTTGGATTGACTAATTGATTGAACTACGCACAACCTGTGATATTTCAATTATATAAACAAATATAATGCGGAAAAGAAATAACACAGACACCAAAAGTTTTGTTAACGAGGAAACTGCAAATGCAAGAAAACCCCCGGGACCTAGTCCAGATTTTAACACCACACTGTATTAAGCCGCTACAAACACTAGCCTACTACTAGTTAACTTCGGACTGGAATGTAGTTGATCCCTAACCAAGTCTCACACCGATTATGGTACAATCGCATTTCTTACGCCTCTGAATCCCAGCAGGACTCTACACACTTAATTCCCTTAGCTGATCTTACCCACTGGTAGGCTTGGGAATGGGTTTATTTTTTTGCCAACATGTTAAACCGCAAGTGCACGGTGTCTACTAAGCAGAACTGGGAAAATACGGGTCGAACCACAGAGACTTGTGGTGTTGTATGCTGATCTAAGGCTTTACTACAACTGACTTCAAAGGAATGTAACACAAATATGGGGCTTTGTTGCCGATACGTCTAGCTGATTTTCCAGTGACACGAAATAGAAAAAGAAAATGCTATAGAGCACTAGGGTGTCGACTCCACCACCTAATCTTAGCTAAGTCAGTCCACTTTCAATAATGTTCTTGTCCCTTGTAATGGATGCCGGGCAAGATGCAAGTCCGCCTTTCATCCAGGGTCTCCATGGATGGCTTACTATCAACTAAGGCAATTAAATAACCCCTAGTATTAGCTGTCTTGTCACAGTACAACTAATCACAGATCAATTTTCACTACTTAGATGATTAAACCTATCTTAAGATGGATATTCTAATCGCAATTAGGGTATCTTTCCAAAGCACTAACTGTCTTCTCAGGGCACAGCTAGTCTGAGGATCAATAACATTCAATGAAGCATGAATTGCAACACAGTCAACATAGAATTAATCCAACTACAATGCATACATGGCATACACTGTGAAAGTAAAATGCTGAGTGTTAAGATTATATTTATCCTAAGCAATATAGCACAACAAGAACACAATCAAATTATGAACCACACTTATCAGTTGATTATGGGTTTCATCTAAACCCTAGCAGTTAAACTTAGAACATGGTTGAATACAAATCAAACTACAATTAAACCTAAATTGGTGCTCTGGCTAGCCCAGGCATAAGTTTTTACACACACACACACCTTCTATTTATACATGCAAACTCAAAAACCCTAGTTCTCTTCAAAACATAAATTAAAAACAAACCCAATCGCCCATACTCTCTGAATCGATTGTCCCCTCTGCTCATGCGGCTCTGAGCTCCATTAATTGATTAAAGAGGAAACCCTAGTTCTAGTTATTTCAAACTTAGCTTCTAGGGTTATGGGAGAAGCTATGAATGAAATAACTAAACCTAGAGAAGGGGGAACGGCTGCTGCTGGTGTGGCTGTGGTGTCAGGAGGAGAAGATGGTGGTGGTGGAAGGCGGCTTTGCAGGTTTGGTCGGGTGAAGGAGGTGGAGCTCTGGTCTCTGCATCTGTCGGGGGAGAAGAAAGAGAAGATGGAAGAAGAAATGGGTTTGCTCGACTGGGTATAGGTGATAGGGGGTTTTGCTGTGGAGCGGGCGCAGCGAGAAGACGATGCGAAGGTTGGAGCGAGCGTAGGATGAAGATGCGCGAGATCTGAACGGCTCAGGAAGAATCAGGCAGATTTGGTGTTGAGCGGAAGCAGCGAGAAATGATGTGAAGGTTGGAGCGAGCGTTGGATGCGGATGGAGCAAATCTAACGGCTCAGGATATAGGCGGTTTTGGATCCGGGTCTAGAATAGCTCAAGCCCATGTCTTGTAGATGGGTTGCTCCTTGTTGGGTTGCAACTGATGCGCGCGCGGACTTTGGCTTTCTGCTCCATAGACGCTTGTCTCCAATTTTCTGCTCTTTGGCTCCTCAATTTCTCCGAGCTTTATTTTCTACCTAAAAACACAAAATTAATTAATACAAATATTTATTCTTGAAAACAAAGAAAATACAGAATCTGGGATAATATCTGATTTCTGAGACAAAAGATGAGTTAAATGCCAATAAATAGATGTAGAATTATGCAATATTTGACACTCATCACCCACAACTAAGAGTTGCTACGACCCAAAGTCATAGACTTTTTAAATAAACCTGTCTCCCATAGAAAAGTCTATTATGATAGATAAAACCGTCTCCCACAGAAATACCTACGAAGTTTTTGTTCCATCTTGTGATAAATCAAGGTGAACAGGAACCAATTGATAATCCAATCTTATATACCCGAAGAACATTCTAGAAATATCAATCACCTCACAATAACTTAACTATATGGTAGTAGAACAAGTTATTGTGGAATCACAAAGAATGAGACGAAGACCTTTGTGATTACTTTTTATATCTTACCTATCAGAGATAAATCTCGAGCAAATCTTAGAGAAGATAGTACTCAACACGATAGAACAAGTAAGATCTGAACACACAACTGCAGAGAAAATAGTTGGGTCTGGCTTCAGAATCCCAATGAAGTCTTTAAGTCGCTAACTATAATGGTTTTAGGAAAAACCTAGGTTAAAGGAGAATCGACTCTAGTCGCAACTAGTATCACACATGAGGTGTGGTGATTAGGTTTTCTAGTTGCTAGAGTTCTCAATTATATACTTTTCAAATAAGGGTTTGATAGCTTTGAAACAAATCAATCAATATTCACCGTTAGATGAAATCCTGATTTAAGATTCAAGCTAAGTTTGCTTAAAACCAAAACAATATCTCTCCACCGTTAGATGGACTTAGCTTGTTACACACAAATTAAATATACCTTCATTTAGATATGGGTAACTATACCTAAACGTGTATATTGAGTTGGCTCAACAATAGTTAACCGAAGTTAGCCATATGAACACTTTTGTATTAAACACATGCATCTAAAACTTCTAGATCAAATGATAATCAAATAAATCTAATTGTGTTACTCATAGAGTTGTTCAATTGTTTCTATTACAAGACACAATTGAAACAAAATCGGATTTGATTCAAGAGACTCAATTCATGAACATTCTCTCTCCCTATTGACTGGTTTTGTGCATCATTTCTTTGAAACTGTAAACAAGGTTTACAAAGATTGCATTCCTTAATTTATAAATGTATTTGTTCATGAGTATGAAATCATATTTAACCGATTTTAGAACTTAAACCAACTTAGTTTGCAAACGGGTATGCAAACTTAAGTTCCGGACTTTGGTCACGTCCGACAGTTCACAAACGGGTATGCATAATGTCGTTCCGGACCTAACTCAGGTGAAACCGTTCCCAAACGGGTATGCAAACTTGGTTCCCGGACTTTGACAGTTAAAACCATTCGCATACTGGTATGCAAACTTCGTTCCCGGACCTGAATCATACTACAACAGTTTGCATACTGGTATGCATACTGTGCTATATCCAGACAATGGTTATTTGTTCTAAACTCCCATTTCAATCATTTAAAAATCCTTAGAAGACAAAAATAGTTGTCTCACATAAACTATTAGCTTATAAGTAATTTTCACGTGATCGAATGACCAATACGAAACATTCCGAGTCTACATCAAATGACTGTCTCACACAAATCATGTAAGATGTTTCAAGGCAATTTTCACATGATCATCTTTTGACTCATTATTTAGTTTCCAACAAATAAATTTTTTTCAAAATAAATTCATCAAGAATAATGATGAATGTAGCTAAAGCAAAAAGCTTTCCAACACATATTTCGAGAAAGATATAAGCGATTTAAACTCAGCTCGAAATATCAAATGTGTATAATGTAAAAGTCTATATATGTAAAACCCCATAATTTTATTAATATAATTTTCGTACCTAAAACCCATCCATACTATTTTATTCGATTTTTTTTTCTAAAATAATTCGTAAAGAATAAATACTTAGTTTTGAATCTGTTTATAGTTGCCATAATGAAATAAAATAATAAAAATGATTTATTATTGTATAGAATGAGCCTAGTAATTTAACTAAATCTAAAGTTAATAGATAAAACCAATTAATAAGAACATGATTTTTGATTGTGGAGAATGTGCAATATGGTGTGTGTGTGTGTGTGTGTATATTTTTGCTAAATTTTGTGCCAATATCAATATCCATTAATAAATTGCATGATTGTGGTGTATATAATTATTAGATGGGGTGTGAATAGCTCAAATTGAGATGTCTTACAAAGTAAGTAGCATATGGAATTGTGGGGATGTTATTTGAATAAATTTTTTCTGTCGTCTCTTATGTGTTAAAAAAATAAAGTCGGCATGATCTTCATCCGTCGACCTTGCCGACTTTTCATACTTTCATAACTGAAAGTGTTGATTTTTGATCTAATTTTGAGTATTATTTCATACAACAACTTTGCAATCCCCTCTATAGAAGTGTTTGGGTAGTGTGCTTTCATTTCCGTTCCAAAAGATTTTTTCAAAACAAATTTTTTTCATCAAAAAACTTCCCAAAGTTCAATCAAAAATTTCATTACTCAAATTCATAATTTGAAAAGTTTTAATCTAAACTCAATTAATTAACCTAATCAGATTTTTAGTGTTAATTAAACAAGGGTATATTCGCCATTTAGAAAATATATGGTTAAGGGGTGACCTCATTTACTTCAAAATGACCTTATTTTGTCTTATTGGGTATACCCCAATCTCCCCAGGTTATTAATTGGTTTTATCTATTAACTTTAGATTTAGTTAAATTACTAGGCTCATTCTATACAATAATAAATCATTTTTATTATTTTATTTCATTTTGGAAACTATAAGCAGATTCAAAACTAAGTATTTATTCTTTACGAATTATTTTAGAAAAAAAATCGAATAAAATAGTATGGATGGGTTTTAGGCACGAAAATTATATTAATAAAATTATGGGGTTTTACACTATTAACCTCTTAAAAAGAATTTCATCCCGAAATTCCTCAAAATACCGGTTGTTACACTATTAACCTCTTAAAAAGAATTTCGTCCCGAAATTCAAAACCAAATATACAAGGTGTTACACTATTAACTCCTTCAAAATAATTTCGTCCCGAAATTCAAAACCAAGAAAAATACCGACAACCAAAATACCGGATGGTACACTATTAACCTCTTAAAAAGAATTTCGTCCCGAAATTCATAACCAAGAAATTCAAAACCAAGAAAAATACCGGGTGTTACACTATTAACACCTTAAATTTCGTCCCGAAATTCAAAACCAACGAGGTTTATTTTATTTTGCCTTTCAAAATTTAGTTTCTTAAATATTTTAGTTTAAAATCCTCAAATGCAAGTAATTTTTACTTTAATACTTCGTTAGGTATTTATTTATTTTTATTTTTTCCCAATCCCAAAATAAGCGGATGTAAAATAAAAACGAAACTCTGCCGAATCAAGATAAAACCGATATGAAAACAAAACGACTAAAAGTCGGGAAAAAAAATGAATACTTAAAATAACATCATTGTACATTTTTTTTTTTGTAACAAAAATTTTCAAAGCTGGTAAGTCCATACGCACAATCCGGGTAAATCGGAACCGTGCTCTGACACCAACTGTGGCAACCCAGATTTTCGGACTTCCAGCGGACACGGATTCGACCTTGTGGGTCGGGTCCGATCCAGCTGGCAAGTCCAAATTCCCGGACTGCCACTCGTGTAGGACCAGATTTTTCGTTTTAAAAGATTTTAATAAAATAGAAAACTCAACTCAAATGAAAATTTATTAAGTGAAATATAATATTAAATTAAAATTACATAACTGTAAATACTAATTATAAAATCGAAAGAACACATTCGAAACAGACCAACACCTCGATTGAATTTAAAACGCAATACCCAAATCCCCGTGCTACAAAATAATTTCTTTTACGGCTAGTGTTTCTTCATTCTCTGTGGAAAGGGAGTAAAAGGGGTAAGCAAACCACGACCCAGTAGGAAGTTTCAAAAAATAATAGAGTGCAACGAAATCAAACAAATGCAGCAAATACGATAGTTAAAATCATGCATAAAAATTCGCAATAATACTTACGCTATTCTCAGCCACAAATAATCAACATTTTCTTACTCGCAATAATACTTACGCTATTCTTAGTCACAAATAATCAAAATTTTCTTACTCAAAATCTTCAATCTAAAATTCTAGATTCTTAATCTAATTGTCAGAGTTATTCCGGTAAACAAACCATTATTGTTCCCCGAACAGTCTTACCAAGGTAGACACCAGTGGTGGGATGCCATAAAGGCCTGACATATTTTCTTACTCAAAATCTTCAATCTAAAATTCTAGATTCTTAATATAATTGTCAGAGTTATTCCGGTAAACAAACCATTATTGTTCCCCGAACAGTTTTCCCAGGGTAGCCACTAGTGGTGGGATGCCATAAAGGCCTGACATTTCAGCAGCAGATAGATGTTGGGGTTTTGTTCCGTATACAAAACTATATGGATGAAATTGGACTTTAGGTGACAGTTTTTGAAGCAGAAACAATGATCTAATGCTGTCAAAACCGTGGCTAAAAGGCTATTTCGGGTTTGGAATGTCTACAAGGTGTACTTGGATTAGGAAACTTGTATGACGGTTTGGAGGAGTGATTTCCAAGTTTAGGGTTTCCTAATTAAGGTGTGAGACTACTCTTAGAAGTTCTCTAAGACTTGGGGAGCAAGGATTTGTCTACTATATAAGAGGGATTATATTGTGAGTAGAAATCCATTCTCTTGGTTAATTCTCTAGTAGAATCCTCTCTTTATGAGAGTGATTGGGTCACAACCGTTGTGTCCTACAATGGTTGGTGATGGGGCAAAAATCATGTGAGATGAGTGACTTGTAGAAAGAGCGGGTGTGGGAGAAATCTAGAGTTACTAGGGTTTATATGGGAGAAGCTAGAATTCATGATGTTCTTGTCTAAAGTTGAAGCAACCATGGCGGTGAAGGTTTATGGAAGAAGAAAAACATGGATGTATCCTAGACATGAAGATGAAGAGTAAAAAGGTGAACCACGTAATCTTTGTGTCGTGTGTGATTGTCTATTATCGTATTGATCATATATTCATGCTAGTATTATCTGATCATGCTAATCTAAAGATTTAAGTGGAGGAATCGAGCTAGTTATCTAAACTAGGATGTCATGGAATTGACTTCTATGGAAGCATCTTGGGTTCGAGATGAACGTAACCGCGGTTTCCCGACAAGACGACATCAAGAAAGATTCAACAACTTTGCTTGATGTGACTATGATTCGTGTTGAAGGTGTTTTCTTTGCAAGAGAAGATCATTCGTGGGTTCAACTGGCGTCTGCAAATATTGTCAGGAGAATGTTTTGAATCATGGTGGTGCTAAGTTACAATCGTTCATACACAACATATGAAGATTGCAGCATGTTTTGTCTACATGGAGGATGACACAAGATTGTTGGTTCTTGGAGTTGGTGAAGTCCGTCTGGAATTGTTTGGTGGCTCAGATCAAACAATGTCAAGTGATAGACATGTGTCGAAGAAGAAATATTCTACAAAAGGTGGAATGATGAGTGATCATGGCGACGAAGTAGTTTGATACAAGTCATGCAGAAACTTGTATAAATTATATGAAGAAGTTGTTTGTGGTGATGCTAGAAAATCGACAAATAGCGATTCCGGTGGTGCAAGTGCAAAGGAGGAATGTGGCTTAGGTGGTGGTTCAAACTCAAAGTACAAGACAATTTTGATTCGTGCTAGTGATGATGTCCGCGAGGATGGCCTTGTATAAGGTGGTAAACATTCATGCTTTGGTGGAGTGAATA
Source organism: Papaver armeniacum (assembly GCA_023531295.1). Taxonomy (NCBI): domain Eukaryota; kingdom Viridiplantae; phylum Streptophyta; class Magnoliopsida; order Ranunculales; family Papaveraceae; genus Papaver; species Papaver armeniacum. The sequence continues at coordinate 499,008 of JAJJWW010010975.1, forward strand.
TGGTGGTTTTGTTCACGTCACAAAGGTGGTGATTGTTGGGGTTTTGTTCCGTATACAAAACTATATGGCTGAAATTGGACTTTAGGTGACAGTTTTTGAAGCGAAGCTTGTGATCTAATCTTTGTCAAAACCGTGGCTAAAAGGATATTTAGGGTTTGGAATGTCTACAAGGTGTACTTGGATTAGGAAACTTGTATGACGGTTTGGAGGAGTGATTTCCAAGTTTAGGGTTTCCTAATTAAGGTGTGAGACTACTCTTAGAAGTTCTCTAAGACTTGGGGAGCAAGGATTGATCCTAATGTTTTTTCTTCCATGTACGTGTAGAGAAAAATAAACCCTACACCTAGCCGTCACTATCCTTTCTCTTTCCTCCTTCTTTTTTACTTTTTGCACAAAATCCAAAACCTAACCGTCACTTTCAATCATCTTTTTTTTTTACTTTCCTTTACAAAACAACAAAAGAGAAAGAAAACAAAAATTAGTCATCATTTTCCTTTCTCTCTCTGATTCAAAAATAAAACTAAACCCTTCCCATCACTTCAATATTTGTTCTCCTTTTCATGGTTTTGTTTGTGTAAGAAGGCAAAAGTGAAAGTCTCTGATTAATTATTTTGACAAAGAAAGGATGTTGTACTTGCATCAAGTTTTGTGGAAACCTATTTGAGGTAGGGGGTTTCTACCTAATATCAAAACTAAAACCTATTTTAGCATTAAAATCACATTGATTTATTTATCTGATTTTATAATAATAATCATGATTTTTGTTTTAAATGTATTATGTTGGTTTTGTATGAATTGATTTGTTTATGAAATTTTATATGTTCATTACTAATTATTATTGGTTTATTTTAACATTTGATGTAGGTAGTTTTGTGTTTCTCTTATTATAATAAGTATATTAATGCATGTTTATTGAGTTTTATTTTGTGAAAGTCACTTTGGTGCATTATACTAGTGAATAGAAATGAGTTTAGATTTGCGAAAGTCAGTTTAATGCATTAGTGAATGGGTTTTACTTCGATTAAGTTTTTGGGATTCTAAACATGGTTTGGTGCGTGTATGATTAAATGCACTGATTTGAAATGAGTTATAGGAAAATATGTATCTGTTGTCGGGAAACCGAGGTTACGTTCATCTCGAACTGGCATGCTTACGTAGAAGTCAATTCCATGAAACATCCTACTTTAGATAACTAGCTCGAATCCTCCACTTACATCTTTATATTAGCATGATCGGATAATACTAGCATGAATATATGATCAATACGATAATCGACAATCACACACGACACAAAGATTACGTGGCTCACCTTTGTAGGCTACATCCACGGCCAAAACCACCCCGAGAATCTTTCATTATCATAACAAGTTATTACATCGACACACATCATATAATCAACTAGTTATATAACCCACCAGCGCTAAACCTTAGAAACAACAAGACATATTACGAAGAGTTTACCTCTTCCTTTGTTCTTCTTCTTCTTCCATAAACCTTCACCGCCATGGTTGCTTCGACTTTAGACAAGAACATCATGAATTCTAGCATCTCCCATATGAACCCTAGAAACTCTAGATTTCTCCCACACCCGCTCTTTCTACAAGTCACTCATCTTACGTGATTTTTGCCCCATTACCAACCATTGTAGGACACAACGGTTGTGACCCAATCACTCTCATAAAGAGAGGATTCTATTAGAGAATTAACCAAGAGAATGGATTTCTACTCAAAATATAATCCCTCTTATATAGTAGACAAAAAAAAAACCTGTCGGCTGTTGAGAAAAATGTATTAGTCGGCAATGTCTTCAAAAAATACCCTGCCGGTTGTTGAGAAAAATGTATTAGTCGGCAAGGTCTTCAAAAATACCAAATTTGTTAAAAATACCCTACCATTTGTTGAAAATACCACTAATTTGTTGAGAAAAATGTATTAGTCGGCAAGGTCTTCAAAAAATACCCTGCCGGCTGTTGAAAATTTTTTACAGTCGCCATGGATGTTATGAAAAGTCGGAAAGATATGCATGTTACGACCTTGCCGACCAAAAACACAGAAATCACAATTTTGGATTTTTAACCTAATATAACAATCAAATCACACAACACAATGATGGGTTTGAGTTTAAACATCACTTATAGTCTTCTTTTCGCTGGTAGAGTCAACAATTTTTTTGGAAAATCAAAGTTGAAGATTTTTATATGGCTTTGGTTGATGGAAGATGCAGATGAAGAAGAAGAAGAGAAGATTAAGAGTTGTTTAGTTTTTTAATTTTAGGGTTAATGAAATTAAGAAATGGGTTTATTTTTAAGATTTAATTAGTTTAAGTATTAAAGTAAAATCACCCTTTTATGAAAATGCCGACTAGGTCCCCTTAAAATTGGGTATACCCCAATCTCGCTAGGATTAATAAGAACATGATTTTTGATTGTGGATAATGTGCAATATGGTGTGTGTGTGTGTGTATATTTTTGCTAAATTTTGTGCCAATAACAATATCCATTAATAAATTGCATGATTGTGGTGTATATAATTATTAGATAGGGTGTGAATAGCTCAAATTGAGATGTCTTACAAAGTAAGTAGCATATGGAATTGTGGGGATGTTATTTAGTAGTGATCCTAATGTTTTTTCTTCCATGTACGTGTAGAGAAAAAATAAACCCTACACCCAGCCGTCACTATCCTTTCTCTTTCCTCCTTCTTTTTTACTTTTTGCACAAAATCCAAAACCTAGCCGTCACTTTCAATCATCTCTTTTTTTTTCTACTTTCCTTTACAAAACAACAAAAGAGAAAGAAAACAAAAATTAGCCATCATTTTCCTTTCTGTCTATTCAAAAATAAAACTAAACCCTTCCCATCACTTCAATATTTGTTCTCCTTTTCATGGTTTTATTTGTGTAAGAAGGAAAAAGTGAAAGTCTCTGATTAATTGTTTTGACAAAGAAAGGATGTTGTACTTGCATCAAGTTTTGTGGAAAGCTATTTGAGGTAGGGGGTTTCTACCTAATATCAAAACTAAAACCTATTTTAGCATTAAAATCACATTGATTTATTTATCTGATTTTATTCTAATAATGATGATTTTTGTTTTAAATGTATTATGTTGGTTTTGTATGAATTGATTTATTTATGAAATTTTATATGTTCATTACTAATTATTATTGGTTTATTTTAACATTTGATGTAGGTAGTTTTGTGTTTCTCTATTATTATAATAAGTATATTAATGCATGTTTATTGAGTTGTATTTTGTGAAAGTCACTTTGGTGCATTACAGTAGTGAATAGAAATGAGTTTAGATTTGCGAAAGTCAGTTTAATGCATTAGTGAATGGGTTTTACTTCGATTAAGTTTTTGGGATTCTAAACATGGTTTGGTGCGTGTATGCTTAAATGCATTGATTTGAAATGAGTTATAGGAAAATATGTATCTGTCGGCTGCTGAAATGTCTGTCCTTTATGGCATCCCACCACTGGTGGCTACCATGGGAAGACTGTTCGGGGAACAATAACGGTTTGTTTACCGGAATAACTCTGACAATTAGATTAAGAATCTAGAATTTTAGATTGAAGATTTTGAGTCAAAAAATATATCAGGCCTTTATGGCATCCCACCGCTACCCTGGGAAGACTGTTCGGGGAACAGTAATGGTTTGTTTACCGGAATAACTCTGACAATTAGATTAAGAATCTAGAATTTTAGATTGAAGATTTTGAGTAAGAAAATATTGATTATTTGTGGCTGAGAATGGCGCAAGTATTGTTGCAAGTAAGAAAATGTTGATTATTTGTGGCTGAGAATATCGTAAGTATTATTGCGAATTTTTATGCATGATTTTAATTATCGTATTTGTTGCATTTGTTTGATTTCGTTGCACTCTATTATTTTTTGAAACTTCCTACTGGGTTGTGGTTTGCTCACCCCTTTTCCTACCTTTCCACAGAGAATGAAGAAAGACTAGCCATAAAAGAAATTATTTTGTAGCACGGGGATTTGGGTATTGCGTTTTAAATTCAGTCGAGGTGTTGGTCTGTTTCGATTATTACTTTAGATTTTATAATTAGTATTTTACAGTTTTGTAATTTTAAAAGTAATATTATATTTCACTTAATAAATTTTCATTTGAGTTGAGTTTTGTATTTTATTAAAATATTTTAAAACAAAAAATCTGGTCCTACACGAGTGGCAGTCCGGGAATTTGGACTTGCTAGCTAGATCGGACCCGACCCACAAGGTTAAATCCGTGTCCGCTGGAAGTCCGAAAATCCGGGCTGTCACAATATAGCTACACGACTTAGTCTCAATACGAGATATAATAGAATAGACTTCTGAGTGATAGATAAGTTTTAGTCTCCACATACCTTTTGTTGACGAAATTCCTCCAAGCTCTCCTCAGTAGATCTTCGTCTTCAATCGATGAACGTCGTGAAATCTAAAGCTTAACTACACATTCTATCCTAATCCGAGACATAGCTATAAGTAGACTAGAAATCAAGACTTATAGTTTTGATCATCTATGTAGGATCAGAATATCGCGACATTAATACTTCGCGAGATTAATAAATAACGATATCGCGAGGGAGACACAGAGAAGTAAAATAAATGACGCAATGAATGACGACAGCCAGAACATGAGAAGAATGTGAAGACTCAACGAGATTTAGGAGCGTCGCGAGAATTGGTATATGTACACTTGCGATATTTCGCAAGACATTCCCGAAAATAAAGGACAGCTTAGCTGTCATCCACTGTGTACTACCATATATAAAGGGTTGAGTCAGTTTGTTGTGGGAGAGTTCTTTTTGAATTGTTAAGCAAGTCATTAGGAGAGAGAAAATTTAGAGTGATTGTAATTTCTTTAGCTCAGTTCTATCTTCCTTTGTAAACATTTCAAGAAAATAATCAATAAAATCTATAGTTATTCATCTTCAAATGGATTAGTTGAGTAAATTCTAGTGAGGGGTGTAGTGTGGGATTTCCTGCAACTACATATGCGCTAGAAACAGGGATTGAGTAGAGATCAACCTTGTGAATTGAAAGAATCAGGAGTAACAAGAAAAAAATTTCGCATAATTTTCAACAATTTACTAAAATTGAGAAATGGCTAGAAGAAGGAATGCATCAGAACAACCAACAATTGTAAGAAGAAGCGGGAGATTAGCTGGAGAAAGGAGAAATGGAGTAGGTGAACCATCAATAATAAACGCAAGAGATAGAGAAGAAGGTCTGATGCATTTGACAGAGAAATTTCGTCACTGGTTAAACTGGCACGAAGGCAAGAGATTTTGGAAATGAACATAAATCGATTGAAAGAAGCAATTGATAATTTGTTCAACTGCATGGTGGACCTGATAAGAATCTTAGGAGCTCAAGTGGTGGAACGCTCGTCTCTTGACACCACTGACGCTATCCCTCAAGCCAGCAACTTCACCACTTATGAAAAGCCGGAACAAGAAGTCACACATTTAATCGAGAATCTATGTGAACTCCTGCATTTCTCCAGAGATCAGTGTACAGACATGTTTGCTGCACTCAACAAAATATCATCTGACGAGCGAAAAGTTCCATCATCTCCGGAGGTTGATCAAGTGTCCATGGTATCTGAACTTTCGATCAACAACATCACCTTCACTGAGGAAGACCGAATGGCGGAGGAAAGACACAACCGAGCTCTGTTCGTAATTGCTTTTATCAAAGATTCCGAATTCAGGAGAGTTCTCATCGATACAGGTGCTTCCACAAATCTCATCACTATGAAGACTCTCAAGGAAGCCAAAGTTCCACAAAGCAAAATCGTTCATCATCCCATATTGATGACGGGTTTTGAAGGAAGCCAGAGTCACACATACGGGTACGTCTATGTGGATCTAAAGGTAGGGTCGATTCAATCCACTGTCAAGTTTCATGTGATCGAGAAAGATCCATATTATCACATGATCTCGGGAGACCATGGCTTCATGACAATAAGGTTGTTCCTTCGACGTACCATCAATGTATGAAAGCTTTGTTCAACAACAAAATTGTCCGTATCCCAGCTTCAGTGTCTCCTTATGCTCCGGTTTATGATGTTGAGTTCCTGGAACCTCCAAAGAGCATCCCCGAACCTCCAAGCAAGATCTGTGGTACTCCACTCCCAAGTTGGGAATCTATTGATAAAACCGACAAACCATCATCAAAGGATGCTAAATCTGTCAAACCGTCAACCACACCGCTCAAGCGTCGTCAAGGTCAAGGTACGACTCATAAGAGGTCCAACTTTATTACTGATTATGACACAGAAGGGAGAGTCATTTATCTCCGTCGTAAGGATTAGCAATTAACATGGGAGGTCGATGAAAAGTCTCCCCGCCCTGAAGAATCATTCCAGATTGAGCAATCACCCGATGAAGAAGTTCGAGATGCACCACGACAATTGCAAGATGGCATAGATTCCACAATTGACGACCTTGAAACTATCAACATCGGAATGGACGAGAACCCAAGGCCAATCTTAATCAGTTCTGCTCTCTCACTGGAGGAACGAGAAGGATTGATAGGTCTGTTGAAAGAGTATCAAGATATCTTCGCCTGGATGTACGAATAGATGCTCGGCCTGGACGATAAATTAGTTACTCATCATTTGCACATCACTCCCGGTTTCAAACCTGTCAAACAACCGCCCAGGCAATTCAGACACGAAGTTTAAGAACAAGTCAAGGTGGAGATCCAGAAACTACTAACAACAGGATTCATCAAACCCATTCAACATCCAACGTGGCTGGCGAACATTGTCCCAGTCAAGAAGAAAAATGGCCAGATCCGATGTTGTGTGGATTTCAGGAACCTGAACAAGTGTTTCCCGAAGGATGACTTTGCATTGCCAAACATAGATATGCTCGTTGATGCAACCAGCGGTCATGACATGTTCTCGTTCATGGACGGTTACAGTGGATACAATCAACCAAGATGTACGAGCATGATGCTAACAAGACCGCATTCCGAACTCCCATTGGAAACTTCCACTACACAGTGATGCCTTTCGGCCTGAAGAATGCAGGAGCTACTTATCAGCGAGCCATGACCGCAATATTCCATGACATGATGCACAAGCAAGTGGAAGACTACGTTGACGATGTGTGATGAAATCAAAGACTCGTGCGTCCCACCTAGACATTCTAAGACAAGTCTTCGAAAGATGCAGAGAGTACAAATTGAAGATGAATCCTCTGAAATGTGCTTTTGGTGTTTCTTCTGGAAAGTTTCTCGGATTCTTAGTCACTGCAGAAGGAATCAAGGTCAATCCAGACAAAACAAAAGCCATTACTACCATGCCTCCTCCACGAACTGTGAAAGAGCTCCAGTATCTAATGTCTTAGATAATGCTAATCAACCTTCGAAAGAAGTAAGTATAAATCAGACTGATAAACATTGTCAAAAGGATAAAACACTTGTTGAAAAAAATCTTGACTCAACAATTGTACTCCTAACACAATGGATTAAGGATGCTTTATTGAAAGAAAAAAAATCAATTCTTGATGCATTATCTTTTTGTCATAAAAAAGGTAATGTAGAAATCCAATGTTTCAAGTGTCGTAAGTTCGGACATATGGCAAAGTATCGTTCTAGGAAAAAGGCTCAGAAGTGCAACAAGGCTTATGTTACTACCCTAGATGATATACCAGAGGAGAAACCATATGAAGGAATATCAAGTTGCAAAGCACTTTTTTCCAAAACTAACAGTGATCTATCTGGCGAGCCTAATCAACTCCTAAAGAACTGTTTTGGAAAACTTGAGTTGAAGATTAAGGAAAATCTAAAGTTAAGCAGGGAACTTGATAACCTTAGAAAAACCTTGTCGGATAAAACTCAAGAGAAACTGGTTAACATACCTAATCAACCAAAGTCGTCAGAAGCTAACAAAGGAAAGGGTAATTCGCTCTCAAATTATTCTGACAATATGCTGAGGTATTTATGTGAAATAGATAGTCACTCTACAAAATTCTATTGGATTCTCCAACAAAATAAATTCATCAAGGACTTCGTAAGGGAATAAAATATGTGAAGGATAATGAGTTTATTAGATCCGGAAAAGAAGTTGCAGACTCTTGCAATAACAAGAGAAAGAAAGAACATAAAGAAACACAACGTATTGTGTTCATAAATCATCCTAAGGATGTTTTTGTTACCTGTGGTGAGAATAATTCTCACCTCAACACACACTGATTGTGTTGAAAAAATACATCCTCACTTGTTGCCCAAAATCTTTTGTGAAGAGGCATAAAATCTGGGCAGAATTTCTAAGTTTGTTCTTTTAGTAGGTAACAATAATCTCATGATCGATATCTTTTACCTTTGGGATAAATATATTCGGTTTCCTTAAACCAAATTATATCGCCCCTTGAATTTCTCCTAATCTATATATATACTCTTCTTGTCTGAAAGAAGGCTACCTTGCTTCAATGGAGAAATCGGTGAAACAAGTATCATCTCTAGATGATATGGCACTATGTGCATCGGTTATGACTGAAACTCAAGATGTTCTACAACCTGATAATCTTCAAGATTCGCTGAGAAAATAGGTTCTTATTGTTAGAAGTTGTATTAGACATCATGAGATAATGATAAAGGATTCAAAATAAGCACTTGCTGATCTTCAATCTCAATTGTTCAAGATGAACAAACTTTTTATTGGAAAGGAAAGTGTTCAGAAGAATTTGAATCCATAATTCGAAAGCGATCTTCACAAGACACGCGATTAGAAAAGAAAAATAGACTTCAATTTTTTGATTTGCTTCAATTATTGTATAAGGTCTATTTTTGAATAAAACCATCATTATAATGAATACAATTATTTCTTTATAATTTTTATTGTGATAGTTACCGATTACATAGCATCTGAATGAATGTTTATATTTTTTCTATCTGTATTCGGCTTATGGGATGTCTGATTTTGGTTTTCATTAACCTTAATATTCGATCTCATATGATGTGACCCTTATGGTTTGTGCGGCTTTTTGATTTAGTGGGATTAAGTTCTAGCCCATGTTGGTAGGCTTTATCAAAGGATCATAAGGTGTTCCGATTGAAACTCATATGTGAAAAGTCACAATATGTTGAATCAATTTATGTCTTCATGAGTTGTGTTTAGCAAAACATATGTGTTTCGGGATTTCAACTTTTGCTACTGGCACGCATTAGTCAAAACCGTTTCAACATTTCTCTGGTAAAGGTAACAAATTTGTTAGTCAATCATTTTCCTATTTAAGAAAAGCATGTCTTCACGTCGTTAACCTACAGGGCCGGTTTTGTAGGATCAGAATATCGCAACAGCAACACCTCTGCGAAATCCATAAATGTTACATAGCAAAGGCGTCGCAGACGAGTAAAATAAGTGACGCAATGGATGACGATAGCCAGAACACGAGAAAGGTGTGAAGATTTAGCGAGAACTAGGAGTGTCGCGAGATTATGCATTTGTACACTTGCGAAACTTCGCAAGTCATTCCCGAAAATAAAGGACAAACCTTTTGTCATCCATTATGTAATACCCTATATAAAGAGCCGAACATGCCTATTGGAGGGATCTTTTTTTCGAGTGTTGAGTAAGTCATTAAGAGAGAGAAAGTTTATAGTGATTGTAATTTTTTTAGCTCTTTTCCATTTTATCTTGTAAACATTCAAGAAATTAATCAATAAAAGTTATAATTGTTCATCTTCAATGGTTTGATTGTATGGATTCTTGTGAGGGGTGTAGTGTAGGATTTCCTGCAACTACATATTGGCGCTAGAAACAAGGAGAGAGTAAAGATTCACATCGTGATTTGAAAGAATTTGGAGTAATAGGGAAGGAATTTCATATAATTTTCAACAATTTACTAAAATTGAGAAATGACTAGAAGAAGACATGCATCCGAACAACCAACAACTGTTAGAAGGAGTAGGAGACTTGCTGGAGAAGGGAGAAATGAAATGGGGGAATCCTCAAGAATGAACACAAGAAATAATGAAGAAAATCAAATTCAATCACCAATTCAACCAAGATCTAGAATAAAGCTGTGGATTATGATAGAGTAAGCGTGCATACTTGGAAATCGACTACGTGGATGAAAGGGGAGAAGAACTGACAATTGATAAACAATGGACAAGAGGAGAGAGACCGAGAAGTGATTGGAGAAATAATTCATGGAAATGAAGAGGTCGCAACATTAGAGACATTGAGACAAACAATACATGAAGAAAGGCGATCAGAAGCAGAGGAACGTGCAAATTTGACAAGGCAAAATCATGAGTTGAGGATGGAAAATATGAGATTACAAAATAGAAGGTCGAGAAGCACTATAAGGTTAAGCTCAAGATCAGTTTGAGAGGAAAGAAGGAGAACTTTACATATAGAAAATGCTAATGAAGAAAATCGAGAGGAAGTGCAAAATCCAGGCGAAGAACGTTGCGAAGGAAGAGAAATAATGGAAGATCGTTATATCCCACATCCAGAGACTCTTCAAAATGGGCGAAATGATGTAAATCAAGGAAACAGGCAGCGTTAGGGGTGGAATAATCCAGGTGATGAAGAAAATCAGGAAGAAGAATATTGCATGGGAGAGAAACACAGAGGAAGCAAAAAGAAATTGAAGATGAAATTGAAAGACACTATGTTGAGCAAGCACGTCTAGCTTGCGAAAGAGAAAGATTGAGAACAGAAATGGAAGAACAGGAGTTACAAGAGGCAATTCGCCAGAATAATCATGATAATAGAGAAAGGAGGAGAGAACAAAATCGCAACAATGGTAATATCAATGAAGAGTATGAAAGAGTACAAAGGAGAATCGAAAGGCAGCAAAGAAGAGAAAATGATAGATATAACGGTGTGCGAATTCATGAGAGGAATGAAAGAGAAGATCGCAGAGAAAGACGAGAAGAGAATGATGAACAAGAAAGTCAAAATAGACATGAACGCAGAAGAAGAGAGGCGGAGTTAAAAAGACCAATGGAGTCAAACTCTGGTGTAAATGAACAAATTTTGAGAGAATTGGCGGAAATGAGAGGAATGTTAAATAATAAAAGGGGAGGAGGTAAGAGATAATTGGATGAAGCCATAGAAGAAGCTGCGAAGACTCCATTCACACTAGAAGTACAATTAGGAGGAATACCCCCAAAGTGCAATTTACCTACGTTAACCAGCATTTTCGATGGAACAACTTGTGCGATACAACATATCAAAGCTTATGTGAGATGTATGTTACAGTGGGAGAACCATGATGCTATATTGTGCAAATATTTTGCATCAAGTTTGACAGGAGAAGCTTTGAAATGGTTTGAAGGATTACATAGGAATACAATAACATCTTTCAATCACTTGCAGGCTATATTTTTAGGGGCATACATAAGTAATAATTCCTCGCGACATGGTATTGAAGATGTATTTGGGTTAAAACAAAGGGTTGGTGAAAGTTTAAAGCATCTAATCGTGAGATGGAAGACAATGTGCAGTGATATGGCTGGTCGTGTGGATGAGAGATATCTCATTCTATCATTCATTAGCGCTATGTTCGCAACCAATCTGCTATATATTCAAATTTTTAGAATCAAGAATACAATCACAATGACAGAGTTGCGAGAACTTCAAGAGGAGTACATTGCTCTAGAGGAAAAGCAAAATGAGATGGAATCATACCTCGTTGCGAACACAAGTTCAAAAGCTGCAAATGCAAGCTTGTTACCTAAACTAATAAACACAGTGGCGAGCACCTCGCATGGTCAACAAGAAATGATAACGGATGATGGTCAACGAAAGTTAGTAGCCACGGGGAGTCGTGATTAGGAGGAATTTGAGAGAGAAAGAGAAACTTCTATAACCGTGGAGGAAATAACAAAATTCAAAGACTTGATCAGCCACAAGAAACTTATGGAAGTCAGAGGCAGGGTTATCATAGAGGACAGCGAAGTCACATGGTAGTTTGGGAAGAAATCAAGATGCCACCATTGAATGCTAGCGTGGAAAAAATATGGGAAGCTATAATCTTAATGGAAAATATACTTGCACCATGGAACATAGGAAGTGAACCACCTCCGAGTGACAGAAGTCATGAATTTTGTTCTTATCACCATTTTCATGGTCACTTCACAAACGATTGTAGAAATATAAAAAGAATCATCCTCAGAATGATAGACCAAGGGAAACTAAATCAATTTCTAAAAAATCAACCTCAATCTCAACCATTACCACCACCGCCAGAAATTCACAGAGCAAACACAACAAAAGGAGGTGAAACATTTGTAATAGAAGTTGGAGCGAAAGCCAAGAATTTGTCTTGCAACTCTATTGTATATTAAACAGACAGTGAAGATTTTCAGGATAGTGTTCTCAGTAGGGTTTTCACAAGAGATGCTGATAATAGAGAAATAATGAACATCGCGAAGACATCACCACTAAAGGAATGGAAAAAGCAGATTATTTCTTTTAACGCAGAAGAAGTACCTGAGGGTGGAGAGATGCATGACAACCCATTAGTGGTAAGTTGGAGATTAACCCAAAACCTGTTGATGATGAAGATGATGAGGCTGAAAATTCATGGGCAATCAATAGAATCTTAATCGATACTGGAAGCTATGTGAATATACTTTTTTACCATACTTACAAGACTATGGGAGGGAAGGACGAAGATCTAATACCTTCAACTTATAAGATCTATGGTTTCAACGGTACTGCCAACAAGCCTAAAGGAGAAGCTCATATGCGAATACCACTGAAAGGATTATCAACTGAAATTTTGTTCTGCATAGTCGATGTGGAATCTCCCTATAACGCATTGATTGGGCGACCTTGGTTACATGAGATTTTGGGTGTAGCGTCGACTTATCACCAGTGCATCAAATTTCCTCATCCCAGTGGTGTCGGAGTCATAAAAGGAGATTGGGTTTAGGGACATAAGTGTTATGAAGTTGATGTGGAATCTTGCGAGGAAATAGCTGCTCAGAAGAAGAAATGGAAGCAAAATATTAAAAATGAACAAAGAAGGGAAAGACTAATGGTGGACGCAATAGAGGTGAGAGAAGAAAATACGTTGCGAAACCAATGGCTGAAGAAAGTTGGAAATTGCGATGATTTCTCAAAAGGGAAGGCAGTATTAGGAAGTTTGAATAGTGAAGAAGCAGAGAGCAACATAAGTAAGAGGCGAAAGGAGTGAATAATTGATTCTAGACTTGCGAATGTAGTTGCAGGAAATCCTACACTACACCCTCACTAGAATAAACACAATTAAGTCATTTTAAGATGAATGGTTATGATTCTTATTGATTGAATACTTGAATCTTTACAATATGAAATAGAAATGAGTTATAGAATTACAATCACTCTAAAACTTTCTCTCTCCTAATGACTTGCTTAACAATTCAAAAAGAACCCCCCCCCCCCACAACAGACTTACTCAACCCTTTATATAGGGTAGTATTAGTGGATGACAGCTAATGGCATGTCCTTTATTTTCGGGAATGTCTTGCGAAATATCGCAAGTGTACATGTATCAATTCTCGCGACACTCCTAAATTTTTTGAGTCTTCACATCTTTCTCATGTTTTGGGCTGTCGTCATTCATTGCGTCATTTATTTTACTTCCCTATGAATCCCTCGCAATGTCGTCATTTATTAATCTCGCGAAGTATTGATGTCGCGATATTCGATCCTACATCTTGCCTCTTCTCATGTCTTCTCTGCGAAGGAGAGAATGTCATGAGAACCAATATTTTGAAATGCCGCAATTGTTCATCTTTATCTCAATTGTTCATCTTTATCTGTTTTCACTCCGTATTTTTACACGGAATTTATTACGAATGTTTCTTCTTCCACTCTTTTCTTGACACGTCTCTTTCAACCGTTTATTCTTGACCATTCACATCCCATCTCGCATTAAATGCATTTGTTTTCTCGAGGATTCTTCTCTCTATATATAGTTTTCTCACCCTTCTCTTCTTCTCTTTTATTTTCCCTCTGCAACTTCTCTTCTGCAACTTCTCTTCCTCCGCATCTGCGTTTATCGCTACTCTTGTAAATCTTCCCTTCTTTCTTTCTCTTGATCTTCAATTTTCTAATCATTCCATGGCTTCACTTGGTCGTATATATAAACCCCTTTTTAATGAAGCTCAAAAGAATTTACAAGAGAAGGGCTTCATCCTATCAACCATTCCTGATCAAGAATCTTCATCTATACTTTCTGCAAAGTTATTTTCTGATCATCAGTGTGATGATCAGAAAATCATAATCTCGCTAGGTCAAATTCTCGCAGGCCTTCCCATTTCTCTCTACAATTCCGAGATACCTTTATTCTATGAAATTCTTGCTCATGAGAAATTCTCGCGAGCTATTTATCAACTAAGTGGTGATTGCATCCGCCTAATGCTTGAATTCGCCAACCGTAACACTGGTAAGGGATCTTTATATCCTGATGATGTCAAAGATCCGAGATTCGCAGGTTTATAAATAGTCGCTGAGAAATATATTGTAGAAAACTTTTTTGAAAATTATGAAGTAATAAATATGAGAAATGATAAATCTCGCTGGGGTGCTCGATTGAAGAGAAAAGATAATATTTCCAGTGATAAGTTTGCTTATGCAAGATATTGGCGGCACTCGGGCAAAAATAATGTTCCTCGGTATTCCAAGGATGAGAAGTGGTGGGTTGTTCCTCTGTTTTTGAGCGGACCTTATATTGCAGGTTCTCATACACTCCCTGCGAATCTCGCAAACTATCGTCCTTGGGAATTTAAGTGGCCCGAGAAGGCTAAAGAGATATATTTCCTATTTCAGGTTTGCTTTACGGTATTTCCTCCCTCTTATATTTACTAGGCTTGTAAAATTTTCAGATTACCAAATTGAAAAAGAGTTATAGAAGACGCCCAAAGGCGAGTACTCTGGCGATACTCCGATCAATCACGGATGAAGTAAGAAATACTTTCTTTTGTTATTTTTAACAATATTGTTGCCTCTGTTTCTTATCTTCATTCGTGTGCGAAGGTTGGCGTTGAAGAAATTGACATTCCCGAAGCTGCGAAGGTTAAAGGCAAGAATAAAATCACTCTTCGCAAGGATAAATCTTCTGCTCCATCTTCTAAAAAACGGAAGATCCATCCATCTTCTCGTTCTAGCTCCCAAACCAACGAGAATTCTGACGAAGATGAAAATGAAGTTGATACTTCTTCTGCAAAGGAGAATCATTCGGTCGCTTCTGCTATGGCGCAATTGTCTAGTGTCTTCTCCGATTCTATGCAAGGATTGGATGATGATCATTTATCTGCCACTTGCGAAGCTCTCGCAAATATTTGCGATGCTCCCCTGCTAGTGGATAATGATTCTTTTCGGGGAGTTTCCCGAACAATGAATCCCAGTTTCTTGAATGCACTCAGTGCTTTGGTATGCTCATATTTCTCTATTTCTATGTAACTTCGATTATAAACCTTATCTTAACAATTTCTTTACCTTTCTTTATAGTCTGGGAGAGCTTCCTTTGTTGTTGCCTCAGACCTTGAGAAAAGACGCAACAATCTTGAAAAGAAAAATCTTCAACTTAAAGAGAAGATCAAAGAAATAGAAATTGAAGTTGCGACATCTCGCAAGAAGGATGAAAAAATTCAACAATTGGAAGTTGAGTCTTCTTCCCAGAAAGACAAAATATCTACACTTCAAAGTGCTAATCAAAGCAACTTTATGGTATAACACCCTCTTTTTTCTCCATTTCTACTTTGCCATTTATTTTTCTTTGCGACTTATCATTTTATGAGACATTTATAATCTTCCGACGAAGCCATCCTTCTCCATTCATTACTGAACCTATGGATGATGATGCTCTTCTCTCTCATCTCAATGAATCTTTAAGTAGTTCTTCAAACAAGACTAATTCTCTCTCGTTAAGTGAACTTGAACCAAATTTCATCTTCTAGAAATTGAACATAGATCTAGTTTAGGTTTAGCCAACCGATTTAAACGTTTATATCTTGACTCCCGGAGAGTAATAATATTCTAAGGAAGAAAATTAGCAGCCTCATAGATGATAGGGATCGCATTGCTAATCAAGGTGCACAAGCATTAGCAAAATTCCAAAAAACCATTCTTGAAGTCCAAATTGAGCGAGACGAATATCTTCGCCAAAATGCCATACTTAATGAGCGAGAAAATCAAATTCGTTCACTTCTTGTCATAAATAATGATGATGAATTCGCTTGGGCTGCGAAGGTTCTAGATAATTGCTAGAAATAACTTAGGTGTTAACGTCGGTCTTCATGATGAGCATAATGCCTTGGTTAAAGATGTGATTTCGACGAGAGAAGGTTGTTTTACTATTCTTCATTATTTTTCCGCTTCTTTTTTATGAAATCGTTATTAATCTGCTAACTCATTGTCATTTGTTCGCAGAATCGAGAAGAGATTTCAAACTAGAATCAAGGAACTTGAATCGAGAAAGCACAACTTGCAAAAAACTTCTCTCTTCGCAATGACAAATATTCTAAGATGAAGAAGCAACTACAAACTACGTGGCGAATTTCAATAATGATGTTGTTCGTTTTCGCAACCAAACTATTGAAAAAATTTGCAATGACCACAACATTCCTCTTTCTTCATATTCTTGTCTTCTCGATGAAATTTCCTGAAAATATGCCTTGCTCAGATGTCTCTGATAGTGATGTAAGCGAAGAAGAGGAATCTGATAAAGAATCTGACGGAGAAGAATAAGTTGCTAGATTGTTCCATTTCCTTTCTCTTCTTGTGATACTTGTACAATTATCCTTCTAACCTTCCATTTTGTAATCTCTTACTGTAAATATATCATATGAAAATAAATAACAAGTTTTTATTCTAATCATTCCCATACTTGCCTCCGTTATTTATTTTCACATGAGAGAAATCAAGTCGATAATCTTTAAGTAATGATACTTCTTAATTTCGCAATTGTTGTTGCTAATTTTTCACAAATAAATGAAGAAATATAGTCGTATTCGCAAGCTTGTTTGCTTACTCAATTTCTTGTGTTATTTTATCATCATTTATGTTGAAATTTATCATTGCGACAAAATCGCAGGACGTCGTTACATTTTCATGTAATGACCCATTGATCTTGTCTTATCATTGTTTTTGTGTGGTCTTATTTTGCCTTCCTAGTTAAAGGTCTTATTTTGCCACCCCTCATTTTGCATCAATATGACAGGTCTAAATATTCTTGCGAACATAAAATCCCATGACATTGACGTCTTGCGACAAGATCGCAGGGCGTCCTTACACTTTCATGTAATGACCCATTGATCTTGTTTTATCATTTCTTTAGTATTTTTGCCTCTGCGAGATATTTCATTTGCGACAATATGATAGGCCTAAATGTTCTTGCGAATATAAAGCCCCATGACATTGCCGTCTTGTGACACTTATTAGCTCCCTAATGGAGGGTGCCGCCCTTATCATCTCCTGGTTGCCCCTTCAAGGAGGCGTACATCGGCCATACAAGACTAGCTCCTCCCATCCGGTCTTAACAACAACCAGTTGTTTTCGTGACCTCTTATCCCTTATACCTATAGGGTTTATGGTTACGAGAGGCTGCACCCTAAGTGGAGTTTTCTTCGGGCCGAGTGCAACATATGCCAAGTCTTGCCAAGAATGGCCGAGACACTTCAAATGCCCCAGGCACTCTTGGCTCAACCGTGTACCTCGGCGCCTTGAGCATACATTGACTCCTTGGAAGAGACCCTCGGGCGTCCAACCAGGGTATAACCTTATATATATAGTTGAAAATCCAAGGTATCTCTCCCGGATAGGCTTTCATGGGCCCCAAATCTCCATGCCTCAAGCTCCAGGAGCGGTGTAACCTTTTCCCTGAGCCATGTCAAGAGATACCCCTTATATGACGCACTTTAGGTCTTACATTTGCCTCTTGCGAAATATCATTCGCGAACTAGGGTGTACGCCATAAAGGTTCGTCCCATTCACTCACTCTTTCATTTTTGTTAATTCATTCAATCATTCATTTTTGGTTTTCTCTTATTATTTTGTTTGCGAAGCTATCGCACAATCTTGCTTTGTTTATAGTAATCTCATTTCAATTCTTTAATCAAATTTTCATACATTCTTGATGGCGAGATTCTCGCGCATTTCTTCTTCAATTATTGTTTCTTCCTCTTACTCTTGATATGCTTTTGTCATTGATTTTGATAATGATTATTCATTTCTTACACTTTTTGCTCCTGCTGCTCTCTGCCTCTGCACCATTCAAACTTCTTAATGATTCATTTCCATCATAATTTTCAACTGTTTTCATGCACTTGCTTCGCAATGTATCTTCACCTCTTGTCTCTATGGTATCTACCATCAACCTTTCTCTTCTTTGTTCATCTTTTATATTTTGCTTCCAACCCTTTCTTTTTGCAGCTCTTTCCTCACAACTCTCCACATCAATCTCATAGCATTTTTGTCCTTCCATCCAGTCTCCCTTTATAACTCCAACACCGCTAGGATGAGGAAACTTTATACACTGATGATAAGTCGACGCTATACCCAGAATTTCGTGCAACCATGGCCTTCCGATCAATGCATTATAAGGGGACTCCACATCGACTACACAAAACAAAATTTCAGTTGATAATCCTTGCAAAGGTATTCTCATATGAACTTCTCCTTTAGGCTTATTCGATGTGCCATTGAAACCGTATATTTTATACGTCGAAGGTATCAACTCTTCATCCTTCCCACCCATAGTCTTGTAAGTATGGTAAAAAAAGAATGTTTACTGAGCTCCCCGTATCAATTAAGATTTTATTGATCGCCCAGGAATTTTCTGCTTCATCATCTTCGCCATCTACAGGTTTTGGATTAATTTCCAATTTTACGACCAATGGGCTATCACGCGTCTCTCTGCCTTCAGGAATCTCTTCTGCAGTGAACGAAATAATCTGCATTTTCCATTCTTTTAACTGCGATGTCTTCGCGATGTTCATCACTTCTCTATTATCAGCATCCCTCGCGAAAACCCTATTGAGAACATTATCATGAAAATCTTCAATTGTTCGGTATGAATGTACAATGGAGTTGCAAAACAAATTTTTAGCTTTCGCTCCAACTTCTATTACGAATGTTTCTTTCCCCATTTCTTTGAGTTTGCCCTATGCATTTACGGCGGTGGTGGTAACGGTTGAACCTTCTCTTCACTTTTTAGAAAATGATTCAGCTTTCCTTGGTCAATCATTCTGAGGATGATTCTTTTTATATTTCTGCATTCATTTGTTAGGTGTCCATGAAAGCGATGGTAAGAATAGAACTCGTGACTTCTATCACTTGGTGGTGGCTCATTCCCCATGTTCCATGGTGCAGGTATGTTTTGCATCAAGAGTATAGCTTCCCATATTTTTTCCACACTAGTATTTAGTGGTGGAATTTTGATTTCCTCCCATACTACTATGTGACTTCGCTGTCCTCCATGATAATTCTGCCTTCGACTTCCATAAGTTTCTTGCGGATGATCAAGTCTTTGAATTTTGTTATTGCCGCCACGGTTGTAGTAGTTCCTTTCCCTTTCAAATTCTTCTTGATCATGGCTTCCCGTAGCTACTATCTTTGGTTGTCCCTCATCTATTATCCTTTCTTGTTTCCCTTGCGAAGTACTCGCTACTGTGTTTATCAATTTGGGTAATAAACTTGCATTCGCAGCATTTGAATTTGCATTCGCAACTGGGTATGATTCCATCTCATTTTGCCTTTCTTCTAGAGCAATATATTCCTCCTGAAGTTCTCGCAACTCAGTCATTGTAATTGTATTCTTGACTCTAAAAATTTGAATATATAACAAATTGGTCGCGAACATAGCATTTATGAATGATAGAATAAGATATCTTTCATCCACTCGTCCAACCATTTCGCTACACATTGTCTTCCACCTCACAGTTAAGTGTCTCAAACTTTCGCCAACTCTTTGTTTCAGCCCAAATACATCTTCAATTCCTGGTCGCGAGGAGTTGTTACTTATATATGCCCCTAAGAATATAGCTTGTAAATGGTTGAATGACGTGATTGTGTTTCTTGGTAAACCCTCAAACCATTTCGGTGCTTCTCTGTTAAACTTGATGCAAAATATTTGCACAATATGGCATCATGATTTTCCCATTATAACATACATCGCACATACGCTTTGATGTGTTGTATTGCACAAGTTGTTCCATCAAAAATGCTGGTTAATGCGGGTAAATTGCACTTTGGGGGTATTCTTCCTAACTGCACCTCTAGTGTAAAGGGGGTTTTCGCAGCCTCTTCGATGGCCTCATCCAATTGTCTTCTTCCTCCTCCCCTTCTATTATTCAACATTCCTCTCATCTCTGCCAACTCTCTCAAGATTTGTTCATTTACATCGAGATTTGGATTTATTGGTCTTTTTAGTTCGCCTCTCTCCTACTGCGTTCATGTTTACTTTGATTTTCTTGTTCATTATTTTCTTCTCTTCTTTCTCTGCGACTTTCTCCTTCATCTCGTTCATGAATTCGTACACCATTATATCTATCATTTTCTCTTCTTGGTTGTCTATCAGTTCTCCTTTGTATTCTTTCATATTCTTCATTGATATTTCCATTGTTGCGATTTTGCTCGCGCCTTCTTTCTCGATTGTCATGATTGTTTTGCCGAATTGCTTCCTCCAATTCCCGTTCTTCCATTTCTACTCTTAATCTTTCCCTTTCGCAAGCTAGACGCGTTTGTTAAATATAATGTTTTTCGATGTCATCTTCAATCTCCTTTTGTTTCCTCTGTGTTTCTCTCCCATACAGTATTCTTCTTCCTTCTTCCTGATTTTCTCCACCAATTGGATTATTCTGCACTTGACATTGTCTATTTTCTTGATTTCCGTCATCTTGGCCATTCCGTAGAATTTCAGGGTGTGGAATATAACGATCTTCTACCACTTCTCTTCTCTCGCAACATCCTTCACCGAGATTTGGCTCTCTTTCGAGATCTTCTTCATTAACATTTTCTACAGGTAATGTTCTCCTCATATTTTCTCTAACCGATCCTGATCTTGACCTGGTATTACTTCTCGACCTTCTATTCTGCAACCTCATATTTTCCATTCTTAACTCATGGTTTTGCCTTGTTAAATTTGCACGTTCTTCCGCTTCTAATCACCTTTCCTCATGTATTGTTTGCCTCAATGCTTCTAATGCTGCGACTTCTTCATTTCTATGAATTGTTTCTCCCATCTCTTCTCGATTTCTCTCCTCTTGTCCATTATTTATCAATTATTGCACTTCTTCTCTTTCTTCCATAGAATTTGATCTCCATGTATGCACACTCACCCTATCATAATCTATTACTCTATTCGGTGCTGGTTGAATTGGTGGTTGAATTTGACCTTCTTCTCTATCTCTTGTGTTTATTCTTGATGGTTCACCTACTTCATTTCTCCTTTCTCCAGCTAATCTCCCGCTTCTTCTTACAATTGTTGGTTGTTCTGATGCATTCCTTCTTCTAGCCATTTCTCAATTTTAGTAAATTGTTGAAAATTATACGAAATTTCTTTCTTGTTACTCCTGATTCTTTCAATTCACAAGGTTGATCTCTACTCCATCCCTGTTTCTAGCACCATTATGTAGTTGCAGGAAATCCTACACTACACCCCTCACTAGAATAAACACAATTAAGTCATTTTAAGATGAATGGTTATGATTCTTATTGATTGAATACTTGAATCTTTACAATATGAAATAGAAATGAGTTATAGAATTACAATCACTCTAAAACTTTCTCTCTCCTAATGATTTGCTTAACAATTCAAAAAGAACCCCCCCCCCCCCCCACAACAGACTTACTCAACCCTTTATATAGGGTAGTACTTAGTGGGATGACTACTAAGTGTCCTTTATTTTCGGGAATGTCTTGCGAAATATCGCAAGTGTACATGTATCAATTCTCGCAACACTCCTAAATTTCGCTGAGTCTTCACATTTTTCTCATGTTCTGGTTGTCGTCATTCATTGCGTCATTTATTTTACTTCCCTGCGACTCCCTCGCAGTGTCGTCATTTATTAATCTCGCGAAGTATTGATGTCGCGATATTCTGATCCTACAGCGAAGGTTGTAAAATAATAATAATAATAATAATAATAATCTAAATTTTGAGTGATAAAGACAGGCTGAAGATGCAAAGACTATGATAATCAAAAAAAGAATACGCGAAGCTTTCGCAGGGATTTGAATGATAAAGACAGGCTGAAGATACAAAGACTATGATAATCGAAAAAAGAATACGCGAAATTCTCGCAGAAATGATGACAAGAAACAATCTAAAATAAATGACATATCGAGAATGGGACGAACCTTTATGGCGTACACCCTAGTTCGCGAATAAAATTTCGCAAGAGGCAAATGTAAGACCTAAAGTGCATCATATAAGGGGTATCTCTTTACATGGCTCGGGAAAAGGTTACACCGCCCGGAACCCGAGTCATGGAGATTTGGGGTCAATAAAGCCCATCCAGGAGAGATACCTTGGATTTCCAACTATATATATAAGGTTATACCCTGGTTGGACGACCGAGGGTCTCTTCTAAGGATTTAGCGTATGATCAAGGCGCCGAGGTACACGGTTGAGCCAAGAGTGCCTGGGGTATTTGAAGTGTCTCGGCCATTCTTGGCAAGTCTTGGCATATGTTGCACTCGGCCCGAAGAAAACTCCACTTAGGGTGCAGTCTCGTAACCATAAGCCCTATAGGTAAAAGGGATAAGAGGATGCGAAAACAAGCTGGTTGTTGTTAAGACCAGGATGGGAGGAGCTAGTCTTGTATGGCGATGTACGCCTCCTTGAAGGGGCAACCAGGGAGATGATAAGGGCGTCACCCTCCATTAGGGAGCTGATAAGTGTCTTAAGACGCAAATGTCATGAGGCTTTATTTTCGCAAGAAAATTTAGGCTTGTCATATTTGTGCGATGATCCTGAAGAGGCAATAATACAAAAGACAAGATCAATGGGTCAGTACATGAAAGTGTAAGTACGTCCTGCGATTTCGTCGCAAGACGGCAATGTCATGGGGCTTTATTTTCGCAATAAAATCTAGGCCTTTCATATTGTCGCAATAAAATTATCCTGCAGAGGCAACAATACTAAGAAATGATAAGGCAAAATCAATGGGTCTTTACATAAAAGTGTAAAGACGTCCTGCGATTTTGTCGCAATAAGACCTTTAACTAGGAAGGCAAAATAAGACCCCACAAATAAAAAAAAAAAAATGAGATCTTGAAAACAACCAAGAAACATTCTCTCGCGAGAATTCAGCAGCAACAGTTGCGAGACTGAGGCATGTTACCATCTAAAGGTTATTTGCTTAATCATTCATTTGAAAACAAATAACAGAGGCAAGTATGGGAATGAATAGATTGAGAGCATGTTATTTATTTTCATATGATAGATTTACACACTCATAATATTGATTAACCATATTGCAAAAAAGAACTGCTTTTTTAACATGTGCAGAAAGGGACAACAAAAGTAGAATTTGTATTTGAGGATCCAAGAAACTTACAATAAGAGATTATAAAGATGGAAGATTAAAAGGATAACTATACAGATGTTACAAAAAGAGAAAGAAAAAAATGGAGCTATTTCTTGTTTGATTCTTCTTCTTCACCAGATCCTTCTACTTCATTATCTTCATCAGGTTATTCTTCGCTAGCATCGCTATCAGAGATATCCAAAGAAGGCATGTTCTCAGGGATTTCGTCAAGAAGACAAGGGTATGAAGAATGAGGAATCTTGTTGTCATCACAGATTTGTCTTAATAGCACGATTGCGAAAAGAGAACAACATCATTTTTGAAATTCGCCACAGTAATTTGCAGTTGCTTCTTCAACTTGGAATACTTGTCATTGCAAAGAGAGAAGTCCTTTGCAAGTTGTTCTTTTCGGATTCAAGTTCTTCAATTCTTTTCGAAATCTCTTCTCGACCTCTGCGAATGTAGAGCAATGAATCAAACAACTTGATGATAGCTTCATATATAATAAACAATTAAGTAAAGAAGAATGATCAACAACCTTCTCTATCGTAAATCATATCCCTAATCAAGGATGTGTGCTCAACTTGAAGACTAACATTAACACCTAAATTATTTCTGGCGTCATCTAGAACTTTCGCAGCCCAAGCGAACTCTTCGTCACTGTTTATGAGAAGAAGGTAACGAATTTGATTCTCTCTTTCGCTAAGAATAGTATTTTGGCGAATGGATTCATCCCGCTCAACTTGAACTTCAAGAAGAGTTTTTTGAAATTTTGCTAATGGTTGGGCACCTTGATTAGCAGTGCGGTCTTTGTCATCTATAAGATCACTAACCTTCTTCCTTAAAGTATTAATTTTCTCTTGGGAACTAAGATATAGGTGTTTAAATTGGTTGGCTAAACTCAAACTAGATCTATGATCAGCTTCTAAAAAGCGGAATTTGGATTGAAGTTCATTTAGAGAAAGAAGTTTGATTTTGTTATTTGAAAAGCTATTTAAATAATCATTGAGATGGGCGAGAAGAGCATCGTTATCCATAGGCTCAGGAAATGAGTGAAGAAGAATGGCTTCATCAGAAAGGTTATAAACGTCTATGAAAATGATAAGTCAGATAAACAAAAATAAATGACAGAGCAAAAGCAAGGAAAAGAGAAGAATTTTATACCATAAAGTTGTTGATTAGCATTTTGAAGGCTAGATATCTTGTCCTTCTGAGAGGAGGATTCAACTTCCAGTGTTTGGTCTTTTCGCGAAGAGTAGCAGTTTCATTTTCAAATTCTTTATCTCTCTTGCGAAGAAACAGACCTCGACTTCAATTCTTTATTCTTCTTGTGAAGTTGAAGGTTTTTCTTTCCAAGAATGTTGCGCCTTTTCTCGAGATCCGAGGCAACAACAAAGGAAGCTCTCCCCGGACTATAAAGGAAAATAAAGAAATCGTCAAGATGAGGTTTATAATTGAAATCATGCGAAATAAGGAAATATAGACATACCAAGGCACTAAGTGCGTTTAGGAAGCGGGAGTCACTTGCTCTGGAAACTCCACTAAAAGAATCATCATCCTCTAGTAAGGGAGCATCGCAGATATTTGCGAGAGCTTCGCTTGTGGCAGAAAAATGATCATCTCCCATTCCTTGCATAGAGTCAGAGAAGATACTAGATAGTTACGTCATAGAAGATTCAATTGGATGATTCTCCTTCGCAAGAGAGGTGTCAACATCATCATTATCTTCATCGAGCTCATTTGGATTGAGGACTGGAGCGAGAAGAAGAATGGATCTTCCGTTTTTAGAAGGTGGAGCAGCATATTCCTTCTTGCGAAGAGGAATTTTACCCTTGCCTTTAACTTTCGCAGCTTCAGAAATATCCTCTTCTTCAACAAATTCAACGCCAACCTTCGCACACGAATGAAGATAAGAAACAGAGGCAACAATATTGTTAAAAATAATGAAGAAAAGTATTTCTTACTTCATCCGTAATCGACTGGATAATTGCCAGAGTACTCGCCTTAGGATTTCTCTCGTAACTTTTTCTCAATTTAACAATCTGAAAATGTCGCAAGATTAGTAGATGTAAAAAGAAGTAATAATTACAAACTGAGCGAAATTCAAGAAGCACACCTCTTTAGCTTTCTCCGGCCAATTAAATACCCAAGGTTGATAGTTGGCGAGATTCGCAGGGAGTACATTCGAACCTGAAATATAAGGTCCATTCAAAAATAGTGGAAGGACACACCATTTGTCGTCTTTGGAATGGCGAGGAACATTGTTCTTGCCGGAGTGACAACCGATATCCTACATAAGTACTTTGTCGCTGGGGATATTTTCTCTTCTTTTCAAACATGCACCCCAGCGAGTTCTATCGTTCTTCATATTTATTACTTCATAATTCTCAAAGAAACTCTCTACTGAATACTTCTCAGCGAATATCTCTAAGTCTACAAATTTAGGATCTCTGACTGCATTAGAATATAGAGACCCCTTACCAGCCCACGGTTGGCGAACTCAAGCATTAAGCGGATACAATCTCCACTTAATTGGTAAACAGCTCGCGAGAATTTCTCATGAGAAAGAATTTCATAAAACTAAGGAAGTTCAGGATTGTAGAGAGGAATGGGAAGGCCAGCGAGAATCTGACCTAGCGAGATTATGATCTTTTGATTATCGCAACAATGATCAGTAAATAATTTGGCGGAGAGAATAGATGAAGATTCTTGATGGGGAATAGTGGATAATGTGAAACCTTTCTCTTGTAAATCCTTTTGAGCCTCTCCCAAGAGAACTTCATATCTACGACCCAGATGGAGCCATTTTTGAGTATGGGAATGATTAAGGAGTTTAAGATCAAAGGAAAAAAGAAAATTTGGTAAGCGAAGCGGAAGTTACGGAGGAGAATTGAAGAAAAATTGAGAGAGAAAGTAAAAAAGAAGAAGAGGAAGATGAGAAAACTATATATAGAGAAGAATTCTCGAGAAGATAAATGCATTTAATGCGAGAAGAGACGTGAATGGTTGAGAAGTAACGGTTGAAAGAAACGTGTCAAAAAATGGGTGGAGAAGAGACACGTATTGTAGATTTAGTGTAAAAGTATGAAGTCAAATCGCCAAACAGAGATAAGGATGAAAAGTTGCGGCGGTTTCAAAATAATAATTCTCATGACATTCTCTCCTTCGCAGACAAGACATGAGAAGAGGCAAGATGTAGGATCGAGAATATCGCAACACTGCGAAATCCATAAATGTTACATAGGGAAGGCGTCGCGAGGCAGGTAAAATAAGTGACGCAATGGATGACGATAGCCAGAACACGAGAAAGGTGTGAATATTTAGCGAGAACTCGGAGTGTCGCGAGATTATGCATTTGTACACTTGCGACACTTCGCAAGTCATTCCCGAAAATAAAAGACAGCTTAGCTGTCATCCATTATGTAATACCCTATATAAAGAGCCGAACATGCCTATTGGAGGGGATCTTTTTTTCGAGTGTTGAGTAAGTCATTAAAGAGAGAAAGTTTATAGTGATTGTAATTTTTTTGCTCTTTTCCATTTTATCTTGTAAACATTCAAGAAATTAATCAACAAAAGTTATAATTGTTCATCTTCAATGGTTTGATTGTGTGGATTCTTGTGAGGGGTGTAGTGTAGGATTTCTGCAACTACGGGTTTCGTGAAAAACCTAAGGTTAAAGGAGAATCGACTCGAGTCGCAACTAATATCACACAGGAGGTGTGGGGATTAGGTTTTCCAATTGCTAGAGTTCTCCTTTATATAGTTTTCAAATAAGGGTTTGCAATCTAACTTACCTTGGTAACAAAGCATTCAATTTTCACCGTTAGATGAAAACCTGATTAGATTCAAGCTAATATCTTTCAACCATTAGATCGAACTTGGCTTGTTATACACAAATGAAATGTACCTTCATTTAGGTTTGAGTAACCATACCTAAACGTGTACACTATTGTTGATGGTGGATTTTCATTTAAGGTTAAAATTGTAAAAACCAGAAAATTATGCGCTAACATCTTGTAAAAGATAAAGCCATTAATAAGTGTTGAATACTTCTTCACTTTACTAATTCACCTTAGAATGGAACATGTGGCAACAATCCCATTACGTGAATTAAATACACGAAATTCATCCGAGGTTGGAGCATGTAGCAACAATCCCATATACCACCGTGAATTTATAGCATTCTTAATTAATGCGTGAGCAGCCTTGTATTCTTGTACTCATTATCGGTGCGGCATGACGGCGAGTGTTGCTCTCGGTGAGAGCAACACGAACCTCCAAGCATTATAATGAAAGCATGTACGAAATACCCGTACTGATCGCAACTCTCGGTATGTTATACTAGCCCGATTGAGAACTCTCGGTGTGTTATACTAGCCCGATTGAGCATCCGGACTGTCCAGTATCGGTCTGGATATGATCTCGTTCATCCAACGACCGGCATGATTGGATGGCCCATATCAATTCCATAACCCCCAAGCGGTATGGAATATTCCTTTGCCGAACCAACGCGGACCCCGCATGGTCGGCCTCCCCAAAAGATTGGCATAGCTTGCCAAAACGTCCAAACCGAGCATTATGGATGGAAAACCCTAAATTAGGGTTTGCGGCACATTACATGTGTCGCAAAAGCAGTCTCAACCATCCATATTCGCGGTATAGATGGAGGGTGTAGATGTAGATTCAAAGGGCCCGAGCATGTCAACACAATCACCGTGGGCCCGCCTACATACCCGACCAATCGGTCAGGACCAACCATGGTTGGTCATCCCAATTCGTGCGCCGAACGAGCATGGTTACGCGGCCGTGAAAGCCAAAATTAGGGTTTCGAGCATCACGAGCGTCCATCTTCTCAGGCACGAATGGAGGGTCCCAGTTAGATTAGCGAGTCCGGTCATACCGGCATGACCACCGTGGCCCGTCCATCCCCTCACTCGATCGGCCAAGGCATATCATGCTGGCTATCCCAAAACGCGCGTCCAAACTAGCGTGGTCACACTTCCCAAGCGCAACCGATCTCGACCACTCAACTTCATCGGACGATTTGAGTGGCTTAGATCACGTTTTCATGGGACAGTCAGGTATAGGCGTGAACACCAGCCTACCACCTACACTCCAGACCAATCGGCCAAGACCGACCAAGAATTGGTTATCTTGGAACGCGCGCCTTAAGATGGCATGATGTGCGGCTCTTGCGGCACTAGTTTTCCGTCACAAATTGATCTCGACCACTCAACTCCACCGGACGGGTGAGTGGCCCGAGATCATACTTTCGTGAGGTAATGGGGTATAGGCGCCTACACCGTCATGCCGACTACACGCATGTACGACCGGCCTGGCCAAAATCGTATCCCAAGCTTGGATTCGACCAGGCTGAAGAGGGATGCTTGCGCACCTCCTCTAAAACCCTAATTTCATCAACGGTCGCAGATGAGTGTCTCAAAGATCATCTCGTCCGTCCAACTTCACCGGCTTGGTTATACAACCCAGTCGGGAGTTAATTGGTCGGTAAGGCGTCTTGGTGATCACCACCGTCACTTTACCACACCATGATGCGGTACACTGCATAAAATACACACGATACTTCACAAGTATCGACCTCCTGAATAATGGCAGTTATTCAATTTAGCATTACATGTTACTTTCTGTGGGTTCCACGATCCACACACTCGAGACATCAATCATGTCACAAACTGGGGGATACATACTGGGGTATTGGTGCGGCGGTTTACGGCGTGCGGCGCGCAATGCGCCATCACAAGAACGTGTCGGGAAGTCATGGACGGTTAGTGATGATGGGAGAAGTGGGCAAGGCTGGTCGTGTGACACTAACACACGACTCCACTACTCCATCACTCCACTTTCTCCACTTCCCACGAGATATGAAGGTTAGGCTAAAAGACTTGTATAAATAGGTTCTCCTCCCTATTTTCCAAACACAAGAGAAAACAAGGAAACAAGTCCAGACAACAGAAGCAAGTGTTGATACAATCGTATTCAAACACCTAACCGATAGCTTACACCACCGCAAGCCGGTTCGACTTTACGATACAAGTCATTCATAGCCAACACCTTCACATTCTCAACACCTTCTTCGCTTCCCTCCCTAAGATCAACCCCATCTCCTTCACTTTGTCACCGAAACAAGTCTGGAACGGCCATTTCTTGGTTTAGGCCGGACTTGCACAGATTGATCTCTCGAATCTACAAGCACTCACCACGCAGTGCATTTGTTTAAGGTTTAGAGTCATTTCTCATTCACACACCCCAAATTACCAAAACCGGCAGAAATAGTTTTCACCCATAAACAATTGGCGACCACAGTGGGAGGTTAGTCTCTCGGTTGTAAAGTCAATTTCTTCAAAATCCGATTCAATTTTATCAATTTCAAAAAGGGTAGATCTTAGGGCAAATTCAATCACCAATCCATTTCAAGATGGTATAACTCAGGTCTGGATCAGCAATCAATTCTGATGGAGCTAGTGTGGATAACATCCCGGTGTCGATGCACCTGTCGGTGGAGCTACCGTGGTCATTACATCTTATGGAGCCGTCACTTCTACCACCAGTGCCAGCGTAGCAGGAGATGTTCCAATAAGTGTAACACCTCCCATCACCAGAGCCAGAGCAGCCACAAATCCCGACATATCATCAAGTGTAACACCTCTGGTAGTCACCAGAGCAACAACTTCCACTCCTTCATCAGGACTAGGAGCCGGAGGGACGAGAGGAGGACCATCCCCCATTACCATTGCAGACTTGATGGAGAAGCAGGAAGTTCTTGCTAAGACTCAAACGGATATGGACGCAACTCAGAAAGAGGTACTCACTTTTCTTAAGACATTAACTGATCGATTGCCACAAGAGCCGCGACAGCCCTTGGAGTAAAAAAAAGGAACGCATTCAACGCACCGGAGAAGGTACTTCAGCGGCGAGGACCTCCATGGACCTGATCAAAGAAGCGACATCAGATATGAGCGGTCCTGTCATGGAAACTCCTCTGCCGGGGACTGATCCTCACAACGATCCTCCTCAAGTCAATAATTTCACTATGAACCAGAGGCCGGTGGATCGGGAAGCGGTTTCTCTAGTGGAAAGTTTATGCGAACTTTCACACCTCTCGAAGAATCAGCGCGCGGAGACGTTTTGCTGCAATCAACCATAGGAAGGTCACGACCGTGCCCTACATGTCACCGCACGCATCAAGGATTCAGAGTTCAAGACGGCCCTTATCTACATAGGAGCGTCTTCGAATGTGATTACTCTCAAGACTCTCAGGACATCCAAGGTTCTCCCAGGCAAGGTCGTACGGAAGCCTACCACAATGACGGACTTCGAGGGAAACCAAACCAGCACATACGGGAGAAGCTCCGTGGAAAGAATCAGACAAGTTCGTTGCGTCCCACTCCCCACGTGGGCGTCAATTCAGGAAGAAGACCGGCTTGCATCATTGAGGGCTAAAACCCACGATGCATCTTTGCTGACGAAGCATTCTTCTCCATCTTGTGAAGCCCGACCCACGTTCACACGAAGAGGGAACGCACTTTTGTGGCGAGTCGTGACCGAGAATGGGAAAACGGTATACGACGACACTTTGCCATTATCAATTAGCGGGAGACTGTTACCCGATCTTTCCACCCAATGGAATGCTACAACAAACAACGAACCACAAGAACAAGTGCTAGATGCTCCACAACAGCTGCAAGATGGCACCAACTCCACAACCGATGAGATTGAAATCATTGAGGAATCTCTAGGCCTATCTCCATCGGCTCAACCTTGTGTACTGAGATAAACGCACGAAGCTCGTGGAACTTCTCAAAGAGTACCAGGACATATTCGCTTGGAGATATGAAGAAAATGGGATTTAGATGAAAATTGGTCACCCATCATCTACATTTCATACCTGTATCTAAGTCGGTTGAACAGTTGTAGTTCAGACATGAGGAAAATGGATAGATCAGGTGCTGCATAGACTTCAAAGACTTGAACAGGTGCTGATCTAAAAACGATCCTCCTCTACCTAACATCGACATGTTAGTAGATGCAACCAGCGGACACGGCATGTTCTCCTCCATGTATGGATGTAGCGGCTACAATCAGATAAGTACGTACGAGCATGATGCAAGTAAGATAGCTTTTCGAACTCCTCTCAGAAATTTTTATTATACCATACTGCCATTTGGTTTAAAGAATGCCGGTGCAACGTATCAACGCTCTATGACGGCAATCTTCCACTGGAGCCGATACCTCAAGGGAGCAGCCTCAAGAAGATAACGATGTCCACGCGTCATATCAAGCAAGATCCGGGCGAGTCACTTTATCAGACAGTGGTACATGTCGATCATGCTATGTTGGAGAATCCGCGCTTTTGGTCATCCTCTGAAGCTGTTGAACATCTACAACAACATATGCCCTGATAGAAAGAACCAGGCCTGCCGGTAATGAAGAGCCTCATAATATTTGTAGGGGCATATATCTCACCAACAGGCGATACAACCTTCAGCCTTCTATAAGCAGTTCCCTGAAGCAGCAAGAGGAAAACCACCGAGATACAACATCATGCGCGTCCGTCAACTCCAACTCCAGTACCACATGCACGACTCCCACAATGATGAAACAATGTCCAAGATATTCCATATCTGGCTCGACAACAACCACTACGAACAAACCATGTAAACCACGCTTGGGGACTGAGGCTTAGCATGAAGTTCCTTCACCGTCAATCAAGGAATTCTTCAACATGAGAGAGATGGTCAGTCAAGAAGCATGGAATTCGCAAGGGTAAATCGAACTGAAGAGGGAAACACTTCAACGGTCCCTCTAGCAGAAGCTGCTTCAATGGTCTATTCAAGAGCCGCCTCAACGCTCTCTCCGGGACCCGCGTTCGCTTCAGAATCCTTCTTCAACACTCTATCCAAGATCCACCTCAACGTTCGCACCAGAAACCACTTTAACATCCTCTCGAGCCGTTTCAACACTCAAGCTGCATCAATAATCTGCACTCTGGTCAAGTTATCTTTGATGTACTCATTGCTCAACATACGTCTTATCCATCCTTAATGAGGGCCCAGCGGAGCATGAAAAACCTTGAAGTCGATAGGAGAAGGGTTATCTTGCGGAACGGATATTTTCATATAGTTGAAAGGGCGCGGTGAACAACTCATCATCAATGTTCGGCATATCTTTGAAGCTGTCAACACCTCCTGACTTGGCACCAGTATTATCCCCAAAAGATATCTCAACAGGAGTTCTTTTCTTCATTCTACAATAAAAGACATGAGTCAGTACTTGTATAAAAAACGCGTGAGATGTGTAGTCACACACGACAGAACACACATTCACGTTGGAGTACACAAGGCTGGTATTGGGTCCAAACACCGGTATTGCTCAAGTCTCAAGTCCGGTGTTGATCAAGTTTCAAGTCCGGTGTTGATCAAGTCACAAGTCCGGTATTGCTCAAGTTTCAAGTCCGGTGTTGATCAAGTCACAAGTCCGGTATTGCTCAAGTTTCAAGTCCGGTGTTGATCAAGTCACAAGTCCGGTATTGCTCAAGTTTCAAGTCCGGTGTTGATCAAGTCACAAGTCCGGTATTGATCAAGTCACAAGTCCGTTATTGCTCAAGTTTCAAGTCTGGTATTGATCAAAGTCACAAGGCTGGTATTCGAATAAAACATGCGCACGCAGCAGGTCCGGTTTTCAGTCGAAACACAGGGTCGACGTTCAGTCAGGCACGCGGCGGGTCCCACTTGATTCCAGCCCCAGATTGGTCGAAGCAGACACAGCCGTCCCCAATCAAAGCTCTCTCTCCAGAAGAAGGCGTTTCATATCCAACACTTCAACGCTCTCCCGGGCCTGCTCCAGAAGCTGCTTCAACGCTTTCTACATGACCCACATTTACATTTGAGCACACAAGGTTTATTTTTTTTAAAAAAAAAAACAAGCTTGCTCACATCGGGTCCCACGTTCGAGCAAAGCAAACAGCAAGGTCGGTGTTTGGTCAAGCATCAAGTCCGGTGTTTAGTCAAGTTAGTTGGGTCGGTGTTTGGTCGAAGTAGCAAGATGACACTCGAGCAAGTACATCAATCGTACGGTCAAAGTAGGCACAGGACATGGCCGACGTTTGAAACATGTACACGGTGGTCCCGTGTTTGATCGAAGCATGCACATCTGCCCATGTTCGAATCAAGCATGCTTACATCGGGTCCCACGTCCAATCAAGCAGACGCAGCAGACCCACGATTAACCAAAACAGGCACATCAAGCCTACGTTCGATCAAGCAAGTGCAGTAGCCCCACGAACGAGACAGGCGTAACAGTCCATCGAAGCAGGCAAGACGTACATCATGCTAGGAGAACACTCGCCTGGATGCCTCTTGAACGTGACATGCTCCAAGGACAGGATGACCCGTCTCTCCTGGTAACATATAACTTTGTCTCATAAGCTTTGTCTTTAACTGTCACCATCTCATGCCTACCCCACAATGGTGCAACCATTACGTGCTAGGCAGGGGACTTAATGTTGATGGTGGATTTTCATTTAAGGTTAAAATTTTAAAAACCAGAAAATTATGCGCTAACATCTTGTAAAAGATAAAGCCATTAATAAGTGTTGAATACTTCTTCACTTTACTAATTCACCTTAGAATGAAGCATGTGGCAACAATCCCATTCTGTGAATTAAATACACGAAATTCATCCAGGTTGGAGCATGTAGCAACAATCCCATATACCCAGTGAATTTATAGCATTATTAATTAATACTTGAGCAACCTTGTATTTCCTGTACTCATTATCAGTGCGGCATGACAACTGAGTGTTGCTCTCAGCAGAGCAACACGAACCTCCAAGCATTATAATGAAAGCATGTACGAAATACCCGTACAGGCTACAACTCTCGGTTTGTTATACTAGGCCGATTGAGAACTCTCGGTGTGTTATACTAGCCCGATTGAGCATCCCATTTATGCGTATCGATCTGGATATGATCTCGTTCATCCAACCTCACCAAAGCATGATTGGATGGCCCGGATCAATTCCATAACCCCCCAGCGGGTATGGAATATTCCCGTAGAACCAACGCGGACCCCGCATGGTTGGCCTCCCCAAAAGATTGGCATAGCTTGTCAAAACGTCCAAACCAGAGCATTATGGATGGAAAACCCTAAATTAGGGTTTGCGGCACATTACATGTGTCGCAAAACAGTCTCAACCATCCATATTCGCAGGTATAGATGGAGGGTGTAGATGTAGATTCAAAGGGCCCAGAGCATGTCAACACAATCACCGTGGGCCCGCCTACATACCTGACCAATCGGTCGGGACCAACCATGGTTGGTCATCCCATTCGTGCACCCGAACGAGCATGGTTACGCGGCCGTGAAAGCCAAAATTAGGGTTTCGAGCATCACGAGCGTCCATCTTCTCGGCACGAATGGAGGGTCCCAGTTAGATTAGCGGTCGGTCATACCGGCATGACCACCGTGGGCCCGTCTCTCCCCTCTCTGATCGGCCAAGGCATATCATGCTGTCATCCCAAAACGCGCGTCCAAACTAGCGTGGTCACACTTCCCAAAAGCTATGGCCGGTCTCGACCACTCAACTTCACCGGACGATTTGAGTGGCTTAGATCACGTTTTCATGGGACGATCAGTATAGGCGTGAACACCAGCCTACCACCTACACTCCCAGACCGATCGGCCAAGACCGACCAAGAATTGGTTGTCTTGGAACGCGCCTGAAGATGGCATGATGTGCGGCTCTGCGGCACTAGTTTTCCGTCACAAATTGATCTCGACCACTCAACTCCACCAGACGAATTGAGTGG
The DNA here is from genome assembly GCA_023531295.1 of Papaver armeniacum. NCBI lineage: Eukaryota > Viridiplantae > Streptophyta > Magnoliopsida > Ranunculales > Papaveraceae > Papaver > Papaver armeniacum. The sequence goes on from JAJJWW010010975.1 coordinate 534,321, forward strand.
CCCAGATCATACTTTCGTGAGGTAATGGGGTATAGGCGCCTACACCGTCATGCCGACTACACGCATGTACGATCGGCTGGCCAAAATCGTATCCCAAGCTTGGATTCGACCAGTGAAGAGGATGCTTGCGCACCTCCTCTAAAACCCTAATTTCATCAACGGTCGAGATGAGTGTCTCAAAGATCATCTCGTCCGTCCAACTTCACCGGCTTGGTTATACAACCACAGTCGGGAGTTAATTGGTCGAGTAAGGCGTCTTGGTGATCACCACCGTCACTTTACCACACCATGATGCGGACACATAAAATACACACGATACTTCACAAGTATCGACCTCCGAATAACGGCGGTTATTCAATTTAGCATTAAATGCTACTTTACGTGGGTTCCACGATCCACACACTCGAGACATCAATCATGTCACAAGGCGGGGGATACATCTTGGGGTATTGGTGCGGCGGTTTACGGCGTGCGGCGCGCAATGCGCCATCACAAGAACGTGTCGGAAGTCATGGGTTGTTAGTGATGATGGGAGAAGTGGGCAAGGCGGTCGTGTGACACTAACACACGACTCCACTACTCCATCACTCCACTTTCTCCACTTCCCACGAGATACGAAGTTTAGGCTAAATGACTTGGATAAATAGGTTCTCCTCCCTATTTTCCAAACACAAGAGAAAACAAGGAAACAAGTCCAGACAACAGAAGCAAGTGTTGATACAATCGTATTCAAACACCGGAACTGATAGCTTACACCCTGCAAGCCAGTTCAGCTTTCGGATACAAGTCATTCATAGCCAACACCTTCACATTCTCAACACCTTCTTCGCTTCCCTCCCTAAGATCAACCCCATCTCCTTCACTTTGTGACCGAAACAAGTCTGGAACGGCCATTTCTTGGTTTAGGCCGGACTTGCACAGATTGATCTCTCGAATCTACAAGCACTCACCGCGCAGTGCATTTGTTTAAGGTTTAGACTCATTTCTCATTCACACACCCCAAATTACCAAAACCGGCAGAAATTGTTTTCACCCATAAACAACTATGTTGGCTCAACAGTAGTTAACCGAAGTTAGCTATGTGAACACTCTCATATCTACCTTATTCATCTTAACCACAACCAGTTCAAATGACTCAAATGAAACTAGTTATAGAGTTTTTCAATTGCTATATTCTCATAGAAGTATACAAGAACACAATTGAAGCAAAATCAGTTTGATTCACCCGAATCAATTCATGAACATTATAGCCACGGTTTGCAAAGAATGCATTCCTTATTATTTAATTGTATTAGTTCATGTCACAACCGATTTTAGAACTTTAACCACTCTAGTATAAAAACGTGTACGCATACTTAAGTAGCTGGACCAAGTTTGGTTTTCGCCAGTATGCGAACATGTACGCATACCTCCAAACCCAACAGAAATTCCCGTACCTAAACCTTACGTCAGTACGCGTACAAGTACATGTACTTAGGTTCCCGGACTTCACAAACCAACAGGTACGTATACGGGTATGCATACTATGGTTCCCGGACATGGATTACATATATGCAAAAGTGCATAACATGTTTATAATCCAATGTTGTTTAAGTGTTCTAAACTCTATTTCAATCATTGAAACTTTTTTAGAGGATGACAATAGCCGTTTTCACACACTATTAGCATCAAAGCAATTTTAAAGTTATTGAAATAATCATAACGAAACATTCCAAGTATACACCAAATGATTGTATCACACAAACCATGTAAGATGTTACTCGGCGATTTTCACATGATCATCTTTTGACTTTCGTCAAGATTATAAGATGAACTTGGTTGAAGCGAAAGCTTAGCGACAAATATTTCGAGAAATGTGTAAGCGAGTTAAACTCAACTCGAAATATCAAATGTGCATAATAGAAAACTATATAGCACTACGACTTATGTCTCAATATAGGAGATAGAGTAGAAATAGACTTTCCAAGTGATAGATGAGTTTTAGTCTCCGCATACCTTTTGTTGATGAAGTTCCACAAGCTCTCCTTAGTAGTTCTTCGTCTTCAATTGATGAACGTCGTGAAGTTTAATGGTCAACTACACAATCTATCCTAGTCCGAGACATTTATAAGTAGACTAAAAATCAAGACTTATAGTTTTGATCACTAACATTGAAAACAAACTTGAGATAGCAACGCTTGCGAGTTCGATCGAGCAGTGCTCTAACAATTTCTAATCACTAATAAAAGGACAATTGTGCTTAAATGTTATATCTAATGAAAGAGTAAAGCATTGACTAAGGGGAGAAACATATCATATTGTTGATGTAATATTCTGACTACAAAAAGGGGAATAACAAAAATGTTCGGGTTGAATATTTACCTAGCTTACCTTTAGGCGGAGTAAAAGCTTTTGTTATTCAAATGTCAACAACGACATTTATTGATTGAATATATGCAGGTTATTGTGCTATTGAAACTTGGAATCAAGCGTATGTAAAATGAATTCTTATGTAATTTGTTTATCCATATGTAATAAGAGTTTTGTCACTAAAATTGACAAAGGGGGAGACTGTTAGAGCATAGCTCGGTTGAACTCACCAAGCGTTGGTATGTCAAGTTTGGTTGGCATATTTTAGTGTGTCAAAACTCATCTAAAGTCACTTGATTGTATACTAGAGTCAACTTCGTTTAGGTTAGACTAGAAAGTCTAGGAATGTTGAGACATACAAGTATTACTCCGAAGACCTGAAGAATGTGAAGAAGAAGCGAACTACAACGACGACATCATCCTTCCTCTTGAGGTTAGTAATATAGACTTGAACTATTTCATTCCAAACGTATCTTTCAAGTCGTGCTATATTGAAAACATAACTGCGAAGTTGTATATACTGTACATATTGTATGACACTCTAGTGATGTGACATGGTCATATTTGTATGATCATAGTATTAGGGAATTAGACTACGAAGTATAACGCTTATCTTTTGAACTTCGCAGATATGACATCGACATAATCTTGTATATACTGTAATGATTATGTGAACGAGTTATGGTGAAGATTTCATCCTAGGAAACAATATTTTACATTTGTTTAAAGGAAGTACATTCATGAACTTGTTTTATGAATCGAAAGGGAAATCGTTAGGCTTACTGGTATGGCTATTCATTGCAAATCTTTGGATTACCAATATGTGTGAGATGGTAGAATCGATCGTAACTTTGTTATGTATCTTGGTATAACTAATCACAATGCCTGACTTATGATTTGGTATGACTAGTTTTTAGTAATTGGTGTAACCGATCCTAAGTAATCACCGTGAGATGGTATGATCGATATTTGTAATTGGTGTGACCGACCTTAGTAATTGGTGTAACCGATCCTATTAATTGGTGTGACCGATCACAGTGTATTGTGTAATCGATCCTTGTAATTGGTAACCGATCCTGGTAACTGGTGTGACCGATCACAAGCAATACCATGGAATATGGTAACCGTTCCTGGTTACTTGTGTGACCGATCACAGGTATTTCCATATTGAGGTATAACCGATCCTAGTGATTGTTAGAACCGATTGAATCCATGTATGTGATTTGATATTTGATCAATCACATAGTTATCTTAGAATACAGGTCAACCAATTCTAAACTTGTTTAGAAGTGTGGTATAACCGATTCCAAAAAATGTAAATCCATGTAATTATGAATAAGGATTTACAGTGAAGAGATGTCAACATACTTTGAACACGTACAGTAACTCTTATCATTTATTGTTCAAAGATATTCCTTAGTACTCAAGGAGATCCTGTGCCGAAATAAATTGGGAATCTTTTAATTAAGGTTTTTGGTTTTATATACTTTAATTACCAGCAATTAAATGCATATCTCTAGAAAATAAATATTAGTAATGTGCATTTACTAATTAAAGATTTTCTATTGAGAGATTTTGGAAATTTTGGAAAAGTATTTATTGGAATTAGGAAGACCGATTTCGGCATCCATTGCATATCTTGGGAATATTTTCGGTTTTGGAAATTCCTTGGTGTCCAAACATCCTTGGTCTATAAATACCTAAGTTTGCATTTCTAGCAAACTATCCTAAGAGCCATGCAAACTTCATTCTTGTTGTTTCTGGTGAAGCCGTCTAATCGGAGAGGAAAGTATCCTAATTAGGTGAAATCTCTTACGACAGCTCGTTTAAAGACTTTTATGGGATCAAGAAGCTCTATGAGTATCGTTGGTGGGAAACTAGATAATTGCAGTGTTATTAGTTTTCGATTGATTTGATTGACTAACGGTTGTTTAAACTTTGATTGCACCTAGTTTGTTTATTCTTGAGAATCCTCTCTTCTGATATAAGATTCACTCAAACTAGATCGAAGTATCGACGGGATCTTTAGAACTGTTTGTAGATCTAAAGACATCTTGTTAACAGACTTTGTTCTGTGTGTGATTGATCAGAAAGGATTCAAATGGTGTTGTGCAGGTTTTTATTGAAGATTAAAGAAGATTTGAAGATTTCTTATTTAGTTCTCATATCTTGGTGTGTGCACAAACCTTGATCGGCTGGGATCCAACTAAAATTGGATTTATTCGATTGATTAGTTGCGTGAGATCGGCATCACTTTATAGTTTCTTGTCGGAATCTATATTGATTGATTGCGAATCTAAACTTAACTACTTTTGTTGTTATTGGATAGATTGATCTAACCAGGAAAATGAGTTTATTAGATTAAACGGAAGAGCCTTTGCATATGAATTGAGATATCTTTATCTTGAAAGAATCAAAAGAGTTGTTACCAAACAGATTTGTTATTCCTTTACTGTTTGGAATACGATCCAAAGTAATTGTTCTAGTGCGTGCACTAATCGAAGTCGGAAACGCATGGATAATGAGGAAACTAAGTGAACTAGGTGTAGTTGATTGGTCTCAACTATACAAAGTTGGTGTAGATTTTGTATAACGGCTTAATTCTGAGAGTATTCAATTCTGGACTAGGTCCCGAGGTTTTTATGTACTTGCAGTTTTCCTCGTTAACAAAATCTTGCTGTGTGATTTACTTTTGTTTTCCGCAATTATTTTTGTTTATATAATTTAAAGTAAATTACACAAACGTTAACTCTGATATACTTGATAGTGATCCTATAGAGTTTAGTTAAGTCCGAACCTATTATCAAGTATCACATTTTGGTAGTCGTATTATCTCGATCTCGTATCCATAGACAATCACACAAAGTGTTTTGTTGCATTGTCTCGACTTTGTCCATAGACAATCACTTTTGGTAAGAGGACTTATAGGTTGAAAACAAAAATATTTTGGTGTATTTGGGTACCCTCGTCTTTTCACTGTCAGGTTCAAGACCTGGAAATCGAGAGACATTGAAGATCAAAGGTCTACGGATTAATGAAGTAAAGTCTAAGTGGATCATGATGTCACCCATCTAGGCATAAGTGGTCCCTCTGTATTAACGTGTTTAGCGTGAGTCATACACTAAAAAAACTGTATATAAGCCCTCGAAGGCTCACTTTGTAAACTAAGACGTATGATTCAGTCTAACTCAATCAATAAGAATTATCTTTCTCTGATTCTCTCTCCTACTAAGTTGTGATCACCGACCTAGAGATCACTGGATAATCACTAATTGGACCAAGAGATAAGTAATATACAGACGAAGATCGGTAACAGACCAAGTCGAAAGATATAATTAAACAAGTAAACCAATCATAATCTTGTGTAGGTACTATTTCGTAAGTATAATCCGATATAAAAATGTGCATCTTCAATTGGCTCTTGTGGGTGGATATGGATTACACTACATACTCAAAATTTGATGGTAATTATTATCCTTCCCTTAAAATCCATCCATTGATAATTTGTTCTTCTCGTGTTTTGACTGAACGTATCTTCTTTTTCTTCTTCCACTTTTGAAATTGGTGATGATGATTATATATAACTCGGACTTAACTAAACTCTATAGGATCACTATCAAGTATATCGGAGTTAATGTTTGTGTAATTTACTTTAAATTATATAAACAAATATAATTGCGGAAAACAAAAGTAAATCACACAGCAAGATTTTGTTAACGAGGAAAACTGCAAGTACAGAAAAACCCCGGGACCTAGTCCAGAATTGAATACTCTCATAATTAAGCCGCTATACAAAATCTACACCAACTTCGTATAGTTGAGACCAAGCAACTACCCATAGTTCGCTTAGTTTCCTCAGTATCTCTGCGCTTCCGACTTCGATGAGTGCACACACTAGAACAATTCCTTTGGATCATATTCCAAACAGTAAAGGAACAACAAATCTGTTTGGTAACATCTCTTTTAGTTCTTTCAAGATAAAGATATCTCAAGTCATATGCAAAGGCTCTTCCGTTTAATCTAATAAACTCCTTTGCCTGGTTAGTTCAATCTATCCAATAACTAAAAAAGTAGTTAAGTTTAGATTCGCAATCAATTAATATAAATTCCAACAAGAAACTATAAAGTGATGCCGATCTCACGCAACTAATCAATCGAATAAATCCAATTATAGTTGGATCCCAGCCGATCAAGGTTTGTGTACACACCAAGATATGAGAACTAAATAAGAAATCTTCTTCGTCTTCCAATCTTCTTTAATCTTCAATAAAAACCTGCACAACACCACTTGAATCTCTTGTGATCAATTACACATAGAACGGAGTCTGTTAACAATGGATTATCACAAGATGTCTTTAGATCTAAAAACAGTTCTAAAGATCTCGTCGATACTTCGATCTAGTTTGAGTGAATCTTATCTCAGAAGAGAGGATTCTCAAGAATAAACAAACTAGGTGCAATCAAAGTTTCAACAACCGTTAGTCAATCAAATCAATCGAAAACTAATAACACTACAATTATCTAGTTTCCCACCAACGATACTCGTAGAGCTTCTTGATCCCACAGAAGTCTTTCAACGAGCGGTCGTAAGAGATTTCACCTAATTAGGATACTTTCCTCTCCGATTAGACGGCTTCACCAGAAACTACAAGAGTGAAGTTTGCATGGCTCTTAGGATAGTTTGCTAGAAATTCAAACTTAGGTATTTATAGACCAAGGATGTTTGGACACCAAGGAATTTCCAAAACCGAAAATATTCTAAAGATATGCAATGGATGCCGAAATCGGTCTTCCTACTTCCAATAAATACTTGTCCAAAATTTCCAAAATCTCTCCATAGAAAATCTCTAATTAGTAAATGCACATTACTAATTTTTATTTTCTAGAGATATGCATTTAATTGCAGGTAATTAAAGTATATAAAACCAAAAACCTTAATTAAAAGATTCCCAATTTATTTCGGCACAGGATCACCTTGAGTACTAAGGAATATCTTTGAACAACAAATTATAAGAGTTATTGTACGTGTTCAAAGTATGTTGACATCTCTTCACTGTAAATCCTTATACATATTTACATGGATTCACATTTTTGGAATCGGTTATACCACACTTGCAAACAAGTTTAGAATTGGTTGACCTGTATTCCAAGATAACTATGTGATTGATCAAATATCAAATCACATACATGGGTTCAATCGGTTCTACCAATCACTAGGATTAGTTATACCTCAATATGGAAATACTTGTGGTCGGTCACACAAGTTACGAGGATCGGTTACCATATTCCATGGTATTGCTTGTGATCGGTCACACTAGTTACCAGGATCGGTTACCAATTACAAGGATCGATTACACAATACACTGTGATCGGTCACACCAATTACTAGGATCGGTTACACCAATTACTAGGATCGGTCACTCCAATTACAAATATCGATCATACCATCTCACGGTGATTACTTAGGATCGGTTACACTAATTACTAAAAACTAGTCATACCAAATCATAAGTCAGGCATTGTGATTAGTTATACCAAGATACATAACAAAGTTACGATCGGTTTTACCATCTCACACATATTGGTAATCCAAAGATTTGCAATGAATAGCCATACCAATAAGCCCAACGATTTCCCTTTCGATTCATAAAACAATTTCATGAATGTACTTCCTTTAAACAAATGTAAAATATTATTTCCTAGGTGTTTATGGGTGAAAACTACTCCTGCAGAATTTGGTAATTTGGGGTGTGGATGAGGAATGAATTTAAACCTTAAACAAATGCACTACGCGGTGAGTGCTTGTAGATTCGAGAGATCAATCTGTGCAAGTCCGGCCTAAACCAAGAAATGACCGTTCCAGACTTGTTTCGGTCACAAAGTGAAGGAGATGGGTTGATCTTAGGGAGGGAAGCGAAGAAGGTGTTGAGATTGTAAAGATGTTGGCTTGCTTATGACTTGTGTGAGAAAGGTGAGCAGGCTTATGATTGATGCAAGCAAGCTCTGGGTGTTGGAATACGTTTTTGTATTAACACTTGGTTTTTGTTTAAATCCGAACTTGTGTTGTTGTTTGAAATAGGGTGGAGAACCTATTTATACAAGTCATTGAGCCTTATTCACGTCTCTCGTGGGAAGTGGAGGAAGTGGAGTGATGGAGTAGTGGACTTGTGCGTCGGTGCCACACGACCAGTCTTGCCCACTTCTCCTGTTCATCTCTAACCGTCCATGACTTCCCCGACACGTTCTTGTGATAGCGCGTTACGCTGCGCCGCACGCCGTAAACCGCCAGACCAATACCTAGTATGTATCCCCCCAGTTTGTGACATGATTGATGTCTGGAATGTGTAGATCGTGAATCCACGAAAGATAGCATGTAATCTTGAATTGAATAAACTGCGTTATTCAGAAGTCGATACTTGTGAAGTATCGTGTGTATTTTATGCAGTACCGCATTATGGTGTGGTAAAGTGATGGGTAATGACGCCTCACTAACCAAATAACTCGACCTGGGGTTGTATAACCAAGTTTGGTGAAGTTGGACGGATGAGATGATCTTTGAGACACTCATCTGCGGCCAGTTAATGAATATTAGGGTTTTTTGAAGAGGTGCGCAAGCATTACTCTTCGGCTTGGTCGAAACCGAGCATGGAAATGGATTTGGAGAGGACCGACCGGGCATGTGTGTAGACAGCATGCCGGTGTGCACGTCCATACCTCACTGTCCCATGAAGGCGCGATCTAACCCACTCAATTTGACCGGTAAAGTTGAGTGGTTGAGATCGGTTTGTGGCAGAAATCCATTGCCGCAAAGGAGTTGGAAACCGCGTGACATCCCTAGTTTGGGCACGCGTTTCAAGACGACCCATCTTGGTCGGTCTTGGTCGATCATACCAGCGTGTAGGTGGTAGGCTGGTGTTCACACCTATACCTGACTATCCCATGAAAACGTGATCTAAGCCACTCAAATCGTCAGGTGAAGTTGAGTGGTCGAGATCAGTTTGCAATTTGGGAAGTGTAACCACGCAAGTTTGGGTGGACGGTTTGGGATAGCCAGGCATGGTATGCCTTGGCCGATCACATGAGGAGGTAGGTGGGCCCACGGTGGTCATGCTGGTATGACCGGACCTGCTTAATCTAATCTGTGACCCTCCATTCGTGCCGGAGAAGATGGACGCGCGTGATGGCTTGAAACCCTAATTTTGGCTTTCAAAGCCGTGCGCCATGCTCTCTTTGGGCGTACGAATTTGTTGCAACCAAGTATGGTTGGTCTTGACCGATTGGTCAAGTGTGTAGGCGGGCCCACGGTGATCATGTTGACATGCTCTGGGCCCTTTGAGTCTACATCTACACCCTCCATCTATACCTGCGAAGATGGATGGTTGAGACTGTTTTGAGACACATATAATATGCCGCAAACCCTAATTTAGGGTTTTCCGTCCATAATGCTTGGTATGAACGGTTTCTTGGCAGAGCTAGGCCAATGACCGACCATGCGGGGTCGGCCGTGGGTATTCCATACCTTCTTGGGGGTGATGGAATTGATCTGGGGTCATCCAATCATGCTTATGGAGTTGGATGACTGCGATCAGATCATATCCGGACTGATATGGTCAGTCCAGATGCTCAATCGAGCTAGTATAACACACCGAGAGGGGCTCAATCGGGCTAGTATAACACACCGAGAGTCGGCACTGTCACGGGTATTTCGTACATGGTTTCATTATAGTGCTTGGAGGTTCGTGTTACTCTGTAAGAGTAACACTCGGTCGTCATGCCACAGCGATAATGAGTACTTTGGAAACACAAGGCTGATATGAAATTCACGGGAAGGGATTGTTGCCACATGCTCCAACCTGGAGGAATTTCATGTATTCACAGAATGGGATTGTTGCCACATGCTCCATTCTTGGTGAATTAAGTGAGGGAGTATCCAACACTTATAAATAGCTTTATCTTTTACAAGATGTCAGCGCATAATTTTTCTGGTTTTTACAAATTTAACCTCAAGTGAAAACCCACCATCAACATTAAGTCCCCTGCCTAGCACACAATGGTTACACTATTGTGTGGTAGGCATAAGATGGTGACAGTTAAAGATAAAACTTATGAGACAAAGTTAGATGTTACCAGGAGAGACGGGTCATCATGTCCTCGGAGCATGCGAGCGTTCAAGAGGCGTCCGTGAGAGTATTCCCCTAGCATGATATCGGTCTTGCTCGCTTCGATCGACCTTGTTATGCCTGCTCTGATCGAGGGCCCGCTGCGTGCTTGCTCCGTTTGAATGTCGGTCTTGCCAGATCGACCTTGCTATGCCTGATTAGGTCGAGGGGTTATTGCGCCTGCTTCGTTCGATCGTGGGATTGTGCCTAATCGACTGACTGTTGCGCCTGCTTCGTTCGTGGGGGCTACTGCGCCTGCTTGATCGAACGTGGGCTTGTTGTGTCTGCTTCGGTTGAATGTGGGTCCACTATGTACATGTTTCAAACATCGTCCCTGTGCTTCGACTGAAATCGGCCCTGCTGTGTGCGCCTATTATACCGGCCTTTTGTCCTGATTAACACCAGCCTTTGCGACTTGAGCAATACCAGCCTTGTGACTTGAGCAATACCAGCCTTGTGCCCTTGACCAACACCAGACTTTAAACTTGAGCAATACCGGACTTGAAACTTGTACCGGACTTGAAACTTATACCAGACTTGAAACTTATACCGGACTTGAAACTTGTACCGGACTTGAAACCAATACCAGACTTGAAACTTGAGTAATACTGGTGTTTGGACCCAATCCCAGCTTTTGTGTATTTCAACGTGGGTTGTATCTTGTCATGTGTGACTACACGCCTCATGTGTTTTTCATACAAGTTCTAACTCCTATTTTCATTGTGGAATGAAGAAAAGAACTCTGTTGAGATGTCTTCGGAGATAATCTTTGGTGCCAAGTCGGGAAGTGTTGATGACTTCAAAGATATGCCGAACATTGATGATGAGTTGTTCACCTCGCTTTTCCAAACATTAGAAAATATCTTTCTTATAAGATAGTCCTGCTTTCCGATTCAGAAAATATGGAAGCTGATCCATTTTCTTCTTCAGCACTTGTGATGAGATTTTGTCTCCGGAGAAACGAATATCCGCCTTCTCCTATTGACTTCAAGATTTTCCATACTCCCTGGGTTCTTACGAAGGATGGATGAGACGTATGTTGAATAATAAGGATGTTAAAGTGGTTTCTGGTGGAGGTGGATCTGGAGAGAGTGTTGAACAAGGATTCAGAAGCGAACGTGGTCCCGAGAGAGAGCGTTGAGGCGGCTCTTGAATAGACCATTGAAGCGGCTTACTGCTAGAGGGAGTGTTGAAGTGTTTCCCTCTTGATTCGATTTACCCTTGTGAATTCCATGCTTCTTGACTGACCACATCTCTCATGTTGAAGAATTCCTTGGTCGACGGTGAAGGAACTTCATGCTGAGCCTCAGTCCCTAAGTGTGGTTTACATGGTTTGTTCGTAGTGGTTGTTGTCGAGCCAGGTATGGAATATCTTGGACGTTGTTTCATCATTGTGGGATTCGTGCATGTGGTACTGGAGTTGGAGTTGATGGACGCGCAGGATGTTGTATCTTGGTGGTTTTCCTCTTCTTTGCTTGAGGCGCCTTACTGAAGGCTGAATGTTGTATCGCATGTTGGTGAGATATATGCCCCTACAAACATTATGAGGCTCTTCGGCAGGCCTGGTTCTTTCTATCGGGGATATGTTGTTGTAGATGAGCGTTCAACAGCTCAGGAGGATGACCAAAAGCGCGGTTTGTCCAACATAGCGTGATAGACATGTACCATTGTCGATAAAGTGACTCACCCGGATCTTGTTCGACCACTGTCCGATAGAGTAACTCTTAGGATCTTGCTCGATATGACGGTTGGACATCGTTATCTTCTTGAGGCTGCTCCCTTGAGGTATCGGCTCCAGTGGAAGATTACCGTCATAGAGCGTTGATACGTTGCACCGGCACTCTTTAAACCAAATGGCAGCATGGTATAATAAAAATTTCCGAGAGGAGTTCGAAAAGATATCTTACTTGCATCATGCTCGTACATCCTTATCTGTTTGTAGCCGCTACATCCATCCATGGAGGAGAACATGCCGTGTCCGCTGGTTGCATCTACTAACATGTCGATGTTAGGTAGAGGAGGATCGTTTTTGGAGCATCACTGTTCAAGTCTCTCGAAGTCTATGCAAAGACTTTGATCTATCCATTTTCCTCATGTATGAACTATAATTGTTTAACCGACTTGGATACAGGTATGACATGTAGATGATGGGTGACCAATTTTCATCTAAATCGGCATTTCTTCATATCTCCAAGTGAATATGTCTGGTACTCTTTGAGAAGTTCCACGAGCTTCGTGCGTTTATCCGTACACAAGGTTGAGTGATGGAGATAGGCCTAGGAGATTCCTCAATGATTTCAATCTCATCGGTTGTAGAGTTGGTTCCATCTTGCGGTTGTTGTGGAGCATCTAGCACTTGTTCTTGTGGTTCGTTGCTGTTGTAGCATTCCATTGGGTGGAGAGACTGGGTAGCAGTCTCCCCTACTAATTGATAATGGCAGTGTCGGTATACCGTTTTCCCTTTTTGGTCACGACTCACCACAAAAGTGCGTTCCCTCTTCGTGTGAACGTGGGTCGTGGCTTCACAGGATGGAGAAGAATGCTTCGTCAGCAAAGATGCATCGTGGGTTTTAGCTCTCAATGATGCAAGCCGGTCTTCTTCCTGAATTGACGCCCATGTGGGGAGTGGGATGCAACGAACTTGTATGATTCTTTCAGCGGAGCTCCTCCCGTATGTCTGGTTTGGTTTCCCTCGAAGTCCGTCATTGTGGTAGGCTTCCGTACGACCTTGCCTGGGAGAACCTTGGATGTCCCGAGAATCTTGAGAGTAATCACATTCGAAGACGCTCCTGTGTCGATAAGGGCCGTCTTGAACTCTGAATCCTTGATGCGTGCGGTGACATGTAGGGCACGGTTGCGAACTTCCTCTGGTTGATTGCAGCAAAATGTCTCCGTGCGCTGATTCTTCGAGAGGTGTGAAAGTTCGCATAAACTTTCCGAGAGAAAACGCTTCCCGATCCACCGGCCTACGGTTCATAGTGAAACTATTGACTTGACTTGAGGAGGATCGTTGTGAGGATCGGTCCCAGTGTAGGAGTCTCCATGACAGGACCGCTCATATCTGATGTCGCTTCTTTGATCAGGTCCATGGAGGTCCGCGCCGCTGAAGTACCTTCTCCGGTCGTTGAATGCGTTCCTTTTTGCTCCGGGGCTGTCACGGCTCTTGTGGAAATCGATCGGTTAATGTCTTAAGAAAAGTGAGTACCTCTTTCTGAGTTGAGGCCATATCCGTTTGAGTCTTAGCAAGAACTTCCTGCTTCTCCATCAAGTCTGCAATGGTAATGGGGGATGGTCCTCCTATCGTCCCTCCGGCTCCTCGTCCTGATGAAGGAGTGGAAGTTGTTGCTCTGGTGACTACTAGAGGTGTTACACTTGATGAGATGCCGGGATTTGCGGCTGCTCTGGCTCTGGTGATGGGAGGTGTTGTAATATCACTGCTGAGTGATCGAATTGAATGCTCCCATCCTCTGTATTCACGTATTTCCTGATCGATCTCTCCTTCCTCAAGCATTTCTTCGCTTGGATGAAAGGCCGATGCGGATTGGACAGTCTTAGGGCTTGACAAGAGTTTTGAGATATAAATCTTCCAACAGGGCTCCATAGGCTGCAGGTTCCCTTTCTTTATCTGGTAGACGTTGTAGTACTCCGGACAAGTCTTTTCCTCTGTGGAGTTGCCTCGAGTCTTCGTCGGCTGGACCATGTTGTTCGTTTTTCCTGAGTCTCCTGCGGTCGCGCGCTCTTTTTGCCTCTCCACCGGTAAAGGTGTAACTCCTGACTAAGGATTCAGCATTTCTTGCACTGCTTGAGTAGATGCATGCCGACCCTTCTTGTAATTGTGCTGCTATATCATTCAAAAGGCGGAATGTATCGCTCTGTCTTCTAGTGATACCGGCTTGATTTGCCAATACATCCTCCAGCATTCTAGCTACACTTCCCATGGTATCTGAACCGCCTGTGGTTTCCTGATGAGGATGCATCGTGAGCCGAAAACCGAAGAATTGAGAATTCAATTTTTGCAACCGATAGATCAACCTCCTTTGTGGTCGCCAATTGTTTATGGGTGAAAACTACTCCTGCGAGAATTTGGTAATTTGGGGTGTGGATGAGGAATGAATTTAAACCTTAAACAAATGCTTTGTGCGGTGAGTGCTTGTAGATTCGAGAGATCAATCATGTCCAAGTCCGGCCTAAACCAAGAAATGGCCGTTCCGGACTTGTTTCGGTCACAAAGTGTAGGAGATGGGGTTGATCTAGGGAGGGAAGCAAAGAAGGTGTTGAGATTGTGAAGATGTTGGCTTGCTTATGAGTTGTAACGAAAGGTGGCAGGCTTATGATTGATGCAAGCAAGCTCTAGGTGTTGGAATACGTTTTTGTATTAACACTTGGTTTTTGTTTCGTGCGAACTTGTGTTGTTGTTTGAAATAGGGCGGAGAACCTATTTATACAAGTCATTGAGCCTTATTCACGTCTCTCGTGGGAAGTGGAGGAAGTGGAGTGATGGAGTAGTGGAGTTGTGCGTCGGTGCCACACGACCGGTCTTGCCCACTTCTCTGTTCATCTCTAACCGTCCATGACTTCCTTCGACACGTTCTTGTGATGGCGCGTTGCACGCTGCACTTTATGTAAACCGCCTGGACCAATACCCGATGTATGTATCCCCCCAGTTTGTGACATGATTGATGTCTGGAATGTGTGGATCGTGAATCCACGAAAGATAGCATGTAATGCTGAATTGAATAACTGCGTTATTCAGGAAGTCGATACTTGTGAAGTATCGTGTGTATTTTATGAAGGTACCGCATTATGGTGTGGTAAAGTGATGGGTAATGACGCCTCACTAACCAAATAACTCCTGACCAGGGTTGTATAACCAAGCTGGTAAAGTTGGACGGATGAGATGATCTTTGAGACACTCATCTGCGACCGTTAATGAATATTAGGGTTTTTTGAAGAGGTGCGCAAGCATTACTCTTTGGCTTGGTCGAAACCGAGCATGGAAAGGGATTTGGAGAGGACCGACCGGGCATGTGTGTAGACAGCATGCCGGTGTGCACGTCCATACCTCACTGTCCCATGAAGGCGCGATCTAAGCCACTCAAATTTGAGTAAAGTTGAGTGGTTGAGATCGGTTTGCGGCAATAAATCCATTGCCGCAAAGGAGTTGGAAACCGCGTGACATCCCTAGTTTGGGCACGCGTTTCAAGACGACCCATCTTGGTCGGTCTTGGTCGATCATACCAGCGTGTAGGTGGTAGGCTGGTGTTCACACCTATACCTGACTATCCCATGAAAACGTGATCTAAGCCACTCAAATCGTCCGGTGAAGTTGAGTGGTCGAGATCAGTTTGCAATTTGGGAAGTGTAACCACGCAAGTTTGGGTGGACGGTTTGGGATAGCTAGGCATGGTATGCCTTGGCCGATCACATGAGGAGGTAGGTGGGCCCACGGTGGTCATGCTGGTATGACCGGACCTGCTTAATCTAATCTGTGACCCTCCTTTCGTCTCTTAGGAGAAGATGGACGCGCGTGATGGCTTGAAACCCTAATTTTGGCTTTCAAAGCCGTGCGCCATGCTCTCTTTGGGCGTACGAATTTGTTGCAACCAAGTATGGTTGGTATTGACCGATTGGTCAAGTGTGTAGGCGGGCCCACGGTGATCGTGTTGACATGCTCTGGGCCCTTTGAGTCTACATCTACACCCTCCATCTATACCTGCGAAGATGGATGGTTGAGGCATTTTGCGACACATGTAATATGCCGCAAACCCTAATTTAGGGTTTTCCGTCCATAATGCTTGGTATGAACGGTTTCTTGGCAGGCTAGGCCAATGACCGACCATGCGGGGTCGGCCGTGGGTATTCCATACCTGCTTGGGGGTGATGGAATTGATGCGGGGTCATCCAATCATGCTTATGGAGTTGGATGATCTGCGATCAGATCATATCCGGACTGATATGGTCAGTCCGGATGCTCAATCGGGCTAGTATAACACACCGAGAGGTACTCAATCGGGCTAGTATAACACACCGAGAGTCAGCCTTTACGGGTATTTCGTACATGGTTTCATTATAGTGCTTGGAGGTTCGTGTTACTCTGTAAGAGTAACACTCAGTCGTCATGCCACACTGATAATGAGTCCTGGAAATACAAGGCTGATATGAAATTCACAGGAAGGGATTGTTGCCACATGCTCCAACCCGGAGGAATTTCATGTATTCACGAGAATGGGATTGTTGCCACATGCTCCATTCTTGGTGAATTAAGTGAGGGAGTATCAACACTTATAAATGGCTTTATCTTTTACAAGATGTCAGCGCATAATTTTTCTGGTTTTTACAAATTTAACCTCAAGTGAAAACCCACCATCAACACTAGGATGAAATCTTCACCATAACCCATTCACATAATCATAACAGTATATACAAGATTATGTCGATGTCATTTCTACGGAGTTCAAAAGATAAGCGTTATACTTCGTAGTCTAATTCCCTAATACTATGATCATGCAAATATGACCATATCACATCACTAGAGTATCATACAATAAGTACAGTATATATAGCTTCGAAATTATGTTTTCAATATAGCACGACTTGAAAGATACGTTAGGAATGAAATAGTTCACGTCAATATTACTAACCTCAAGAGAAATGATGATGTTGTCGTTATAGTTCGCTTCTTCTTCACATTCTTCAGGTCTTCGGATTAATACTTGTATGTCTCAACATTCCTAGACTTTCTAGTCTAACCTAAACGAAGTTGACTCTTGTATACAATCAAGCGACTTTAGATGAGTTTTGACACACTAAAATATGACAACCAAACTTGACATACCAACGCTTGGTGAGTCAACCGAGCTATTCTCTAACAGACAGCCTTGGTCTTATCTGCACTTCTTGCTCTAGAACTTGCGTCTTCTACGTGTCATGGTATTATATGTCGTGTCTTGTCCTCTGTTAAGTCTTTATCTTTAGATCGTGCTCGAGGTGAGGACTTATTATTCGATCTTGAAGTGAGCAATTATGAATGTTTATTAATAATTTTCTTGAAATGTTTACACCGGAAGATGAAATTACTTAAGATCTTACAAACATTCTCTCTGTTTCTCTCTCCTAATGACTTGCCTTTTCCTTCCAAAGGAAAAAACCCCCTGATTTATTTTGATTCACTCATCCCTTTATATAGGGTAATACATAGTGAAGATGACTATTTTTCCTTTATTTTCGGGAATGTCTCGCGAAGTGTCGACAGCGTACAAGTATTATAGTATTCGCGACACTTCTTAACTTTCGCCATATTTCATATCTTCCTATCGTCATCCAGTGCGTCATTCATATTAATCTTCTGCGACTTACTCGCAATGTTGTTATCGGTTGCCTTTGCGAATTGTTGTTGTCGCGATATTCTGATCCTACAACGTGACATTTGTCGAGTGTTGGCATTGAATAATATTTTCTAGAGGAATATTAGCCGATAATTTTGGAGAGATAATAAGGTTACTGTTGCTAATTATGAGCATAATTTTCACATGGGGTGTATTTTTCACCCTTCTGAGAGACCGAAGAGTTTTAAATGGGTGTTGTTCACCTCTTTTTGGAAATTAAAGAGTTTCCCCTTATTTTAATTAGTTGGTGGTATTGCATGGCCTGTGTTTTCCGGTTGTCATTACAGCTATTATTAAATTTGTAGAGTTAGGTAGCTGAGATAGTGTACCGGCTAAGACAATTACGTCTTTTCACTTTCCTTTTCTTGTTATATAAATATCTTTTCAGATCTATAAAATTTTCTTTACAGTCTTTCGTCTTTACTTTCTCGGAAGCTTTGGAGTTCAAAGTTTGTTTGGAGGTTTTCAAACTTTTTCCTAAATTTTAACTTCTCTTTGAAGCTTTTTCTTTTTACCTTCAGAGTTCAGGGTTCAACCTTTTTCTTTTCTTTTCGCAATTTCAAATGTTTCACGCTTGTCTCTGTATTTTTACTTTCATTCGCCGGAGTTCTTGTTTCAACACCTCCTCATAATATGTTCGATATTTATCATCTTCCAACTAGTTTTGGTGTAGAAGTTCGCTGGCCATCGCCGTATACCATTAATGTTCTGGAAATTGTAGATTTGAAAAGGGGGGAACTTTTAGTTCCTGAATCACACCTTTAGTGTGGTTACATTTTCCCCCTTCCTTCATTTGTTCTCGAATTTCTTTTATGTTCCATCCTTACCCCACCCGAGTTAGAATCAATTTTTTTTTTACTATATGCACATCATTTTGTACATAAACCATGAAATTCGTGAAGAATGGAAGATTACCATTGAAAATCTTTACATTAATTATATGTGCACCAATATTCCTGGCTCTCGGGCTGCAGCTGCCAATGCCGATACTGGTGCTGGTGTTGAGAGTCCAGATCGAGGTAATGGCGAAGCTCATAAGTCCTCTGAGGAGGCCGACTGAAGTCTTGAAATTTAAATGAAAGTATTTTTTTTTGTAAATTTTCCTTTCTGGGTTTAAAGGAAGTGATTTTGTATTAACTTTTTGTACTCATTTTCCTACTCTGTTTTTTTTTTTTCTAAATGGAAAGAGTAATATGCGCTTTGATGCTAACTTTTTGATCAATAATTCTCCAACTGATATAATGATCATAACTTATACTGTTTGATCTCTTTTTTTTTGGTTTTTTAGATTTAGCTGTGATATAGCTTTATTTCTTCATGCCTTAGTTTTTCACCTAGAATTGATACTTTGACTTGACTGAATTTATCACTTGGCCATGATTTTGGCTTCTTTTTATTCGGTTTCGAAGGTATTATTCCCGATTCGATTCAGATCATTGAGTTAAGTTAATTTTCCCAATTTCTTTCTGTAGATTATAATTTTTTTGCCTTAAAGGTGGACCTTAGTTTTTCTGTTTTTGCCTTTTGACTTAGTTTTATTTATTTTTTGTCTTATAACAATGAAATATTGTATTGACCTGGATGGTTACTTAGGTCGACTTGTTGAGATTGTGATTTCCTCTCACAAACCCATACGTTTATGGATACTCCAAGCATCATGTCTTCTAATGGAAAAGATGTTAATATGATTGTCAAGCCATCAATCATGAAGGAAAAAGAGAAATCTTCGTTAGCTCCGACATTGAAAAGAAAAAGAAGGAATGTGAGGAAGCCTAGAGTTCTTCCTTCAAATTCTCGGAAGTTTTCTGATGTTCTTGAAGTGTTGAAGGAGACGCAAAAGGAGATTCAACAAATAAAGGATTCCGTGTTTAAGACTCATGAGATTCAGAAGGCCCTGGTTCGACATCAGTCAAGAAGGTTTATTGATATTAACTCCTATCTTCATGAACCTTATGTCCCAATAGCTGTTGACGACAAGGAGTTCGGGGACGATAAAGAATTCTTCAAAGGTCTTAACATCTAGTAAATCTTCTTTTCTTGTTTTGTTTAGAAGAATAACTAGAGTTTGGAATAGCCATTATTGTGATTACACATAGCTATGTCCAACGTATTCATCTTCATGTTTTTAGGTTTATTTGTTTAAATTCTAAAAAATTGTTTGGAAGATGATTTTGCAGTATTAATCTTTATGGTTTTATATATTGCAATTTGTTATGGGATATGTGTGTTTACGTCCGTGAACTATGATTGTCCCATATCTTGTCAAAAGTTAAGTCTTTCGTATGTCGATATGCATGTATTGATAAAAGAATGAATGAACTTTTGACATCACAAAAGTTTGAAACCTATTATGTCATTATGCAAATATTGATGGAAGATAGGGTGAACTTTTGATTACGAGGATTATGTCTATTGTATGTCATTGTGCAAATAGTGATGGAAAATAGAATGAATCCTTGTTTATTCCGTAGTATTGATCTTCACTGATCCATAATTTATGTATATACTGTGAGGCTCCGTAAGTTCTCTTATGTTGAGCATTTCCGATTAGATTAATCATGGGTTTTCTTGTGGTTAATTCGATTGAGTATTTTTGGATTCAAATTCATATTCGTATGTGATTTGTTATGTCCAAAAGAAATCCTTCTTTTCTTATGAAATTAAGGTCGCTCTTGTTGTTCTTTCGGGAATGACATATTATGGGGGAGAGTTCTTAAATGAACATGTTCTTAATTGCCAAATCTCTGTGGGGAGTGCGGATGTGGAATATTCTAGGGGTTATCTTGTATCTTTATAAACTCCTTGATGAATGCATTTAGCTTCGGCTATATGATTGCATCTAAATAAGTTGATATGTGCTTTCTTTTGGTCATGAAATGTCTCTTTTGGAAATTTCATTAGGATCCCGTTTTCGTACCTTTGCCAATTTTATTGACAAAAAGGGGGAGAATTAATATGTTGTTCACACTACAAATACATATGGTTTTCGGATCATTATGTAAGGGGGAGTGATTTCCATGTGAGACGGAGTATTGACTAAGGGGGAGTGATACATATCACCATAGTATTGTTGTCGAAGTTGTGATACAATTGAACTTTGATGCTATATAATAATGCTATGACACTGTATAAAAATGATTGAGAATACTTATTTTCTCAATGTTATAGCTACGGATTTTCAACAACGATGATGTTGAACTTACAACCTTTGGGATCATTGGAGTACTTGGAAGTGACGAAGATTTCGAGTAAAGTTGAAGATTAGGCATGTGGAATAGGAGCTACAAAAGTTTATTTATTTATTTTTGTATTCCATGTGTATTGATAGTTTTGTCACTAAAATTGACAAAGGGGGAGATTATTAGAGCACTGCTCGGTCGAACTCTCATGCGTTGCTATCTTAATCATGTTTGTCAATGTTAGTGATCAAAACTTTAAGTCTTGATTTCTAGTCTACTATAGCTAAGTCTCGGACTAGGATAGAAAGTGTAGTTGAGCTCAAGAACTCCATGGAAATCTTCATACAAGACGAAGAACTACTCAAGGAACTGGTGGAACTTCATCGACTAAAAGGTATGTGGAGACTTGAACTTATCTATTACTCAAAAGTTTATCTACTATATCTCCTATCTTGAGACAAAAGTCGTTTTGCTATATAGACTTTGATTATACACATTTGATATTTCGAGCCGAGTTTATCTCGTCTATCTATTTCTCGAAATATGTGTTGGTAAGCTTTTGCTTTGGCCAAGTTTATCTTTACCTAGTGACGAAAGTCATGTTATGTTTCAATCACTTTGAAAATGGCTTTGACGAAAAATGGTTTGTGAATAACAACTATATAACGTCCTCTAAGAATGTTTCAATGATTGAAATGAGAGTTTATATTATATAACCAATGTTGGATATAAGCATTGTGTGGCAACATATATATGTATAAGTCCTTATTCCTTGAACCAAAGTATGCGTACTTTGTTGATCAGGAAAACCGGAACAAAAGCTGTGAACTCAGTCCGCGAACTGGCGGAGGTTATTATCCCGAGAACATGTGCTGGAGTTTGTGAACTCCTTCCGGGAACTTAAGTCCGCGAACTAAGTCCGCGTACTTCAGTTGGTTATATCTAAAGACGTTTTTTTGTGAACTTATATTTATATTAACTAAGGAATGCAATTTGCAAACCGTGGCTATAAAGTTCATGAATCGATTCGAGTGAATTAAATCGTTTTTGCTTCAATTGTGTCTTGTCAACTTCTATAAGATTTATACAATTGAACAACTCTCTAACTAGTTCATTTGAGTCATATGAACTAGTTATGGTGAAGAAGAATATGGTTGATATGAAAGTGCTCATATGGCTAACCATTTGGTTAATTATTGTTGAACCAACAAATGTACATGTTTGGGTACGGTTACACAAACCTAAAATCATGCATTTCATTTGTGTGTAACAAGCTAAGTTTTCGATCCAACGGTTGAAAGATATTAGCTTGAATCTAATTAGGTTTTCATCCAACGATGAATATTGAATGCTTTGTTACTAAGCTAACATTGATTGCAAACCATGATTTGAAAGACTATATAAGGTAGAACTCTAGCAACTGGGAAACATAATCCCCACACCTCATGTGTGATACTAGTTGTATAAGCTAGAGTCGATTCTCCTTTACCCTAAGGTTTCTTCTCGAGACCCTGTAGGTTAACGACTTGAACATTTCATTGGTATTTTGAAGCCAGACCGATACTACTTTCTTGTAGTTGTGTGATCTGATCTTGCTGATTCTATCGTGTTGAGTACAATCGTAATGATTGGCTTGAGATTAATATCTCTGATAGGCAAGATATAAAGTAGTCACAAACATCTTCGTCTCATCGTTTGTGATTCCACAATATCTTCTTTCGCCGCGTCGATTAAGATTATTGTGAGGTGATTGATAATACTAGGCTATTCTTCGGGAATATAAGTCCGGGTTATGAATTGGTTCCTGTTCACCTTGATTTATCAAAATACGGAACAAAACTCGCAGGTATTTCTGTGGGAGACAAATTTATCTATTCTTGTAGACTTTTCTGTGTGATACAGATTTGTTTATTAAAGTCTTCAACTTTGGGTCGTAGCAACTCTTAGTTGTGGGTGAGATCAGCTAAGGGAATCAAGTACGTAGTATCCTGCTCGGATCAGAGACGTAAGGAGCGCAACTATACCTTGGATCAGTGTGAGATTGATTGGGGTTCAACTACAGTCCAGACCGAAGTTAGTTTGTAGTAGGCTAGTGTTTGTAGCGGCTTAATACAGTGTGTGTTCAATCTGGACTAGGTCCCGGGGTTTTTCTGCATTTTCGGTTTCCTCGTTAACAAAATTCTGGTGTCTGTGTTATTTATTTTCCGCATTATATTTTGTTATATAATTGAAATATCACAGGTTGTGCTTTAAGATCAATCAATTAGAATATCCAACCTTTGGTTGTTGATTTACATTGATTGACACTTGAACATTGGTCTTTGGTACCGTTCAAGTTAATTTCTCTTGTTCAATTAGACTCGCAGATTTCCATTTGATTGAGTAAGTATTTGTTTGAGGGTGAAAACGGTTTCTGCTGATTACGGTAATTTCGCGTGAGTGGGTGAGAAACGAGTCTAACCCTAAACAATGTACTGCACGGGAGTACTTTAGATTCGAGAGATCAATCTGTACAAATCCGTCCTAAACCAAGAAATGGTCATTCCAGACTTGCTTCGGTCACAAAGTCAATGAGAAGGGTTGGTTTTGGGGAGGGAAGCGAAGAGAGTGTTGAGACCAGAATAATTGATTCTGGAAGAGTAGTTGTTTGACGACTTGTATTAGAAAGTGAAACGCTAGCAATGTGGAAGCTAACAGATGATTTCTGAGTGTTGTATGTTCCTGAACCAAACTTGTTCTTTGGTGGAAATAGGTAAGACCTATTTATACAAGTCGTAACAAAACGTACTCTGGTCTCGTAAGAAATGGAAACGGCTGAGTAAACTGGAAGGAGGTGGTAACGGGTAACGCCTGGAATTGATGTTCCATAATGAAAGAAACGTTTCACCATTACTCCTTGTATTTACTAATCGACTCATTCTTATGACACTTTCTTGTAACGGGCGTAGTGTACGCCGCACGCTATAAACCGCCAAACCAATACCCTAATGAGCATCCCCCAGTTTGTGACATGTGTTGATGTCTCGAGTGTTTTCGTGGAAAACGTGTAGCATGTTGCTGTTTCTTGGCAAGTTGAGCTTGGGAGACTTGCCGGATCGGTGGTGACCCTCGACGGTCGAAATTTTGCATCTTGAGAGGAAGGCAGTGATAGACGCATTTATGTGTCTATATTAGTCTCAATTTTCTGTAATGTTAGTACTCGATTTTGTGCTAATTTTGGTATTTTATGTCTTTGTAGGTGTTTTTGGAGAAATAAACTTTTGCGGGAAAATTGGCTCGAAAAGTGGTATTTGCGCTCGTGGGAGAAAATTACTATTCGGACCCCTCATTTGGATAAGGGGCACCCAGTTGATAAGGGGTATACACCGCTATTTGCACCCCATAGTTACTATTTCCCCCCATGGCTATTTCCACCCCAGTCTGGTTAGGGGGAAACCTTTCTTCACGGTTTGAAAACCAAATTTTGGCGGGAAAATGAAGCTCACGTCTGATGACTATCATGGATTGATTCTGGTCGAGTTTTACTCGGAATTTCTCACCCAGTTAGGTTGGTTTGGGCCTGTTTAAGCCAAACAGGATTGGTAAGGAAAGCGGGTTCGAAAATATGGGGAGATACACCGAGTTTGGTAAAAACAGGGAGTAAGCTTATCGTGGGTTTGGTTTTGATATTTTTGGGAAGAACGTGGAAAATAAGGAGAGAATATCTTATATTCGACTCAGCTTAATCTGTTGAGATACTTTTGGAAGTTTTACAACTAACAGAGCCGCGTAGAGGGATTGTAGGAGATTTTCCCGTGACTTAAAAGAAAAGAAAAAGAGAAGTTTGGGAAGATATTCTCGGGATTACTTGGCCCTGTTACGTATATAAAAGGAGTTGGGAGGTTCGAAGAAGGAGTCGAGACTTTGGGGGGTCGATACGGAGGATTGGGAGCACTCACAGAGCCGAAGAAACGAAGTGCAGGAAAGCTTCCTGCTGCTGCTGAAGAAGAAGAACACGAAGAACTTTATGCTGCTAAGGACAGTCGCATAAAAACGCTGCAATATTACGACACAGAGGCAATCTTAAATCGAGCAGACTTATATTTTACAGCAGTTTTCATATATCATTTTTGTAATGACTTTGTAATATTTGTTTTGTAACGCTTATACAACATTGCGAACTGTCTGAGTCATTAGTTTTCTCTTGTTTTTCACCCTTTTGAGCTATGAACACCTATTTTGAGCACGTGAATAACATGAGGAGCTAAACCCCAACACTGGGACAACGGAGGAAGTTGTATTTCATCCATGTGGTAATTTAGTTAATTCTTTATTTACTTTTTGCACCGATTTTAATTGAATTAAGGTTTCTATTAATTACATGTGACTTTGTTTGATGGAGCATGCTTAATCCTAGGGATTCTTGATGCGCCATGCTTATGATCTACAAGTAATATTTTATGGAATCTACTTTGGCAAAGAATAGAGTTATTTGTTTTGAGCTATAATCGCCGATGATTAATTTATGAACCACTTGAATATGAAAAACTGTGAAATCATGAGTCCCAGTAATCTCTCGATATTTGTGACAAACTTGTGAATATATTTTCTTTGTTTTTAGTGTTTTCTTAAATCAAACCTTTACAAGTCTGAGTTGAACGAACTTTACTACCATTTTTTACAAACAACTTCAGAATTACATCAATTTTTGGCGCCGCCGACGCGGACTTGTATTTAGGTTTATTATATTATTATTTTTTTTTAGAGTTATTTCTATTTTATTTATTTTTATTATATTTTTTGTTCTCTTTTACGCCTTTGGTATTTTTTTGATTCTTTTCAGATTTGGAGCGAAGCTACAAGGATAGAAAAAGTGCTATAAAAGGAAAGCATCGCCAAAGAAGGAAAGAAAAGAGGAGTCCAAGGAGTGAAGAAGATTTTGTATATATTTATTTTATTTAGACTTTATTTCTTTTTATTTTTAGAAACTGTAAATAGGGTTTTATTTTTTGTAATTTTTTTTTTATTTTTGGACACTTTTTGGACATTTTTTTTGGACTGGACATTATTTTAAAACCCTAAGGAAGGGTTTAAATTAAATATAAACTGTTTGCAGGGAAGGACGACAGTTACGATACTGTCTCGGCCCCTCGGGTTCGTACAACGACATCGGAGTCGGTGGCTCGAGTCGACTTCAACGGTTCATCGCCCGTCAGTACGGGAGGTAAGACTCTATCCACCCACGAATCCCCTGTCAGTGGGTTTTATTTTGTGTGACAACTCACACCCCTGCAAATAGAATGTCGAACTGGTATTACAATAGCCAATACAACGAATATCCGACTGAGTTTCAAAATGGACGTTACTACTTTGACCATAGTGTGAATAGTGGTTGGGAACATCAGCCTTTTCAAGGTTATGGCTCATACCATGATGAGCCCAATTACTATCCACACACGCACGGGTCATACGAGCAAAACAATCCCTCTATTTCTCTAGAAGAGGCTCTCAAGAGTTATACCTTATTTGCGAAAGAAACCTGTAACATTCTTCCAGACGAGCAGTCAACAAAGATGTCTTTAGAAGAAACTCTTAAGCAATATACTGAGAGTACAAATAGGATTGTAGAAAAATTGGCTCGAAATAATCTTAATTTCCAACATATTGTTCCCAATAGTACCCTTGAAAATGAGGATAGTTATTTGCATAATCAAGATGACGAGGTTAGAATTGGTAACACTACTTGTTTAGATGAGGTTCAACCATTTTCATGTTATTATGATTATGATGAGGATAGTGTTGATGAAGAATTTGAAATAAGTAGGCATAGTGATCAAGAATTTGTTACTCCAATTGAGATTAATAATGATAATGTTTTTATTTCAAATCCAAATAATTTTAATAATTATTCACCTATTCAAAAGGACGAGGATTTGACTAGAGATACCACCATTTTAGACGATGTAGAATTTCGTTTTTACGAAGCCGATGATAGTTTTGAGGAACGAGTTTATTCTGAGAATATTGTTTTAGAGTCGAACGATTTAGAAACATTAGTCTTAGACAAAGAAGATGAACTCGTAGAGCTTTTAAATTTGAGTGAGGATGCATCACCTGAGTACAACCTAGAAAAAACAATTCACCATTTTCAGGATTCTGATGATCTAGAAATTAGGGAAATTGTAGCTAGTCTATCTAGAGACACCCAAAACTCTAAGTTTGGGGGTGACTATCATTCTCCTTGTGCCTTACCTTTAGCTCTTGTAGAGATCCCTCACTTGGGACTTGATATATGTGCCTCAACCATTGTGCCAGATTGCCTTCATACTAGTTCTCCAGAACCTAATAATGTTCATAAGGAAGTTCAGTTGTTAGAAACCCATCCTCTGGTTGATGTGGTTTACCCAGGCAATGATACTAAGATTGACTTTGTTTTCCCACCAAATAGTTTTCAACCAATTGTGGGAGTGTATAAGTTTCAGATGTGTAAATTATTAAGTTTTGAGACTGAGCCTAAGTACTTTAGGAAGTTAGTATCGACACATTTTCTTATGATTGACCTCCAGTTTCATAGTGGTCAATTGTGTGAGTCAAAACTGATTGACTTTAAGGATCCGCAATTATTCAGGTTATTATTATGTGCTTCTAAGTTCTTATTTGAGTTTTTACAGACTTTACAACCTGAACCGGATCTTGGCTTTGAGGAATTCCAGCACAAGAAAATATTTTAGTTGGACCCGAGTTATAGAACCCGAACTCCGAACCACGACTAGATGTAGTTGTTTTAAACAGGAAACTAGACAAGGGTGTGCTTTATTTGCTAATTTTCTTGGCATGTTGCAGATTCCTTTTACTTGTGATAGCTCTATTTGGTTTCGATGACCCACAAAAATTTCGGCTATTACTTTATGATTTTATAAGGTGACTAATCCTTTCTTAGTCTGGCTGAAGACGTTAAACTTAGCACTTCTTGGGAGGTAACCCAACATTCATGCGACACGGTAATATCTTTCCTTAACTCTTTTACTTCAAATGGTAACAGTTTCTCCTTGTTCATGCTTTTAATTTTATCTTTAGAACATTGAGGACAATGTTAGATTTAAGTTTGGGGGTATGGGAGAAACATTTTAGTTGCATTGTTAAACTCCAGAGCCTAGAAATTTATGCTTATTAAGGATGGCACTAACCAATCTAAGTGGATGGAAGCATTTTGGTTGTAGGAGTTGAGGAACCAATCTGATTAGATGGAAACATCTAAAGAGTCTATTCATAAAAGCAAAGAGCTCAGGTGTTAGAATTAAAGAAAAAACATGGTAGTTTCGCCATATCTCGTTGAATCCTTTTCACTTCTATTTTTATTTTGTTTTCTTTAAAATATGTTTGTCTAAGTGATTAGGTGGGGCTCACGATTCAAGTTGTTACCACTGCTAGGGTGAAATAGAGTGATTGAGATACAAAAAAAAAAAATAGTTGAAAAAAAAAATAGTTGAAAAAAGAAAAAAAGAAAAAAAAGTGAAAAAGAAAAAGAAATTGAGACCAGACCATTAGACCAACCGGTATAAAGTCAATAAAGTCGACCACTAGAACCCTTGTATATGCCAGTTGTGTTGACCTAGAGTTAGGATTATCGACCACTGGTACCCTTGTATATGCCAGTGTGTTGATATTAGCCCAGACCAGTATCTCAGTCCATTAGGATAGGTTTATTTTGGCACTGGCCTTCAGACAGATATGAGAAACACCGTTCGCCTTAGTCAACATCAAAACCATCTATGTTTTTCTATATCCATTTCTTAATCTATCCATGTGATTGGTTGACTCCGGTTATGATATCCAGAAACTATCTGAGTAGAGCTTTGTGACTTATATATGAATTTTAGTATGCTTGAGTGCAAACTCGTGTACAGCAATTGGAATTTCGCATCGGGGTACTTCCTCCTGTAGTCAATAAGTATGCCAACCAAGGAGATTTCTTAGTGCCTTCCAAGAATCTGCGTAGATAGCTAGGGTCTGGAGTATAAAGGTTTTGTGGGTACACCTCTAGTAAACCCTCCCGAGACTATAACTCGGCCACTAGGGCCACCTAGGGGTTTAAAGGCTTATTGCATACGCTAAATGCAATCGACGATGCCTGCGACATTGAGTTAGGATTTTATTTTCTAGATTTGATTTTCTCGAGGACGAGCAAATAATAAGTTTGGGGGTATTTGATAGACGCATTTATGTGTCTATATTAGTCTCAATTTTCTGTAATGTTAGTACTCGATTTTGTGCTAATTTTGGTATTTTATGTCTTTGTAGGTGTTTTTGGAGAAATAAACTTTTGCGGGAAAATTGGCTCGAAAAGTGGTATTTGCGCTCGTGGGAGAAAATTACTATTCGGACCCCTCATTTGGATAAGGGGCACCCAGTTGATAAGGGGTATCCACCGCTATTTGCACCCCATAGTTACTATTTCCCCCCATGGCTATTTCCACCCCAGTCTGGTTAGGGGGAAACCTTTCTTCACGGTTTGAAAACCAAATTTTGGCGGGAAAATGAAGCTCACGTCTGATGACTATCATGGATTGATTCTGGTCGAGTTTTACTCGGAATTTCTCACCCAGTTAGGTTGGTTTGGGCCTGTTTAAGCCAAACAGGATTGGTAAGGAAAGCGGGTTCGAAAATATGGGGAGATACACCGAGTTTGGTAAAAACAGGGAGTAAGCTTATCGTGGGTTTGGTTTTGATATTTTTGGGAAGAACGTGGAAAATAAGGAGAGAATATCTTATATTCGACTCAGCTTAATCTGTTGAGATACTTTTGGAAGTTTTACAACTAACAGAGCCGCGTAGAGGGATTGTAGGAGATTTTCCCGTGACTTAAAAGAAAAGAAAAAGAGAAGTTTGGGAAGATATTCTCGGGATTACTTGGCCCTGTTACGTATATAAAAGGAGTTGGGAGGTTCAAAGAAGGAGTCGTGACTTTGGGGGGTCGATACGGAGGATTGGGAGCACTCACAGAGCCGAAGAAACGAAGTGCAGGAAAGCTTCCTGCTGCTGCTGAAGAAGAAGAACACGAAGAACTTTATGCTGCTAAGGACAGTCGCATAAAAACGCTGCAATATTACGACATAGAGGCAGTCTTAAATCGAGCAGACTTATATTTTACAGCAGTTTTCATATATCGTTTTGTAATGACTTTGTAATTTTTGTTTGTAACGCTTATATGACGTTGCGAACTGTCTGAGTCATTAGTTTTCTCTTGTTTTTCACCCTTTTGAGCTATGAACACCTATTTTGAGCACGTGAATAACATGAGGAGCTAAACCCCAACACTGGGACAACGGAGGAAGCTGTATTTCATCCATGTGGTAATTTAGTTAATTCTTTATTTACTTTTTGCACCGATTTTAATTGAATTAAGGTTTCTATTAATTACATGTGACTTTTTTTGATGGAGCATGCTTAATCCTAGGGATTCTTGATGCGCCATGCTTATGATCTACAAGTAATATTTTATGGAATCTACTTTGGCAAAGAATAGAGTTATTTGTTTTGAGCTATAATCGCGAGAGGATTAATTTACGAACCACTTGAATATGAAAAATGTGAAATCCCGAGTCCAACAGTAATCTCTCGATATTTGTGACAAACTTGTGAATATATTTTCTTTGTTTTTAGTGTTTTCTTAAATCAAACCTTTACAAGTCTGAGTTGAACGAACTTTACTACCATTTTTTACAAACAACTTCAGAATTACATCAGGCAGTCGTAGATTGTCGCAACTCTTCGTTTGGAAACCAGCGTTGAGCATGGCTTTGGCATGTGTTAGGCGCGGCCAAAATTAGGGTTTAGTGCAAACCGTGATGTTTGGCTTTGGGCCGCAAGTTGCCATGCGTTAGGTGGCGAACTTGGACGGTCGAGATCTGCATCTCAAAGGGAAGGGTAGTCGTTGATTATTGCAACCCTTCGTTTTGGCAGCCAGCGTCGAGCATAGCTGTGGCATGTGTTAGGCGCGGCTAAAATTAGGGTTTAGTGCAAACCGTGATGTTTTGCGTTGGGCCGCAAGTTGTCATTCGTTAGGTGGCGAACTTGGACGGTCGAGATCTGCATCTCAAAGGGAAGGGTAGCCGTTGATTATTGCAACCCTTCGTTTTGGCAGCCAGCGTCGAGCATGGCTTTGGCATGTGTTAGGCGCGGCCAAAATTAGGGTTTAGTGCAAACCGTGATGTTTGGCTTTGGGCCAGAAGTTGCCACACGTTGGGTGGCAAACTTGTACGGCTGAGATTTCCATCTCAGGAGAAAGGGCAGCCGTTGATCGTGGCTACCTTCCGTTTGTAGCCTGGTAACTTCGTCTAAATTTGGGTTTGGCATGCTGAAACCCTAATTAGCGCCCTTTACGGACTCGGATTTTGACGGTCTGTGTCATGAGGGATGTTGCGCCCTATCTCCCTACGCGAGGATATTTAGGTTTTGAGCTCGTTAGGGAGGTGAAAATAGCCCGACAGTAAAACTCAGAAAGAATTCATGAGGGATGTTGCGGGCCCGAGATGGCATAGCCGTGCCTGTGTCATGGCGGCATGGATGGCATGGCTTTTTGTATGCGCGTGCGGCATGTTCGCGCGTTTTGGAAGTTGACGCCTTTTTGGGAAGCTAGCACGTTTTGGGAAGCTAGCGTGTTTTGGGAAGCTAGCATGTTTTGGGAAGCTAGCCTCTTTTGAGACCATGGAAAGTTTGGAGCAATGATCGCGGTCGTAAGCGTCAAAAATAAATTACACTTTCTTACTACTCAAAATATAAATATAGCAAGGGCAAGAAAGGATCGATCCCACAGAGAGGTCTAGGTTGTCAAATTGTTATGGTTTCCTATATAAAACACCGAGGATTTTGTGATTATAATAAACTAAATAAAACAAATAAAAGCAAAGAAACAAATAAGCAAACAAATAAGATAGAAGAGATATTGGTTAAGGATTTCGTTTTCATTCACTAACATGCTTTTCACAATAACTAGAATTGATATTTAATCTCAACTTTTATCAAAGACCCTAGAATACCTTGATCGCAAGTATATCCCGCAAATCTCCTCATGTCATCAACAAACACATTAAAAGATGCGAATATGAATTCTACCTAAAGGAACAACCTAACGTGTAAAAGCACTAATCAAGTTTAATTCCCTAGATGCGTTAAGTTCTATGAAATCAGGCCAATCAAAGCAATCGAACGTGGAAAGCGCACTAATTCAATTTAACAATGGTTACGATTCACATATGATCATAAGAATATATCACTACAAACTATAATCATATTATGCTACTTGTATTCAAGGAATATCACTTTTGCGTATAATAAACCCTAAACTAGCAATAGATGTGATTAGAAGTTCTACCAATTTGCAACTTGACAAAACAATCAATCAATCATGAAACAATATTTCCAGAGAATTGCAAACGATAATTATGAGACAAAACTAATATATTGAATCAAAGAATCATATTATGTGAAATCCAACTATTCCATAACCAATAATAAACTTAGGTACTCATATTCAAGGAGTTCATCAAGAAGAAAGAGAAGTTTCATGTTCTAAACCCTAGAATAAAAGTAGAAGAGAGATAATAAAACGTGGTCCAAAACATTGTAGAAGTCTTCCCTTTTGTAGTCTTTTTCTCCTTCCAAAACTAGGTTTTGTCTTCAAAGTCCATTAGTTGGAAATTCACCCTGCCCACCATGGAGAGAAACCCGTGTAGAAATTTTGTCCCAAAAACGCTCGCCGGAAAACTGGGATTGCGGCCGGAACTTGGCCGGAATAGTCGCCGGAAACGGTCCCAGGTGGCCGGCAAAGTCAAGCCGGTCACCGGTCAACGGGTCAACTCGAGCGAGTCAACGGGTTAACTCGGTCAGCACCGAGTCAGGGAGAGTCAGCTGAGTTGAATGAGTCGTGGTGCGAGTCGACCGACTCAGATATCTAGTGTCTAACTGGGCTGACTTGTCTTGGCCTGAGCCATTGCAGTCTTGCACAGGCCATAATTGTTCAGCACAATCATTGTGCTCCACAGTTCCTTGGCTAGCCATGTTGGCTCAGAAGCGCTGACTACATACAGTGCTTCCTTGCAATTCCAGTCTCATATTCATCGCCACGACTTCACTGAAATCTTGACTACATACTTGAGCAACACTTGACTCCGCGTAGCCCATCCAGCCATAATGGCCCTACCTCCTTGACGGTGTGCTTCTCTCGCACCGGCCTTGCACATTACTAGCACTCGAGTTTCAAGCTCCATTGCCTTGCAACAACTCCACCATCTTGCAGACCCATCATTCAACTCGCCGCGATCTGCAGCTCATGTAATACCCTTACTAGTCCATCCCAAAGACCACCAACACACTTGTGTTCAGCTGCAACATCCATTCAAGACCATCAGCAACATAGCTGCAACACTAATTTGAGTCCATCCCTGCACTGTTAAGTTCACCCATCTCAGAACCATGGCATCCACTCCACCTGCAATTGCTTACAGCTCCACCAGGATAAGCCTAACATCCAGGCTTCAATCCCCATCTGCACTTTCTCCCCTGGGTTCCATTCCAGCTGCCACTAACCTGCAGCTGCATCTTCTCAGCTCACTTCTCATCTCCCAGGCCAGCAACCCACAACAGCACACTTCATTGAGCCCACCTTTCTTTGTAAAAGCTGCCGCTCACTCAACCAGCTCCGCAACACAACCAGCCTCCAATGTTCACCAGTCCCAGCAACTCAACCTTGCACCAAAGCCACACCAACTAAACTTGCTCTCCCCTGTAAACTCAATAGCAAGTTCACAATCACCATTTCAATTCGCCCTAGTCTGAGCTGCAATAACCAACCTCACTGCAACCTAACTCTTTTTCTCAGGCCTGTGGTATCAACACTGGTTCAAGCCGTCTTACTTCACTACAACCTCAGGCCAGTTCCCTGTACTAGCCAATGTCTCATATTTGCCATTCTACACAAAGCTCGATCCACAATGACAACCACAAACTCATTTCATCTCCATAACCACTAGCAACACCACCGATTCATTGTGTACATCTGACCTCTTGCTCTGCAATTCAGTGGCAGTAGCACCACAGTATCCCATGGAACTCAACTCACAGACCAGTTCTCAGCTGCAGTTTTAGCCTGCCATCTCCTTCACTGCCAGAATCAGAGCCAACAATCTTTCCCTGTGATTCACTGCCAACACCATCTGAATTCGGGCCATTGCCTGCCAAATACATCTCAAGACAACACAAGCACCATAGTACCTGCTTGACTCTCATACAACTCACTTCAAACCCAGACCTCATGAACTCGGCTACTAAACAACTAATTCTCGCATAAAACCCATCAAACCAATGGCTGAATCGACCGCAAATAATCTCGACTAATTCATTTCTCAATTTGAGATCAAAACCCCAGATTCCTAAATTTCTTCTCTCGCCCTCAAATCACCAACAAACCCTAAATTACGGTGTTCTTCTTTCATGATTTCTCGATCTCAATCTCATTTGTTATATGAACTTCACACAATACCCAACTCTCAAATCCTCTCTTCTGCTACTTCGGTTATCACTTGAGCTCGACAATAATCACCACAGCAAATCTGCTCTCATCTCCCTCGATTCACTTCCAAACTAGAAACCCTCTCAACCCTTCATCAGTTCTATCTTCACACAACATCAACAATGAAATCCTCTTCTTCTTGTATCAAATCAAAACCCCAACCGAACCCGAATTCCTCCATGGTCCGCTCGCACCTCTTTCTTATCTCTCTCTTTTCTTACATTCAGGTGCTAATGAATTTTGGGAAGAGACGAAAAAACAAGGTAATCATTTGGGTGGTGGATTCGGACACCCCACTCGGCTTAGATAAGGGCCACTCATATGGCAAACCCCTTAACCATTAGCCAAGGCTCGCATTTAGTGTTCTTTCACATAGAAGCGCCCCTTAACCTTAGCTCTACTGTGCTTAGTACTCCTCCAAATAGGGTTTCCCCTTAAGCTTGACTAGGCTCCAGATAGCACATGCCTGTGAAATGACACTCTTGCCCTTTGCTTATGAGTTCTTGTTTTGCCCATAACTTCTTCATACGAACTCAGAATGACTCCGTTCTTTCGCCATTGTCTTCATCTTCTCGTCCTCTATACAATGAAAAGTAGAAATCTTGCATTTGAACGAGTTCCAATTGGTCTTTGGCTTTTCTCCACTTGTGACTTCACTTTTGTAGCTATTTCCACTTCTTTTCGCTCCAACTGACTCCATTGCACCTAATAACTCAAAAGCACACATAAGATACATAATTCACAAGAAAAATAGCAAAGAAAGCGTAACTACTAGATAGTAAATTAGGTGTTTTAGACACCTATCAAGCAACCTGATTGGTCAATGAAAGTAGGGGACCAGCAAACTTTGGCATAGTTTAGGTGCGGCCAAAATTAGGGTTTGGTACAACCGTGATGTTTGGCATTGGGCTAGAAGTTGTCATGTGTTAGGTGGCAAACTTGGACGGCTGAGATCTGCATCTCAGATGGAAGGGTGGCCGTTGATCGTTGCAACCCTCCGTTTGGCAGCTAGCGGCATGTGGTAGGGCCGGCATAGCTTTGGCATGGAGATGTGGCTGGCATGGTTTGCCATTGGCACGGTGGTGCGGCTGGCATGGTCGGCATGCCTTGGCGCGGAGACGTGGCTGGCATGGTTTGCCATTGGCACGGTGGTGTGGCTGGCATGGTCGGCATGCCTTGGCGCGGAGACGTGGCTGGCATGGTGGTGTGGCTGGCATGGTTAGCATGCCTTGGCGCGGAGACGTGGCTGGCATGGTTTTTCATTGGCACGGTGGTGCGGCTGGCATGGTCGGCATGCCTTGGCGCAGAGACGTGGCTGGCATGGTTTGCCATTGGCACGGTGGTGCGACTGGCATGGTTAGCATGCCTTGGCGTGGAGACGTGGCTGGCATGGTTTGCCATAGGCACGGTGGTGCGGCTGGCATGGGCGGCATGCCTTGGCGCAGAGACGTGGCTGACATGGTTTGCCATTGGCACGGTGGTACGGCTGGCATGGTTGGCATGCCTTGGCGCGGAGACGTGGCTCGCATGGTGGTGCGGCTGGCATGGTCGGCATGCCTTGGAGCGGAGACGTGGCTGGCATGGTCGGTGTAGTTGCAGGATTTCCCACACTACACACCTCACTCAAATCTGTTTAATCAATCCATTTGAAGATGAACAATGATGTGTTTTATTAATTATTTTCTTGAAAGTTTACAAAGAAATGTAGAACAAAGCTAAAGAAATTACAATCTCTCTTTCCTTTCTCTCTCCTAATGACTTGTTTCATAATTCAAAAAGACCCCTCCTACAACAGACTTACTCGACCCTTTATATAGGGTATTACATAGTGGATGACAGCTATACTGTCCCTTATTTTCGGAAACGTCTCGCGAATGCTCGCGAATATACAACGGTTTGCCTTCGCGACACCCTTAAATCTCGCCAAGTCTTTCACACTTTCTTCATGTTCTAACTATCGTCATTTATTACGTCATTTATTTACCTCCATGCGACTCCTTCGCGATGCAGTTGTTTATTAATCTCGCGAAGTATTAGTGTTGCGATATTCTGGTCCTACATCTTGCCTCTTCTCATGTCTTCTCTGCGAAGAAGAGAATGTCATGAGAACCAATGTTTTAAAGTGCCGCGACTGCTTATCTTTATCTTGCGATTGTTCATTTTCACTCGTTTTGTTTATGTACGGAATTTATTACAGGTGTTTCTTCTTCCACTCTTTTCTTGACACGTCTCTTTCAACCGATTATTCTTAACCATTCACGTCCCTTCTCACATTAAATGCATTTGTTTTCTCGAGAACTCGCTTCTCTATATATAGCTTTCTCCTTTTTCTCTTCTTCTCTTTTATTTTCCCTCTCGCAACTTTTCTTCACCTTTCTCCTTCCGCAATTTGCGTTTCGTTCTCGCTTCCTTTTCAATTCTTCACTTCTCCCTTCATTCCTATACTCCGATAATGGCTTCACTTGGTCGTACATACGCTCCTCATTTTACCGATGTTCAAAAGAAATTACGGAAAAGGGTTTCACTTTATCTACCATTCCACATCAAGAACCCTCATCTATGCTTTCGCAAAATTGTTTTTCGATCATCAATGTGATGATCGTAAAATTATAGTCTCGCTAGGTCAACTCCTCGCAGGGCTCCCCATTCCTTTATATAATCCCGAAATGCCATTATTTTATGAGATTCTTGCTCACGAGAAATTCTCGCGGGCTATTTATCAATTGAACGGCGATTGTATTCGCTCGATGCTTGAATTCGCCTCTCGTGGTGCCGGTAAAGGATCTTTATATCGACAATGTTAGAGATCCTCAATTTGCGAATTTACCAATAATTGCCAAGAAGTATACTGTGGATAATTTCTTTGCAAATTATTGATCATAACTATGAGAACGATAAATCTGTTTGGGTGTTCGATTGAAGAAAAATAATAACGTTGATCCGATAAACCGCTTATGCGGGACATTGGCGGCATTCGGGTAAAAATAATAACCCTCGCTACTCCAAAGATGAAAAATGGTGGGTTGTACCTCTCTTTCGAGTGGACCTTATATCGCAGCTCACATGCACTCCCAGCCAATCTCGCGAATTATCATCCTTGGGAGTTTAAGTGGCCTGAGAAGACAAAAGAGGTATATACATATCATTCGTTTTAGATTTGCTTCGCTATGTCTTCCATTTCTTTCCTTCATTAACTTTTTAGAAAAATTTTAGGTCACCAGAATGAGAAAGAAATACAAAGAGAATCCTCAACCAAATATCCTGGCGATACTTCGATCACTCACGGATGAAGTAAGAAACATTTTCTTTTGTTATTTTAAACAATATTGTTGCCTCTGTTTCTTATCTTTATTCGTGTGTGAAGATTGGTGTTGAAGAAGTTGAAACTGCAAAGATTAATGATGGAAAAGCCGAAGTTGCGAGGGCTAAAGGCAAGAATAAGGCCATTTCTCGCAAGGACAAATCTTCTGGCCCATCCTCCAAAAGACGGAGACTCCAACCTCCTTCACATTCTAACTCCCAATCTAGCGAGAATTCGGAAGATGAAAATGAGATTGGCACCTCTTCTGCTAAGGGAAATCATTCAGATACTTCTGCTATGGCGCTTTTATCTAATGTCTTTACCGATTCTATGCAAGGTTTTGGCGATAGCAACTTGTCTGCTACTTGCGAAACTATCGCTAAGATCTGTGATGCCCCATTGTTGGAGGATATCGAGTCTTTTCGCGGAGTTTCTCGAACAATAACACCTTTTGACCTTTTAAACGCTCTCAATGCTTTGGTATGTTCATACCTCTTTACCTCTTTGTGACTCCGCTCTTATCTTTAATTATTGCTCTATTTTCTTTTACAGTCTGGGAGAGCTGCTTTTGTTGCTGCCTCAGACCTTGAGAGAAGATGCAACAACCTTGAAAAGAAGAACTTGCAATTGAACAAGAGAATTCGAGAACTAGAAGTTGGGGCTGCGTCATCTCGCGAGAAGGATGAACGGATTAAACAACTGGAGGCTGAGCTTACTTCTCAACAAAATAGAGTATCTACTCTTGAAAGCGCAAATAAGCAGCTTTATGGTATAACAATCTTTATTCCTCAGGTTTCTTTTATTTTACCATTTACTTTTCTTTGCCTAACTTACTATTTTCGCAGACATATATAATCTCTCTGAAGAGTCCATTCTTCTCCATTCATTTCCCGAGCCCATGGATGATGATGTCCTCCTTGCTCGCCTTAATGAATCTCTAAGTTGTTCTTCAAATGATGCTAACCTTCTTTCATTAAAGGATCTTCAATCCAAACATCATCTCTTAAAAATCGAGCATAGATCTAGTTTAAGTTTGGCTAATCTTTTTAAACGAAAGTACATTAACTCCAAGAAGAAAACCAAAACTTTAAGGAAGAAAATTAGTGATCTCATAGATGAGAAAGATCGCATTACTAACAGAGGTGCACAGGCATTAGCAAAATTTCAAAAATCTCTCCTTGATGTGCAAGTTGAGCGAGATGAACTCCTTCGTCAGAATACCATGCTTAGCGAGCGAGAAGATCAAATTCGTTCACTTTTTGTCATAAATAACGATGATGAATTTGCTCGCTGCGAAGGTTTTAGAT
Organism: Papaver armeniacum; assembly: GCA_023531295.1. Lineage (NCBI taxonomy): Eukaryota > Viridiplantae > Streptophyta > Magnoliopsida > Ranunculales > Papaveraceae > Papaver > Papaver armeniacum. Next base: position 573,550 of record JAJJWW010010975.1, read on the forward strand.
AACGCTAGAAATAACTTAGGTGTTGATGTTAGTCTTCGCACCGAGCAAACTACCTTAATCAAGGATATGATCTTTGAAAGAGAAGGTTGTTTGTTATACTTCTTTACTTTTTCGTTATTTTTCCTTTTGTATTATTAACATTAATTCATTTCCTCATGTTTTGAGAATCCGAAAAGAGATTTGGACAAGGATTGGAGAGCTTGAAATCGAAAAGAGCGTCTCGCAAAGGATCTCTCTCTTCGAGAATAGATATTCTAAATTGAAGCAAACAATTCCAAACTACGGTGGCGAATTTTAATAATGATCTTCATTAGCTTCGCAATCAAGCTATGGAAATAGTTTGTAAGGATCACAACATCCCTCTTCATTCATATCCCTTTCTCGCTGAAGAAGTTCCCGAGAACTTGCCTGTCTCAGATGTTTCTGATAGTGAAGCTAATGAAGAAGAAGAAGAATCTGACGACGAGAGTGATGGAACCAAAGAATCAGATGAAGAAGAAGAACCAACAAAGAAATAATTTCTCTTTCTTCTTTGATTTCTTGTAATGTCTGTATACATATATCTTCGACCATTGAATGTAAATTTCAACTTTTGCTTCCTTTGTTCAGATATATTAATCAAACAATCCTTCTTTGTAATTATAACTTCACACTTGCCTCCGTCCATAAGATATAATCAACTTCGCGAGTTAAATATAATCATTCTCACGAGTTAAATATAATCATTCTTGCCTCTGTCCATAAGATGCGAGTTAAATATAATCATTCTCGCGAGATATAAATATTTTTTTTTTTTTTTTTTTGAACTTATACATTATCACTGCGACAAGATCGCTAGATATCTTCATGGATTAAGAAATCTATTGATCTTGCCTTATCATTATTTGTGTGGTCTTATTATGCCTTCCTAAGTAAAGGTCTTATTTTGCCACCCCTCATTGCGACAAGATCGCAGGTCGTCTTTACACTTTCATATAATGACCCATTGACCTTGTCTTATCATTTCTTTAGTATTTTTGCCTCTGCAGGACATTATATTTGCGACAGTATGGCAGGTTTAAATGTTCTTGCGACCATAAAATCCCCAAGACATTGTCGTCTTTGCGACGAAATCGCAGGACGTTCTTACATTTTCATGTAAAAACCCATTGATCTCGTCTTATCCTCGCGTTAGTATTATTGCCTCTACAGGATCATTGCACAAATATGATAAGTCTAAATTCTCTTGTGAAAATAAAGCCTCATGACATTTGCGTCTTTTGACACTTATCAGCTCCCTAATGGAGGGTGCCGCCCTTATCTTCTCCCTGGTTTCCCCTTCAAGGAGGCGTACATCGGCCATACAAGACTAGCTCCTCCCATCCGGTCTTAACAACAACCGGTTGTTTTCGACCTCTTATCCATTATACCTATATGGTTTATGGTTACAAGACTACACCCTAAGTGGAGTTTTCTTCGGGCCGAAAAGATGTGCCAAGACTTGTCAAGAGTGGTATGGAAGTTCCTTGCTCCCCGCACTCTTGACTCAACCGTGTACCTCGGCGCCTTGGTCATACACTCGACTCCTTGGGAGAGACCTCGGGCGTCCAACCAGGGTATAACCTTATATATATAGTTGGAAATCCAAGGTATCTCCCCGGATAGGCTTTCATGGGCCCCAAATCTCCATGACCTGAGTTTCGGGAGCGGTGTAACCTTCCACCCGAGCCATGTTAAGAGATACCCCTTGTATGACGTACTTTAGGTCTTACATTTGCCTCTTGCGAAATATCATTCGCGAACTAGGGTGTACGCCATAAAGGTTTGTCCCATTCACTCACTCATTCATTTTATCAATTTATTCAATCATTTGTCTCATGGAAGTTATCGCACAATCTCATTTCCAGTATTCAATAGATTTGTATACATTCTTCATGGCGAGATTCTCGCACAAATTTTCCGCAACCATCATCTCTCGCTTCTTATCCTTATCATGCTTTCATCGCTAAATTGTTATTTTTTCTCACAATTATTCATTTTTACACCTTTTATTCTTACTTCCTTCTGCCTCCGCATCAGTCCACCATTTCAATGTCTCCTTTGTATCATGATACTCAGTTGCTTTTGTGCATTCACTTCGCATCATCTCTTCTTCTTTTGTTTCTATGGCATCTACCATTAGTCTTTCTTTTCTTTGTTCATCCTGTACACTCTTCCTCCAACCTTTCTTTTTGCTATTCTCTCTTCGCAGCTTTCTACATCCACCTCATAACACTTTTGCCCCTCTATCCAATCTCCTTTTATCATTCCGACACCGCTAGGATGTGGAAATTTTATGCATTGATGGTATGTCGATGCTACACCCAGAATTTCATGAAGCCATGGTCTTCCAATCAGTGCATTGTAGGAAGATTCCACATCAACTACACAAAATAAAATATCAGTTGACAACCCCTGCAATGGTATCCTCATGTGCACTTCTCCTTTGGGCTTGTTCGCGGTACCATTAAAACCATATATTTTGTATGTTGAAGGGATCAAGTCTTCATCTCTTCCTCCCATAGTTTTGTAGGTATGGTAGAAAAGAATGTTGACTGAACTGCCAGTATCAATCAGTATTCTATTGATTGCCCAACAATTTTCCGCTTCATCATCTTCGCCATCAATAGGTTTTGGATTAATTTCCAGTTTCACAACCAATGGGCTATCATGTGTTTCTCTTCCTTTGGGTACTTCTTCAGCCGAGAAAGAAATAATCTGCAATGTCTTCGCAACATTCATCACTTCTTTATCATCAGCATCCCTCGCGAAAACTCTACTAAGTACATTGTCATGAAAATCTTCAATAGTGCGGTATGAGTGTACAATGGAGTTGCAAAACAAATTTTTAGCCTTTGTCCCAACTTCTATAACAAATGTTTCTTTTCCCTTCGCCGGTGGGGGTGGCAAATGTTGAACTTTCTCTTCTTCTTTTAAAAAGTGATTTAGCTTTCCTTGATCAATCATTCTTAGGATAATTCTCTTGATGTTTTGCAGTCATTTGTTAGGTGCCCATGAAAGCGGTGGTAAGAACGAGAACTCGTGACTTCTATCTCCGGTGGTGGTTCACTTCCCATGTTCCATGGTGCGGGTATGTTTTCCATCAAAAGAATTGCTTCCCATATTTTTTCCACACTTTGGCGTTCAATGGCGGCATTTTAATTTCCTCCCACACTACTCTGCGATCATTGTCCTCTATTATAATTCTGCCTCTAGCCTCCATAAGTCTCTTGCGAATTATACCTTTGACCTCCATAGGTTTCTTGTGGTTGATCAAGTCTTTGAATTTTATTGTTTCCGCCACGGTTGTAGAAATTTCTTTCTCTTTCAAACTCTTCCTGATCGCGACTTCCCATTGCTACTAACTTTGGTTCTATATCAACTGCTTTTCTTTCCTGTTGACCTTGCGATGTGCTCGCCACTGTGTGTATTAGTTGAGGTAATAAACTTCCATTCGCGACACTAGAATTTGTGTTTGCCACCGGGTAAGATTCCATCTCGTTCTGTCTTTCTTCTAAAGCAATATATTCCTCCGGAGCTCTCGTAATTCGGTCATTGTAATTGTATTCTTAACTCGAAAACCTGAACATATAATAGATTGGTTGCGAACATAGCATTTATGAATGACAGTATGAGGTATCTTTCATCTACCCTGCCGGCCATTTCGCTGCACATCGTCTTCCATCTGACAGTTAAGTGTCTCAAACTCTCGCCAACTCTTTGTTTTAGTCCAAATACATCTTCAATGCCAGGTCGCGAAGAGTTGTTACTTATATACGCCCCCAAGAATATAGCCTGTAAATGATTGAATGATGTGATCGTATTCCTTGGTAAACCCTCAAACCATTTTAAAGCTTCTCCTGTTAAACTTGATGCGAAGTATTTGCATAATATAGCGTCATGGTTTTCCCATTGTAGCATACATCTCACATAAGCCTTGATGTGTTGTACTGCACAAGTTGATCCATCAAAAATGCTAGTTAGCGCTGGTAAGTTGCATTTTGGGGGTATTCCTCCTAACTGCACTTCTAATGTAAAAGGATTTTTCGCAGCCTCCACGATAGCCTCATCTAACTGCCTTCTCCCTCCTCTTTCTCTTCTGTTGTTCAATATTCCTCTCATCTCTGCCAATTCTCGCAGAATTTGTTCATTTGCCTCGTAATTTGAATCGATCGGTCTCTTTAATTCTCGCTTCTCTCCTTCTCCGTTCGTGTCTACTTTTTTGTATTCTTTCGTATTTTTCGTTAATATCTCCATCGTTGCGATTTCGCTCGCGCCTCCTTTCTCGATTATCATGATTATTCTGCCGGATTGCTTCTTCCAATTCCCGATTTTCCATTTCTGCTCTCAATCTCTCTCTCTCGCGGGCTAGACGTGCTTGCTCAATGTAATGGTTTTCAATATCATCTTCAATTTCCTTTTGTTTCCTTTGTATTTCTTTCCCCTGTAGTGTTCTTCTTCTTTCTTCTTGATTTTCTTCATTAATTGGGTTATTCTGTCCTCGAGGCTGTCTATCTTCTTGATTTCCATCATCGTGATTGTTCACCAAAATATAACAATTTTCTATTAATTCTCTCTCTTCGCGACCTCCTTCGCCATGATTTAACTCTCTTTCCAAATTTTCTTCATTAATGTTTTCTGCAGGTAATATTCTTCTCCCATTTTCTCTACTCGATATTGATCTCGATCTGTTACTACTTCTTGAACTTCTATTTTGCAGCCTCCTATTTTCCATCCTCAACTCGTGGTTTTGCCTTGTTAGATTCGCGCGTTCTTCTGCTTCTAACCGCCTTTCTTCGTGTATTGTCTGTCTCAGCGCTTCTAATGCCTCGATTTCTTCATTTCCATGAATTGTTTCTCCTATCTCTTCTCGATTTCTCTCTTCCTGTCTATTATTCTTCAATTGTTGTATTTCTTCTCTTTCTTCCGTAGAATCTGATCTCCATGTATGCACGCTCACTCTATCATAATCGATTACTCTGTTTAGTGCTGGTTGAATTGGTGGTTGATTTAATAGTTGAATTGGTGGTTGAGTTGATGGTTGAATTGGTGGTTGAGTTGATGGTTGAATTGGTGGTTGAATTGGATCTTCTTCTCCATTTCTTGCATCTATCCTTGATGGTTCACCTACTTCATTTCTTCTTTCTCTCACTAATCTTCCACTTCTCCTTATGATTGTTGGTTGTACTGATGCATTCTTTCTCCTAGCCATTTCTCAATTTTAGTAATTTGTTAAAAATTATTCAAGATTTCTTTCTTGTTATCCCTAATTCCTCCAATTCACAAGGTTGATCTTCTTCAACCCCTGTTTCTAGCGCAAATGTAGTTGCAGGATTTCCCACACTACACACCTCACTCAAATCTGTTTAATCAATCCATTTGAAGATGAACAATGATGTGTTTTATTAATTGTTTTCTTGAAAGATTTACAAAGAAATGTAGAACAAAGCTAAAGAAATTACAATCTCTCTTTCCTTTCTCTCTCCTAATGACTTGTTTCATAATTCAAAAAGACCCCTCCTACAACAGACTTACTCGACCCTTTATATAGGGTATTACATAGTGGATGACAACTATCGTCCCTTATTTTCGGAAACGTCTCGCGAATGCTCGCGAATATACAAACTGTTTGCCTTCGCGACACCCTTAAATCTCGCCAAGTCTTTCACACTTTCTTCATGTTCTAACTATCGTCATTTATTACGTCATTTATTTACCTCCATGCGACTCCTTCGCGATGCAGTTGTTTATTAATCTCGCGAAGTATTAGTGTTGCGATATTCTGGTCCTACAGTCGGCATGCCTTGGCGCGGAGACGTGGCTGGCATGGTTTTCCATTGGCACGGTGGTGCGGCTGGCATGGTCGGCATGCCTTGGCGCAGAGACGTGGATGGCATGGTTTGCCATTGGCACGGTGGTGTGACAGGCATGGTCGGCGTACCTTGGCGCGGAGACGTGGCTGGCATGGTGGTGCGGCTGGCATGGTTAGCATGCCTTGGCGCGGAGACGTGGCTGGCATGGTTTTTCATTGACACGGTGGTGCGGCTGGCATGGTCGGCATGCCTTGGCGCAGAGACGTGGCTGGCATGGTTTGCCATTGGCACGGTGGTGCGGCTGGCATGGTTAGCATGCCTTGGCGTGGAGACGTGGATGGCATGGTTTGCCATAGGCACGGTGGTGCGTCTGGCATGGTCGGCATGCCTTGGCGCGAAGACGTGGCTGACATGGTTTGCAATTGGCACAGTGGTGCGGCTGGCATGGTTGGCATGCCTTGGCGCGGAGACGTGGCTGGCATGGTTTGCCACTGGCACGGTGGTGCAGCTGGCATGGTCGGCATGCCTTGGCGCGAAGACGTGGCTGGCATGGTTTGCCATTGGCACAGTGGTGCGGCTGGCATGGTTTGCCCTTGGCACGGTGGTGCGTCTGGCATGGTTGGCATGCCTTGGCGCGGAAACGTGGCTGGCATGGTGGTGCGGTTGGCATGGTTGGTATACCTTGGCGCGGAGATGTGGCTGGCATGGTTGGCATGCCTTGGCGCGAAGACGTGGATGTCATGGTTTGCCATTGGCACGGTGGTGCGGCTGGCATGGTCGGCATGCCTTGGCGCAGACGTGGCTGGCATGGTTTGCCATTGGCACGGTGGTGTGGCTGGCATGGTCGGCATTCCTTGGCGCGGAGACGTGGATGGCATGGTTTGCCATTGGCACGGTGGTACGGCTGGCATGGTCGGCATGCCTTAGCGGAGACGTGGCTGGCATGGTTTGCCATTGGCACGGTGGTGAGAGAATTAGGGTTTGGTATATACGAAGATGATGTCGGTCAATACTAAGGGTTCTGCCGTGGAACATGACACATGTATATAAAAAAAAGGTACCCTGGTAATTCTTACGTAGGCATGCTGATTGATTCAATAAATGTGCTAGTGGTCATAGTGACGTCATGTCAGATGTACGGTTTTACGATTTTAACCCTAATCTAAAAACCACCAGCAACATTAAGTCCCCTCGGTAGGTTTTATTGGCGGGGAAGCTCGATAAACTAAATTTTTCACAAACTTCATTAATTCTCATCTTAACCCTTGGACTATATCATTTTTTAAAAACGCGATGATGTGTTTCTATGGGTCTTGCTGATTGAGAAGAATGATGCTAACTACAAATCGGTATTTAGAAGGAGTTTTTAATAGGGGCATTGTTGCAAGGTAAGCATAAGATGGTGACAGGCAAGGAAAAAATCGAAACGGCAAGTCATGAAAAGATGGTCAGCAAGATTCGCCTAACCTTTTTCGGGAGGTAAGGAGAATTCGTGATTCTTGTGTTGGTGGTTTTGCGTAGATACTGCTTGTGGTGCTGCTGGCTAAGTTGTGGAGTGATAGAGGTGTTTGTTGGTGGTGATGCAAATAGTTGGCATTGCTGGCTTGTCTTAGAAAGCCGTTGGTATTGGCCTGGCCTGGAATGGAGCCGTCAGTGTTGGATTGGCTTGGAATGGAGCCGCAGACGTTGTAGAATTCGTGATTCTTGTGTTGGTGGTTTTTGCGGCTAGGAATGGAGCCTCAGGTGTTGGTCGGCTTGGAAGGGAGCCGTCAGCATTGGTCGGCTTGGAAGGGAGCCCTCAGCATTGGTCGGCTTGGAAGGGAGCCGTCAGCGTTGGTCGGCTTGGTAAGGAGCCGTCAGCATTGGTCGGCTTGGAAAGGAGCCGCTATCATAAACTTGGCGCGGGCGCTAACTTGAGTGTTGTCTTCAGTTCCTTGGAATGATGGCAACTTGCTTCAGTTCCGTGGAAGGATGACGACTGGCTTCAGTTCCGTAGAATGATGGAAACTTTGTCTAAATTAGGGTTTGGCATGCCGAAACCCTAATTAACGCCCCTTACTAAAATCGTTGTATAATTCTCATACGAACTCTGATTTTGACGGTCCGTCCCTCCATACTGATCGGAAAAGAATTTTCTATATCTCTAAGCGAGAATATTTAGGTTTGAAGTTCGTTTAGGAGGCGAAAACATCCCGACAGTAAAACTCAGGAAGAATTAAGGAGGGATGTTGCGGGCCCATGGTAGCATAGTCGCGCCCAGTAATCTATTCCCGTTCATTGAGTAAGAAGGAATCTTTATTCTGTGCAAACTCTAGAAACTCCGTCCGCATGAAAAGAGGTATCGACCCTCTTCTGTTTTCAGTTGCTCGTCCGGATCCGTGCTTCCGCCTGTAGTGTCTCTTCAGTGGATTCCAAAATTTACCAAACTCCATTGCACTCTTGGGATGGATGGATGAAATAATGTCAGGGCTAATCTTGGAGATTGTGGTTGCGTTGTTAGTTCATCCTTGACTTTAGGTTATTTGGTACCTAGACTTTTGATTGCGATGATGATATATTGTGGATGCTTGTATGGTCGAAATCTTCCGCAACCATTGGGTGAAGTAGATGAGTTGAGAGATGTTTCGTTGCCGATGTGCTGCTATCAAGTCCTCAAGGACTTCGTTCCAAACGACATCCTTTAAACCATCTTCTGAACCTTGTACTATTGTATGAAATGGGATGCAGTGAGCAGTACCCAGTTATACTTCTGTTAGATCCGATAATGTGGCCGTATATGTGAATGTATCTCTATGGCGTACTTCTGGGGTTTTTAATGCGCGTGTACGGCTTCATGTTGAGAAATTCTTGCGGTAGGACTTCGACAGTGATGATGTTGAAATCGGAAATAACCTGGTTGAGGGCAGTGAAAGCGTCCCATGCTGGTAGTCCCCATGTGTAGCCTACTTTCATTGCATCGCCTTGAATCCACGTCTATGGGATTTGATACAATCTTATCATACTCTCCTGGATGTGATGCTGGGATGCTTGGAATATTGAACGGACGAAATATTCTGGATAACGAAGAGGTATAAGTGGGAAAGTTATGTCGTTAATCGTGGCTCCCTCTGTCTCTTCAAGAAAAATGTTTCAACCGCGTCTCAGGAGTTATCTCATGAATGCTTGATTGTTATCGGGGATGGACCGTGATGAGCAGTCCCAAGTCGCACTTCTTTTTAGTTACTGAAGTTGCTTTCTCTAAGCAGGCTTGGGATCCACCGCGGCCTCGTAAAGTGTTGAAGGCGTCTTCTAGACAGATAGACGATGATATTCTTGCGCTACACCCTTGAAGAATAGATAACCTTGTTGTGTCTATGGCCTTTGGGTTGACTGTGTCTTCTGAGCTTTGACAATGAAGGGATTCTGTGTAGATCTTTGTAGTGATTGCTGCTGCGGCGAAGCTCTGTCCGGTATCAATAAATGAGCGGCAACAGTTCTTGGTAGCAGATGTAATCAGAAGAGACTACATTATCGTGGGAACAATGTAGGTTGGCTAGAATTATATGGGAATCTATGGAAGTAAAAGGATTGGCTGGATGCGTAAGCGAGCAAACTGTCCATGGTCATGAGTTTTGGTGGGATGGATCAAAGGGAGGCCATGACTATGAAGATTGGTTGGCTGCGATCATGATCCTTGACATGGGGAGTGTGGTGGCACGACCCTTTGCAGGAAAGAGTGGTGTTGAAGCGAACTTTGAAGCGGAGCCGCTGCTGGAGAACGTTGAAGCGGAGCCAGTTCTGGAGAGAACGTTGAAACGACGCCTTGCAACTCTCGAGCCTTGATGGTTACCATGTTGAAGTCGGAGGCTGCATCACGTTCTGTCAAACTCGACATCCCTCAAGTGAACAGAGGTTAGGAGTCCCTAGTTCCATCTATCGATCATGCTTTCCAGGAGAGGTTGGGGTTTGGGAACGGCTTCCTTGGCTGGGAACACCTGCTTTCCAGATGCAGTGCGGTTGAGGGATCCAAATATGTCTTGACGCTACGCCTTGGATATAAAATCTCACATAACTGTTTCATCTTAGACTGTACGACTTTGTGGGTGAAGTTCCCATCGTGCAGCTCCTGACGGGAAGAGGGTCTCTGTGAACTCAGGAGGGTTGCTGATTTCCTTTGCTTTTGATTTTGGAGAAGTCGTTCCTGATCTTTACGTGTGATGAAATTGGATTGTTGATCCCCTTCTAATGGGCGTTCAAGGGCAACGCGGGCCTCTTCATATATAAACACACGTCCTGCTGAAGTGCCTGCGCCGGATGTTAAAAGTATTCTTTGTCAGTTACCTCTTGGGTTGACGTGACTCTTATGGTGGCCGCACCGTCAGTGTCTTGAGGAAATAGGTATCTCTTCTTGAGTTTTAAACACGTCTGTCTGAGCCTTACGAGAACCTTTTGTCTTTTCATCAAATCAACAGTGGTAAAAGGAGGTCGGCTTCTTTCGGCTCTTCCAGTATCTTGCCTTGATGGTGGAGTAGCAGCGTCTCTGGTGACGGTTGGAGTTGTCATACTTGAAGAAACGTTGGGGTGGCGGAAGCGGCTCTGGTTCTGGTGATCGTAGGTGTATCGTGCAGAGATGGCCCGGTCTTGATCACGGAGTGCTGGATCCATGACGCTGTTTCGAAGGGTGAGGATGGCACTGGCTAGATCATGGAATGGCAGGGACAGTTGCTGGATATAACGTGGATTGTTGGTGCAAACCCTAGCCATAGGCATGTCCGCAATAGTTTTATGGGCGACGCCACGATAAGTCCCCAGTCACTCCTCGTCGTGTGATAGCTGGTAACTGAGTCGTTTGTGACTGAGCCATCGATCCCCGAGCGGATCGTTTGCTTCCACCATATTGGAAGTCCCCAGTCATCCCTTGTCATGTGATAACTGGTAACTGAGTTGTTGATCCCTGAACGGATCGTTTGCTTCTACCATCTTGAGATCGGAGTTGAAAGATAAAATTGGGAATTGATATTGTAACCGAGAGATTAATCTCCCACTGTGGTCGCCAATTGTTTGAGGGTGAAAACGGTTTCTGCTGATTACGGTAATTTCGCGTGAGTGGGTGAGAATCGAGTCTAAACCCTAAACAATGTACTGCACGGGAGTACTTTAGATTCGAGAGATCAATATGTACAAATCCGGCCTAAACCAAGAAATGGTCGTTCCAGACTTTCTTCGGTCACAAAGTGAATGAGAAGGGTTGGTTTTGGGGAGGGAAGCGAAGAGAGTGTTGAGACCAGAATAGTTGATTCTGGAAGAGTAGTTGTTTGACGACTTGTATCAGAAAGTGAAACGCTAGCAATGTGGAAGCTAACAGATGATTTCTGAGTGTTGTATGTTCCTGACCCAAACTTGTTCTTTGGTGGAAATAGGTAAGACCTATTTATACAAGTCGTAACAAAACGTACTCTGGTCTCGTAAGAAATGGAAACGACTGAGTAAACTGGAAGGAGGTGGTAACGGGTAACGCCTGGAATTGATGTTCCATAATGAAAGAAACGTTTCACCATTACTCCTTGTATTTACTAACCAACTAATTCTTATGACCCTTTCTTGTAACGGGCATAGTGTACGCCGCACGCTGTAAACCGCCAAACCAATACCCTAATGAGCATCCCCCAGTTTGTGACATGTGTTGATGTCTCGAGTGTTTTCGTGGAAAACGTGTAGCATGTTGTTGTTGCTTGGCAAGTTGAGCTTGGGAGACTTGCCGGCTCGGTGGTGACCCTCGACGGTCGAGATTTTGCATCTTGAGAGGAAGGCAGTCGTAGATTGTCGCAATTCTTCGTTTGGAAACCAGCGTTGAGCATGGCTTTGGCATGTGTTAGGCGCGGCCAAAATTAGGGTTTAGTGCAAACCGTGATGTTTGGCTTTGGGCCGCAAGTTGCCATGCGTTAGGTGGCGAACTTGGACGGTCGAGATCTGCATCTCAAAGGGAAGGGTAGCCGTTGATTATTGCAACCCTTCGTTTTGGCAGCCAGCGTCGAGCATGGCTTTGGCATGTGTTAGGCGCGGCTAAAATTAGGGTTTAGTGCAAACCGTGATGTTTGGCTTTGGGCCGCAAGTTGCCATGAGTTAGGTGGCGAACTTGGACGGTCGAGATCTGCATCTCAAAGGGGAGGGTAGTCGTTGATTATTGCAACCCTTCGTTTTGGCACCCGCGTCGAGCATTGCTTTGGCATGTGTTTGGCGCGGACAAAATTAGGGTTTAGTGCAAACCGTGATGTTTGGCTTTGGGCCAGAAGTTGCCACGCGTTGGGTGGCAAACTTGTACGACTGAGATTTCCATCTCAGGAGAAAGGGCAGCCGTTGATCGTGGCTACCTTCCGTTTGTAGCCCGGCAACTTCGTCTAAATTTGGGTTTGGCATGGTGAAACCCTAATTAGCGCCCTTTACTAGAATCGCTGTAGAATTCTCGTACGGACTCGGATTTTCACGGTCTGCCCCTCCATTCGACCGAAAAAGAATTTCCTATCTCCTTACGAGTGGATATTTAGGTTTTGAGCTCGTTAGGGAGGTGAAAACAGCCCGACGGTAAAACTCAAGAAGAATTCATGAGGGATGTTGCGGGCCCGAGGTGGCATAGCCGCGCCTGTGTCATGGCGGCATGGATTTTTGGTATGCGCGTGCGGCATGTTTGGCGCGTTTTGGAAGTTGACGCGTTTTTGGGAAGCTAGCACGTTTTGGGAAGCTAGAGTGCTTTGCGAAGCTAGCGTGTTTTGGGAAGATAGCATTTTTGGGAAGCTAGCCTCTTTTGAGACCGTGGCAGGTTTGGAGCAACCTGATTGGTCAATGAAAGTAGGGGACCAGCAAGCTTTGGCATTGTTTAGGTGCGACCAAAATTAGGGTTTGGTACAACCGTGATGTTTGGCCTTGGGCTAGAAGTTGCCATGTGTTAGGTGGCGAACTTGGACGGTTGAGATCTGCATCTCAGATGGAAGGGTGGCCATTGATCGTTGCAACCCTCCGTTTGGCAGCCAGCGGCATTTGGTAGAGCCGTCATAGCTTTGGCATGGAGATGTGGCTGGCATGGTTTGCCATTGGCACGGTGGTGCGGCTGGCATGGTCGGCATGCCTTGGCACGGAGACGTAGCTGGCATGGTCTGCCATTGGCACGATGGTGCGGCTGGCATGGTCATCATGCCTTGGCGCGGAGACGTGGCTGGCATGGTTTTCCATTGGCACGGTGGTGCGGCCGGGCATGGTCGGCATGCCTTGGCGCGGAGACGTGGCTGGCATGGTTTGCCATTGGCACGGTGGTGCGGCCGGCATGGTCGGCATACCTTGCGCGGAGACGTGGTCGGGCATGGTTTGCCATTGGCACGGTGGTGCGGCCGGCAAGGTCGGCATGCCTTGGCGCGAGACGTGGCTGGCATGGTTTGCCATTGACACGGTGGTGCGGATGGCATGGTCGTCATGCCTTGGCGCGAGACGTGGCTGGCATGGTTTGCCATTGGCACGGTGGTGCGGCTGGCATGGTCGGCATGCCTTGGCGCGGAGACGTGGCTGGCATGGTGGTGCGGCTGGCATGGTTGGCATGCCATGGCGCGGAGACGTGGCTGGAATGGTTTGCCATTGGCACGGTGGTGCGGCTGTTATGGTCGGTATGCCTTGGCGCGGAGACGTGGATGGCATGGTTTGCCATTGGCATGGTGGTGCGGCTGGCATGGTTGGGATGCCTTGGCGCGGATACGTGGCTGGCATGGTTTGCCATTGGCACGGTGGTGCGGCTGGCATGGTCGGCATGCCTTGGCGTGGAGATGTGGCTGGCATGGTTTGCCATTGGCACGGTGGTGCGGCTGGCATGGTCGGCATGCCTTGGCGCGGAGATGTGGCTGGCATGGTTTGCCATTGGCACGGTGGTGCGGCTGGCATGGTCGGCATGCCTTGGCGCGGAGCCGTGGCTGGCATGGTTTGCCATTGGCATGGTGGTGTGGCTGACATGGTTGGCATGCCTTGGCTCGGAGACGTGGCTGGCATGGTTTGCCATTGGCACGGTGGTGCGGCTGTCATGGTCGGTATGCCTTGGCGCGGAGACGTGGCTGGCATGGTTTGCCATTGGCAAGGTGGTGCGGCTGGCATGCCTTGGCGCAGAGACGTGGCTGGCATGGTCGGCATGCCTTGGCGCGGAGACGTGGCTGGCATGGTCATCATGCCTTGGCGCGGAGACGTGGCTGGCATGGTTTTCCATTGGCACGGTGGTGCGGCTGGCATGGTCGGCATGCCTTGGCGCGGAGACGTGGCTGGCATGGTTTGCCATTGGCACGGTGGTGCGGCTGGCATGGTCGGCATGCCTCGGCGCGGAGACGTGGCTGGCATGGTTTGCCAGTGGCACGGTGGTGAGAGAATTAGGGTTTGGTATATACGAAGATGATGTCGGTCAATACTAAGGGTTCTGCCGTGGAACATGACACGTGTATATAAAAAAAAGGTTCCCTGGTAATTCTTACGTTGGCATGCTGATTGATTCAATAAATGCTCTAGTGGTCATAGTGACGTCATGCCAGATGTACGATTTTACGATTTTAACCCTAAGCTAAAAACCACCATCAACAGTATTGTATCGAGAAATTGTGATATAACTCCTTGATATACTATTAAGATTGAGTCTAGTTCATTCTCTTGAAAGTATATTAGAGTTATTCCATCGAGATTGCTAATCGAAATATTGGGTGTGGTTGATGTACCCCCGCTTTTTCAGTATTGTCTCGACTCAGTCCATAGACAATCACTTTCGGAGAATGGACTTATAGGTGGAAAGTTTTAGATTGAGGTATATTTGGGTACCCTCGCCTTTTCAGCATTAGACTTCACGGCATTCATCATTGAAGACGAAGAACTACTAAGGAGAGCTTGTGGAACTTTATCAACAAAAAGGTATGTGGAGACTGAAACTCATATATCACTTGGAAAGTTTATTTCTACTCTATCTCCTATATTAAGACATAATTCGTGTTACAATATAGTTTTCTATTATACACATTTGAGATTTCGAGCTGAGTTTAACTCGCTTACATATTTCTCGGAATATGTGTTGGCAAGCTTTCTCTTCAACCAAGTTCATCTTATTTTCTTGACGAAAGTCAAAAGATGATCATGTAAAAATTGCCGAGTAATATCTTACATGGTTTGTGTGATACAATCATTTGGTGTAGACTTGGAATGTTTCGTTATGATTATTTCAATAACTTGAAAATTGCTTTGATGCTAATAGTGTGTGAAACGGCTATTGTCATCCTCTAAGAAAGTTTCAATGATTGAAATAAGAGTTTAGAACACTTAAACTTTATTGGATATGTCATGTTGTGCACTCTTGCACATATGTAATCCATGTCCGGGAACCATAGTATGCGTACCCGTATGCTTTCCTGTTGGTTTGAGAAGTCCGGGAACCTAAGTATGCATACCCGTATGTGTACTGGCGTAAGGTTCATGTCCGAGATTTTGCTGGGATTGGTGGTATGTGTACATGTTCGCGTACTGGCGAAACCCAATTTCAGTCAGGGTATTTCAAGTATGCATACCCGTTTGCATACTTGAAGGTTAAAGTTCTAAAATTGGTTGTATACATGAACTAATACATTTATATATTAAGGAATGCATTCTTTGCAAACCGTAGCTATAATGTTCATGAATTAATTCGAGTGAATCAAACCGATTTTGCTTCAATTGTGTTCTTGTATACTTCTATGAGAATATAGCAATTGAAAAACTCTTTAACTAGTTTCATTTGAGTCATTTGAACTAGTTATGGTTAAGATGAATAAGGTTGATATGAGAGTATTCATA
The DNA here is from genome assembly GCA_023531295.1 of Papaver armeniacum. Classification (NCBI taxonomy): domain Eukaryota; kingdom Viridiplantae; phylum Streptophyta; class Magnoliopsida; order Ranunculales; family Papaveraceae; genus Papaver; species Papaver armeniacum. Next base: position 589,197 of record JAJJWW010010975.1, read on the forward strand.
TGGCTAACCTTGGTTAACTATTGTTGAGCCAACATGGTGTACATGTTTAGGTAGGGATACATAAACATAAATGAAGGTACATTTCATTTGTGTGTAACAAGCTAAGTTCGATCTAACGGTTGAAAGATATTAGCTTGAATCTAATCAAGTTTTCATCTAATGGTGAATATTGAATGCTTTGTTACCAAGGTAACTTAGATTGCAAACCCTGATTTCAAAACTATATAAAGGATAACTCTAGCAACTGGGAAACCTAATCCCCACACCTCTTGTGTGATACTAGTTGCATAAGCTAGAATCGATTCTCCTTTAACCTTAGGTTTTTCACGAAACCCTGTAGGTTAACGACTTAAAGACTTCATTGGGATTGTGAAGCCAGACCCAACTATTTTCTCTGTAGTTGCGTGATCTGATCTTGCATCTTCTATCGTGTTTGAGTACGATCTTCTTTAAGATTGGCTCAAGATTTATTCTTCGATAAGTAAGATAAAAAGTAGTCACAAATATCTTCGTCTCATGGGTTGTGATTCCACAATATCTTGTTTCGCTACCATACGATTAAGATTATTGTGAGGTGATTGATATTTCTAGGTTGTTCTTCGGGAATATAAGTCTGGTATATCAATTAGTTCATGTTTACCTTGATTTATCAAAAGATGAAACAAAACTCGTAGGTATTTCTGTAGGAGACAGATTTATCTATTCCTATAGACTTTTCTGTGTGAGACAAATTTGTTTATCAAGTCTTCGACTTTGGGTCGTAGCAACTCTTGGTTGTGGGTGAGATCAGCTAAGGGAATCAAGTGCGTAGTATCCTGCTGGGATCAGAGATGTAAGGAGCGTAATTGTACCTTGAATCAGTGTGAGATTGATTAGGGTTTAACTACAGTCCAATCTGAAGTTCATTGGTAGTAGACTAGTGTCTGTAGCGGCTTAATACATTATGGTGTTCAAATATGGACTAGGTCCCAGGATTTTTCTGCATTTTCAGTTTCCTCGTTAACAAAATTCTGGTGTCTGTGTTATTTCTTTTCCGCATTATATTTTGTTATATAATTGAAATATCACAGGTTGTGCGTTGAATCGATCAATTGGTAAATCCAACCTTTGGTTGTTGATTGAAATTGATTGATCCTTGAACATTGGTCTTTAGTACCGTTCAAGTTATTTCTCTTATATTCAATCGGGCTTGCAAATTCCTATTTGCTGATTGCAGATTGAATTGAGAGATAGAGATATAAAACTCTTTGATATACTTTTCTCTAGATTGAGTCTAACTGTCTAGTTGATTCTCTTGAAAGTATATTGGAGTTTGTCTATTCAGATTGCCAAACGAATTGTTGGGTGTGGTTGTTGTACCCCCCGCTTTTTCAAAAACGATGTATATACTTAAAAAATAACACTCCAACAAAAAAATAATATGTAAACGAATTATGCAGCCACCACAAAGGATGCATAACTCCTTATTCAACCATATTTTAGTTCATGTATCCACTATTTTGGATATGCAACCACTAAAACGGTGTATATGCCAAAAAAATAACATTCCAACCAAAAAAACAACGCATGATTATGCAGTCATTTTCCCAACTACATAACAGGTTATGCATCCATTGTTTTGATTGATTTTAGTGCTCACAAAAAAAGTTGATGCATAATGCATTATGCAGACATATTCTCGGATGCATAAAAGATTATGCAACATATTTTTTTAATGCTAACAAAAAAGTGGTTTCATAATGCGTTATGCATCCATTTTCTCGACTGTATAACAAGTTATGCAGACATTTTTATAGGTGCATAACAGGTTATGCAGTCTTTTTTTTATGTTGATTTCAGTGTTAACAAAAAAATTGATTCATAACACGTTATGCAAACCATTTTCTCGACTGCATAACAAGTTATCCATCTGTATTCTCGAATGCATAATAGGTTATTGTTTATGGGTGAAAACTATTCCTGCCGGATTTGGTAATTTGGGGTGTGTGGATGAGGAATGAATCTAAACCCTAAACAAATGCACTGCGCGGTGAGTGCTTGTTGGTAGGCCTCGGAATGTGTTTAATTTATGACCTACGAGTGATACCGCAAGTGCACGGCGTCTATCGGAGACGCGGCAAGTACGGGTCGATCCCACAAGGACTTGTGGTGCTCTGATTTTGATCTAAGGTTTGCTAGACTGAGTTTCAAGTGACAATGTGTAACACAGATGTTTTTGTTGCCGATACGGCAGAGTTTGAGCTAAAGTGATTCTAAACTAAGGAAAAGATAGTGACAATGGGGGTTGCTAAGGTCTTCAAATCTACCTCTAACTCCTATTGTGTGCTCATCTGAGTTGAAGCTTTCTTGTCCTGTGGCTGATAAGGGCAGGGTGTCAATTCTACCTCCTATCTAAGGAGTTTCTCCTAGTGATAACTCAGATAACAGCTAAGGCACTAACCGGAGCACTGGTTGTCTAATTAAGCACAACCAGTCAAGGGAATTAGCATCTATTTCTTAAGTTTGAGCTGAGGTATAAACAATACAGTTGTAACCTAACTACAATGGATGCAGGGCATCCATTGTGAGAGTAAAGTACTGCAATACCAGAATTGAGGGTTATCTTGTAAATTAAGTACTCAAGAACAACTCAACATGGTTGAACTCAAAACAGAGAATTAGGGTTTCAATGAAACCCTAGCAACTGAATTAAAACATAAAAATAACACAAATTAAAACTACAAGGATGCTCTGGCTAATCCAGGCATAAGCAAAAATAACTTCTACATCATCTATTTATACATGCAACAAGATTCAAAATATCAAACCCTAATTTATTATAAAACATAAATTAAATCAAAATACTCTCACCCATGTCGCTCAACCCACTCTCTCTTCTGTCAATCGCTCCATGCTTCCACAGTTGGTGAAACCCTAGCTCTTATTTTCTCTAAGTTAGCTTCTAGGGTTGCGAAGCTAAGAGAGAGAGAAAAAGAGCTAAAGAGGTGGTGCGGGCTGTGTCGAGGAGGTGATGGAGGTGATGGCGAGGCTACTGGTAGCGGTTGGTAGTCGTGGCGGGAGATGGTGGTGGTGAGGGAGATGGAAGAGCAGAGCGAGAGGTATGGAGGAGAAGAAAGAGAAGATGGAGTAGAGAATAGGGTTTGCTCGATGGGGGTATAGGGTGTAGAGAGTTTTGTTGTGAAGCGGAGGCATCGAATGCTGATGGGACGTGCTGAGCGAGCGTTGGATTTAGCTGGAGAAGATCTGAACGGCTGAGGAGGATTTGGAGTAATCTGGTGTTGCACGGGAGCAGCGATCTTCGATGCGCATGGAGGTAGCGACCGTTGGATGTAGCCAGGCGAGATCTCGACGGCTCGGGATGAACGGGTTCGGATCCGGGTCGTGGGTAGCTCTAGCCCATGTCTTCCTTGTTGGGTTGCAACTGATTTGCGCGCGGGCTTTGGCTATCTGCTCCATAGATGTTTGACTCCAATTCTTCGCTCTTTAGCTCCTCAGTTTCTCCGGACTTTATTTAGTACCTAAAAACACAAAATTAATTAATACAAATATTTATTCTTGAAAACAAGGAAAACACAGAATCTGGGATAATATCTGATTTCTAAGCGCAAAAGATGAGTAAAATGCCAATAAAAAGGTGTATAAATATGCATTATTTGGCACTCATCACTTGTGATTCGAGAAATCAATCTGTACAACTCTGGCCTAAACCAAGAAATGGCCGTTCCAGACTTGCTTCGGTCACAAAGTGAAGGAGATGGGGTTGATCTTAGGGAGGTAAGCGAAGAAGGTGTTGAGATTTTGAAGGTGTAGGCTTGTTTATGACTTGTAACAGAAAGGTGAGCAGGCTTACGATTGATGCAAGCAGGCTTTGAGTGTTTGAATACGTTTTGTATTTACACTTGGTTTCTGTCTTGTCTTGACTTGTTCTTGTTGTTGGAAATAGGGAGGAAAACCTATTTATATAAGTCATTTGAGCCTTATTCACGTCTCTCGTGGGAAGTGGAGTGATGGAGTAGTGGAGTTGTGTGTTGATGTTACACGACCAGTCTTGCCCACTTCCCCTGTCATCTCTAACCGTCCATGACTTCCTGACACGTTTTGTGATGGCGCGTTGCACGCCGCACGCCGTAAACCGCAGAACAATACCCGATTTGTGACATGATTGATGTCTCGAGTGTGTGGATCGTGGGACCCACGTAAAGTAGCATGTAATGCTAGACTAAATAACTAAATTATTTAGGAAGTCGATACTTGTGAAGTATCGTGTGTATTCTACGCAGTATCGCATCGAGTATATTCGGCATGTATGAAGCATCGCTGTTTTTAAGGCTTACCGGAGTAAGTCACGAATTTAAGCGTCTTAAAATAGCATCATGTCCAGCCGTCTTCGAGTGATCGTTTGGAGGCTATACAGGTAAGCCCTGACTTGACCGATCACTCCATGTGGAAGAGTGGTGGACGGTGATTGTGGTGACGCCTCATTGATAGCCTAACTCATGCCTTAGGCTGTCCGTCCAAGCTGGTAAAGTTGGACGAACGAGATGACTTGCAACCCTCATCTGCGACCGTCGGATTGGGGTTTAAGAGGTACGCAAGTTCCTCCTTTCAGCTTGGTCGAATCCAAGCATGGGAAGTGTTTTATAGAGGACCGATCATGCATGTGTGTAGACGACATGCTGGTTTCCATGTTTATACTTCACTATCCCACGAAGATGCGATCTAGGCCACTCAAGTTTACCGCTAAAGAAGAGCGGTTGAGATCGATTTGCAACAGAAATCCCATGCTGCAAAGGATTCCTAAAGGGGCGTGGCATGCCACCTTCAGGACGCACGAACCAAAACATCTAGCCAGGGTTTGTCTTGGTCGGTCGGACATGGAGATAGATGGGCCCACATTGATCATGTTGATACTTTCCGGACCTGCTTAATCTATTCCTGGACCCTTCATCCAAGCTGGTGGAAACGGACGCTCGTGATCGATTAGCGACACATGTAATATGCTGCAAACCCTAATTAGGGTTTTGGATTGGTCGTGCATACACAACTTCAACCTAACGATTTGGTAGGCTAAGCTCCCCTTTTTGGGAGCCCGACCATGTGGGACCCATATTGGGACCGTGGTGATCATGGTGATACCTGACTGACGGTCATGGGCTTGATCTAGGCCATCCAGATACTCCGGCGAAGTTGGATGGTCGTGATCAGTTTAAGACCCTTAGCGACCCTTAAAGCATCACGCCAGCCGGGTTATGGGTGAACGTTCACTCTTCCCTGGTTAGGTCATGAGATGGTCGTCTATGCAGGTAGAAAGGGGGCCCGCCGGTGTGCAGGACAAGCTTGTCCGACCGGTCATGGGGTAATCTACGCCGTCCAATTATGCCGGTGAAGTTGGACGGTCGTGGCCGTTTTGAGACTGCCGTTGGCGGTCTTGTGCGCACAAGCTTTTCCAAGCTGCTCCACACCAGTCCAACCATCCTACTTTAGGCTGGTGTTCGGTGGTTATTTGGGAGGCATGGTATGTATTCAACCGACAGGGGCATAAACGGGCCCGTTGGTGGTCATTAAGGTGGTGAATATTCCAATACCTGCTTGGGGTCATGGATTTAATCTAAGCCATCCAATCATGCTGGTGAGGTTGGATGGTCGTGATCGTTTCTGAGACTGATATGGTCAGTTCATGTTCAAACATGCTCAATCGGGCTAGTATAACGCACCGAGAGTTGTAGCCTGTATGGGTATTTCGTACATGTTTTATTATTAATGCTTGGAGATTCGTGTTGCTCGCACGAGAACAACACTCGGTCGTCATGCCGCACCCCAGGTAATGAGTACGGGAAATACGAGGCTGGTCATGCATTAATTAATAATGATGTAAATTCATTGGGTATATGGGATTGTTGCTACATGCTCCAACCTGGATGAATTTTGTGTATTTAATTCACTGAGAATCATTGGTATTGTTGCCACATGCTCTATTCTAGGTGAATTAGTAAAGTGAAGAAGTATTCATCACTTATCAATGGATTTATCTTTTGCAAGATGTTAGCGCATAATTTTGGCTTTTACAATTTTATCCTTAAATGAAAATCCACCATCAACAGTTATGCATCTATTTTTATGATTACTTAACAAATTGTAACTGGAAAAACCAAACCAAAACAACATACAATCGAGTGTGCTTATAGCCTTATATACAATTGATTGGAATCTTGCAAAATTTATTTATCTGTTGAATAATAGTACAAATATTTACTTGATAACAAATAAAGGATGCAATTATCACCGATACGCATACATTAAATAAATCATTGGAATTTCCATGGGAGTTATTTTCTTTAGCTTCTTCCTCTATTCAACAAACTTGAGATATCCATTAGTAATTTAGACGTTTCATGGTATCCGCATGGCAAACCTCCTCTGTTCAATGAACATTCTAATTCACCTAGGAAATAGACATATCGAACATATTTGGATTGTTAAGTTACACCAACCAAGAAAAACATATGTTATTCATGAACTGATTGTTGATTCGTATTTGAAATAATAATATTAGAGAGTTTAATAGATGCTAAAAATAAAACTGGAACTGAAATGCATATTAGTTGACAGCAAAGACCAGGACTATTTAGAGGATACTCACTGACTAAAGAACAAATGAAGGCAATAAGCAAATTACTTTACAAGACGGTGAACCGATAATGATGCCAACAAAGACGAATATTTGACAAAATGAAATGATGATTATGATTAGTGTTCTTGCAGAAGTAAGTGATGTATAAAGGGATAAAATACCCGAATTGAGTACGTACACCTTTTTGTGTCATTTTACTAGATTTTTTTTTAGTCTGGTTGCCTACACACTCACAAAAGTTAAAGACTATTGCTGCTACGTAATTTGGCTGTGTAACTGGTGAAAAGATTCTACCGCCAGAAGTATCATTTGGACATGCACATAAATGTCGTGTTGCATCTATAATCTTGTACAAAATCGAGGACTCGAGCACTCTAGTATTATGAAGAGCAATTACGTATGTGCTAGTTAGCATATCTATCTTTCTTTGTTGGTTTGGAAGAGTATACCTGCCAATAAGTAAATAATAGTAGCAAAAAGAAAAGGAAATGATGGACTTGTAATCCATCCAGTAAACCACCTATGCAAGGACAATGGCTATACGTTGTGTAAACTTATATGATAACCGAGGACATCTAAGGTCTTTCACCTTCTTGGTTATCCAAAATGAAAAAGACTTGTAAGGTGTAATATGTGAACAAATTGTGTGATTAAATGTAAAAGATTCACATTGAGGGATGATCATGATTAGTGTTCTTACAATATTAAGGGATGTTGGAGCTAAGGTGAGGCAAATAGGTACTTACGAAGTTAACAAGGATATATTTATGCAGGTATATGAATTTTGAACAAAGATACATAAATGTTAAGATTCAAAATTAACTTGTAACAAAGAGAATTTGGTGCAACATCATGCTCTTAGGGAGTTGAGAAGAACACTTATAACAATATAACATAAAAAAAAAAAAAAAAAAATTTAAAAAAAAACTACCAATCACAAATTAGGGTTGACCAGAATAAGGAAACTGAAGAAAATATTGCTAATATAGATTTTGGAGAAGTGAATAACATCGGAGAGTACAATGGATACTACTCCTTTTGTACCTTTGTTATATCTTTTACAGAATATGTGAATCACGATCTAAAACAAAAACTTAGAAACTAAAGGAAAAATCAAAGAAAAATTCAAGAAAGCCTGACCCAAAAACCTTAGATCTATATCAAGATGGAGATAATGTACATGTGGATTAATGAGAGTGAGGTCGATTAGGATATTTGTAACTGGGGAATGAAGCCTAACCCGTCAACACCAACATAAACACAATAATTGTAAATCGATCAATACTAATCGTCACTTTCACTATTAAGTTTAGATCCGATGATTTAAAATTACAATTATGAAGAAATAGGATGATGATAAAGAGAGATTGCCACTATGAAGAAGAGAAAAGAAATCTCGGAAAAACATAATTTTAGAAAATACGGGAATATGAGTTTCCAAAAAAAAAAAAAAGTGCGCGCATGAACCCCTTCCCCCGCGGTTTTGACGTTGAAAAAAAGTGGAAAAAAAAAAGTAGGAAATACCATATGGTCCTACGAATAATATATTAGGATGAGTCTAGTCCAGTTGACCCAGTCAACTGTCTGTTTGGTCCTTTTTTAAAATATAAATTATAGTTTGGTCCTAGAAATTATAGTTTGGTCCTTTGGTGATGTCATGGATGATGTAATTGTCATCTTGTAGTGGCAGAAATAACCTTTTGGGACCATTACATCATCCATGACGTCACCCTAGGATATATATAGTCAATTATCAAGAGAGAAGATATTATTTTCAGATTCTCTTTCTCTCTCTTCTTTATGTTCAGATTTACTTTCTCTCTCTTCTTTATTTCTAGATCTAGTTTTTTTCTTTCCCCCATTTTTTTTCTCTGCTCATGATGAAGAAGATGAAGATGATGATGAACAACGGTGTTTTTGGGTTCTTTTTTCTTTGCTAATGTTGTTGATGATGATGATGATGATGAAGGCGATAAAAAAGATGATGATGATTAAGTTTTTGCGTTTCTTTTTCGTATATTGTTGATTTACTGCTGCTGTTGAAGATGATAAAAACGATGAAGATGATGTCGTAGATGATGATGATGATGTTTTTAGATGTAGTTTTTGTGTTCTTTTTTCGTATTTGTTGTTTGATGTTGTTGTTGAAGATGATGAAGACGATGAACATGATGAATACGATGATGCTGCTGTTTTGAAGACGATGATGTTTGTTGCTGCTGTTGTTGAAGACGAAGAAGATGATGATGTTTTTATATGGAGTTCATTCCAGAAATGAAGTCTGTTTTTATATGGAGTTCATTCCAGAAATGAAGTCTGTTTTTATATGGAGTTCATTTCTGGAATGAAGTCTGTTTTTTTAGGTTTTATATGAACTTCATTTCTGGAATGAAGTCTGTTTTTTTAGGTTTTTATATGGACTTCATTTCTGGAATGAAGTCTGTTTTTTAGGTTTTTATATGGACTTCATTTCGGAATGAAGTGCTTTTTTTTTAGGTTTTTATATGGACTTCATTTAACGGAATGAAGTCTGTTTTTTAGGTTTTTATATATACTTCATTTCTGTTTTTTTAGGTTTTTATATGGACTTCATTTCTGGAATGAACTGCTACAAGAAAATAAGTAAAAATTAACACTGAAGGGTACTTTTGTCAGTTTAATATTTTTAAATAATTATGGATCAAACAGTAAAGGCGTTTTCCTAAAGGACCAAATAGACATGGGCCCACCTAAAAAAGGACCGAACGATATTTTTCCCAAAAAAAAAAGGGTCGAGCCGTAGTTTTTACAATTCTTTTTCCTCTTATGATCATGCAACCTATCCATCAAAAAAAGAAAAAAAAAATCATGCAACCTAGCTGTTCGACACTCGGCATATAGAAGCTTACATGTGAGGCCGACGCGCTATTCAGATCACACCAATATCGTGAGGCCCACTACCTATTCGTCCCCACTGAAGTTTAGTGGTCCCCACTTCTGATCCTTACGAATTTAATCCTCTCACACGCGTCAGATTAATGTACCTCACACCGCAGGATACTAGATCACCGCTGCCACGGCGGGGAGGGCTGACCGAAGAAAAAGGAAACGCCGTTACACGTAATGGTGTTATAACGTTAAAATTGATATAAATTTCCCCTTTTTTAATGCACCTTTTGTGATAGATTGCATAAATTTATCCCATATGTTATGTATTCTTTGTGGTGGTTTGCATCAATTTCCCATGTATATTATTATGAATTTTTTGTGGTGCTTTGCATAATGGCTATGCATTAAATTTTGAAAGTCACCATCGGATTTTTCGTAAAAACACTAAATTTTATATTGTTGTTTGTACTCGTTGTGTAGATTTTTTAAAATCCTTTCCAATGACATAAAAATAGTAAAATTCCAAGGCACGGATTTTTAGATATGTTATATTAATAGGATGTATAAGGAGATACTCCCTCCGTTCCAATTTAGATGATGTTGTAGAGTTTTTCACGGAAATTAAGAAACATCAAAGAGAGTAATTTTTTTTTCAAATCTGCCCATATTAATACCTTCCTAAAAATTTGAACATCCTAGTTTTTTGTTTCTAGATTCTACTATAAATTATGAATCCCCATATAATTCCACTCGGGATAACCAAATATCCTAAGTTAATAGAGAATAGATTTAAAATCTTAAATTTGTTGTGAATCTAAACGAAGGCATAAAATAGAGAGAGAAAGAGAGAGAATTTCCATTAGATGTGTGTAATAGACTAACATTAGAGCCTCTATTTATAGGGCTAGACACAAGGGCATCCCAGTAATAAACGGGATTTGCCCTAGATATTCTTAACATAATTACACGTTTATAACACTCCCCCTGATGACATTGTGTCTAAGCTAATTACAAACGGACCGGGAAAACTCAAAAGAGAAAAACCTGAAATTGCATAAGCATGTAAAGACTCGAAACATTGTTGGACACACAAATGTTGCCTCGTTAAAACCTTGACAAGGAAAACCCATTGGGACAAAACCTTGACGAAGGAAAAAGAGTACAACTCGATAAAGTCCAGTGAATGCACCTTAATTTGATGATGGCGCTCCCCCTGATGAGTACTTCAGTAAATTATTGGCTTGCAAATCTTTGAGTCGAGACTTCCCAATTTCGGTGAACGAATTTCTTGAATGTAGAAGATATTTTTTCTGATGAAGTCTTCTTTTGTGTTAGTCTTCTAATAGTAGTGTACTTGAATCTTCAAGCTTCTCCAAATTCATTGAGAACTTATGTCTTGGTTTGCATCTTCGGAGATGATTTGCATATGTAGTTGACGTAGTTTCTTCAACAAGGTGCCAATATGTAGTTACAGTACCAAAGGTGAACAAAATTTGTGATCATACCTTATATGGATCAGAATGATATCCAAATTCATAGGAGAAGTTTATGTTGATGTGGTCTAACAAAATGATCTAGTTAATGGTGGGAATCCACCAAATAACCGAAATCGATACAACTCCCCCTTGGATGACCACCATGTTGAATTAAATTGCCTCGCTAAAACCTCGCCAGTAAAACCCAATGGGAAAAAACTTGGACAAAGGAAAAAGAGCACAAATATCAACATTTTGAAATAAAATAAAATAAAATGTCATGTTGCCTCGTTAAAACGGAAAATAATTCTAACTGCAGATTTAAGAAAGAAAAGAAAATAGAATTTATACTGCTAAAGCGTGGATTTTGGTGTTTTTAAGGACTCCTCAAGAGACCTATAAAGCTGATATCATCAACTAATTAATTCGGATTTTTGGTCTTGTACCAAATTTCTAAAAACACATAAAGGATTGTTAAACCTTATGTAAGAAAATAAGGTGGCTGCCCAAATATAATTTGAAAATCTTCCAAGGATTACAAATTTAATATGTTTTCCGACCACATTTCTTGTGTGAATGCAATATGAGTCCTTCAACCACGCCATGTGCATTGTATAAAGAGAATAATTAATAAATCAATCCTAGGGCCTGAAAATAAATAAGACCCTGAAACGAATACATTTCTCGTATAACGACGCAATATGACTACACCAACATGTAATTAATAGGCTTGGCATTTTAAGGTGATAAGTTTTGGATCCAAAATTGCGTCAATCGAGAAATTAATCCAACATAATTTGGATTATATGCCAACCAATCACATATGTCGATATTCCTCTGCATAGGGGTTCAAAACCACCATCATTTATTTCAGTAGCTACTTTGAATGAATATTCGACAATATATTAATTAATTACGATCCCACATAATTATCAAGTGTATGCATATCTTGAAGAAAAAAAAATCATAGAATTGCTGGTACCAGCGCCCGCGGGCATTATAATCTCCCCATCTTCCAGTGAGGAGATATGAACTATGAGAATGTGGATCTTGTTTTGATAGACTCTATTGAAGTACTATATGTAGCTTACTCTAAAATGCTACTTCTTGCTATATGTGATTGGATTTGCCTTTCAAGAGGCAAAAGCTTATATAAAAGCAAAATGAGATATTTCACACCTATTGATAGTGACAGCCTTTTTTTCGATTTGATCATTTTGGGAGAGAAATTGATATAACTTTTAAGTTAATTAACACAAGATTCTGATAGTGTATGCCCTCCCCCTGATCATGGTGGAAATTTTCTTTTTATCTCATATACGAAAACTTCAAGTTTCATAAAGTATTATCCGATTAATTCGAGACATATACTCATTAATGAAATATGTCTTTCGACATTAAAAAAAAATGTAGTCTTAATAGACATACATATTTAACATCAACCATGGATTACGTTTGGAAACCCAAAATCAATTGATACAAAAGAAATTAGGATAAAATTATGGACTTTTATATATGTTAGCAAAAGAAATTTATAGAAGATCAATTAAGTCGCTCAAGGACTAAATATATATAGGCTAACAAGCCGGGTGCGCACCCTTTGATCTTTAGTGTCCAATTCCAACTACAAGTGGAACAACTTAAATTTTGGAGAATAATACAAGGAAGAGAACTAAAAATTGCTAAATATCCCTCAGGAAAGCAGCAATTCTCCATCTCATTGATGTTTGCAATTGTGAATACATGATAACGACATCTCATCCTTCTAGGATTTACAGAGAAACCAGTTTCGGTTGGCTTATATGATTCTTTTTAAGAAAATAAAGAAATCATTGTCATTACTTTGAAAGAACAAAATCCATTATGTGGTCGAATAATTCACTCCTTTTTGGCAAAAATTTAGAAAATATGTCAATCTTATGGAAACGATAGAGAGAATTAGCACCAATTATTTTTAGCACCAATTACTTTATACGATTTATCAAACTCTCGTATCGACAAAATAAAAAATCGTCGTTTTAGTCATCGTAATGAAAAAATCCACTTTTGTGGTCGATGTATGGTTTCTTGTAAAGAAATAGAAACCAATTACATGATCCTTATCTAACGGACAAGGATACCAAATTTAATTGGCCGTAGGTTTTTCAACCATACATGTAATCATCTCTGGATGGATTTCTTTTTTGTACTTTCTCCATGTATAAAGATTAGATAATAAAGAAAAATCGGGTGAAAAGATCGGTCTCCTGTACTCGATAAATATATATAGTGAATAAAAAAAAAACGTTAAAAATACTAACCATTCACATAATATATATATATATATATATATAAAGAAATATTAAAGTTTCAAGGTGGGACAAAAAAAAAACCTTGAGCCTCCACCGTCTATTATAGTAGTCGTAGACTCCCCCGTAAGCACATGGATGCTTTGTCATCCAAAAAACGGCTTTGTCTCAATTGTTTTCGGCAACCATGAATGCATACACATATAAAGACAAAAGTTAGGGTACTATTCAATGATCAAACTATAATTATGATGATTTGGTTTGTAAATCAAACGCTAAGATATAATAATTAAAGGAGAATAAGGGCAGAAGATACCGATTATTTTTTCTTTTGTTTTGTTTTCAACGCCTGCCGCGTTCTTGAAAGCGATTTCAAAGCTCAGTGTAAAGCGTGCTGATAACGTGTTGTGAATCTAAACGAAGGCATAAAATAGAGAGAGAAAGAGAGAGAATTTCATGTGTGTAATAGACTAACATTATAGGGCTAGACACAAGGGCATCCCAGTAATAAACGGGATTTGCCCTAGATATTCTTAACATAATTACACGTTTATAACAAAATTAGATTAATTATCTCTCACTGATAACAAGGGCAATGAATGTTATGTTGTGATTCCAGAGCAGGGGTAAATCAGTGAGAATTCAGAGAAAATAGTTAAACTCTCATCTATTTTGGAACATACAAAAAACCCTAAAACATCACCTAAAGTGGAACGGAGGGATTATAATAATTACTCCCTCCGTCTCTAAAAGATAGGCTTGTTTGGTTTTCACAAAAATTAAGAAAACCAATCATTAGTACTTTTCATGTTTTTCCTAATTTTTTTCATTTTTTATAAGAGAGATGGAGAGAATGTCCCTCTTTAATATTAAGAGAGAAAAGTAGGGATTTTCCTAATCTATCCTATGGGTTAGGGTTTTACCCCCGCTCATTTTTTATAAGAGAGATGGGAGAGATGAAAGGTAAAAGAATAGTGTATTAAAACAATTTTTACATTTAAATACTCTTTAATATTAAGAGAGAAAGAAGGAGAGAGAAGTGAGATGATTAACATGGAGGAAGATGGTTAATATCTAAGAAGTAAAAAAATCATAACATTTGATTGTTTTTTACATAAACTTAAAAAAAAGCCTATTTTTTTGATATAACCCAAATTATTTATAAAATTTAAATATTTATTGTATCTTTTAGAGATGGAGGGAGCTAGACTAAAAGGAGGGACATTTTAGGTTTTTTTATCAAATTGAACATTTTTATTAGGTTTCAATTTACAAAAAAATTAGCCATAAAAAGGACTCTCTACCTTCGGCCCTACGGTCGGTCGCCCAATTAACGTACTGCTGTAAAAAGTGTATAGTTTGCTTTGTCTTTTGGTCTTCTTTAGTGTTCTGTAAAAAACTTTCTTCAAGTATTATTATTATTTTGACTTGATTTAGACCAGCAAGACTGGTTAGTTCGAGGTCGGAGAGAGAGAAGTTAGAGATACCGAGATTAACTCTTACTACTAGAATCCCTCTCTCTTAATACATACATAGACGCCTGAAAGAATGGGATTCATATCTTTTGTTGGAAGGGTTCTCTTTGTCTCTGTTTTTATCGTCTCGGCTTGGCAAGAGTATGTTTTACTTTACTTCTTCTTCTATAGATCTAGTTACTTTATATGATCTGGTTTGTGTCTTTGTTTTAAGCTAAACTAGGGTTTTATGTTTTGATTGATTAAGTTGATATACTTGGATCTGATTGTTATCAGCACTCTGGTTTAGCTTTGATCTATTCGCTTATTGATTTGTTTTTATGGTGTCATACTCTAGTTTCTAAGATTTATTTTCTTTTTTTCTTTTTATGTTTTAGAAGAAGGGAAATATGCATCAACTGTTGTGTGCTCAGTATTTTGTATATGAAAACATACAAACACAATACTCAATCAAAACATAGTATTGCAATGTTTAGGTGGTATATATATATATATATATATATATATATTTTAGTGGTTTTGGGTAGTAATGTAGTTCACATAAATGTAATTTAGTAATTTGGAAATTGGAAAATTCCTTGTATACTGAAAGAATGGGATTCAGTCAGTTCCTTTGATTGATTGAATTTTTGTATATTGAACTCTGCTTTCAAATTTGGCAAGAAATTGAATGGTATATTTGGGTTTGAATGGATGTGGTTAGTAGTCAGATTTCCAACAATTATATATTTGATGAAAAATGGGAAAGGCACGTAGGAGGAAATCAAAAGGAGTTCCTTTCCTTAGAAAAAGGATAGGTTTTCTCATGCAAAGGGCGCCAAACGTTAGTTTTGCATTGGTACATTCTCAAACTGTTTTGGTCTTTATTGGGTGTTGCCTCACCCTCTCAGTAGGTGTCTGTGTGTTAGCTTACATAATGCTTCCTTAAATCTGTTACATGATTGGATTCACCTTTTCAAGAAGTTGGACGACAAATTTTATAATGGCTGAAAAATTCTCTTAGTTCTGAATCTAAAGTATCTTAGGAATGTTTTTTCTTCTTTGTAATACTTTTTATGAAACTTTCTTCTTGACCTCCTCTTTGATGTCTATTGAGTTGGTGCATGTTCCACACCTGCTGTTCTTTCTATACAGTTGAATTGTAAAATTTTCACAATGGTTGAAGAATTCTCTTAGTTCTGAATCTAAAGTATCTTAGGAATGTTTTTTTTTCTTTGTAATACTTTTTTTTGAAACTTTGTTCTTGACCTCTTCGTTGATGTCTATTGAGTCGGTGCATGTTCCACACCTGCTTTTCTTTCTATACAGTTGAACTGTTGGTATTCCCTTGGTTCAATTATTTTGAAACAGGTAAAATGAATAGGGGCTTGAGATGGTAGCTAATGGTCATATTACTCAGGTTTAATGAATTTGGAGTTGATGGTGGGAATGCAGCAAAGGCCTTTGAACCCAAGTACAGTATTTTCACCAAGAATGTAACCACTTATTCTGGGAAAGAGCTACCAAACGTTGAGGTGAGAAATCTGCCTTCTTTTAACTTTGTTCTCATATGGTCTTACACGGTTGATTCTTCTTCTGTACAATGTGATTCAGAATACACGTTTTTGTCCTTAACAGATAAAACATATAGTTGCAGCTGCCATTGCACTGAAAGGGATTGGAGGCGTACTTTTTATCTTCGGCAGCTCTTTTGGAGCTTATCTACTGGTATAGATTCTCCTTTAAGAAACAACTTATTGCAGTTTAGGCATGTACTCCTTTAAGAAAACAGCTTATTGCGTACATTTGTTCTTACTTGTGCCATTTATATTGTAGTTGATTCATTTGGCTATCACGACTCCGATCTTATTTGACTTTTACAACTACGATATCGAGAAACCTCAGTGTGTTCAACTGTTCGTCAAATTCACACAGGTATACATATATCAGATAATCATTCTTCTGTGTTTCATGTGTCATCCTTTGGAAAACAACTGGGAATAACTGGAAGTAACTTTTCTGCAGAGTTTGGCACTTTTCGGTGCACTGCTCTTCTTCTTAGGGATGAAGAATTCAGTAGGTCCAAGAAGACTACCCAAGAAGAAAATTACTAAAACCAAGACGGGTTAGATAAAGTCTAGTAGAGGATGAAGTTATCAGATTGCAGACGTACTTTTAGAATCTTAAACTTCTTGCATCAGTTTTACATTTTACTTGTTTTTTTTTTTTTTTTTTTTTTTTTTTTGAACAGAGATTCATGAAAATATGATCTTCTATTGGATGAACCTCTGTTATATTGAAATACCAATCTCTTGTAGAACCAGTTTTTCTGTTGATTTAAAATTTTCTTTACTCAAGTTTCAGTTTTTGCTGTAGATTGTGAAGAAAACTCTAGATCTTGCGTCAATCTTTGCGTTTTATCTTCTGTGGGGCTTATTTGCTATTGTCTATTTACTGGAGCCCTTTATAGTAAAGTATCTAAAATATCTAGATTGTATCGTCCACTGCTGTACCCAGAGAGAGACACAGATAAGGTTCTACTTGCATGCAGCATCATCACATCATCCCAAAATATACATTTCTTTCTTTCAAGGTTTTTCTTCGTTCCACTTCCACTTAGAACACCATGCTATCTCTAAACCAACCAAAACCACCACCACAACTCCTCCACCAAACGCTAACCTCATCTTTCCTTACCCCTCAGCCACTCCACCTGTCTATCTTCGGCATCCAGAAACACCGGTCTAAATCCATTATCACAGTAAGAGCATCACGACGACCGCCTCCACCACCAAGTCAACAAAATCAAAGCCTCTATCAACCATTCCGTCCACCACCCGCGCAAGTTCCAGCTCAATACCGTGATCTAGACCTCGAAGCTCGTCTGGCAATCCTTCGAGACCGTCTTGGCGTCTGGTATGAATACGCTACTCTAATCCCACCACTATTTCAACAAGGATTCACACCTTCCTCAATTGAAGAGGCAACTGGGATCACTGGGGTGGAACAGAACCGGTTAGTTGTGGCTGCAAAAGTTCGAGATTCATTTTCTCAAACAGAGCTCGAGCCTCAAGCCCTTGCCTTCTTTGATAATGGTGGTGCTGAAATACTCTATGAAATCCGCCTTCTCTCTGCGGCGCAAAGAGTCGCTTCTGCCCGGTATATTATCGAGAAACGGTTTGATGCCCGGGAGACTCAAGAACTTGCCAAGGCAATTAAGGATTTCCCAAGAAGGCAAAGTGATAAAGGCTGGGAAAACTTCAATTACTTATACCCAGGTGATTGTCTCGCTTTTTATTTCTATAGACAAAGTAGAGAACATAAGAATCCATCTGATCAAAGAACCATAAATCTCGAGAAAGCATTAGAAATGGCTGAAACAGATAAGGCAAAAAAGAGAATTTTAGATGAATTAAACATAAAATCAGGTGATGAGATCGAGGAAATCGAAATTAAGATTAAGGTTCCAGTGGTGAGGATGAAAATGGGAGAGCTTTCGGAATCATCAAAGGTCGTAATGTTGCCAGTTTGTAAAGCGGAAGATGGTGAGATACCAGTGATGGAAGCACCTGAAGAGTGTAAAAGTGAAGGGGAGTTTGGAGTGTTGAATGCAGAGAAAGGATGGAAGAGATGGGTAGTTTTGCCTGGTTGGGATCCAGTGGTGAAGCTAGGGAAAGGGGTCGTGGTTGAATTTTTGGATGCTAGAGTTTTGCCATGGAAGGTGAATAGATGGTACAAAGAAGAACCTATTTTGGTTGTGGTTGATAGGAACAGGAAGGAAGTTGTAGCTGAAGATGGGTTTTTCTTAATCTCGAATTCCAAACAAGGTGATAATGGTTTTAAGGTGGAGAGAGGTTCAACTTTGATTGATTTAGGAGTAAAGGAATGTTTGGGTAGTGTAGTTTTGGTTGTTAGGCCTCCTAAGGAAGAAAATGAGGATCAATTAGCTGATGAAGATTGGGAATGAGAGTTCGTTTGAGGAACAAATAAGGGTTTTTTCTTTTTCTTTCTTGTTTGTAGGTTTGGTTTTTGAGTTGAATGAGGGTGCTTACTGATAGTTGGATACCGTGTTTTTCAGTAAGGGTAAGCATCGTGCGCTGATCAAAGATTTTGTTGTTCTTTTGTCACTGCCAAACTCGGTTTTCATCTAGTAAATCCAAGTAATAAAAATTAATTAAGTTCTAAACTATTTTGCAGTGCATTTCATTATTCATTCATGGCTAAAATAGGTTGCAACGACTTATGAATGTTTTAAGAATGAATCAAATGCACCAATTGCCAAGAAAATGTTGAACAAAATTTTCGGGGGCTCCAAGAATTACACTGGTGAGCATTTTAAGAATTCTGGTGGTGCGTCCTACCGTTGAGCAACTGTAAGAGTGAACCCGTCTAAGTTAACGTATTAGCTGCCTGATTAAATGTATGAACATTGTTCTAATAGAGTTGAGCGCTTTAACATGGTGGACGCAAGTTTCTACAGTTGATTAAGTTACAAACTATTTGGTTATCAGTTTGCCATCCCTGTTGTACTACAGTCTTCAAATAATGCGCAGGCTTCAGCTGGATGTGCATGTTGAGTTCTCTTCAGCAGTCCTTCCGCTCCTACATAAGTGGGAGATGCATCAACGTTAATAGTAAGATAGCCTGGTAGAGGTGGTATTTAGTTAATAGTGAGATAGCGTGGTAGAGGTGGTAATTAGTGTTGTTGTGTGTTTGGTGGTACTGGGGAATGGCACTTATGCAGTGCGGTTGAAGTATGCAGTAAATTGGTGGTGGCAATGATTCAAAGTGATGCGAAGAGATGGTCTTGGGTTTGACTATTTGGCACAATGAGCACAAAGACAAAGACGCTAAGATCGGATAAGCACGTGGCCCGGTAAAGACAAAGACGTTAAGAGCACGTCATAACATGTACAAATACACCATATAACAAGGCATAATACATCACATTTTTTGTATATTTCACCAAAGAGTCACTATTCTAGCTAGTTTTTAACATTTTATGTTGGCTTATTTATAACAACACATATAATACCTTCATATTTGGAAAATATATTTCAATATCGTTGTTATAATGTCGTCACCTATATTTAACTAGAACATTAATTTACATGACAATAATCCAATTTCATATTTGATGGGCTAGTTCTTTTTATTGAATAAACTTGTTAATTTTACTTGAAATAATTTCAAATGATATGTTGTCTAATTAAATTCTTGTGATAATGTCTGACTTAATGTATACATTAAGTGATTCAAATTGTTTATAGCACGTGTGCGGAAGATTACACAACACGAGATGTATGGCCTTATTTATTAATCTTTTATTAATTTTTAATACTGGCGGCCTAATTTGGATTGGCATTTGATGTTGGGAAATAATCTGACATCGATTTACCGGATGGCCCATAGGATGTTGCAAAATTTGATGTCCAATTTAAGTTGTTTCAAGAGAGCATCCGTGTTCAAGAGCCTAGTTAGCAATTCGGGATTCGGCAAACGTACGGAACGGCAAGCGTACGAGTATTATACAGTTTTGTAAAACCCAAATTCGATCAACGGGACGTGATTTGTCGATAATCGGAACGGCATACGACGCGTGTATAATTCGATTTATAAATGTGAGTTCGGCTCTGAAAATTCGGTATCTATATATAATAAATAATTAGTATTTATAAGGACATAGACTATTTTTTATGCATATCTGTGAGTTATTTAAAGAAAAAATAAACTTAATATGATGATATTAATAATATATACAACATTAGTCATCCAAGAGGACGTGGTATAGTGGTTTATATGCTTGGTTTGTGAGTTTGAGATCTCTCTCACCTTCACCTTCAAATCTCTTCAGTCATTTTTGTTTCATAAAAGTTACAACAATGTCTAATATTGGGCTGTGTATGCTCGGGAGGCAGTAAAGCCCAAAAAGTGGGGCCTTTGAAAACGTAAAAGCTAAAGAATTTCTAACGAATTAAGCGGAAATATTATTCGGGATATGAAGTTCGTGAACGATTCGCGAATAATCCGGGAATGCCATATAATACGCGTTTTGGGTTCGGAGTTGCAAACGTACGCGAATAAGACGGTAAAATTCGTGATACGGAAAAATTCGCGAACTTACTAACTAGGTGAATCAATAAAGTATCCGTTCTTGTATGGTTTGTCGTTACAAAGATCTGGATAGCATGCAAACCAGGTCTGCTCATGCAAAATGATGCGACTCTGAATAATTAAGAGAAATTTTTTTAAACCGCCAAGCAATTGTTTTTCTCTTAAAAAGTTAATTTGTCCAAACCCATTCATTACCTAACAAGCTTCTCTTTAACCAGTAAGGTCATCATCAGCTCATGTTCTGTAACATAACAACGTCCGATATTTTATGAACATTTCTTCCTAGTATTTTTCTTACTCTTGTCTTTTCTTCATTTACTGCATTTCCAGTAGCAACAATAGTCTAGTAACCGAAAATCAACGTCCGATTGTTGCATTTCCATGTAAATTTATTATGCTCAAAGCCTAGATCATCGAAAGCAACTCTTGAAAAATATAAGACAAGCATTCCCATGAGATTAGATGAAGAGGCTTGAGTTGAGTGTTTAGGTTAAAAGGCAACAATCTCAACCATCTTAACTGCCTCTAACTAAGCCTATTCATGAATCATGAAACACAAAAAAGATGTTCAACCATCTACTAGCATATCCATGAAAAATGTCTTAAAGCAAGTCAAATAAATTATTGGTCACAATAGAACACCAACTGTTTTGCAAATTCAAAATAGGGTTTTCATCATATAAACCAAGTACACTAATATTAAATTCCTACAGTGATATCAAGCAAATGCCCCAGCTTTGTGATCAAAAGGAAAAACTACTGTAGACTAATTCTTGACATTTAAATGATGTTTAATCCTCTTTTACCTCGCCACAATCCTCAATCTCGACAGCAGCTTTAGGAGTTCCAGCACGTGAACCAACTTTTTCCATTGCTTCAACAACGTTGTAACCGTCCACAACCTTACCAAAAACCACATGCTTTCCATCGAGCCAACTGGTTTTTTCTGTGCAGATAAAAAACTGAGAACCATTGGTGTTTGGACCTGAATTTGCCATTGATAAAATCCCAGGACCAGTGTGCTTCTTCACAAAGTTCTCATCTGTAAACTTTGTTCCGTAAATGGACTCTCCACCAGTCCCATTACCTCTGGTGAAATCCCCACCCTGACACATGAACTCTGGAATGATCCTGTGAAATTGAGAACCTTTATAGTGCAGGGGTTTCCCAGATAATCCAATCCCTTTCTCACCAGTGCAGAGGCACCTAAAGTTTTCGGCTGTTTTTGGAACGACATCCTTAAAGAGTTCCAACACAATACGGCCAGCTTTTGCCTTTCCAATAGCTATGTCAAAGAAGACCTTTGGATTCGCCATTTTCTCAATTCTTTACACCTGTTTCAACAGAACATAAGTTTTTTAAGCAAATGGGCCTCGGTCATCAGGTAGAAGATCATAAATTGACAAACTAAATTCTAAAGTGTCACAGCTTTAGGTACTAAATGACAACAACACGTCTAGCAATTTCTTCAAAATACACAACTACTTAACTAGTCGAATTAGTAAAATTTCATTGAAACAATGTCACAAAATTTCCACCGGGATTCAGTTTCAACTCAAGCAGAGCTACACCAACAAGGTGCACAACATTTGATGTACAAATGTGAACCAAAACTTACAAATCCTAGCAAAAAAATGAATATGACTAAATCAAGGACTAATTTTATGATTAGAGATGTGGAGAAAATGATTGTTGATAAATCATAGAAGCATGAAACTCAACTGCCCACCTTCACCGATAATCAATTTTGCAGAGAATTCTTTCGGATTAAACTGCATTTAGATCAGAGTTCCGATACACACATATATCTGCTCAATAAATTCATTAACTCTAAAATCATAACCAAGAACTACATATGATTTACAAGATGTTAATCTTTCTACAAGGGATCCAAATGTAAAAGTTTACAACAAAAAAAAAAAAAAAAAAAAAAAACCAACACAAGAGGATTCAAACAGAAAGACTAGTAAGATTTTGCACAACTTTTGAGCTCATCAGGTCTTTTATAAAAATGTCACCTGTAAGCCTTCGAATGTGCTTTCCGAAAAGCCATTAAAATTTACAGAATTACATGAGAAAAGAATAAGGAACAGATTTTTTTTCATGGATATTTATGAGATTGTTTTTCACATAATCAAGTATTTAAGGTTTAGGGTTTATACCTCGGATTTGAAAAAGAAGAATCGGCTGCGGATAAGTGTACGCGATCAATTTATATATAACATGTATAAGCAGAGATGAGATGACCGAGTTTTATTTTAGGGGAAAATAGTTTCTCCAATTCAGTAGATGCAATTACCAAAACAGTGCTAAGTATTAAAATTAGGGTTCCATATACCCGCGCATATCTGCCCTACCCGCTGCTAATTACCCGCACCCGCCATCCGCCAAGATTGGGTACCAAATTGCTCGGGGGTGTACCAACCCAAAGGCAATGGATGTTTTGTCTTTAGTGTGTTTTGGTACCCCTATTAGCAGCCTTGCCATCCGCGAGTAGGTTATGAGTAGCCCTTTTTTATAGGATAATTCTAGACACACCGAAAAAAAATCATGATTTAACTCTAGACACACCGGAAAAATCATGATTTTTCCCGGGACCTATGTGGATAGATTACGTGGTATTTGTCTCCTTCGCTCTCTGATTTTTTCTTTTATTTTTTTCAATTCTATATACACTGACAGCTTTCATGAAAGTAATTTTTTTTCTCTCTTAAAATCTCAGTCGTTCGATTCATGTTTGAGAACTTTACCAAAAAAACGAAGTGAAAAAAAATGGAATTAAGAAAGAGAAAAGTTACTCTGCATCACAGATTTAAGCCTTCAGTTTATCTACCTCTCTCATTTCTTCTTACAACTGCACGGATTCCTTGTCTTTTTTCCTTTTATTCTTTTGATCAATCTCCACTGATTCCGTATGTACCTTTCATCTTCTTTCACCAATTCAATTTCATCTTCCAGTAAGAAACCAGTAGTAATGATGAGTATGAATTACTGAAAAATTAAAATAAATAGATGAAAAATTAAAATAAAGAACTTCAGACTTATACACGACCCATTATAAGTGATTTAATGGTAAGTGCAACTCTTCAGTAATTTAGTGTTTTGTGAATGCAGTCGTGTTTTGTACAAACCGAAGTGCATATGTTATTTGCATCGTTAAGGTTCCAAATACTCTAATTTTGATCATCATGAAAAAAATAAAGAAACGTAATTTTTTTTTTTTTTAAAAAGGAATTCTTTTTGGATCTTGATAGTGATTGATTTAGTTTTTTCTTGATTAAAATAGTTTAACAATATGTTTTGGTCCTATTGGATTTTTTGATCGATTTTTGATTTGTTAGTCCAACTAGAACTTTTTGTAAATCTGCCAAGAGAAATTTGGATGTACAAGGAAAATGAAATTTAATTAAAAAAATTATTTTTTATCAAGATTAGTTTTTGATCCAAAAAGTAAAAAGAAGAGCGATAATCGCAGGAAAAATAAGAGAGAGATTTGCAGAGGAAGACGACAAAACAGAGAAATACCACGTAATTTGTCCATATAAGCCACATGATAAATCACAATATTTCCCTCGGTGTGTGTGGGGGTGGGGGCTGCCAACGGGTCCAATCGGGTCCAGGTAGTACTACCCTGACATATAAGTAACGTCAATATGTAAAGTTCCATCTCTAATATATACATATGTAAAGTTAAGCTGCCGTAATATAAAGCACAAAAGATTGGCGGACTTAACTTCTGTAATGTTGCCAAAAAGAAAGACCTAATATAATAACCAAAAAATTGGCAGATTTATAAATCTATAATGTTGCCAAAAGAAAGAACTGCGATATCTTAAGTGATCGTCTATGGACAAAGTCGAGACAATACAACTTCAAGATATTCACTTGATAATAGTTACAGTCCGAAATCGATTTACTATAAGATCAATATCAAGTGATTGGGATTAACGCATAACTGTATTTACTTTATAAATATAAAACAATTACAATGCGGAAGTAAAATAAACAACACAACACAAGATTTCGCAAATGCAGAAAAACCCCAGGACCTAGTCTAGTTTTGAAATACTCTGAGAATTAAGCCGCTATACAAATAACATAAGCCAACTTCATACAGTTGAGACCAAGTAAACTACCCCTAGTTACTTAGTTTCCTCAGTATCCATGCGTCTTCGACTTTTTGGTCACACGCGTGAATCTCAAGACAAAAAATCACTATCTCAAGTTGCTTTACTCCCTTTGATCGTGTTCCAAACAGTAAAGCAATAAATCTGTTTGGTAACCACTCTATTCAATCTTTGGTAAAATATATATTTGAGTTGTCAACAAAGGCACTTATGTTTAATCTATAAACTCCTTTGTCTGGTTAGATCAATCCGAAACTTAATTACCGAAATAATCAGTTTCCGGATTTGCAATCAAACTATATATAACTCAAATAGAAACTATAAAGTGATGTCAATCTTAACAACTAGATAATCACAAGTCTATCAAAGATAAACAAGATCTAGTTGGATCCCAGCCGATCAAGATGTGTGCATAAATTCACAAGATACGAAAACTAATAAGAAAATCTTCTTCGTCTTCAAATCTTCAATTGCCTTCTTAATAACCTACACAACACAAACTTGAATCCTCTTGTGATGAATCACGCCAAGCTAGGAGTCTGTTAACAATGGATTATCACAAGATGTCTTTAGATCTACAAATAGTTCTAAAGATCCCGTTGAAAAAGCGGGGGTACAACAACCATGTAGTTGCAGGAAATCCTACACTACACCCCTCACAAGAATCTATACAATCAGATCATTTTAGGATGAACAATTGTAATTTTTATTGATTAAACTCTTAAAATGTTTATAAGATGAAAATGGAAATCAGTTAAAGAATTACAATCACTCTAAACTTTCTCTCTCTTAATGACTTGCCCAACACTCAAAAAAAGATCTCTTCCAATAGACTGCTTTCGGCTCTTTATATAGGGTATTACATAATGGATGACACTAAGTTGTCCTTTATTTTCGGGAATGACTTGCGAAATATCGCAAGTGTACAAATATATAATCTCGCAACTCTCCTAGATCTCGCTAGGTCTTCATATCTTTCTCGTGTTTTGGCTGTCGTCATTCATTGCGTCATTTATATTACTCATCTGCGACACCTTCGCCATCTTTGTCGTTTATTGATCTCGCAAGGTATTGATGTCGCGATATTCTGATCCTACATCTTGCCTCTTCTCATGTCTTCTCTGCGAAGAAGAGAATGTCATGAGAATTAGTATTTCTGAAATGCCGCAATTGTTCATCTTTATCTGTTTTTGATATGATCCCGTACTTTTACACATAATTTATTACACGTGTTTCTTCTTCCACTCTTTTCTTAACACGTTTCTTTTAACCGTTTATTCTTGACCATTCACATCTCCTTTCGCATTAAATGCATTTATCTTCTCGAGAACTCTTCTCTATATATAGTTTTCTCACCCTCCTTTTTTTTTTTTTTTTTTTTTACTTTCTCTCTGTAATTTTTCTTAAATTCTCCTCCTCCACAATTTACGTTTCTGCTACTGTAAATCTTCCTTTTTCTTCTTTCTCTTGATCTTCAACTTTCTATTCATTCCCATATTCTGAGAATGGCTCCATCGGTCAGAATACGAAGTCCTTTTGAGTGAAACTCAAAAGAATTTACAAGAAAAGGGCTTCACTTTATCCACTATCACCAATCAAGAATCTTCATCTATTCTCTCTGCAAAATTGTTTACTGATCATCATTGTGATGATCAGAAAATCATAATTTCGCTAGGTCAGCTCCTCGCAGGTCTTCCCATTCCTCTCTACAATCCCGAATTGCCCTTGTTCTATGAAATTCTTGCTCATGAGAAGTTCTCGCGAGCTATCTATCAATTAAGTGGGGATTGCATCCGTTTAATGCTTGAATTCGCCAATCGTGGTGCTTTGGTAAGGGATCTCTATATCCACGATACTGGTCGAGTTCCTAAATTCGCAAACTTAGAGATAGTTCTTTGAAAAGTATTCAAGAGAAAACTTTTTGAAAATTATGAAGTTATAAATATGAAGAACGATAGGTCTCATTTTGGGGTGCACGGTTGAAAAGAAAAGAGAACTTCCCCAGCGACAAGATACTCATGCAAGATATCGATTGGCACTATGGCAAGAACAATGTTCCTCGCCATTCCAAAGATGACAAGTGGTGCGTCTTTCCGCTATTTTTGAGCGGACCTTACATTTCAGGCTCCCATGTACTCCCTGCGAATCTCGCAAATTATCATCCTTGGGTATTTGATTGGCCCGGAAAAGCAAAAGAGGTATATTTCCTAACTTTCACTCACTTTGCAATCTTCATTTCCTCTTATATCTAATCTTGCGAAATTTTTAGATCATCAAATTAAGAAGAAGTTACGAAAGGAATCCAAAGACGAGTACTCTGGCGGTACTCTGTTCAATCACGGATGAAGTAAGAAATACTTTCTTTTGCTATTTTTAACAAATTGTTGCCCCTGTTTCTTATCTTCATTCGTGTGTGAAGATTGGTATTGAGATTCTTGGGAGAAGGGGAAACTTCGAAGCTACGAAGGCCAAAGGAAAGGGTAAAGATCCTCTTCGCAAGGGGAAATCCACTCCTCCACTTTCTAAAAAACAGAAGATTCACTCTTCTTCTCGCTCAAATCCTCTATCCAGCGAGAGTTCTGATGAGGATGATGACGATGTTGATATTTATTTCGCGGAGGAGGATCATCCTACTGAATCCCCTATGGCGCTACTATCTAATATCTTCTCAGATTCCATGCAAGGAATTGGACATGATCGCCTTTCTAATACATGCGAAGCTCTCGCGAACATCTGTGATGCTTCCTTGCTAGAGGGAAATGATTCTCTTCAGGGGGTTTCCAGATCAATGACTCCTAGCTTCTTAAATGCACTTGGTGCCTTGGTACGTCTACGTCTGTATTTCTTTATTTCTTCATAATTTTAATTTTAAATCATATCTTGATAATTTCTTTATCTTTCTTTGTAGTCTGGGAGAGATTCCTTTGTTGTTGCCTCAGATCTTGAGAAAAGGCGCAACACTCTTGAAAAGAAATATCTCCAGCTTCGCAAGAAGAATGAAGAGTTAGAAAGTGACGCTGCGGTTCTTCGCGAAAAGACTCAACAACTAGAAGCTGAATCTTCCACACAGAAGAATAAATATCTAGCCTTCAAAATGCTAATCAGCAACTCTATGGTATAAGATTCTTCTTTTTTCCTTGCTTTTACTCTGTCATTTATTTTTCTTTATCTGACATATCATTTTTGCAGACATTTATAATCTCTCTGATGAAGCCATTCTTCTTCACTCATTTCCCGAGCCTATGGATAGTGATGCTCTTCTTGCTCATCTCAACGAATCTTTAAACAGTTCTTCAAATAACAAAATTAGATCTCTTCCACTAAACGAACTTCAAACCCAATTTCACCTCTTAGAAATTTATCATAGATCTAGTTTAGGTTTAGCCAACCGATTTAAACGTTTATACCTTAGTTCCCACGAGAAAACTAATATTTTAAGGAAGAAAATTAGTAACCTTATAGATGACAAAGATCGCATTGCTAATCAAGGTGCCCAAGCGTTAGCGAAATTTCAAAAAACTCTTCTTGAAGTCCAAATTGAACGGGATGAATCTCTTCGTCAAAATGCTATACTTAAGGAGAGAGAGAATCAAACTCGTTCTCTTCTTCTCATAAATAGTGACGATGAATTCGCTTGGGCTGCGAAAGTTCTAGATAATGCCAGAAATAACTTAGGTGTTAACGTTAGCCTTCAGAGCATACTGCATTGGTTAAAGATATGATTTCGACGAGAGAAGGTTGTTAACTGTTCTTCTTTACTTTACCGCTTCTTTTTTGTGAAATTGCTATTAAGTTACTAATTCATTGTCATATGTTCACGAGAAGGTGAGAAGAGATTCAGGACAAGAATTAAAGAACTTGAATCGAGAAAGAACAACTTGCAAAGGACTTCTCTCTTCGCAATGACAAGTATTCCAAGTTGAAGAAGCAACCGCAAACCATCAGTAGCGAATTTCAAGAATGATGCTGTCCGCTTTCGCAATCAAACTATTAGGACAGTCTGCGATGACCACAGTATTCCTCTTTCTTCATATCCTTGTCTTCTTGATGAGATTCCTGAAAATATGCCTTCCTTGGATGTCTCTGATAGTGATGTTAGCGAAGAAGAGGAGTCCGATGAAGAGTCTGATAAAAAAGAAGAATAAACTAAGAAGTAGCTCCATTTTCTTCTTGTAGGAGCAGAATATCGCAGCAACCTTCACTTGAGAATTATTAACGACGCAACTTAATAATGTCGCAGAAGAAATATTAGAAACGACGCAACAAATGACATTAGCTTAAATATGAGAAAGGTGTGACGATTCTGCGAAGAGTCAAGAAGACTTGCGAAGACTAACATTTGTAGACCTGCGAAATGTCGCAAGGTAAATCCGAAATTAAGGGAAATATTAGTTGTACATGAGCTGTCATCCACTATGTAATATCCTATATAAAGAGAAAGGCAGGAGAGAGAGAAAAGGGGGGGATAGACATTTTTGTGGAGGAGACACTTTAGAGAGGTTAGACATTTTAGAGAGAGATTATTAATTTTCTTTATCATCTTCTTCCCCAAAAAACTAGATCTAGAGCTCTACCAAATATCCATTAATGGAGATTGTAAATGAAATACTAATGTAATCTCAATAATCATAGTGAAGAACCATGGATGTAGATCACATTGATCGAACCATGTAAAAAATCCTTGTGTCAGTTTATATTTCTAATACTTATATTTGAAATTTAGATGATTAATAAGATTTAGATCTACAAAATATTATAGGGGGTGTGTTGTAGTAAATCCTGCAACTACATTTTTGGCGCTAGAAATAGGGAGGAGTAAAGGATTTATCCTTCCTGTAACTTGTTGGATCAAGAAATTTCCATGAAAATTAGTTACTGTTCATACTTTTTATTTAGATCTATAAAGTTTAGGTCCAAAAATGGAAATTTTATGGAAGAAATCACATTTTCAGGGAGCAAACATCATCAATAATTCAAAGACATGAAAAGAGCGAGAGAAAAGATTAGTGGTTGTGGTGAGATTTAAGGAAAAAATGGAAGTTTTAGTTGAAGATTTCCATGTTCAGGAGAAAACAAGAGGCAATTTGTGAAGAAACAAAGGAAGGATGAAGAAGAGAGAAGAGGCAGACATTGCAATTTACATCACGAACAGAAATTCGCAAAGATGGTTCAAGGTTGAATGAACAACAAAGAGGTCGCAAGTTCGAATTCGCCTGCGAACATAGTTTTCTTCTTTTTTTTTACAAAGAGGATTAAATAAGAATAAGTTCTGTGAAGCTTACCACACCAACACAAATAGTTGTTCACACAGATGGTCACCAGCGAAAAGAAGAAGCTTGATGTCGCAAGATCGAATCTCGCCGCAGTCATATTTTTTCACATTTTTTTCTACCTCTTCTAGAGAGGAGAAAAGAATAAGAGGTGGCTACATGCGTATCTTCGCAAACAAAAGCTAGCAGAGATGGCCAGAGTTGGAACAAACAAACCTGTGGTCATGTGTTCGAATTCGCAGCCGCACAAAATTTTTCAAATAAGCAGCAAGTAGCCCAGATGGTCAGAGAAGAAGTATACAAACTAGAGGACTTGGGTTCGAATCTCCCTCCTTGCAAAGAATTTTTTGCTTCGCAAAGGTTTATATCATAAGCATTTCTTTCGCAAACACTTTCCTTACAAACGTTCGCAGCATGAACAAATACTCCACAGATGTTCGATTACTTCATAGAGATGTTTACTTCACAAAGAAGAAAGTTGATGATTATTTCGCAAGTTAATTTCGCAAGGGAGGATTAGTACAGTTGGTATGGTGCGAGAAAATCCAAGAAGCAGGTCAAGGGTTCAAGTCTCATTTCTCACACTTCTTTTTACTGCGCGAAGTTCATACATTTCAAGGCATTTATTCACTTCTTTGACATCAACATCGAATCACATAAAATCTAAGTACCACTTTCCTTGAACATTTTACTTTTACAGAAAATAAAAGATTTTTGATTTGATTTACAAAAGGCGAGATAATCACAGAATTACAGAAATTTCAGAATTACAAAGATTCCACAATTACAAAAGAAACCGAGAAAAATCTCGCACAGATCAATTTATATATTTCTCTTGAAGATTTGCTTTGTTTAAAATGATATGATATTCAACATGAAGAGTAGTAGCGGGCAAACCTTTATGGCGTACACCCTAGTTCGCGAATTTACCCTATGATTTCGCAAGAGGAAAATGTAAGACCTACAGTGCGTCATATAAGGGGGTACCTATTAGGATCATTTCCATGAAAGATATTTGTCAAAAGATACGAAACAAGTCATACAAAGGAAATCAAAACAAAGAAAAACGATTTGAATTAGCAATTAAATGAAATTGTTTGATAAAAGAAATGTTGAATACTAATCCAAATTCTTATTTGTATTACAGCATTGCATGAGGCAGAGAGTATGGAGTAATAATTTCGCAATACTTCTTATTCGCAATCAAGGACGGATACTTCTTATACTTCTCAAAGGATACTTCATACTTCTTATATATTTCGAGGATTAAGTACTTCTTCAAGGATACTTTATACTTCTTATACTTCTTCAAGGATACTTCATATTACTTTTCAAAGCTTCGGAACTTCGCAAAAGAATAGAGGCAAGTACGTACTTTTCAAGTCCAATATTCTTTCGCTCGTTCCTTCATCAACAAAGATCAAAGACTACTACAACAACGGATTTTTTCTTAAAGATCGCTCTTCAAGCAATATTCAAGAAAAAAGAGGCAAGATATAGGAGCAGAATATCGCAGCAACCTTCACTTGAGAATTATTAACGACGCAACTTAATAATGTCGCAGAAGAAATATTAGAAACGACGCAACAAATGACATTATCTTAAATATGAGAAAGGTGTGACGATTCTGCGAAGAGTCAGGAAGACTTGCGAAGACTAACATTTGTAGACCTGCGAAATGTCGCAAGGTAAATCCGAAATTAAGGGAAATATTAGTTGTACATGAGCTGTCATCCACTATGTAATATCCTATATAAAGAGAAAGGCAGGAGAGAGAAAAAGGGGGGGGATAGACATTTTTGTGGAGGAGACACTTTAGAGAGGTTAGACATTTTAGAGAGAGATTATTAATTTTCTTTATCATCTTCTTCCCCAAAAAACTAGATCTAGAGCTCTACCAAATATCCATTAATGGAGATTGTAAATGAAATACTAATGTAATCTCAATAATCATAGTGAAGAACCATGGATGTAGATCACATTGATCGAACCATGTAAAAAATCCTTGTGTCAATTTATATTTCTAGTACTTATATTTGAAATTTAGATGATTAATAAGATTTAGATCTACAAAATATTATAGGGGGTGTGTTGTAGGAAATCCTGCAACTACACTACTTTCTCTTCTTGTAATATCTGTACATTTATCCTTTGGTCTTCCATTTTTGTAACTTCTTACTGTAAATCTCTTGGATCTTCAAATACAAGTTCTACTCTGTTGTCTTTTTCCGCACATGTTAAAAGAACAATTCTTTCTTGCAATACAGTTAATCTATATTATGAGTGCGTAAATCTATCATATGAAAATAAATAACAAGTTTATATCCTATTCATTCCCATATTTGCCTCTGTTATTTGTTTTCAAATGAGAGATTTTAGTCGAGAACCTTTAAGTAATAATATGCCTCAGTTTCATAACTGTTGCTGCTAAGTCTTCGCAAGCAAATTTTTCCTGGTTGTTTCCATGTGTATACTTGCAAACTTATTTGTTTGCATATAATCATTTTCGCAAGCTTCTTTGCTTACTCATTTTCTTGTGTGGTCTTATTTTGCCTTCCTAGTTAAAGGTCTTATTGCGCCACCCCTCGTCATTGCGACAAAATCGCAGGACGTCTTTAAATTTTCATGTAATGAACCATTGATCTTGCCTTATCAGTTCTTTAGTATTGTTGCCTCTGCAGGATAATTTTATTGCGACAATATGATAGGCCTAAACTTTCTTGCGAAAATAAAGCCCCATGACATTGCCGTCTTGCGACGAAATCGCAGGACGTCTTTACATTTTCATATAAAGACCCATTGATCTCGTCTTATCCTCGCGTTAGTATTATTGCCACTTTAGGATCATCGCACAAATATGACAAGCCTAAATTTTCTTGCGAAAATAAAGCCCCATGACATTTGCGTCTTAAGACACTTATCATCTCCCTAATGGAGGGTGCCGCCCTTATCATCTCCCTGGTTGCCCCTTCAAGGAGGCGTACATCGGCCATCCAAGACTAGCTCCTCCCATCCGGTCTTAACAACAACCAGTTGTTTTTGCAGCCTCTTATCCCTTATACCTATAGGGCTTATGGTTACGAGACTGCACCCTAAGTGGAGTTTTCTTTGGGACGAGTGCATCATGTGCCAAGACTTGCCAAGAATGGCCGAGACACTTCAAATGCCCCAGGCACTCTTGGCTCAACCGTGTACCTCGGCGCCTTGGTCATACACTGACTCCTTGGAAGAGACCCTCGGTCGTCCAACCGCAGTATAACCTTATATATATATAGTTGGAAATCCAAGGTATCTCCCAGGATGGGCTTTATTGACCCCAAATTTTCATGACTCGGGTTCCGGGAGAGGTGTAACCTTTTCCCGAGCCATGTCAAGAGATACCCCTTATATGACGCACTTTAGGTCTTACATTTGCCCTCTTGCGAAATATCATTCGCGAACAAGGGTGTACACCATAAAGGTTCGTCCCATTCGTATATATCATTGATTTTTGATTATTTCTTCTCATTATCTTTGCGAAATTATCGCATAGTCTTGCTTTGTTTGCTGTGATCTCGCTGTAATTCTTTAACCAGATTTTCATATATTCTGTCTCGCGAGCCTTTCACGTACTCCTTCTTCGATCGTCATATTCTTTGTACTTTTGACATGTCTTTGTCACTCAAAACAAATTATTTTTTTTTTTTTTACACCTTTCACAAATCTAAAATCAATTATTCAGTTCCTACACCTCTTATTTATGTTACTCTCTGCTTCTTCATTTAAATTTCCTGATATTGCTTTCCCTTTTGCGAAACCATCGCAATTTCCAACTGTCTTCAGGCATTGGTTTCGCAATGTATCTTCATCTCTCACTTCTATTGTGTCCACTATCAGTCTTTCCCTTCTTTGTTCTTCTTTGATGTTCTGCTTCCAGTTCTTCTTTTGAGCAGCTCTTTCCTCGCATGATTCCACATCAACTTCATAGCACTTTTGTCCCTCTGCCCAATCTCCTTTTATAACTCCAACACCACTGGGATGAGGAAATTTGATGCACTGGTGGTAAGTCGATGCTACACCCAAGATCTCATGTAACCAAGTCGCCCAATTAATGCATTATAGGGGGACTCCACATCGACTATGCAAAACAAAATTTCAGTTGATAATCCTTTCAGTGGTATTCGCATATGAGCTTCTCCTTTAGGTTTATTGGCAGTACCATTAAAACCATAAATCTTATAAGTTGAAGGTATCAGATCTTCGTCTTTCCCTCCCATAGTCTTGTAAGTATGGTAAAAAAGGATGTTTACAGAGCTTCCAGTATCAATTAAGATTCTATTGATTGCCCATGAATTTTCCGCCTCATCATCTTCATCATCAACAGGTTTTGGGTTAATCTCCAATCTTGCCACTAATGGGTTGTCATGCATCTCTCCTCCCTCAGGTACCTCTTCTGCGGTAAAAGAAATAATCTGCATTTGCCATTCCTTTAGTGGTGATGTCTTCGCGATGTTCATTACTTCTCTATTATCAGCATCTCTTGCGAAAACCCTACTGAGAACACTATCATGAAAATCTTCAATTGTCCTGTACGAATGTACGATAGAGTTATAGAACAAGTTTTTGGCTTTCGCTCCAACTTCTACTACAAATGTTTCTTTCCCTTTTGTTGTGTTTACTCTGTGAATTTCTGGTGGTGGTGGTAATGGTTGAGCCTTCTCTTCACATTTTAAGAAATGATTTAGCTTCCCTTGGTCTATCATTCTGAGGATGATTCTTTTATATTTCTGCAATCATTCGTTAGGTGTCCATGAAAATGGTGATAAGAACAGAATTCATGACTTCTGTCACCTGGAGGCGGTTCATTCCCCATGTTCCATGGTGCAGGTATGTTTTCCATCAGGATTATAGCTTCCCATATTTTCTCCACACTAGCGTTCAGTGGGGGCATCTTGATTTCCTCCCATACTACCCTATGACCTCGCTGCCCTCTATGATAATTATGCCTCTGACCTCCATAAGTTTCTTGCGGCTGATCAAGTCTTTGAATTTTTTTATTTCCGCCACGGTTATAAAAGTTTCTTTCTCTTTCAAATTCTTCCTGATCGCGACTTCCCATGGCTACTAACTTTTGCTGACCATCATCCGTTATCATTTCTTGTTGACCTTGCAAGGTGCTCGCCACTGTGTTTATCAATTTAGGTAACAAACTTGCATTCGCAGCTCTTGAACTTGCATTCGCGACAGGGTATGATTCCATCTCATTTTTCTTTTCCTCTAGAGCAATGTATTCCTCCTGAAGTTCTCGCAACTCAGTCATTGTGATTGTATTCTTGATTATAAAAACCTGAATGTATAACAGATTGGTTGCGAACATAGCATTAATAAATGATAAAATGAGATATCTCTCATCCACACGACCAACCATATCGCTACACATTGTCTTCCACCTCACGGTCAGATGTTTCAAACTTTCGCCAACCCTTTGTTTTAACCCAAATACATCTTCAATACCTGGTCGCGAGGAATTATTAGTTATGTACGCCCCTAAAAGTATAGCTTGTAAATGGTTGAATGATGTGATTGTGTTTCTTGGTAAACCTTCAAACCATTTCAATGCTTCTCCTGTCAAACTTGATGCAAAATACTTGCACAATATAGCATCATGATTTTCCCATTGTAACATACACCTCACATAAGCTTTGATGTGTTGTATTGCACAAGTTGTTCCATCAAAAATGCTTTGGTTAACGCGGAGTAAATTACACTTTGGGGGTATTCCTCCTAGTTGTACTTCTTGTGTAAATGGAGTTTTCGCAGACTTCCTCGATGGCCTCATCCAATTGTCTCTTTCCTCCTCCCTTTTCTTGTTCAAACATTCCTCTCATTTTCGCTAATTCTCTCAGATTTGTTCATTTACATCAGAATTTGAATCTACTGGTCTCTTTAGTTCCGCCTCTCTTCTCCTGCGTTCATGTCTGCTTTGACTTTCTTGTTCATCATTCTCTTCTCGTCTTTCACTGCGATCTTCTCGTTCATCCCTTTCACGAATTCGCACACCGTTATATCTATCATTTTCTCTTCTTTCTTTGCCTATCGGTTCTCCTTTGTACTCTTTCATATTCTTCATTGATATTACCATTGTTGCGATTTTGTTCTCGCCTTCTTTCTCGATTATCATGATTATTCTGGCGAATTGCTTCTTCCAATTTCTGTTCTTCCATTTTTGTTCTTAATCTTTCCCTCTCGCAGGCTAGACGTGCTTGTTCAAACATAGTGTCTTTCAATTTCATCTTCAATCTCTTTTTGCTTCCTCCGTGCTTCTCTCCCATGCAATATTCTTCTTCCTTCTTCCCGATTTTCTTCATCAATTTGGATTATTCCGCCCCGATCTTGCCTATTTCCTTAATTTCCATCATTTCGCCCATTTTGAAGAGTCTCGGGATGTGGGATATAACGATATTCCATCATTTCTCTTCTCTCGCAATGTTCTACGCTTGGATTTTTGCGCTTCCTCTCGATTTTCTTCATCAGCATTTTCTATAGGTAAAGTTCTCCTTATTTCCTCTCTAAGCGATCTTGAGCTTGACCTTGTAGTGCTTCTCGACCTTCTCGTTTTGTAATCTCATGTTTTCCATCCTCAACTCATGATTTTGTCTTGTCAAATTTGCACGTTCCTCTGCCTCTAATCGTCTTTCTTCATGTATTGTTTGTCTCAATGCCTCTAATGGTGCGATCTCTTCATTTCCATGAATTATTTCTCCAATCCCTTCTCGGTCTCTCTCCTCTTGTCCATTGTTTACCAATTGTTGTTCTTCTCCCCTTTCGTCCACGAGTCTCGATCTCCAAGTATGCACGCTTACTCTATCATAATCCACGTTCTATTCTATTCAGATCTTGGTTGAATTGGTGATTGAATTTGATTTTCTTCATTATTTCTTGTGTTCATTCTTGAGGATTCCCCCATTTCATTTCTCCTTTCTCCAAAGCAAGTCTCCTACTCCTTCTAACAGTTGTTGGTTGTTCTGATGCATATCTTCTTCTAGCCATTTATCAATTTCAGTAAGTTGTTAAAAATTATATGAAATTCCTTCCCTATTACTCCAATTTTTTCAAATCACGGTGTCAATCTTCACTCTCTCCCTGTTTCTAGCGTCAATATGTAGTTGCAGGAAATCCTACACTACACCCCTCACAAGAATCTATACAATCAGATCATTTTAGGATGAACAATTGTAATTTTTATTGATTAAACTCTTAAAATGTTTACAAGATGAAAATGGAAATCAGTTAAAGAATTACAATCACTCTAAACTTTCTCTCTCTTAATGACTTGCCCAACACTCGAAAAAAGATCTCTCTTCCAATAGACCTGCTCGGCTCTTTATATAGGGTATTACATAATGGATGACAGCTAATCTGTCCTTTATTTTCGGGAATGACTTGCGAAATATCGCAAGTGTACAAATATATAATCTCGCAACTCTCCTAGATCTCGCTAGGTCTTCATATATTTCTCGTGTTTTGGCTGTCGTCATTCATTGCGTCATTTATATTACTCATCTGCGACACCTTCGCCATGCTGTCGTTTATTGATCTCGCAAGGTATTGATGTCGCGATATTCTGATCCTACAAACCACACCCAATATTTCGATTAGCAATCTGTATGGACTAACTCCAATATACTTTCAAGAGAATCAACTAGACTCAATCTTAATAAAGTATATCAAAGAGTTATATCTCTCTTTCTCGATTCAATTCTTACTCAAGCAAATAGAAATCTGCGAGTCTAATTGAATACAAGAGAAATAACTTGGATGGTACCAAAGACCAATATCCAAGTGTCAATCAATGTAAATCAACAACCAAAGGTTGGATATTCTAATTGATTGAACTTAACGCACAACCTGTGATATTTAAATTATATAACAAAATATAATGCGGAATAGAAATAACACAGACACTAGAATTTTGTTAACGAGGAAACCGCAAATGCAAAAAAACCCGGGACCTAGTCCAGATTGAACACACTGTATTAAGCCGCTACATACACTAGCCTACTACAAACTAACTTCGGTCGGGACTG
Organism: Papaver armeniacum; assembly: GCA_023531295.1. Lineage (NCBI taxonomy): Eukaryota > Viridiplantae > Streptophyta > Magnoliopsida > Ranunculales > Papaveraceae > Papaver > Papaver armeniacum. The sequence goes on from JAJJWW010010975.1 coordinate 627,490, forward strand.
TAGTTGAACCCCAATCAATCTCACACTAATCCAAGGTACAATTGCGCTCCTTACGTCTCTGATCCCAACAGGATACTACGCACTTGATTCCCTTAGCTGATCTCACCCACAACTAAGAGTTGCTACGACCCAAAGTCGAAGACTTTAATAAACAAATATGTATCACACGGAAAAGTCTACGGTAATAGATAAATCTGTCTCCCATAGAAATACCTACGAGTTTTGTTCCGTCTTTTGATAAATCAAGGTGAACAGGAACCAATTGATAACCCGGACTTATATTCCCGAAGAACAGCCTAGTATTATCAATCACCTTACAATAATCTTAATCGACGCGGCGAAAGAAGATATTGTGGAATCACAAACGATGAGACGAAGATGTTTGTGACTACTTTTATATCTTTCCTATCGGAGATATCAATCTCAAGCCAATCGTTACGATTGTACTCAATACGATAGAAACAACAAGATCAGATCACACAACTATAAGAAAGTACTATCGGTCTGGCTTCACAATCCCAATGAAGTCTTCAAGTCGTTAACCTACAGGGTCTCGGTAGAAACCTAAGGTTAAAGGAGAATCGACTCTAGCTATACAAATAGTATCACACAGGAGGTGTGGGGATTAGGTTTCCTAGTTGCTAGAGTTCTCCCTTATATAGTCTTTCAAATCAGGGTTTGCAATCAATGTTAGCTTAGTAACAAAGCATTCAATATTCACCGTTAGATGAAAACTTTGATTAGATTCAAGCTAATATCTTTCAACCGTTGGATCGAAAACTTAGCTTGTTACACACAAATGAAATGCACGTTTAGGTTTGTGTAACCGTACCCAAACATGTACATTTGTTGGTTCAACAATAGTTAACCAAATGGTTAGCCATATGAGCACTTTCATATCAACCATATTCTTCTTCACCATAACTAGTTCAAATGACTCAAATGAACTAGTTAGAGAGTTGTTCAATTGCTTAGATCTTATAGAAGTATACAAGACACAATCGAAGCAAAAACGATTTGATTCACTCGAATCGATTCATGAACTTTATAGCCACGGTTTGCAAATTGCATTCCTTAGTTTATATAAGTATAAGTTCACAAATAATCGTTTTTAGATATAACCAACTCAAGTACGCGGACTTAAGTTCCGGAAGAAGTTTACAAACTCCAGTGATTTTCTCGGGATGAGAACCTCGACGATTCGCGGACTGTTGTTAGGTTTTTCCCGATCAACAAAGTAAGCATACTTCGGTTCAAGGAATAAGGACTTATACATGTATGCGTTTCCACACAATGCTTATATCCAACAATGCTTATATAATCTAAACTCTCATTTCAATCATTGAAACATTCTTAGAGGACGTTATATAGTTGTTATTCACAAACTATTTTTCGTCAAAGCCATTTTCAAAGTGATTGAAACATAACATGACTTTCGTCACTAGGTAAAGATTAACTTGGCCAAAGCGAAAGCTTACCAACACATATTTCGAGAAATAGATAGGCGAGATAAACTCGGCTCGAAATAGCAAATGTGTATAATCAAAGTCTATATAGCAAAACGACTTTTGTCTCAAGATAGGAGATAGAGTAGATAGACTTTTGAGTGATATATAAGTTCAAGTCTCCACATACCTTTTAGTCGATGAATTTCCACCAGTTCCTTGAGTAGTTCTTCGTCTTGTATGATGATCGCCATGGAGTTCTTGAGCTCAACTACACTTTCTATCCTAGTCCGAGACTTAGCTATAGTAGACTAGAAATCAAGACTTATAGTTTTGATCACTAACATTGACAAACATGCTTGAGATAGCAACGCATGCGAGTTTGACCGAGAAGTGCTCTAACACCCGTCGATACTTTGATCTAGTTTGAGTGACCCTTATGTCAGAAGAGAAGGCTCCCAAGGTGCAATCAAAATTTTAACAACTATTAGTTAATCAAATCAATAATCGAAAACTAAAATAACAATGCAATTATCTAATTTCCCACCAACGCTACTCGTAGAGCTTCTTGATCCCACAAAAGTATTTAAACGAGTGGTCGTAAGAGATTTCACCTAACTATGGTACTTTCCTCTCCGGATAGACGGCTCCACGAGAAACAACACGAATGAAGTTTGCCTGGCTCTTAGGATAGTTTGCAAGAAATGCAAATTCAAGTATTTATAGACCAAGGTTGTTTGGACAACAAGGAAATTACAAAAACGAAAATATTCTGAAAACATGCATTAAAGTACCTAATTTCGGTTTTCCTATTTCCAATAATTGTTAACCAATATTTCCGAAATCTCTCTTAGAAAATTTCTATTATTAGTTTAGCACATTAACTAATAATCCTTTTCCAGAGGTTATGCTTTAATTGCTGGTAATTAAAACATATAAATTGAAAATCATAATTAAATATTTTTCAATATTTCGGTTTGTGATCACCTTGAGCATCAAGGAATATCTTTGAACAATTAATGATAAGAGTTATGCACATGTTCAAATAATGTCGACATCTAGAAGTTTCCTATCTTAACAAACCCTAATTCCATATTCACACACAACATAAAGAAATATGTGAATATTGGAAACTCGGTTTTGCTCTTGGGACCGGTTATACCATTACTCCCAAACGAAGTTAAGATCGGTTATACCATGCTTCCCAATATAGGTTATGACCGGTTATACCATGCCCCAAAACTAATTAGGATTGGTTATACCATGTTACACAATATAGGCTATGACCGGTTATACCATGTTTCCCAATACTAGTTAGGATCGGTTATACCTTGTCACACAATATAGGCTATGACCGGTTCTACCTTGATTCCCAACATAAGTTAAGATTGGTTCTACCTTGTCATCCTGCATTGGTTGAAAAACCAGGGGTACAATAACCACACCCAATAATTCATTCGGCAATCTGTATGGATTAACTCCAATATTATTCCGAGAGTACCGGCTTATTGTGGATGGGGAAAAACGGTTCGCTGGTTTTTTAGGAAAGCGAAGAGTCGAGCGTGCGGACGAGACTCCTCGACCGAGCAAACTGCTGAACGTCACAGATACACTGCAAAGGGAGTTCTTAGATTCAAGAGATCAATCTGTAGGACTCCGGCCTAAACCAAGTCAATGGCCGTTCCAGAGTCAATTCGGTCACAAAGAGGGAGATGGGTTGATCTATAGGAGGGAAGCTGAGAATTGTGTGGGATCAATGATGATCAAGGAGTGTGGATATGTTGAAGGTTTCTGCAAATTTGATGAACTATGGAGTTCGAATAAGTTTTGGGTGATTGATGGAATTTATGAGAGTGATTGCTCGAAAAATTGTTGTTGTTCAATCGTGGATCCAGAGACTTATTTATATTGTCAGAATAACGAACACATTGATCCCAGTAAGTGTGACGGTTTCATGAGTGAAAGAGTGGGAAAGTGGAAGATCGTGGTGAACCAGTTCCAGGTCGTGCGGAGACTTGGTTAACCGTCCACCCACTACTTTGCTAACTCCCTCAACCGTTGCACGACTTACTCACATTTCTCATCGTGGATGAATCCACGTGCCGTAGGCCGCCAGACCAAAACCCTAATTGATATCCCCCCATGTGACGTGATTGAAGTCTCACGAATCGTGGAGTCTGTATGACAGACGTGTATTTTATTAGTCAGTTGTTGACTATTTAGAATCTAAGTTTTGTTGAATCGCACATGATTGGCGATTGCTCAGCGATTCATGGATTTGAACGTGTTAGTTCTTATATTGGCAGTGCTCGCGTGCAATTATTGTAAATTCGAGCATTTGAGCAAGCATTGCTCGATTCAACGGAGAGTATTGATAGTTGGACAATTGGGCAAGTATCGCTCAATTCAACGAATTACTGAATATTGATAGTTGGATAATATTCGAGCAAGTGAGCAAGCATTGCTCAATTCGACGAATTACTGAATATTGATAGTTGGATCAATATTCGAGCAAGTGAGCAAGTGTTTCTCAATTCGACGAATTATTGAATATTGATAGTTGGATCAATATTCGAGCAACTTAGCAAATCTGTGGATTACTAAATATTGACAGCTGATCATCGAGCAATTGAGCAAGTATTGCTCAATTCGACAAATTATTTATTTATTGGTGACGTGACCCAATAAAATATTTAAATATTGGTATATTACCGAACATTATATAATTAATCCGTGTGTTGTTTGCTGGATTAACGTAAATTTATTTAGTGTTTGAACTTGCTCAGAATGGTGATTTGTTGAGCGTTTGTTCGAAACCCTAATTTTGAGCAATTGCTCACTGATTGACGAATTGCTGAAAATAGGTCATGAGCGAAGGAGGGACCGACCACATGGGACTATGGACGTCCATGTGATGCCCAATTTCTCGAGTGAGCATTACACCAGGGTCCTGAGTTGACCAGCTGGTGAAGGAATGACAATTAAATGCCGGTTTCATCATTTATTGAAATAGCGCTCGATTGAGCATTAGGTGAGAAAACCTAATTATAGAAAAGTGAGGGACCGACCAAGATGGCGTGAGACCACCCTTGGTGGCCGTGGGACCGCTGGTGGGCGTTTGCACAAACTCTGAGTTAGTTGTGAAGAGGTTGGACCAAATATGAGCGATTGCACAAATTAGGTCAAAAAGTGTGAAAACGTGTGGGACCGGCTTGTTGCAAGCCTTAGAGCCGCACTTGGTCGGTCAAGGGAGCATTCCCGTGTTTCCATAATGCCCATGTCTTTGTTATGAGAGTTTCAACATTTTCTGATGTGCGTTTGAGCAATATTTTGGATTTTCATAAGAATTCGATCTTTGACTGAAATCCTCGATTTTGCTCGAATGAGCAAGTATGCTCGTTTGATCAATATTTTGTGAATATTAAAATAATAATATTTTAATGTATTTTTCATGAGTAGCCTAGTCGGTCGTGTGACCATGTTGACTTTTGGTTTTTTCATGGTTCGCGCAATATTTGAGAAAATATGGAGAAACCATGAATTTTGCTAAAACTGGGGAGTTTCACAAGATGAGAAAAATAAAAATTTATGAAAGATTAGGGATTGCAAGGTGTGGGACCATCCACGGCTAGGGCATGGCCGTCTGTCTATGTTTCCCGGTCCTGCAACACCTTTCCCTATTCTATATTATTATTTCTTTTGTGAAATCCCACAAAAATATGGAGAAACCATGAAAATATGGAGAAACCACGAGTTTTGCTCAAACAAGGAAAGTTGCTGGAATGGAGGAGTCTTCGTGAGTTTATGAAAACAACAAAAATAAGGAAAATAATGGAGGAAGCATGGGACCGGCCACGGCTAGGGCACGGCCGGCCGGCCGGTGGGCCCGGCCCATGGGCGCTTCTCCATTATTTTAATGTTATTATTTTCTATCTCCTGTTTTGTGCGGGATTCCATATTTGTCCATATTTTGGATGCGCGTTCGCGCATTTGGGTGCTTGTTCATGCATCATTGTCGAGTACACTCGCACAATTTTATGGGGCTTACTCAGTGGTAGTCCAGATGCCCGATTGTTGAGTATTTATTACTAATTCATGAAATTCAGTGGAGAATGATTCATGAAACTGAGTAATAAAAGTGAGTAGTTTTTTATTATCAATTCATAGGATCAGTCGTGGATTCGACCATGAATTCAGAATAATAAAATAGGTATTACCATTCCATGGGATCGTGGATTCGACCACAGAATCGGAGTAATGAAAGTAGTTATTACCATCTCATGAGATCATCCGTGGATTCGATCATGAAATCGGAGTAATGAGATTATCTATTACCATTCCATGAGATCAGCCGTGGATTCGACCATGAAATCGGAGTAATAAAAGTGGTGATATTACCATTTCATGAGACCAGCCGTGGGTTCGACCATGAAATTGGAGTAATATCTATTACCATTTCATGAGATCAGCCGTGGATTCGATCATGAAATCGGAATAATACATTTATCTATTACCATTTCGATCATGAAATAGGAGTAATGAGATAAGATAGATTATCTTCTAGGAATTCAGTGGTGAATGTCACGGTAGAATTTAATCTCTTGCATATAGTCAGTGAAACAGCGAGTGTTGCCGAAGTCCTGAACACGTTATTGCTCTCAATCTTACGGAAAACCGCCTGGGTTTATACATGACCTCTCTCATGTATTCAGGGAACAGTGAGTATCACCGATGTCCTGAAGGTGTTATTGCTCTCAATCTACGGAGAACCGCCCAATTATGTTATTCTACATAGAGGGCACGACGAAATGCCAGGGAGCGAACGCTCAACTAGTGGAGGCTTTTCGAAAGGCATATTCACCGTGGCTTCGTAAAATATGAATCGTTGCTTGCCTGAAAGCCGTGTCAGAAACATGCATCATGATTTTACAGTTTTGCCCTTTGTTGAAAATCCACCATCTACACTTATAAGGCGAGCTAAAGCAAAAAAGATATCAAAGAGTTATATCTTTTTTTCTCAAATTAATCAGCAAATCAAACAAATAGAAATGTATGAGCCTGATTGATGTGAGAAATACTTGGACGGTACCAAAGACCAATGTCCAACTGTCAATCAATTTATATCCAACAAACAAAGATCGGATTCACCAATTGATTGAACTACGTACAACCTGTGATATTTCAATTATATAAACAAATATAATGCGGAAAAGAAATAACACAGACACCAGAAATTTTGTTAAAGAGGAAACCGCAAATGCAGAAAAACCCCGGGACCTAGTCCAGATTTGAACACCACTCTGTATTAAGCCGCTACAGACACTAGCCTACTACAAGTTAACTTCGGACTGGAATGTAGTTGAGCCCTAACCAAGTCTCACACCAATTAAGGTATTGTCACGTTCCTTATGCCACCTACAACTAAGAGTTGCTACGACCTAAAGTCGAAGACTTATAAACAAATCTTTCTCCCACGGATAAGTCTATTCTGATAGATAAATTTATCTCCCAAATAAGTACCTATGAACTTTTGTTTCGTCTTTTGATAAATCAAGGTGAATAGGAACCAACTGATAATTCGGTCTTATACTCCCGAAGAGCAGCCTAGAAATATCAATCACCTCACAATAACTTAACTATATGGTATTAGAAGAAGTTATTGTGGAACCACAAAGTTTGAGACGAAGATTACTTTTTATATCTTACCTATCGGAGATAAATCTCGAGAAAATCTTAGAGAAGATAGTACTCAATACGATAGAACAAGTAAGATCAGAATACGCAACTACAGAGAAAATAGTTGGATCTGGCTTCACGAATCCCAAATAAAGTCTTCAAATCGTTAACCTAATATGGTTTTGGAAAAACCTAGGTTAAAGGAGAATTGACTCTATTCGCAACTAGGACATAGGAAAGTGTCGAGATTGGGTTTTCTAGTTGCTAGAGTTCTCCCTTATATAGTCTTTCAAATCAGGGTTTGCATTCAATTAAAGCTAAGATAGCTTAGTAACAAAGCATTCAATATTCACCATTAGATGAAATCATGATTTAAGATTCAAGCTAAGTCTGTTTAGGAATAAATCAATTAATCTCCACCGTTAGATGGTCTTAGCTTGTTACACACAAATGAAATATACCTTCATTTAGATATGGGTAACCGTACTTAAACGTGTATATTGAGTTGACTCAATAACAGTTAACCGAAGTTAGCCATATGAACACTTTTGTCTTAACCACATTCGTCTAACACTTCTTGATCAAATATTGAAAAAACGGGGGTCTAACAACCACACCCAATATTTCGTTCGACAATATATATGGACTAACTCCAATATAATTCCACGAAAATCAACTAGACAATCAGACTCAATCAAGAAAATATATCCAAGAGTTATATCTTTTTTTCTTAGTACAATCTATAATCGAACATTTAGAGATATGTGAGCCTGATTGATATGAGAAATAACTTGAACGGTACCAAACACCAATGTTCAAGTGTCAATCAATTTATATCAACAACCAAAGGTTGGATTTACCAATTGATTGAACTACGCACAACTTGTGATATTTCAATTATATAAACAAATATAATGCGGAAAAGAAATAACACAGACACCAGAAGTTTTGTTAACGAGGACACCGCAAATGCAGAAAAATCCCGGGGCCTAGTCCAGTTTTGAACACCACACTGTATTAAGCCGCTACAGACACTAGCCTACTACAAGTTAACTTCGGACTGGAATGTAGTTGAGCCCTAACCAAGTCTCACACCGATTAAGGTACAGTCGCGTTCCTTACTCCTCTGAATCCTAGCAGGACTCTACGCACTTGATTCCCTTTCCCTTAGCTGATCTCACCTACAACTAAGAGTTTCTATGACCCAAAGTCGAAGAGTTATAAATAAATCTGTCTCCCACAGAAAAGTCTATTCTGATAGATAAATCTGTCTCCCACAGAAGTACCTATGAAGTTTTGTTCTGTCTTTTGATAAATCAAGGTGAACAGGAACCAATTGATAATCCTGTCTTATATTCCCAAAGAACAGCTTAGAAATATCAATCACCTCACAATAACTTAACTATATGGTAGTAGAAGAAGTTATTGTGGAATCACAAAGAATGAGACGAAGAGCTTTGTGATTACTTTTTATATCTTACCTATCGGAGATAAACTCGAGCAAATCTTGGAGAAGATAGTCCTCAATACGATAGAACAAGTAAGATCAGAACACGATACTACAAAGAAAATAGTTGTGTCTGGCTTCAAAATCCCAATGAAGTCTTCAAGTCGTTAACCTATAATGGTTTTGGAAAAACCTAGGTTAAAGGAGAATCGACTCTAGTCGCAACTAGTATCACACAGAAATGTGGGGATTAGGTTTTCCAGTTGCTAGAGTTGTCCCTTATATAGTCTTTCAAATCAGGGTTTGCATTCTAAGTTAGCTTAGTAACAAAGCAATCAATATTCACCGTTAGATGAAAACCTTTTTGTTGGGCCTAGGACTTGTTGTCCATATATGGCTTTTCAAACTATTGTAATCTTTGGTTCTTATTAATGAAAATTATTTGGTTTAAAAAAAAAAAAAAAAGTTAGATGAAAACCTGATTTAAGATTCAAGATAAGTTTGCTTAAAACCAAAGCTATATCTCTCCACCATTAGATGGTCTTAGCTTGTTACACACAAATGAAACATACCTTCATTTAATATGGGTAATCGTACCTAAACGTGTATATTGAGTTGGCTTAACAATAGTTAACCGAAGTTAGCCATATGGACACTTTTGTATTAACCACATTCATCTAACACTTCTAGATAAAATATGATGATCAATCAAACATGAAAGATAATCAAATGAATCTAATTGTGTTACTCATAGAGTTGTTCAATTATTTAGATTCTCATATAAGTATTCAAGACACAATTGAAATAAAATCGGATTTGATTCATGATTGTACAAAGTACTTATTCAAGAATCAATTCATGAACATTAATCCACGGTTTGCAAATATTGCATTCCTTAATTTATAAATGTATTTGTTCATGAGTATGAAATCATACTTAACCGATTTTAGAACTTTAACCAATTATGTCTGCAAACGGGTACGCAAACTTTGGTTCCGGACTTTGGTCTTGTCCAGCAGTTCGCAAACAGGTATGCGTACTGCTGTCCCAGACTGTAATTCAGGTATATACGTTCGCATACTGGTATGCAAACTTGATTTCCGGACTTTAATAGTTAAAACCGTTTGCATACTGGTATGCAAACTTGGTTTCCGGACCTGAATCATACCACAACAGTTTGCATACTTGTATGCATACTGTGCTATATCCAGACAACTTTGACAATAATACTACGATAATATGTATCACTCCCCCTTAGTCAATACTTCATCTCACAATGAAAACCACTCTCCTTTACATAATGATCCGTAAACCATATGTATGTAGTGTGAACTACAAAATAATTCTCCCCCTTTTTGTCAATATAAATTGGCAAAGGTACGAAAACTAGCGGGATCATAATAAAATTCTCAAAGATATTATTCATGACTAAAAGAGAACATATCAACTTAGTTTCGATGATTTCACATAGTCGAAATTTAGCGTATTCATCAAGGACTTTATAAAGATACAAGATAACTCCTACAATATTCCACAGCCGTACTCCCCACAAAGATTTGGCAATTAAGCACAAGTTCAATTAAAAACTCTCCCCCATAAAATTTCATTCCCGAAAGAACAACAAGAGCGACCTTACTTTTACGAGAAAATAAGGATTTCTTTGGACATTAACAAATTACATGACACATGAATTTGTATCCAGAAACCTCGAATAAATTAACAACAAGAGAACCTTAATGATTAATTTGATCGGAAATGCTCAACATAAGAAAACTTACGGAGCTACTTTCACATAGAAGTGGATCAGAGAAAGATCAATACCGCGGAATATTCAAAAGTTCATTCTATCTTTTATCATAAAGACATAATAGACTTAACTTTTGAGCATATGAGATAATCATAGTTCACGGACGTAAAAACACATATCCCATAATATTTTTGCAATATATAAAACCAATAAAGATTAATACTGCAAAATCATCTTCCAAATAACTTAGAATTTAAGTAAATAAATCTAAAAACATTGCAAGATGAAAGTCGTTGGCAATAGCTATGTGTAATCACAATATTTGTTATTCCAAATCCTAGTTATCCTTCTCAAACACAATAATAAATTCTCATAAATAGTTTCCTAGACATTAAGATTCTTGAAAAATTCTTTATCGTCCCTGAACTCCTTGTCGTCAACAGACATTGGAACATAAGGTCATGAAGAAAGGAGTAAATTCCAACGAACCTTCTAGACTGATGCCGAACTAGGGCCTTCTGAATTTCAAGAGTTCTTAGAACAATAGCCTTTATTTACTGAATCTCCATCCTTGTTTCTTTCAACTCTTCAAGAACACCAGAAAACTTCTGAAGATTTGAGGAGTTAGCCCTTAGTTTCTTCATATTCTTCCTTTTTCTCTTCAAAGTTGTAGAGGAATGAGATTTATCTTTTCCCTTCATGATTGATGGCTTAACAATCATATTAACATATTTTTCATCAGAAGATATGATGCTTGGAGTCTCCATTCAAATGTGGAATTGTGAGAGAAAAACACAATCCTAGATCCACAAGCAATCTTTTGATAAAAAGAGTTTTCAAGAAAAGGAAAAAGGAATGTAGGGTTACGGAACCTATATACAGAGTAAATAGGATTCACGTACAAACAACTCTCAACCCTAAAAAAAGGTAGAATTGTCGATTTTAACCCTCTTTTAATGATCAAATAGGCAAAACCTTTTCAATACCAATTTAGGATATGAAAAGATCAACAGAATTCCAGAAAACAAAAAGAAGAAAAAAATAAACACATATTTTCTTTTCCTAAAACCCGATTTGTGCATAACTCTTGTCTCTTTGAAATCGGGCACATGAGACAAGATGCACTTTCAACACAATTAGGTTGTGTTGGGGTGAACAATAATTTGTCTACCATATAATCCATGTATGGAATTCTTTGTACCCCTTTTCATAGATAGTTTAGACCTGGTTATTTTCTGTAGAGGTCTATCTTTTTCTTTAGAAATTAACTTCTTTGGAGATGAATTAAATTTACATACCTCAGATGTATTCGACTTCTGAACAAGTTTAAGCTTGTTTGCTAATCGATTTGCTCTCCGTTGAAGTTTGTTGACATATCTTATTTTATGTTTGTGCTTGAAACAATTAGAGAGTTCATGACCCTTAAAAGTAACATAAGAACATGTCAATGTGGAGGATGGTTCAAGCACCATACCCATGCACGCTGCTAAAAAAATTGAGGTACCTGAAACATGTGAGATAGAATTTTCAGTAGACAGGGTACGATCCATTTTATCCTCCAAAGTGGTCGAAGGAGTTTCTCCAGGAAGAATATCAAGATTGAGGTACGTATTGCTACAATTATCAAAGTTAATATTTTTATCAAGGAGTGCTACACTTGATTTTTCATCTTCAGTTGAATCATAGTGATCAGACCTTCATCAAGAGTTGCAGCAAGACCTTTGCTTCCAATGTATTTTCTACGATTTGGACACTCATTAGCAAAATGATCAAAACCTTTGCACTTCAAGCACTGTGGCATGTCCCCATCATCAGTGTCCCTGTTTTTAGGAGGGGCACGGTCATGAGGTTTGACTGATGACCTGGGTTTATCTCTGATGAACCGTTTACTTCTCTTCAAAAGAAGATCTCTAAACTGTCTTGTGATCAGTGAAACTGAGTTGTAAAGATCTTCATCTGATGAATTAGTCTCAATAGGATCAACTACAGAGTTGCCAACACTTTTACTTGTATCAAGTAATTTAGTGTTCTTTTGTGCTTTGAAAGCAATATCCTTTCCAGATTTGGATGTATGCTCATGATCAAAGATCTTTAACTTTCCAACAAGAGTATTTCTAGAAAGTGTTTCAAGGTTATTCCCCTCAATGATGGCATGTTTCTTAGAATCGTATGTAGCTGGCAACGATATGAGAATTTTCATCACAATGTCCTTTTCAGGAATAGTCTTACTTAATGCAATATATGCATTAACAATTTCAGACACTTTGTGATTAAACTCATCAAATGAATCTTCATCAGCCATACGAAGGTTTTCCCAATCAGAATTTAGGTTTTGAAGCCTAGCTTCCGTTTCAGAGGTATTCCCTTTAAATACGGTTTCTAAGATATCCCAAGCAACTTTAGATTTATTGTATGCGGTCACATGGTGATGAAGATCCGGGTTAATGGCATGGATGGTCGCATTTAAACCATCAGAATTTTGATTTGCAATAAGGATCTCATGATCCTCATACTCACCAATATCCTTTGCAACAATTACACCGTCTACTGTAACCTTTAGAGGATCATAGCCATTAACAAAACGAACCCATGATTGAAAATCACGCGCTTGAAGAAAGGCACGGATGGCAATTTTCCACCATAAATAATTCGAGCCATCAAAGACTGGCGGTACATTTACAGAGATAGCACTTCTGTCCATAGAGTCAGATTGCTACAAACATAGACTTATGAGGTCTTAGCGTGTTTGCCTGCTCTGATACCAATAGAAAAATGGGGGTCTAACAACCACACCCAATATTCCGTTCGTAAATCTGTATGGACTAACTCCAATATAATTCCACGAGAATCAACTAGACAGTCAGACTCAATCAAGGAAATATATCAAAGAGTTATATCTCTTTTTCTTAGTACAATCTGCAATCGAACAGATAGAGTTCCATGAGCCTGATTGATATGAGAAATAACTTGAACGGTACCAAAAACCAATGTTCAAGTGTCGATAAATTTATATCAATAACCAAAGGTTGGATTTACTAATTGATTGAACTACGCACAACTTGTGATATTTCAATTACATAAACAAATATAATACGAAAAAGAAATAACACAGACACCAGAAGTTTTGTTAACGAGGAAACCGCAAATGCAGAAAAACCCCGGACCTAGTCAAGTTTTGAACACCACACTGTATTAAGCCGCTACAGACACTAACCTACTACAAGTTAACTTAAGACTGGAATGTAGTTGATCCCTAACCAAGTCTCACACCGATTAAGGTAAAGTCGCGTTCCTTACGCCTTTGAATCCCAGCAGGACTCTACGCACTTGATTCCCTTAGCTGATCTCACCCACAACAAAGAGTTGCTACGACCCAAAGTCGAAGACTTATAAACAAATCTGTCTCCCACAGAAAAGTCTACTCTGATAGAGAAATTTGTCCCCCACAGAAGTACCTATGAATTTTTGTTCCGTCTTTTGATAAATAAAGGTGAACAAACCGATTGATAATCCAGCCTTATATTCCTGAAGAACATCCTAGAAATTTCAATTACCTCACAATAACTCAACTATATGGTAGTAGAAGAAGTTATTATGGAATCACAAAGAATGAGACTAAGATCTTTGTGATTACTTTTTATATCTTACCTATCAGAGATAAATCTCGAGAAAATCTTAGAGAAGATAGTACTCAATACGATAGAACAAGTAAGATCAGAACACTCTACTACAGAGAAAATAGTGGGTCTGGCTTCAAAATCCCAATGAAGTCTTCAAGTCGTTAACCTATAATGGTTTTGGAAAAACCTAGGTTAAAGGAATCGACTCTAGTCGCAACTAGTATCACACAGAAGTGTAGGGATTATGTTTTCCAGTTGCTAGAGTTCTCCCTTATATAGTCTTTCAAATCAGGGTTTGCATTCTAAGTTAGCTTAGTAACAAAGCAATCATTATTCACCGTTATATGAAAATCTTATTTAAGATTCAAGTTAAGTTTGCTTAAAACCAAAGCAATATCTCTCCACCGTTAGATGGTATTTGCTTGTTACACACATATGAAATATACTTTCATTTAGATATGGGTAACCGTACCTAAATGTGTATATTAAGTTGGCTCAACAATAGTTAACCGAAGTTAGCCATATGAACACTTTTATATTAACTACATTCATCTAACACTTCTATATCAAATATTGTTAGAGCACTGCTCGGTCGAACTCTCATGCGTTGCTATCTCAAGCATGTTTGTCAATGTTAGTGATCCAAACTATAATTCTTGATTTCTAGCCTATTTATAGATGTCTCGGACTAGGACATAGATTGTGTAGTTGATCTTAGTTTTCACGGCGTTCATCATTTGAAGACGAAGAACTACTAAGGGGAGATTGTGAAACATCATCGACAAAAGGTATGTGGAGCCTGAAACTCATCTATCACTTGGAAAGTCTATTTCTACTCTATCTCCTATATTGAGACATAAGTCGTATTACGATATAGTTTTCTATACACACATTTGAGATTTCGAGCTGAGTTTATCTCGCTTACATATTTCTCGAAATATGTATTGGCAAGCTTTCGCTTCGACCAAGTTCATCATATATCATGTGAAAATTTCCGAGTAACATCTTACATGGTTTGTGTGATACAATCATTTGGTGTTGCCTTGGAATGCTTCGTTATGATTATTTCAATAACTTGAAAATTGCTTTGATGCTAATAGTGTGTGAAAACGGCTATTGTCATCCTCTAAGAAAGTTTCAATGATTGAAATAAGAGTTTAGAACACTTAACCTTTATTAGATATGTCATGTTGTGCACTCTTGCACATATGTAATCCATGTCCGGGAACCATAGTATGCGCACCCGTTTGCGTACCTGTTGGTTTGAGAAATTCATGAACCTAAATATGCGTACCCATTTGCGTACTGGTGTACAAGTTCATGACCGAGAATTTCTGCTGGGAGTTGTAGTTCGCGAACCCATTTTCGTACTGGCGTAACTCAATCTTGGTCCGGGTATTTCAAGTATGCGTACACGTTTGCATACTTGAAGGTTAAAGTTCTAAAATCGGTTTTAAACATGAACATAAACATTTATATAATAAGGAATGCAATCTTTGCAAGCCGTGGCTATAATGTTCATGATTGATTCGAGTGACTCAAACCGATTTTGCTTCAATTGTGTTCTTGTATAATTCTATGAGAATATAGCAATTGAACAACTCTTTAACTAGTTTCATTTGAGTCATTTGAACTAGTTATGGTTAAGATGAATAAGGTTGATATGATAGTAATCATATGGCTAACCTCGGTTAACTATTTGTGAACCAACATGGTGTACACGTTTGGGTACGGTTACATAAACCCAAATGAGGGTACATTTCATTTGTGTGTAACAAGCTAAGTTCGATCTAATAGTTGAAAGATATTAGCTTGGTTGAATCAGGTTTTTCATCTAACGGTGAATATTGAATGCTTTGTTACCAAGGCAACTTGGATTGCAAACCCTGATTTAAAAACTATATAAAGGAGAAATCTAGCAACTGGGAAACCTAATCCCCACACATCATGTGTGTTACTAGTTGCATAACTAGAGTCGATTCTCCTTTAACCTTAGGTTTCTTCGAGACCCTGTAGGTTAACGACTTGAAAGACTTCATTTGGATTGTGAAGCCAGGCCCAACTATTTTCTTTGTAGTTGCGTGTTCTGATCTTGCTCGATTCTATCGTAATGAGTACAATTGAAATAATTGACTCGAGATTAATTTCTCCGATAGGCAAGATAAAAGTAATCACAAACATCTTCGTCTCATCGTTTGTGATTCCACAATATCTTGTTTCGCTAGTCGATTAAGATTATTGTGAGGTGATTGATAATACTAGGCTGTTCTTCGGGAATATAAGTTTGGTTTATCAATTAGTTCATGTTCACCTTGATTTATCAAAAGACGGAACAAAAACTCTTGGGTATTTCTGTGTGAGACAGATTTATTCAATCTATAGACTTTTCTGTGTGAGACAAATTTGTTTATCAAGTCTTCGACTTTGGGTCGTAGCAACTCTTGGTTGTGGGTGAGATCAACTAAGGGAATAAAGTACGTAGTATCCTGTTGGGAACAGAGACGTAAGGAGCGCAACTGTACCTTGAATCAGTGTGAGGTTGATTAGGGTTTAACTACAGTCCAGTCCGAAGTTAATTGGTAGTAGGCTAGGGTCTGTAGCGGCTTAATACAGTGTGGTGTTCAATCTGGACTAGGTCCCGGGTTTTTTTTGCGTTTGCGGTTTCCTCGTTAACAAAATTCTGGTGTCTGTGTTATTTCTTTTCCGCATTATATTTTGTTATATAATTGAAATATCACAGTTTATGCATTTAGATCAATCAATTAGAATATCCAACCTTCGGTTGTTGATTTACATTGATTGACACTTGAACATTGGTCTTTGGTACCGTTCAAGTTGTTTGACATAATAATCAGGCTCGTGGATTTCTATCTGTTTGATTTGTTGATTACATTGTGAAACAAAGATATTAAACTCTTTGATATACTTTACTCTAGATTGAGTCTGACTGTCTAGTTGATTCTCTAGAAAGTGTATTGGAGTAAGTCCTCTCAGATTGCCAAACAAATTGTTGGGTGTGGTTGTTAGACCCCCGCGTTTTCAATTGGTATCAGAGCAGACAAACACTATAAACCTAATAAGTTTGTGTTTGATCGTTCCTTAAAAGTTTGCCCTTGTGGGAAATTTCTTTAGGAAACTTGCTCTTGGCATCTGTAACGCACGCTAGTACTCCTTAAAGATTGTCCAGAGATTATTATGGACAGAACCTCCAGTTTCTCATGAGAATCTCATTTCATCTAAGACTTTGGAAAACTTAGATGATGAGAAACAATCTAAAGGAAAAGTTAAAAAGAAAGGAAGGTTGAGAAAACGTTTTTTACGCTCAAAGATATGGAATCTCACTAGATTAACTCTTAATCTTTTTGAGGAATACTATCGTGATGGATCAATTGACAAAGATCTATTTAGAGCTTTTGAAAGCGTTTTTAGATTCTTAGAAAAACTTAATTCTGTTAAGTTTAAGAATCGATCCGATAAAAGTTCGGTACATGTAAAATCATGTAATCATGATGTATGAACTAAACACGCTGTCAACATAAGTAGATCCAATAAAACGGGTTCTCATGTTGTTGGCACAGTTTCAAGTTATCGGAAAAATCTTCTTTCTGTTCATATGAAAAGGAAGTTAGAAAGCTCTAGTAACCCGGATTATCATCATTACTATGATTATATCACTAGCACTGCTCACAAATATTAACCAGAAATGATGCATGAGGATCTCTCTGCATATCTTGCCACTTGGTAACAAGCCTGGCATTACCCCAACTGTATATATATCTTGAGATGGGGCAAGAAATGGTTTGACTTGTGTATAGTTGGGTTAACATGTTATTCTGTCCTTCTAGGATATTCGAATAAGCTTTCTACTGCACCGTCTTTTCACACAGTTTTGTTTTCACGGGTTGCACAACCTCGGTGTGGGTACATCAAGGAAAATCCTACATTCCCTTTGTTGGTCGCGGTTCAGAAACGGGTCCAAGCCCATGAGTGGGTATATAAAGAAGGAGTACGCATACCTTCTTCCTCCTCCCATCTTGTCCGCGTACGTGAACGTCTAGGGTTCATGTTTTTCCTCCATTAAAACATCTTTGGAGAAGAATAAGAAAAAGGGGTGTTCAAGGTTCATTCCAAGTAAGTGATTTCCTCTTGTTTTCCTTTTCAATTTCTAGATCTCATGATGAATTTTAAAGTTTCAAAAAGAATTTCGAAAAATTTGGGTTCTTCATCTTCTTGCATGAATCCTCCTATAAATCAAGATTCTCTTAGGATTAGATTTGTCAATGATTCTTGTGCTAGAGTTTTTGAAAGGATTTCATCTAATGGATTTATCCTAGAAAAGAAATTGGATTTTTCTAGTGGACATAAAGAGGATTTAATTTGCTTTGAAAAATTCAAGCTTGGAAATATTTTTGATGGTCTTGGTGAAGGTTGACACTCTTACAAGAATCTTCTATGCTAACATCTATGATGTTAATCATGATGATATGTAATTCAAGACCATGGTTAATAGGCAAAGGATTCATGTAACTAGAGAGTTAATTTCAAGAATTACTAATATTCCCATTGGGAACTTTCGCCTTCCAAGACCTAGTCATGAACGTCCTTCTTATGAAACCATCTCTATTGGACTTTTTGGTAAGAGTGTTGCTTGGAATGAAGGGAAACTTCCTACTAATATTATTAGGCTTGCCTTGTTGTCCTTTGGTAAACTTGGAATATCTAATCTTTGTCCCTCCATGATTGAGAATTCTCGTTGGAGTCGTGAATTTGCGGAATTGGTCTATTTTCTTGTGTTGGATTCTCAAAGTCTTGACATTTGTGGGTTAATCATATATCAAATGTTATCAATGACGTCTACCAACAAGAAACTTGGATTTCCTTGCTTGATTGGGAGAATTTGTCACACCTTTGCTATAGAGTCGATTGGGAACTCCATTGGTGCTCCCAAGCTAGTCCGCCCTTGCACCTTCAGTCGTATGAAGGAGAATGCTTGCAAGAGACAAAGATGCAACACACTTGATGGCTCATGTGATTCCACCTCCATGAATCTTCTTCATCAAATTCATAGAGATGTTTGTAATATTAATGCCAAAGTAAGGTGTGTTGAAGAACAATTACTTGTAATTGCTACCAAGTTTCCTGATATCAAGGATGACATGGACATGATTCAAGCCACTCTTATGGTTTCCGATGATGAAGATGTTGACTAGTTTCTCCATGTCTTATCACCTGTAAGTGATGTTTGATTTATTTATGTCTAGTAAATCTTCTTATGAGAATTTATTTCTTATGTTTTTAGAAGAATAACTTGGGTTTGGAATAGCCATTATTGTGAGTACACATAGCTATGTCCAATGTTTTCATCTTCATATTTTTAGATTTATTTATTTAAATTCTAAGTTTTTTGGAAGATGATTTTTGCAATTTTAATCTTTATGATTTGATATATTGCATATTGTTATGGGATATGTTGTTTACGTCCGTGAACCTGTGACTGTCCCATACTTGTTCAAAATTTATCTCTATTATGTCGGTATGAAAGTATTGATAAAGATAGAATGGACTTTTGACTTACAAAAGTTAAAGCCTTTTATGTCATTATTTGATTGAAGAAAGGATAAAACTTTTGTTTACAAGGATTATGTCTATTGTTTGTCATTGTGCAAATAGTGATGGAAAATAGAGTGAATCCTTGTGTATTCCGCAGTATTGGTCGATCTCCTATCCACATTTTTGTGCACATACTGTGTTGCTCCGTAAGTTCTCTTATGTCGAGCATGACCAATTGAATTGACCATTTTTGTGGTTGATTCAATTGAGATTTTTGGATACAAATTCATGTTTTCATGTGATTTGGTTATGTCCAAAGAAATCCTTCTTTTCTTGTAAAAGCAAGGTCGCCTTTGTTGTTTTCTCGGGAATGGCATTTTATGGGGGAGAGATCTTAACTGAACTTGTTCTTAATTGCCAAATCTTTGTGGGGAGTGCGGCTGTGGAATATTATAGGGGTTATCTTGTATCTTTATAAACTCCTTGATGAATGCATTTAGCTTCGGCTTTATGATTGCATCTAAATAAGTTGGTATGCTATTCTCTTTTAGTCATGAAGTATCTCTATGAAAATTTCATGAGGATCCCACTAGTTTTCGTACCTTTGCCAATTTATATTGACAAAAAGGGGGAGAATTAATGTGTAGTTTCATACTACAAATACATATGGTTTACGGATCATTATGTAAGGGGGATTGGTTTTCATGTTGAGAGGAAGTATTGACTAAGGGGGAGTGATACATATCACCATAGTATTGTTGTCAAAGTTGTGATACAATTGAACTTTGATGCTGTGTAATAATATTATGACACTGTATAACAATGATTGAGAGCATTTGTTTTCTCATTATTATCGCTACGGATCTTCAACAACTATGATACTGAGTTGAACACGTTTAGAATCATGGAGTACTTGGAAGTGACAAAGTTTTCGAGTCGTGTTGAAGATGCCAAGGAGATCAAGCATTTGGATGAGAAGCTACAATTTTTATTTATTTTGTAATCCATATGTATTGATAGTTTTGTCACTAAAGTTGACAAAGGGGGATATTGTTAGAGCACTGCTCGGTCGAACTCGCATGCGTTGCTATCTCAAGCATGTTTGTCAATGTTAGTGATCAAAACTATAAGTCTTGATTTCTAGCCTATTTATAGATGTCTCAGACTAGGACATAGATTGTGTAGTTGAGCTTAGTTTTCACGGCGTTCATCATTTGAAGACGAAGAACTACTAAGGGGATCTTGTGGAACTTCATCGACAAAATTTATGTGGAGACTTAAACTCATCTATCACTTGGAAAGTCTATTTCTACTCTATCTCCTATATTGATACATAAGTCGTATTACGATATATTTTTCTATATACACATTTGAGATTTCGAGCTGAGTTTATCTCGCTTACATATTTCTCGAAATATGTGTTGGCAAGCTTTTGCTTCAACCAAGTTCATCTTATATCATGTGAAAATTGCCGAGTAACATCTTACATGGTTTGTGTGATACAATCATTTGGTGTTGCCTTGGAATGTTTCGTTATGATTACTAGAAATAACCCGTGCCGTAACGACACGGCATGAGACAGAATAATTTTTGGTTAGAATGATTTTAATAATTACCACACACTATGAGGCTTAATTCGACCCATGAGAACTTGTAGACATGAAATCTTAATCCAAATAATTATAACTTCGGTTACACTTAAATAATAGTTTAATAATTCCTCACGATATTCTTTAGACTTCAAATAATTCCTCGTTGATCATTCTTTGAAGGGCGAAATCTAGATTTCTCACGTTCTGATCGGCCATTAGTAAATCCAAAGCATTGACTTAGTTGGTCGCCCTGAAATCGAAATCTTCCAATTTTCTAGCAACACGAAACTTGAGTACTGCAGTTTTATTTTCATCGTAATTGTGTAAGAAATGATTAGAAGGCGTCACTAATATTTTATTCTTTTAAAAATAATAGTTTAATTCGGATTGAAATAAAAATATACTCAAGTTTTCATCAATCATTAGTAAATCCAAAGTAGTGACTTCATTGGTCGCCATGAAATCGATCTCTTCCCATTTTCTTGCAACACGAAACTTGAGTACTGCAGGTTGGTTTTCATCACAATCATGTATTCTCGAAAAGAAAGCATACACGTTTTGGGCAACTGCTTTTGTGGGGCTGCGGCTAATCATGTTTGACATGTTGATACTCTTAAGTGAAAATTTCACCAAAAAAATAAGTTGGAATGAGTGAATGAGTGGGTGTGGGTGGTTGAA
Organism: Papaver armeniacum; assembly: GCA_023531295.1. NCBI lineage: Eukaryota > Viridiplantae > Streptophyta > Magnoliopsida > Ranunculales > Papaveraceae > Papaver > Papaver armeniacum. Next base: position 649,245 of record JAJJWW010010975.1, read on the forward strand.
GAAATACACTCCTTTATTTATACACTGCTCATTGATAATTGTAATTTGGGACACATTCAATTTTTTTGGACGTTTTTTCTTTTGGAATGGGTTATTACGTGCTAGTCATAAAGGAGCAGCCGTTTGCATGCAGACCTTAGAGCATGGACAGTTTTAACTTATTTATGGGTAAGCAACTCTCTTAATCGTGGGAGGATAATGGGGGAGTAAATAAAGGATCCAAAGTAATTCAAAAAATTGGAATTAAAAGAGGAGGAGATTTGTTTTGGGTCTGATAAAAAACGTTTCTTTTTTTAGATTCTTTCATCTTTGTTTGTGTTGTGGATCACCAAAAAATAAAAAAATTATTGATTCCATCAAAAGACATTAAACGTTTCCAGAAAAACGTTTAAAAAAAGAAAATTGATTCCAGAAAAACGCATGCGCCATCAAAATTCGCATTTATGAGTTTGGAGATTCATTCATCTGTAAGTTTTACTCTAGTAAGTGTGTAAATGGCATGGAAGCTTATTAGTTTCATTTTTCTTTTTCTTGGAATCAATTGATATGGTGACAGTTCATTTCACCATTTAGTTTCTATAATGTTATCTCTATATTTCAATTTCTATAGTTTCTATAGTGTTATCTCTATATGGTTGTAATATTTATTTTTTCAGTTTATTTTCTTAAAGGCGCATTTATTTTTTCAGTTTATTAATATCTCCATAATGGAAGAAGGTTACAAACACCACAGCCGCTATATGTCTTTGGCTGGGATGAGACTGGGATGGTCGGATCACTTGTTTGTCTCTCAAAATGTTATCCGTCCGTCCAAAGCTCAAAAACCTATTCTGTTTTGTATTATAGATTTCAATAACTTGAAAATTTCTTTGATGCTAATAGTGTGTGAAAACGGCTATTGTCATCCTCAAAGAAAGTTTCAGTGATTGAAATAAGAGTTTAGAATACTTAATTTTTATTGGATATGTCATGTTGTGCACTCTTGCACATATGTAATCTATGCCCGAGAACTATAGTATGCGCACCCGTTTGCGTACCTGTTGGTTTGAGAAATCCGGGAACCTAAGTATGCGTACCCATTTGCGTACTGGTGTATAGGTTCATGACCGAGAATTTCTGCTGGGATTTGAAGTTCGCATACCCGTTTGCATACTGGCGTAACTCAATCTTGGTCCGGGTTTTTCAAGTATGCGTACACGTTTGCATACTTGAAGGTTAAAGTTCTAAAATCGGTTTTAAACATGAACATAAACATTTATATAATAAGGAATGCAATATTTGCAAACCGTGGCTATAATGTTCATGATTGATTTGAGTGAATCAAACCGATTTTGCTTCAATTGTGTTCTTGTATAATTCTATGAGAATATAGCAATTGAACAACTCTTTAACTAGTTTCATTTGAGTCATTTGAACTAGTTATGGTTAAGATGAATAAGGTTGATATGAGAGTAATCATATGGCTAACCTCATTTAACTATTTGTGAACCAACATGGTGTACACATTTGAGTACGGTTACATAAACGCAAATGAGGGTACATTTCATTTGTGTGTAACAAGCTAAGTTCGATCTAACGGTTGAAAGATATTAGCTTGGTTGAATGAGGTTTTTCAACTAACGGTGAATATTGAATGCTTTGTTACCAAGGTAACTTGGATTGCAAACCTTGATTTAAAAACTATATAAAGGAGAACTCTAGCAACTGGGAAACCTAATCCCCACACCTCTTGTGTGTTACTAGTTGCATAACTAGAGTCGATTCTTATTTAACATTTGGTTTCTTCGAGACCCTGTAGGTTAACGACTTGAAAGACTTCATTGGGATTGTGAAGCCAGACCCAACTATTTCTTTGTAGTTGCGTGTTCTGATCTTTCCCGATTCTATCGTATTGAGTACAATTGAAATAATTGACTCAAGATTAATTTATCCGATAGGCAAGATAAAATTAATCACAAACATCTTCGTCTCATCGTTTGTGATTCCACAATATCTTGTTTCGCTGGTCGATTAAGATTATTGTGAGGTGATTGATAATACTAGGTTGTTCTTCGGGAATATAAGTCTGGTTTATCAATTAGTTCATGTTCACCTTGATTTATCAAAGACGGAACAAAAAATCTTGGGTATTTCTGTGGGAGACATATTTATTCAATCTATAGACTTTTCTGTGTGAGACAGATTTGTTTATCAAGTCTTCGACTTTGGGTCGTAGCAACTCTTGGTTGTGGGTGAGATCAACTAAGGGAATCAAGTGCGTAGTATCCTGCTGGGAACAGAGACGTAAGGAGCGCAATTGTATCTTGAATCAGTGTGAGATTGATTAGGGTTCAACTATAGTCCAGTCTGAAGTTAATTGGTAGTAGGCTAGTGTCTGTAGCGGCTTAATAAAGTGTGGTGTTCAATTTGGACTAGGTCCCGGGGTTTTTCTGCATTTGCGGTTTCCTCGTTAACAAAATTCTGGTGTCTGTGTTATTTCTTTTCCGCATTATATTTTGTTATATAATTAAAATATCACAGGTTGTTTGATTTACATTGATTGACACTTGAACATTGGTCTTTGGTACCGTTCAAGTTACGGAGCCATACAGTACTTTCACATAGAAGTGGATCAGGAAAGGATCAATACTGCGAAATTTTCAAAAGTTAATTCTATCTTTTATCAATATTTGCATAAAGACATAATAGACTTAACTTTTGAGCATTTATGAGATATAAGCACAGTTCATGTACGTAAAGGCATTCATCTCATAAGCAATTGCAATATATAAAATCAAAGAGATTAAATACTGCAAAAATCATCTTCCAAATAACTTAGAATTAAATAAATAAATCTAAAAACATTGCAAGATGAAAATCGTTGGAAATATCTATGTGTAATCACAATAATTGCTATATCAATTTCTAGTTATCCATCTCGAATACAAGAATAAATTCTCACGAGAAGTTTCTTAGATAACAAAGCGAAGAGACAAACTTGTAAGAAACAAACTCGTAAAGAACATACAAGATGATTTGCCCTTAGAAGGTAGAATTAATATTTTTTTCGCACGTATTTACACCAAGAATGGCTACCAAAGGCGTATAAAAATATTTTCTTAAAGAAGAAAATACGAATTCATTAACGCACCGTAGTTCACATAAAAGGATTGCGAACATTCAAGAATCCCAGAGTAACGCGCACTACTGCCCATTCTTGAACTTTCTTATTTGTGATTTACCAACAACATTCTTAAAAAGCTACAAATGAGCTTAAAAGACAAGTACTCCAAGAATCCAAGTGCCCAAGTCCAAGAGAAGTGGTACAAATGTGATGAAATGGAGCAAAACACTCAAAAATAAGAGACGGGATAAAGACCTATCTTAACTCATCTACGTTTGGGAATTCTCATCACCATTCTCAAGAGAATTCAAATAGGAATAGAATTCAAAAATAATGAGGTCATTCCGAGTTCGGACGAAGAAGTTACGGCCAAAACAAGTTGTCAAATATTGACGTCTACATGCCAGTTCGCAAACGGTGTTCAAAAACGAAATTTCGTGAACTGGAGTTGTTTGCAAACGGTGTTTGCGAACTGAAGTCCCTGGATTTTAATTCTAAATGATGGTATGCATACCTGGTATGTGTACCATGAAGGCCAACCATCCCGAACTACTATTTTCAAACCTAAACATTTAAGAACCTTAAACGCAAATCAAGTTAGGTAGACATGAACGATACACAAGGTACATGGATCTTTATAAGTACTTTAAGCAAATAATAAAAACATAAATCTTGCTCAAGTTTATAGACATACCTTTTTAGAGGAATCCAATCGAATTCTACAACCTTACCAAAGATTCAAAATATTTTCCAACGTAATATGTGCGCCCCAATTCTTGTACTTCCCTCACCATATACATAGCAGGGCATTTCTTGGTGAGGATACACTTCCAACAAAATCATGTTGTGTTGAGGTGAACAATGTCTTGCTCACCACAGGTGACATAAACCGACTTTTCCGCAACTATGGATTTTTCACAATCTATAGTCTTTGGCTTACTTCGTTTCTTCTTCTACCAATTCTTGTGTTTCACATTTGAATTATCATCAACGAACTTTTTAACTTCCAACATCATGGATACTTCCTTGTCCATAGTCATGGAATTTTTTGGGAGATCATTCCTTTTCACACTCAAAGTGTCATTGAATTTCATTGGTACCCACTTCTGAGTGCGTTTGGGAACAACCGTAACCTTCTTCCCATTACTCTCTTCAAGATTTCTCGGAAGAGAATTGGATTGACTATTCTTTTGCAAGTCAGTCTTTCTCCAATTGGGAGCATCGGATCTTGTCTTCGTCTTTACAAAGTTATCCCTTTGATAATTATTATGATTGTGAAAAGACTTCGTATGACGTTTACAAGCAAAAGTAGGTTTATCACAACACTGATTCCTTTGCTTAAAGGTTGGACGTTCACAACCTGTAACGTCAAGGGTATTAGCCTTAACGTATGATCTAGGTTTAATCACTTCTTTTGACCCCAACCAAGAATATCATGAAGTTTTTCATTTATATTTATACAAAAATAACATCTCCTTTCCAGGTGACCTTTGTTTCCTCAATAATGACAAATATAAGGAACGTTCTTACCCGGATTCATGAGTGTTATTTTTGGAGGTTTATATACTTTGCTCTTTCGAAACTTAACTTCCGGTGAAGGAATTTCACTTTTGCCATCAGTGGAAACCTTTTGTTGAGAAGAATCACTAGCCTTAACAAATTTTATCTCTTTGCTATAACTTGGAGCATCTATTCCCTTATAGCCCAACCCTCGTGTATCATGATGAGTTTTACTTGCTCCTAGCATAGTGGTTAATTTGTTTGAGATAGTATTGAACTTTTTCAAGTCCTCTTCCAATATCTTGATTTTATCAAGAGCAGCAGCTAAATCAGCCTCAAGGCATTTTTCTCGAGCGAGACAAGTGCTTTCCCTGTTATCAGAACTTATTTGCTGGGATTTAATCCTTTCTTCAGTTGCTGCAAGTTTTTCTTCCAACTTATAGAAATCTTGATGAAGATTATCACATTCAAGTGTGTTAGAGCACTGCTCGGTCGAACTCGCAAGCATTGCTATCTCAAGCTTGTTTGTTAATGTTAGTAATCAAAACTATAAGTTTTGATTTCTAGTCTACTTATAGTGATGTCTCGGACTAGGATAGATTGTGTAGTTGAGCATTAGACTTTACGGCGTTCATCAATTGAAGACGAAAAACTACTAAGGAGAGCTTGTGGAACTTCATCAACAAAAGGTATGTGGAGACTGAAACTCATCTATCACTTGGAAAGTCTATTTCTACTTTATCTCTTATATTGAGACAAAAGTCGTATTACTATATATTTTTCGATTATGCACATTTGAGATTTCGAGTTGAGATTAACTCGCTTACATATTACTCGAAATATGTGTTGGTAAGTTTTCGCTTCAACCAAGTTCATCTTATATTCTTGACGAAAGTCAAAAGATGATCATGTGAAAATTGCAGAGTAACATCTTACATGGTTTGTGTGATACAATTAGTTGGTGTAGACTTGGAATATTTCGTTATGATTATATCAATAACTTGAAAATTGCTTTGATGCTAATAGTGTGTGAAAACGGCTATTGTCATCATCTTTCAATGATTGAAATAGAGTTTAGATCTATTGGATTATGAACATAGTGTGCATTCTTGCATGTATGTGATCCAATGACCGGAACTAAAGTATGCATACCCGTATGCGTACTTGTAGTTGTGAAATTCCGCGTACCAAGTACACATACCGGTACACATACTTACGTAAGGTATAGGTCGGGGAATTTCTGCTGGGTTTTGGATGTGTACTAAGGTATGCGTACCCGTTCTCATGCTAGCGAACCCAAACTCAGACCGGCTACTTAAGTATACGTACCCGTTTGCATACTTGAGTGGTTAAAGTTCTAAAATCGGTTGTGACATGAACTAATACATTTATATATTAAGGAATGCATTCTTTGCAAACCGTGGCTGTAATGTTCATGAATTGATTTGAGTGAATCAAACCGATTTTGCTTCAATTGTGTTCTTGTATACTTCTATGAGAATATATCAATTGAAAAACTCGTTAACTAGTTTCATTTGAGTCATTTGAACTAGTTATGGTTAAGATGAATAAGGTTGATATGAGAGTGTTCATATAGCTAACCTCGGTTAACTACGGTTGAGCCAACATGGTGTACACGTTTAGTTACGGTTACTTAAACCTAAATGAAGGTAGATTTCATTTGTATATAACAAGCTAAGTTCGATCTAACGATTGAAAGATATTAGCTTGAATCTAATCAGGTTTTCATCTAATGGTGAATATTGAATGCTTTTTTACCAAGGTAACTTAGATTGCAAACCCTGATTTGAAAACTATATAAAGGAGAACTCTAGCAATTGGGAAACCTAATCCCCACACCTCCTGTGTGATACTAGTTGTATAAGCTAGAGTCGATTCTCCTTTAACCTTAGGTTTTTCACGAAACCCTGTAGGTTAACGACTTAAAGACTTCATTGGGATTGTGAATCCAAACCCAACTATTTTCTCTGTAGTTGCGTGTTATGATCTTACTTCTTCTATCGTGATTGAGTATTATCTTTGCTAAGATTTGCTTGAGATTTATCTCCGATAGGTAAGATTAAAAGTAGTCACAAACATCTTCGTCTCATCGTTTGTGATTCCACAATATCTTGTTTCTCTACCATACAATTAAGATTATTGTGAGGTGATTAATAATACTAGGTTGTTATTCGGGAATATAAGTCTGGGTTATCAATTGGTTCCTGTTCACATTGATTTATCAAAAGAAGGAACAAAACTCATAGGTATTTATGTGGGAGACATATTTATCTATTCTAATAGACTTTTCTGTGTGAGACGGATTTGTTTATCAAGTCTTCGACTTTGGGTCGTAGCAACTCTTGGTTGTGGGTGAGATCAGCTAAGGGAATCAAGTGCGTAGTATCCTGCTGGGATCAGAGACGTAAGGAGCGTAACTGTACCTTGAATCGGTGTGAGATTGATTAGGGTTCAACTATAGTCCAGTCCGAAGTTCATTAGTAGTAGGCTAGTGTCTGTAATGGCTTAATACAGTGTGGTGTTCAAAGCTGGACTAGGTCCCGGGGTTTTTCTGCATTTTCGATTTTCCTGGTTAACAAAATTATGGTGTCTATGTTATTTCTTTTCCGCATTATATATTGTTATATAATTGAAATATCACAGGTTATGCGTTAAGATCAATCAATTAGATAATCCGACCTTTAGTTGTTGATATAAATTGATTGACACTTGAACATTGATCTTTGGTACCGTTCAAGTTATTTCTCTTATATTCAATCGGGCTCGCAAATTCCTATTTGCTGATTGCGGATTGAATTGAGAAATAGAGATATCGCTCTTTGATATACATTTTTATATGATTGAGTCTGACTATCTAGTTGATTCTCTTGAAAGTATATTGGAGTAAGTCCTCTTAGATTTCCAAACGAAATATTGGGTGTGGTTGTTAGACCCCCGCTTTTCCAATTGGTATCAGAGTAGGCAAACACGTTAAAGACCTTATAAGTCCGTGTTTGTAGCGATCTGAATATGGACAGAAGTGCTATATCTGATAAACACATTACCGGAAACAAAAGTTCTGTTTTTATGAAATCTATTAAAGAGAAAGATCTGTCAATCTCGAATATAGACGAACCTGGTGTTCTAACGAAACAGACTTCCATTGACAAGTGTTACCCGAATTACCTTACTGACGAGTCTGACTCTGAAGTTGAAAATGAAGCATCCAAAGAGAGTTCAGTGATTCTAAAACTTGTTAGGATCCAGGCTGATGATGTAAACCGGTTGAAACACAAAGTCAATGTCCTTGTTGGTATGGTAAATGAGCGTGACTCTCTTCTAAAGGTCCTTCATGAGGAAAATGCCTCAGTCTGTTCTTCACGAACTCAGCTTGAGGTAAAACTCAAAGAGGATGCTTTGGAAACTGAACTTCTTTTGAGTAAACTCTCTATTCAAGAATGTTCCAAAGAGTCCACTATACCAACTGCTTCTGATATAATTAGAAAATTTTCTGTTTAGAAGCAAAATCGAAATCCCTTCCTGTTGAAAAAGATGTGCCTGTGTATTCCTCTAATCAAGGAATATCCACATCACTTGGAAGGAAAAGATCTCCCAACGATGGTATTAAGACTGTTCTGTATAATCACTCAGGTGATCAGAAAGTGTGTCTCTTTTGTGATTCAAAAGGACATGGTGAACAAAAGAGGAAATCTAGGTTGAATGACATTTCTATTGATCGTCTTCAACACACCTTAGATTTAATTCTCAAAGGTGTAACTGACATTCGTATGTCTAAACCAATTGGTTTTAGTACTCACTCTGTGTACCCCACCGGGAAAGTCAGTTCGAGGTGTTCCTCAAATGTTCAAATGCGAAACAGTCTTCCTAAACCATTTCGTTCAAGAAGAACTCATGGGTTTTCTTCTATCAAAAAGGGAGATAACGTTGTTCAGGATGTGAAAAAGGTAACAGAATAAGGAAGCAAAAATGGAGAGATGGAAGACGACCTAAAAATGATGATTGAAGGTTATAAAGAGATTATTAACAGGCTGTCAATTACCTCTAGTAAAAATTCTTCAGGTAAGAATACACACTATGCGCTGTACTTTGATGATAGTAAATTTTATGATAACTTTTCGCATCATAATGGTTTTCCTCCAAAGATCAGGAGAAAGAGTATTAACCGAAAACAACATTCATTTGATGAGCTCAAGGCTCATACTTGTTCTAATTAATCACAAGATTGAATTCTCACTCACAAAAATCCTGGTTGAGTAAGATATGGTTAGGCATACTTGATGGAAAAGTGTTTTCTGATTCTCTAGCTATTCTCTTATCGTTCATAGCTGGATTGTCAATCATAAACATTTTGCATAAGTATGTATGTTCTTGTTTTGTCAAGTTTTTTTTTAATTTCTTCTTGTAATTCTAGTTTGTCAAAATGCTACACTTATGCTCTAAATTTTTCTCTGATGAGAATGTAAAGTTTATTGAGCTAAAAAATGTGTGAAATTTTTCTTGTAGCAAAACATTGTTGTACAAACAACTTTCTTGTTTCATGTCTTTCGATTTGGGTATTTTTCCGCCTATGTGTCACGTTTGTATTCGTACGGGTACCCATGTTACTTGTCACGAACTAACTTTGGAAACACTAAAATCTGGTTCCTTGAGAAACCATTTAAATACCAAAACCTTTTGCTTGAGTACGCATACTCCAGGTTATTTTTCTAGTCCAGAATGGCATTCCCTTCGGGAACTTGTAACTTTGCAAAAGGTTTTCTTGATAAGGTTTGTGGTTTCGAAGAAGAGGAGAAAAGAACTCTTGTGGAAGTTAATGACACCTCTCCTCAATCTCTTGATAATTATTCAGACATTGAGAATGATGAAGAGATTTCTGCTGAAGTTGTTCAAGATTTTATCGATCAGTTTAACGATGCAAAACTGCTTCTTGTAGATACCTTAAAAAACCTTGATATGTTAAGAACTGAGTTGAGAAAGGTTAACTCTGACCTAGCTCTCATGAAAACATATGTTAAGGATCGTCTCAAGAAAAAAATATCTTGTCCAAAGATGCAGTCGATACCATCTGTCACAAGCTTGGAGATCTTGAAACTCTTGAAGTTTGCGCACGTGAACGCTGATTTTTGCTTGTGATCGTCTTTGTTTTAGAGTTGTTTTTGATTTTGCCTCGGAAACTTCTTATGAGAATATATTCTTGTGTTTTTAAGAAGGATAACTAGGGTTTGGAATTGCCATTATTGTGAGTACACACGTCTACATCCCCAGAGCCGTTCGAATCTCCATCGGCTCCATTCCTTTGCTTTTGCACCCGCTTTACACCGAATCAACCATACCCTATACCCCCACTCAGGCGAGACCATTTCCCTTCCATCTTTCTCTTTCTTCTCTTCTCTCCCGTCTCCAAAGCTCTGCTCCGCACCTCCTTCTTCACCCATCACAACCGGCCGCTCCATCTTCGTCACCTCTAGTTTTAGTTATCCCTTTCCCTAGCCTCTCTATAAATCTGTAAGCTATCGATTAATGGAGTGAGTAGAGCCAACAACCGAATCGTAGAGTATGGGTTAGAGTAGGTTTGGTTTATTTTTGATTTATTTTCAATTTTGTGAATTAGGGTTTGGTTGTTGAGTCTGTTTAAACTGAATTGTGATGTTAGAAAACACGCCTGGATTAGCCAAGTCAATTAGGTTAATTTCTTGTGGAAGTCTAATTGCTTTAGTTGATAACAAACCATCCATAGAAACCCTGAGATCGGCGGACTTGCGTTTTTGTCCGGTATCCATTACAAGTGACTCCAGAACATTTATTGAACTTATTAGCTGAGATTAGGCGGTGGATTCGACACCCTAGTGTTTTACAATCTAGTTGCATCTTAGCTCATGTCACTTCACTACAATTCAAGCAAAACCACGATTGTTACTTGTCACTTTTAGAACTCGAGTTGAAGAAGCCTTAGATCACACACAAAGCACACACAAGTCCTTGTGGGATTGCCGCGTCTCGATAGATTTTATTACAAGTAGGCTGCGGGGACTTAGCGTGTGCCTTGTGATTGTGCGTCTTTATTGAGTTTACTCATCCTTGTACATATTCTATCTGTATTATTTCTCTTAGCTCTGTCTTAAGTGTAACTTAGCTGAATCTTTTTTTATTTGCATCATAATTTTCCTTTTGTTCTTGGTTAGCTTAGTATAACTTTCATAATTTTCCTTTTGTTCTTGGTTAGCTTAGTATAACTTGTACTTGTAGTTATCATAACTAGTGGCATAACTCAGCTGTAAATTTTGTTCTTTCTGCATCTTGGCTTTTTGACCTGAGCTATAAAGCTGAGCTTAGTGTCACTTGTCACTTTTAACTCGTGCATCGTCAAACCACCTTCCACCAGGTCGGCATTATTATCTGTGGGCTCATTTCTTTGATTGTACATGCCATCTTCTTTGTCATCTTCTTGTGCTTGTGAGCTGCTGAACTAACCCAAGGAAGGCAAGGAACAGTGCAGGCCTTGAGGTACTTGCTGTGCTTGCTGTGCTGCTGAGCAAGCCCAAGGAGTGGGAGAAAAAGGTGCAAAGTTCTGTGCATACCCCTGTGAGCCTTGTGAGTTATTTATGCATGCTTGACCTGGTGCTAATGAGCCTTCGCAGCCATCAACCACCTTGCTAAAGCTGCAAGTCTTGGACCCCTTGCATGCTTTAAAGATCCATCTACTCCCTTGTGTGAGATCTTGAAAGTGTTGGGTCATAACTTGGAAGCCAAGTTAGCTGGGCATAACCCATTGACCAGTGCACCTTGCACATTCTCTGTATAGCCTTGTGCTTGTGCTGCCAAATCTACACACCCTGTGAGCCTTGTGAGCCATCCATGCCCCGTGAGCCTTGTGAGCTACTTATGCATGCTTACATTGTGCTAACCCCAGCTGGCATCTTCAACCCTGTCTTTACCCCTGAGCTTGCCCTGAGCCTTGTTGAAACCCCGTTGTGCTCAACTCTTTGCTTCTTGTAGATACCTTAAAAAACCTTGATAAGACGAAGGTTGAAAAAGGTTAACTCTACCTAGCTCTCATGAAAACATATGTTAAGGATCGTCTCAAGAAAAAAATATCTTGTCCAAAGATGTGTCGATACCATTGTGCACGTGGAACGCTGATTTTGCTTGTGACTTTGTTTTAGGGATTTTGAAATTGAGAATATATTCTTGTGTTTTTAAGAAGGATAACTAGGGTTTGGAATTGCCATTATTGTGAGTACACATAGCTATTGCCAACGTTTTTATCTTGCAATGTTTTTAGATTTCTTTATTTAAATTCTAAGTTATTTGGAAGATGATTTTTGCAGTATTAATCTTTATGGTGTTATATATTGCAAATTGTTATGGGATATGATGTTTACGTCCGTGAACCTTAACTGTCCCATATAACACTTCGCATGTTATGTTTTCAATCAGAAACGACTTGAAAGCATACAATATAGAAATGGAAACAAGCCAAGTCATGTATTACTAACCTCAAGTGAAAGTATGATGTTATCATCATTGTCGATACGTCTTCGGAATCTTCAGAGTAATACTTGTATGTCTAAACATTTCTAGACTTTCTAGTCTAACCTAACAAAGTTGGCTCTAGTATTCTAATCAAGCGACTTATGATTTTTTATACTAAAATATGACAACCAACCTTGACATACCAACGCTTGGTAGGTTCAACAGAGCAGTGCTCTAACATATGCCATGGTACCTCAACGTTTCGCATATTCGAGTGATACGAGTAGATGAGAGGTGAAAAAGATACAACTCTCGAATACCTGGTGCATATTGATACTCAATTATGTTTTTTTTTTTAATGTTTTAGCATGATTTGTTGATGTTAGAGCAATGCTCAGTTGAACCCCACAAGTTTTTCTATCTCAAGCTTGTTGTCAATGTTAGATGATCAAAACTATATCTTGATTTCTAGTCTAATAAGTCAAGTCTCGAACTAGGTTAGAATTTGGTAGCTGAGTATCATACATCACCCTCGAAGGCTGAAGATCGACGAAGACATTTGGAGAACTTCTGTATCAGGTATGTGAAGACCAAACCATTCTATTTTACTCACTATCTTACCATTTTATCTGTTGTTGCAGGAAATCCTACAATACATCCCTCACAAGAATTCATAACAATCAACCCATCTTTAAGATCAACAATCAAACTTTTTATTAATTGAGTTAAAGAATTTTACAAAGAGGAAATTAAATCAAGAATACAACTATTTCTCTAGACTTTCTCTCTCCTCAAAACTTTCCCTCCACTCTAAAAAGATCTCTCCTTTCTCTTAAGCCTGCTCGGCTCTTCATATAGGATATTACATAGTGGGTGACAACTAAGCTGTCCTTTATTTTAGGATCTGACTTGCGATATTCTCGCAAGTATACAAGTGTTAGATTTCGCAACACTCCTAAATCTTGCTAGGTCTCCAAATCTTTCTCGTGTTTAGGTGTCGTCATCTCGTTGTGTCATTTTCAGAACTGATCTGCGATATCTTCGCAGTGTGTCGTATAAAGATTTTGCAAAGGTATTGATGTTGCGATATTCTGATCCTACATCTTGCCTCTTCTCATGTCTTCTCTGCGAAGGAGAGAATGTCATGAGAATTAGTGTTTCATGATGCCGCAGCCGTTCATTTTTCCATATTCTTCTGTATTGACATGATTCTGTACTTTTACGCAGAATTTATTACACGTATTTCTTCTTCCATCCATTTCTTGACACGTCCTTTTCAACCGCTATTTCTCAACCATTCACGTCTACTCTTCGCATTAAATATGCTTATCTTCGTGAGAATTCTTCTCTCTATATATATTCTTCTCATTCTTCTCTTCTTCTTTTTTACTTTCCTTCTCATTTTTTCTGCAACTTTTCTTCACCGTTTCTCCGTAAATTCCGCTCCTGCTACTGTAAATTTTCTTGTTTCTTCTTCTTTTGATCTTTAATTTCTTCTTCATTCCCATACTTAAAATGCCTCCAGTTGGTCGCAAATATGAGACTTCTCTCGAAAGAATTCAGAAAGATCTCGAAGAGAAGGGTTTTACATTAACCACTATTCCCAATCAAGAATCTAAATCCATTCTTTCTGCCAAATTGTTTTCTGATCATCATTGTGATGATAAAGAAATCATAGTTTCACTTGGTCAGATTCTCGCTGGCCTTCATATCCCTCTTTATGATCCAAATCTTCCCTTGTTTTATGAAATTATTGCTCATGCGAACTTCTCGCGAGCCATCTACCAATTAAGTGGGGATTGCATTCGCTTAATACTTGAATTCTCCAACCGCGGTGCTAGTAAAGGATCTCTCTATCCAAAAGAAGTTAGGGATCCTAAATATGAGGATTTAGAAATACTCGCCGAAAAATACACCGTGGAGAGTTTCTTTGAAAATTATGAAGTAATAAACATGAAAAATGATAAAACTCGCTGGGGTGCTCGCTTGAAGAGGAAAGAAAATGTTGCCAGCGATAGAATACTTATGCAGGACATTGATTTGAATTCTGGCAAGAATAATATTCCTCGTCACTCTAAAGACGACAGATGGTGCGTCTTTCCACTGGTTTTGAAGGGACTTTATATTTCAGGTTCAGATGTGCTTCCTGCGAATCTCGCCACTTATCAACCTTGGGTATTTAATTGGCCCGAGAAAGCGAAAGAAGTATGTCTTCAAATCTTGCCCACTTCATAATCTTTCATTTGTTGTTACTTTCTTGTTCTATAATTCTTGAGAAAATTTTAGATTAAAAAGCTGAGATCGAGCTATAATAGGACCTGGGAAGGCTAGCACTTTATCTCGCTTTACGCTCCATCGAGATGAAGTAAGAAACATTTTTTATACTTTTAACAATATTGTTGCCTCTGTTTCTTATCTTCATTTGTGTGCGAAGGTTGGTGTTGTAGTTGTTGAAGAAGAAGAAGGATCTAAGGTTGCGAGGACCAAAGGCAAAGGTAAATGTTCTCTTCGCAAGGAGAAATCTGCTGCCCCACCTTCAAAAAAGCGAAAAGTTCATTCTCCTTCTCCTTCAAATCTTCATTCTAGCGAAAGTTTTGATGATGATGATAATGACATTGATGATTCTTTCGCAAGAGAAGATTTTCCGCCTGAATCTTCAATGACACAATTGTCTAGTATCTTCTCTGACTCCATGCAAGGGATCGGGGATGATCATCTCACTGATACATGCAGAGCTCTTGCGAACATCTGTGATGCCCCTTTACTAGATGGTGGTGATTCTCTTCATGGGGTCTCCAGATCAGTGACTCCTAGCTTTTCAATTCTCTTGGTATCTTGGTATGCCTTCATTTCTCTTTTTCTTCATAATTATGATTTAAAGTTATACTATATCTTGACAATTTCTTTATTTTCCTTCGCAGACTGGGAAGGCTTCTTTCGTTGTTGCCTCATATTTGGAAAAAAGACGTGGGATTCTTGAAAAGAAGAATCTTCAACTTCGCAAAAGAAATGAAGAATTAAAAGCTGAAGCTGTTGCTCTTCGTGAAAAGAACAAACAATTAGAAGCTGATTCTTCTACTCAAAAGAACAAAATATCTAGTCTTCAAGATGCCAATAAGCAACTTTATGGTATGAAAATTTTCCCTTTTCCTTTATTTTGTTTTCTCATTATCCTCCCTCATCTTAATTTATCATTTTCGCAGACGTCTATGATCTTTCTGATGAAGCCATTCTCCTTCATACATTCCCCAATTCTATGGATAATAATACCCTTCTTGAACACCTTAATAATTCTTTGAATAGTATTTCAAATGACAAGATTAAATCTCTTCCCATAAATTAACTCAGATCCAAACTTCGCCTCTTAGAAATTGACCATAGATCCAGTTTGGGCTTAGCCAACAAATTTAAACGTTTCTATCTTGACTCTAAAGAGAAAATCAATACTTTAAGAACCAAAATCAGTGATCTCATAGATGATAAAGATCGCATCGCTAGTCAAGGTGCTCAAGCGTTAGCGAAATTCCAAAAAACTCTTCTTGAGGTTCAAATTGAACGAGATGATTCTAACCGCAGAAATGCCATACTTAGCGAAAGAGAGAATCAAATTCGCTCCCTTCTTCTCATAAATAATGATGATGAATTCGCTTGGGCTCGAAAGTTCTAGATGACGCCAGAAGTAACTTAGGTGTAAATGTTAGTCTTCAAGATGAGCACACGGCCTTGGTTAGGTATATGATTTCTGACAGAGAAGGTTGTTAATTGTTCTTCTTTATTAATCGTTCGTCTTTCATAAATTATTATCAAGTTATTGACTCATTGTTATATGTTCGTAGAAGTTGAAGAGAGATTTCGCAAAAGAGTTGAAGAACTTGAGTCTGAAAAGGAGCAGCTCGCAAAGGATCTTTCTTCTCACAATGATAAATGTTCCAGACTGAAGAGTCAATTAAATATTACTGTTGCGAACTTTAAGAATGACGCTATTCTTTTTCGCAATCAGACTATTAAGACGGTCTGCGATGACAATAACATCCCTCATTCTACATATCCTTGCCTCTTAGAAGAAATCCCCAAGAATGCACCTCCTTTGCATATTTCTGACAGTGATGCTAGTGAAGAAGAGGAATCTGATGGAGGTGAAGAAGAAGAAGGATTTGATGAAGATGATGAAGAAGAGAAGTCAAACAAGAAATAGTTCTGTTTCCTTCTTTCTCTTTTTGTAATATCTGTACATTCATTCTTTTAATCTCCAATCTTTGTAATCTTTTCATGCGAATTTCTTGAATCTTCAAATGCAAGTTTTACCTTTTTTGTTCCTTTCTGCACATATTAAAAAAGCAATTCGTTTTTGCAATATGGTTAATTAATATATTATCAATCTTTCTTTTTATTCGTGCGTAAATCTATCATATGGAGACAAATAACATATTCTTATTCTATTCATTCCCATACTTGCATCTGTTATTTGTATTCAAATGAAAGATTAAGCAAGTTACTTTTGAATAGCAACATGTATTCATGCCTCAGTCTCGCAGTTGTTTCTTCTGAATTTTCGCAATTAGATATTTCTTGGTTTCTTCCAAGATTTCATTTTTTCTTTTTCTCTTATGTGGTCTTATTTTGCCTTCCTAGTTAAAGGTCTTATTTTGCCACATCTTGTCATTGCGACAAAATCGCAGGACGTCTTTACACTTTCATGTAATGACCCATTGATCTTGTCTTATCATTTCTCTAGTATTATTGCCTCTGCAGGATATTCTTCATGCGACAATATGACAGGCCTAAATATTCTTGCGAACATAAATCCCCATGACATTGCCGTCTTGCGACGAAATCGCAGGACGTCCTTACACTTTCATGTACCGACCCATTGATCTCGTCTTATCTTTTTCTTTTGTATTATTGCCTCTTCAGGATTGTCGCACAAATATGACAAGCCTAAATTTTCTTGCGAAAATAAAGCCTCATGACATTTGCGTCTTAAGACACTTATCATCTCCCTAATGGAGGGTGCCGCCCTTATCTTCCCCCTGGTTGCCCCTTCAAGGAGGCGTACCTCTACCATACAAGGTTGGCTCCTCCCATCCGGTCTTAACAACAACCAGTTGTTTTCGCAGCCTCTTATCCCTTTTGCCTATAGGGCTTATGGTTACGAGACTACACCCTAAGTGGGGTTTTCTTCGGGCCGAGTGCAGCATACGTCAAGACTTGCCAAGAATGGCCTAGACACTTCAAATGCCCCAGGCACTCTTGGCTCAACCATGTACCTCGGCGCCTTGATCAGATGCCGCACTCCTTAGAAGAGACCCTCGGTCGTCCAACCTAAGTCATAAGCTTCGGTTGAAAATCCAAGGTACCTCTCCTGGATGGGATTTATTGACCCCAAATCTCCATGACTCAGGTTCCAGGGGCGGTGTAACCTTTTCGCTGAGCCATGCAATAGGTACCCCCTTCTACGACGCACTTTAGGTCTTAGATTTGCCTCTTGCGAAATTTTGATTTCGCGAACTAGGGTGTACGCCATAGTAGGTTCGCCTCTTTCTGATTGTTTTGTTTATTCTTCTGTATAACAACTTTTTTGTAATTTCGCTATCTCATCTTTGTCATTCATAAAATATATTTTTCTCTTCTGCATATCAGCACTTTTGTAATTTCGCAATCTCATCTTTGTTATTCATAATTTTTTTTTGAAACAAATCAACCATACATTTTTCTTTCTTCTCCCAATTTTTACTTTGGCAGTCAACAAGTACATTCATTCTTTGAGTCTCTTAATTCTACTACTTTTTGCCTCTGCATTTTTGAAGTTTTCTGTTATTTTCTTATCCTTTGCGAAATCTTTGTCTCTTCTTATCTTCAGCATGCACTGGTTTCGCAGCGATTCTTCTTCTCTCTATTCTATTGCATCTACCATCAATCTTTCACTTTTTTGTTTTTCTCTGATGTTATGTTTCCAATTCTTCTTCTTTGCAGCTCTTTCTTTGCAAGATTCTACATCAATTTCATAACACTTCTTTCCTTCAATACAATCTCATTTTACTATGCCGATACCACTGGGATGAGGGAACTTGATACATTGATGGAAAGTTGATGCTACACCTAGAATCCCATGTAACCAAGGTCGTCCAATCAATGCGTTGTATGGTGATTCCACATCGATCGCATTGCAATGAATTTCAGAGGACAATCCTCTCAGTGGAATTCGCATACTGACTTCCCCTTTAGGTTTATTGGCAGTACCATTAAAACCATAAATCTTGTAAGTTGAAGGTATTAGATCTTCATCTTTTCCTCCCATAGTTTTATAAGTATGATAAAAAAGGATATCCACGGAACTTCCAGTATCGATTAAAATTCTGTTGATTGCCCATGAATTCTCAGCCTCATTATCTTCATCATCACTAGGTTTTGGGTTAATCTCCAATCTTACCACTAATGGGTTATCGTGCGTTTCGCCACCAGTACTTCTTCTGTGGTGAAGGAAATAGTCTGCTTTTACCATTATTTCAGTGGCGATGTCTTCGCAATGTTCATTATTTCTCTGCCATCGGCATCTCTTGCGAAGACCCTGCTGAGAGTGTTATCGTGAAAGTCTTCAATCGTTTTATACGAATGTACAATAGAGTGACAAAACAGATTCTTTGCCTTTGCTCCAACTTCTATTACAAATGTTTCTCCTCCTTTTGTTGTATTTACTCTGCGAATTTCTGGCGGTGGTGGTAATGGTTGAGACTGAGGTTGGTTTTTTAGAAAATGATTTAGTTTCCTTGATCTATCATTCCGAGGATGATTCTTTTTATATTTCTGCAATCATTTGTTGAGTGTCCATGAAAATGGTGATAAGAACAAAATTCATGACTTCTGTCGCTTGGAGGTGGTTCACTCCCCATGTTCCATGGCGCGGGTATGTTTTCCATCAAGATTATAGTTTCCCATATTTTCTCCACATTAGCATTCAGTGGTGGCATTTTGATTTCTTCCCATATTATCTTATGACTTCCCCGCCCTCTGTGATGGTTTTGCCTCCGTCCTCCATAAGTTTCTTGTGGCTGGTCCAGTTTTTGAATTTTGTTATTTCCACCACGGCTATAGAAGTTTCTTTCTCTCTCGAATTCTTCTTGATCACGACTTCCCATAGCTACTAGTTTCTGCTGACTATCTCCCATTATCCTTTCTTGTTGTCCTTGCGAAGTGCTCGCCACTGTATTTATAAACTTAGGTAACAAGCTTGCATTCGCTGATTTTGAACTTGTGTTCGCAACTTGGTATGATTCCATCTCATTTTATTTTTCCTCAAGAGCAATATACTCCTCCTGAAATTCTCGCAACTCAGTCATTGTGATCGTATTCTTGATTCTGAAAATTTGAATGTATAACAGATTGGTTGCGAACATAGCATTAATGAATGATAGAATGAGATATCTATCATCCACACGACCAGCCATATCACTACACATTGTCTTCCACCTCATGGTTAGATGTTTCAAACTTTCACCAACCCTTTGCTTTAACCCAAATACATCTTCAATGCCAGGTCGCGAGGAATTGTTACTTATATACGCCCCTAAAAATGTAGCCTGCAAATGGTTGAAAGATGTTATAGTATTCTTTGGCAAAACTTCAAACCATTTCAAGGCCCCTCCTGTTAAACTTGATGCAAAATATTTGCACAATACAACATCATGGTTTTCCCATTGTAGCATACATCTCACATAAGCTTTGATGTGTTGTACTGCACAAGTTGTTCCGTCAAAAATGCTGGTTAACGCAGGTAAATTGCACTTTGGGGGTATTCCTCATAATTGTAATTCTTGTGTGAATGGGGTTTTCGCAGCTTCTTCTACGGCTTCATCCAGTTGTCTCCTACCTCCTTCTCTTTTATTATTTAACATTCCTCTCATTTCCGCTAGCTCTCTCAAAATTTGTTCATTTACACCAGAATTTGGATCCATTGGTCTTTTTAACTCCGCCTCTCTTCTTCTGCGTTCATATCTGTTTTGATTTTCTTGTTCATCATTTTTTTCTCGTCTTTCTCTGCGATCTTCTCTTTCATGAATTCGCACACCATTATATTTCTCATTTTCTCTTCTTTGCCGCCTTTCAGCTCTTCTTTGTACTCTACCATACTCTTCATTGATATTACCATTATTGCGATTTTGTTCACGCCTTCTTTCTCGATTATCATGATTGTTCTGGAGAATTGCCTCTTGGAGCTCTTGTTCTTCTACTTCTGCTCTCAATCTTCTCCTCTCGCAAGCTAGACGTGCTTGTTCAGTGTAATGTCTTTCGATTTCATCTTCAATTATTTGTCGATTTCTTTGAACTTCTCTCCCATGTAATGTTCTCCTTCCTTCTCCCTGATTTTCTTCGCCATCTTGATTATTTCGTTCTTGACGTTGCCTATTTCCCTGATTTCCGTTGTTTTGTCCATTTTGAAGAATTTCACCATGTTGAATATAACGATCTTCTATTATTTCTCTTCTTTCACGACGTTCTTCGTCTGGATTTTGTATTTCCTCTTGAGTATCTTCATTAGCATTTTCTACAGAAGAATTTCGTCTTATTTCTTCTCTAACTGATCTTGTAGTGCTTCTTGACCTTATATTTTGTAATCTCATGTTTTCCATCCTCAACTCATGATTTTGCCTTGTCAGATTTGCACGTTCTTCTGCTTCTAATCGCCTTTCTTCATGTATTCTTTGCCTCAATGCCTCTAACGCTGCAATCTCTTCATTTCCATGAATTATTCCTCCAATTACTTCTTGGTCTCTCTCCTCTCGTTCATTGTTTCTTAATTGCTGCTCTTCTCCCATTTCATCTACAGAATCTGATCGC
This sequence comes from Papaver armeniacum, assembly GCA_023531295.1. Classification (NCBI taxonomy): domain Eukaryota; kingdom Viridiplantae; phylum Streptophyta; class Magnoliopsida; order Ranunculales; family Papaveraceae; genus Papaver; species Papaver armeniacum. Next base: position 670,177 of record JAJJWW010010975.1, read on the forward strand.
CAAGTATGTACACTCACTTTGTCATAATCCACAGTTCTATTTTGTATTGGTGTACGTTGAATTGGCGGTTGAACTTTATTTTCTCCATTGTTTCTTGTGTTCACTCTTGAAGATTCCTCCATTTCATCTCTCCCTTTTCTAGCAAGTCTCCTACTCCTTTTAATAGTTGTTGGTTGTTTTGATGTATTTCTTCTTCTAGCCATTTTTCAATCTTAATGAGTTGTTGAAAATTATATGAAATTCTTTATCTACTACTCTAAATTCTTTCAAATCACAATATCAACCTTCAATCCCTGTTTCTAGCGCCATTATGTAGTTGCAAGAAATCCTACAATACATCCCTCACAAGAATTCATAACAATTAACCCATCTTTAAGATCAACAATCACACTTTTTATTAATTGAGTTAAAGAATTTTACAAAGAGGAAATGAAATCAAGAATACAACTATTGCTCTAGACTTTCTCTCTCCTCAAAACTTTCCCTCCACTCTAAAAAGATCTCTCCTTTCTCTTAAGCCTGCTCGGCTCTTTATATAGGATATTACATAGTGGGTGACAGCTAAGCTGTCCTTTATTTTAGGATCTGACTTGCGATATTCTCGCAAGTATACAAGTGTTAGATTTCGCAACACTCCTAAATCTCGCTAGGTCTCCACATCTTTCTCGTGTTTAGGCTGTTGTCATCTGTTGCGTCATTTCTGTAACCAGTCTGCGATATCTTCGCAGTGTGTCGTATAAAGATTTCGCAAAGGTATTGATGTTGCGATATTCTGATCCTACATTATCTGTTGAGACGATGTCGTTTGACTTCTAGTAGATTTACAAATAATAAGTTATGAGTCAAGCTCGTCTTATTAAAAATCTCAAAATATGATTTTAGCAAAGATGTTCAACGAACCTTAACAATATTAGTTCTAAGCAATTTATTGTTTGAATTAATTTGTGGATCAATTTCCCATGCAAATAATTTTATCACTTGGGAATGTTTCAAACATCATAAGAGAGAAATTCAGAACTACTGATATATCTGCTTAGAGTAGATTGGCGAACCAGTTAGCAAACCATATATATCTGAGATTCATAAATACAGGAAGGTTTGAGAGCCAGTTCGCAAACCGTGAGTTCAGTTGAGAAGAGTTCACGAACCATTGTGAGCGGAATTCTTAAAGTTGGTATTTTAGGCTAGCAGTTGGCGAACCCGGTTCACAGGGTTGGCAAACTCGATTCATGAACCGTTGCACCCTGACTCGTGAACAAGACTAACGATTCACGAACCGTTGTACCAACTGTCCCAGCAGAATTTAGCAGATGCTTAAGGACTTAGTTTTTAAATATGTTTAGCATTACTAGAACTCTCTCAAACACTTCTAAGACTTCATTGATCACTTAAACATTAATGTGTGCGCATCATGATTGAACTCTTAGGTATTTAAATGAACATCAAATTGCTTTTATTTCTTTGGCATACTTGCCAAATTGAACAGTCTTTATACACGGTTCCAGACCTGGTCCATAGTGTATATTCTTATATTGTATTTTCAAGACCTAAAATTATTTGCTTGATTCTCAAGTTATCTTAGATTGAAATTTAAGCAACCCCTGGTCTTTGGAAACTATAAATAGAGATGCTTTTTCAACTGCCAAAATCAATCCCTGACACTTTGTGTCCTAGTTGATTATATAGTCGTCCTCTATAGCTAGGTTTCTTCTGAGAAACATAAGTAGGTTTACGACTAAAAGACTTTGCTTTAGAGATTCGTGAAGCCAGGTCCGACTATCTTTAACTTAATAGTTCTTCTATCCTGATCTTGCTTTTCTGTTATCGAGGTTTTCTTAATCCCTTTCAGGCAAGATAGATAGTTTTCGCAAAGTTCTCTTCGTCTCAGACTTTGTGATTCCTCAAGATAGATATCTGAAAACTGATCTTAATTGATCTTTTGAAGATTGTTCTTGAGAGGTGGTTAAGAATCTAGGCTGCTCTTCGGGAGTCGTAAGTTCCGGATTTGTGAGGTTTGCTAGCTTTGTCTATTGCAAACAAATTTCCTCACCTTGATCTTTGATCTAAACGAAGATCAAATAGGCTTATCTGTTAGAGGCAGATTAGTATCAAAAGTCTTCACTTCGGCTGAAGCAACTCTTAGGCTGTAAAGGACGTCAGCTAAGGGAATCAATTGCATAGAGCCTTACGAGGTTCGAGAGACGTAAGGAGCGTGACTATAACTGAATCGTTTAGAGGGTGGATTCAGTCGCAACTACATTCCAGTTCATAGTCTGATAGTAGGTTAGTGCCTGTAGCGGCTTAATACAATTTGGTGTTCAAATCTGGACGAGATCTCGGGGTTTTTCTGGAGTTGCGGTTTCCTCATTAACAAAACTTCTAGTGTCTTGTGTTTTTACTTTTCCGCATTATATTATTTATCTTTATAATTGGATTTACGCAAGTTTTACGTGTTCTTAGTAGATACGTCCATTTAATTGTGATCAATTACGAGACTAGTTTCATGTAGAATTCGTATCTTGAAAGATAGATAACAAGTTTAATTATTTGGAAGAATTCCGATTGGATAATTTAGATACGACTAGATTGAACTTGGATAATGGTTTTTTAGATCGTCTAAGTACTCTTTTTAACAATCAGGTTCACAGATTCCTTGTCTGTATACATACTGATTGAGAAGAGGTAGAGATCTAAAATCTATATACATATTTTAAAGGATCATTCAGTTAGTCTACTTGCAATTGTATTAGGTTTTGTCCATACAGGGTGCCGAACGAAAAAGTTGGCGGTGAAATTTGTACCCCTTCGTTTTCAGTTGAATGTTTTTTGTTTACAATGAAAACAGAAAAGACAAATCGGGTATTTGATAAACAAAGCAAGGCTATGCATAGGAGAATGAGTAAAGGTTGAGGAGAATGAATAAAATATTGATATATTGAACAGTCTGGAAGATGTAAATGCGGGTGCAAAGATTGGGGAAGAGGTGAAGAAGACAAAGCAAAAGAGAAAGAAAGTCGTTGTGAAAAGGAACTCTCAAGGAGAATCGAGCACCGCCCAACATGATACCTGCGAAGAAAAACCTCCTAAATGAGGACGAGGTGCTTGTGGACGTGAACGCGGTCGTGGTGGTCGTGGTGATGGTGATGAAGATGGTGATGAATGAATAAACTTCGCGAGTCTTAATTATGGATAATTACAGAGTCAAAAACATGTATTAAACTTATGTTTGTTGGTCGAATTATGTTACGTTATGTTCGTTAGTTTATGAATGAATGAAGGGTAATTTGATAATATAGGCCTGTTTTTTTTTTGGTTTTCAAATATAGGCCTATTTTTTTTTCGTTTTCAAATATAGGCCGATTTTGACTGTTTTTTTCAAAAAACGATTAACGGAAAGTTAGCCCAGTTAAGTGATGAGTGCCAAATAGTGCATTTTTATACACTGTTTTATTGGCATTTTACTCATCTTTTTGCGCTTAGAAATCAGATATTATCCTAGATTCTGTATTTTCTTTGTTTTCAAGAATAAATATTTGTATTAATTAATTTTGTATTTTTAGGTACTAAATAAAGCTCGGAGAATTGAGGAGCCAAAAGAGCGAAGACTCAGAGGCAAGTGTCTATGGAGCAAAGCCGAAGCCGCGCGCATGAAGCTGGATTTACAACCCAACAAGTAGCAACTCATTTACATACATGGGCTCGAGCTATCCATCTCCGACCCGTGACACGGATCCAAGCCCGTCACTTCTGACCGTTGAGATCTCCCTCAGCTACATCCTACGGTCGCTCAGCCTTGCATATCATTACTCGATGCTTCCGCTCGACACCGAATCGCCCTGATTCATCCTAAGCCGTTGGATCTTATCGGCTCTCATCCTACGCTCGCTCGGCTCCTCTCATCAAACCTTCGATGTACACCGCTCAACACCACAACACCTATATATACACCCAAAGCCTAACCATAATTCATTTTCTCTCTTCCCTCACCCGACATTCTCGGAGCGAGCTCGCTCTCCCCTCGCTCTTCTCAGTCCTCTCCCGACAGGACAAACACCTCACCTCCGCCACCTTCTTCCCCTCGACACCACACCAACACCAATGACTACCTATTCCGCCACCCTCGGCCCTATTCATCTCTCGCATAGCCTCTCTCTCATCCTGCGAGGTTGTGTTAGAGATAAATAGACTTAGGGTTTAGTCTAACATCACAAGCATGGCGTTCTCGAGCATGGCAAGAGCAAGAAGACAGGTGATTCGGGCGATTCGGGTATGGGTTGAGTTAATTTATGTTTTAAAATTAAATTAGGGTTTGGAATTATTTTGGGGGATTTTTCATGTATAAATAGAAGGTGTATTTGGATGTTTGAGGCACGCCTGGATTAGCCAGTGCTGTCAATTAGATTTAATTGTTGTTATTTGTTGTTTTAGTTTAATTTTGCTAGGGTTTGAGATGAGACCCTAGTTTATCTCTGTGTTCTTCTTCATGAACTGTTCTTGAATGATTGAATGTTTTCTAGATAGAATTAACATCAGTGTGATACACTTTGCTCTCACAAGTGCATACCAACGCCATGGATGCACTTGAGTTTGATTCCTCCGTGTAGTTTTACACCGCAACTCAAGCTTAATGAAATCAATGTTTATCTCTGATTAATTGTACTTTAGTCGGACAGTTAATACTTAGGATAAATACCTTAGTTGAGATTAATCTGTCAGCGGAGAAACACCTTAGGTAAGTGGTAGCATCGACACTCTTCCTTATCTGTTACAAGGGCAAGAGTAGCATAATGAAGTGAACACAAAGTGTAGACTAGTGGTGGATTTAAAGACCCTAGTGCTCTCTAATTTATATCTTTCATTCCTTAGTTTAGGTTCATTCTACAAACAACCGTATCGGCACAAAAATATATGTTACAATCTGTTGTTACTTGTCACTTTTAGAACTCAGTTGAAGCAGCCTTAGATCAATATCAGAGCACCACAAGTCCTTGTGGGATCGACCCGTACTTGCCGCGTCTCCGATAGACGCCGTGCACTTGCGGATTATAACATGTAGGTCATAAATTTATACATCATTCGAGGCCTACCAAGTTTTTGGCGCTCACGGACTTGGGTGTGCCCTGCTGATTTCATTGCTTGCTTTACTGAAATTTCATTCTATCCCCTGTACATACCCACCTTTTGTTTTCATTGTAGTTTTAGCCCTGTTTTCATTGGCCTTGTTTTCATTGTAGCATCATAACCCTGTAGTAGTGTAACTTAACATGTAGTTTTACATTCCTGCATCTCGTCTTGCATCGTTAGTGCACTTAGTATAACTTAACCCTGCATTAGTATAAATCAGCTGTAAATTTTGTTCTTTCTGCATCTCGGCTTCTTGACCTGAGCTATAAGCCTCTGTAGCTGTAGCTTAGTGTCACTTGTCACTTTTAACTCCTGTGTCAGTCCAAACCACTTTCTCCTGTGTCAGTCCAACTTAGCCTGCCATCGGTTAACTTAATGTGCATCAGCCTGCCATCTTTTGCATTGTAGGCATACCATTTGTATTGCATTCTTGCACCTGTCTCTGAGCTCCCTTGATTGCATCTCAGTGCATATCATTTGCATATCATTTGCATCTCGGTGCATCTTGTGCAAACTGAGGACTGAATTTTCCTTCTAAGCAAAGGTACCTTCTATGCTACTTGGCTGCTGCTTCTGGCCGAGCAACCAAAGCCCGAACTGTTGAACTTGCTCTTGTGCTTGCTTTGTGTTCTTGAAGCAAGCCCAAGGAGTGGGAGAAAAAGCCAAGGGGCCCGAGTCACAAAACTCGAGCACAATTCTGTACCTATGGGCTATTGAGCAAAATGCGAGTCAGGTGTGTAGTTGTACTTCTTTGTGTTCTTTGCACTTTTGAGCAAAACCTAGGAGGCCAAGAAAAGGCGCAGAACCCGAGGTTAGTACTTGAACTTGTATGCCCTGTTCGTTGCGGTTGAACCTTATCATGTCAACCTGTTGAGCCAAACTCCAGCTCCTGGCCGAGAGTTTGAGCTACAACTAAGAATTCAAGTTCATAATTGCATACCCCGACCATAACTCACCCCCGTTGTTGTTTGCCTTGGCTGTGCATGCTTGTATGCAAACCCCGAGTGTTGTGTTGTGTGGTGTTGTGAAAGACCTGGTGAAAAGCACAGTGAATCTGTGTGGTCTGTTGAACCCCTTATGCATGCTTGAACTTAGATAACCAACCTTGAGCATAGCTGTGCTTTTAAGCCCGCAATTTGTGTTGAATGCCGGACACGCTCACTTGCTAGCCCCGAAGCTACAAGCTTGAGTCACTGTGAAAACCAGGTGGTTGAACAAACCCCGTTGACATCCCATGCATGAGTTGAGAACTGTCACATGCTAGGCTCCTTTCACATGCTAAGTTAGTTGTGCATAACCCATTGGCAAGCCTTACTCGGCAAACCTTAATCTGAGCTTACAATCAACCATCTACTCTACGAATCTTTATGCGTAACTTTGTGTGCTCGTGTGAGACCTGCTAAGCACAACCACGAATGCATGATAACTAGAGCATTGCAAAGCCATGAATTGCTCACTCCATTTTGAAGTTGTGAGACTGAGCTGCAACTTGGCTAACCAAGTTTGCTGTCATCCTCACTTGTGCATGGCCTGTCGATACCCTGGTGAGCATTACCCTGCCCGCATGATAACTTGAACCTTGCAAGGCCTTGAACCTCGCTAACCGAGAAGCTATAATCTGTTGCATCCATTGAAGCCTCGTGTTTGTGTGCAAACAGTAACATTACTCGTGAAAATCTTTGTTGACCCTCTCTGTAGCATGTCAAGTCTGTTTTTGAAAATGCGGAGACTTTGTATACGAGTTATTGTTGATCATTGCATATCACACGCTAAACATCATCCATCACTCTTTGAATTTGTGCTGCAAAAAGTCCTTGCTCCCCTGTAAGTGTGAAGTGCTTGGTTGTCTGAGCCATAACATTTTGATAGTTGCTCTGCCTTGGCTGATCGCCATTAGCGCTCGTCTCTGAACTAGTTGCCAGGGTATTTTTGTGTTTCAATCATGGCACTTGAGTGAAATATCGAGTTAGATGAACTCATTGTTTCGATGTGCTAGCCTGTGAAGTTATTTTCGGTCTCCAAGCCCCTGCGTTGAATTGCATGAGTATTCTTATTCTCTGAAATTGGTTGCCCTTTATAGTTGTTGGCTGAATTGTTGTTTTGCTAACATTTTGAGCAACCTCTGTGCTACCCAGTTGGTATTTTGTGTAAATTGTAACTCATTGAACTCGCAAAAAATCATCACTGGGGCTACCAATTGCCAATCTAAACTGAGCAATTGGGTTTTACACAACAACTAGGCTTAGCATTATAACCTGGGCTGTACATTAACCTGGGCTGCATAGGCTGAGCCCACATAACCTCTGCTGCTGGGCTTAAACAAAACTGAGCCCACATCTGCTGGGCTGTGCATATAGCTGATCAACACAACCCGATAACCAAACCGAGCCCGTAGTCTTATTGGCTGTACCCCTTTTCTTGGCCGCACATGTTAACCTAACTTGGGCTTACACCAAAACTCAGCCCAACTCAATTCATTTCGGGCTATACTTTTTCTACATCTGTTGGGGTTGTGTGATTTTCACAAATTCTCGGGCTTCAAACAACAAATCCCAAACAATCCAAAACCCACACAAAACCAAACAAAGCCACATAAACCAAACAGAGCCCACAGTTCCACTGGGCTGTAATATCCCAAACAAACCAAAAACCCAATAAACCAAATCAGCCCATTTAAACCAAATTTTCCCACAGCAACCTGGGCCTCCCAAATAAACCAAATTCCCACATAAACCAAAGCCCATTTTCATGTTATATTTGTTAATGTTTGTACATATTTTCTATTGGGTTGACCCTCAACTCTTTAGATTTGTTAGTAAATTTTTGTAGGACTTGTTAATTTTTTCTTTCTTGAATCGGTTGAGTCTTCTTGTGCATTTTTTTGTGCTAATCCGATATAATCACCACTGAGAATGTTGGATTTTGCCTTGACGAATGAAGCTCAACCTCGCTCCTGCCGACATCCGGTAATCTCTTCCCTTTTCTCTTATCAGCATAGTTCTCTCGGTATGTGACTGTTTAAATTTTTTCTATATGAAGACACATTGAGGACAATGTTTGATTTAGGTTTGGGGGTGCATTTGCATATTTTTGCATTTAGAGTTTTTAGTCTTTTATTTTACCTTTTATTTTAGTCTTTTATCTTTAAAAAAAAAAAAAAAAAAAAAAAATTCAAAAACTCTTTTTGTAAAAACCTCCAACTTTTAGAGATTTTAGAGTCACTAGCATGCTTTTAGCTATGTTTACATAGAGATTCTGACCGAAATAACAGAACTTGGAAGTACCGGAAAACGCAATCGGGTTCCTTAGTTGATTAGAGCGTTAAAGTTGGATTTAACCATACCGGAGGGCTTAATTAGGTCTTTGTTTAGATATTCGGTAGTAGAATTGTGATCACCCATAGTGGAGACTACCCATTTTACATCAAGTGAGGCACCAACCTTCAATTTTTTGCAACTTTCTAGAAAAGTTTGTTAGAGTGTGTGTCACCGTACGTAAATTCGGGTAGGAATGGTGAGCTACCCAACTTCGCACCATTTTCAGCACTACTTTTGATCTCTTGAGTGCTAGTTTTTGTCAATCATGAGGGTGACGTCTAAAGATGAAAACTCCTTCTAAATACCGATTTGTAGTTAGCATCATTCTCTCTCTCAATCAGCAAGACCCATAGAAACACATCATCACAAGAACCGGAGCAGAATCAGAATATTGAAAGAAAAATTGATATAGTCCAAGGTTTATGTGCAACAAAGAAAGGAAAATAGGATGAGAATTAATAAAATTTATAAAATCAAGACAATACAAGTTGTGGAAAAAATTGAGTGATAAAGTCCTTTGTCCATGGAGTTAGTTGTTTCATTATTTGTATTTGTATTTTTATTTTCACTTATTATAAACAAAAAAAAAAAAAAAAAAAAAAAAAAAAAAAAAAAAAAAAAATCAAAAGTCAAAAAAATATTGTAGTTTATTTTCTTATTTTGGCTACCACCATGGTAAAGAAGAGTTCAAAAAGAAAAATCCAAACAACAAGGAATTTGAGTAGAAAAGTTAAAAATTGTCAAGTTTTGTGAAGTTTAGAAGTTCGTCATCAACATTTGAAGACCGAAGACCGAAGATTGAAGACGTTTCTATGGTTTCTTATGAGAGAGTGATATTAATTGCCGATCGGGTGAGAAATGAGTGAGTACTCCCACCCCTTGCTAATGGTTGATTTCCTTCCTTAGAGATCATCGAGAAAAGATTCTTTTTGTCCACATTTCGTGGAGTCTTGATTTTATTTGAGAAGGTTATCCTTCTTACCTACAACGTGTGCGGGATTTCTCTCTTTATTCCTGCCTGCACACATGAGAGACTAAAAAGCGATCTTTTTGAGTGCAATTATCATAAAATCCTAATGGTGAGGCGAAGTTGAGACTTATGATCACAATCGAATCCAATTCTTTCATATGGTATGGTTACTTCTCGCTCAAAGACTTAAGGATGAGAATGCGTTCTTCGATAGTTCTAACTTGTTACTAGCATGCGTAAACTCTATGTCCTCATAGCTTCTTGGAGGCTTGGGACTCTTTTACACTACGAAGTTGGAGAAGGTTTTGTGGGTACACCTCTTGTAAACCCTCACGAGACTATAACTCGTCCACTAGGGACACCTAGGGTTTAAAGGCTTAGTGCATACGCTAAATGCATTCGAGAGACCTGCGACAGGGGTATAGTTAGGATTTCTTAAATTCTGTTTCACTTGAGGACAAGTAAAATTCAGGTTTGGGGGTATTTGATGAGTGCCAAATAGTGCATTTTTATACACTGTTTTATTGGCATTTTACTCATCTTTTTGCGCTTAGAAATCAGATATTATCCCAGATTCTGTATTTTCTTTGTTTTCAAGAATAAATATTTGTATTAATTAATTTTGTATTTTTAGGTACTAAATAAAGCTCGGAGAATTGAGGAGCCAAAAGAGCGAAGACTCGAGGCAAGTGTCTATGGAGCGAGAAGCGAAGTTCCCGCGCGCGCAATGTTGCAACCCAACAAGTAGCAACTCATTTACATACATGGGCTCGAGCTATCCATCTCCGACCCGTGACCCGGATCCAAGCCCGTCACTTCGACCGTTGAGATCTCCTCGACTACATCCTACGGTCGCTCAGCCTTGCATATCATTACTCGATGCTTCCGCTCGACACCGATCGCTTGATTCATCCTAAGCCGTTCGGATCTTATCGGCTCTCATCCTACGCTCGCTCGGCTCCTCTCATCAAACCTTCGATGTACCGCTCAACACCACAACACCTATATATACACCCAAAGCCTAACCCTAATTCATTTTTCTCTTCCTCACCCGACATTCTCGGAGCACCAGCTGCCGCTCTCCCTCTCGCTCTTCTCCGTCCTCTCCCGACCAGGACAAACACCTCACCTCCGCCACCTTCTTCCCCGACACCACACCAACACCAACACTACCTATTCCGCCACCCTCAGCCCTATTCATCTCTCGCATAGCCTCTCTCTCATCCTCCGAGGCCGTGTTAGAGATAAATAGACTTAGGGTTTAGTCTAACATCACAAGCATGGCGTTCTGTGGCCGCAGGAGCAAGAAGACAGTGATTCGGGGCGATTCAGGGTATGGGTTGAGTTAATTTATGTTTTAAAATTAAATTAGGGTTTGGAATTATTTTGGGGGATTTTTCATGTATAAATAGAAGGTGTATTTGGATGTTTGAGGCACGCTGGATTAGCTTGATCTTTGTCAATTAGATTTAATTGTTGTTATTTGTTGTTTTAGTTTAATTTTGCTAGGGTTTGAGATGAGACCCTAGTTTATCTCTCGTGTTCTTCTTCATGAACTGTTCTTGAATGATTGAATGTTTTCTAGATAGAATTAACATCGAGTGTGATACACTTTGCTCTCACAAAGTGCATACCAACGCCATGGATGCCTTGTAGTTTGATTCCCTCTGTGCTTGTAGTTTACACCGCAACTCAAGCTTAATGAAATCAATGTTTATCTGATTAATTGTACTTTAGTCGACAGTTAATACTTAGGATAAATACCTTAGTTGAGATTAATCATCAAGCGGAGAAACACCTTAGGTAAGTGGTAGCATCGACACTCTTCCCTTATCTTACAAGGGCAAGAGTAGCATAATGAAGTGAACACAAAGTGTAGACTAGTGGTGGATTTAAAGACCCTAGTGCTCTCTAATTTATATCTTTCATTCCTTAGTTTAGGTTCATTCTACAAAACAGCCGTATCGGCACAAAAATATATGTTACAATCTGTTGTTACTTGTCACTTTTAGAACTCAGTTGAAGCAGCCTTAGATCAAAATCAGAGCACCACAAGTCCTTGTGGGATCGACCCGTACTTGCCGCGTCTCCGATAGACGCCGTGCACTTGCGGATTATAACATGTAGGTCATAAATTTATACATCATTCGAGGCCTACCATTAAGTCCAGGAAAAAGACTTAAAAGTCCTTTGAATCGCTGATTTGTCACTGCAAAATGGATTGTGTACTGTCCCACCTGTTGACGTGGATAATTTTGACACGTCATCATACAAGAAAATGGTATGTACTTTCCGACGGCTCTTTTTTCCCTTATTCACCGTAAACCATCCTCTTTTATACACAGGTTATCTTATGGGTGGGTGTAGAAGTGAATGCTTCTTCAAGTTCAAGCATCCACAACCGCACAAAAGTATTGTGTTCCATGTAACAAAGACTAAATATTTTTCAATTAATACATAGATAAAATTCAGTTATTGAAAATCATGATTTGCACTTCTGCAAACTTGTACATCCATAAACAACAAAAATAAAATCTAGGAAATCCATTCTAACAGACACACAATCATAATTTCATGAACTTATCTAATCCTTCTTCTTTCCCTTCGGATCTGGCACTGTAAATTTAACCTTGTTGTTAACAGTACCAATATTTGAGAAATTCTGATTAAACATAGGCTGAGAAGAAGATGTAGCATTAACCTGAGCCCCTTTGCCTTTTTGAGAAGTTGTTGCAGTGGGTTGATAAGAACTACTTACACCTACCTTCGCCCTTTTGCTTGTTCCAGATCTGGTTGCAGATGGTTGCGAAGATTCACCAACACTGCTCATTGCTTTCCTCTTCATTCCACCCCTTGTTGTGCTAGTTTCAGGTGCAGATCTAGTCTCACCATCTACCTTCTTCTTAGTATACTTCCTCTTCATCTTTGGTTGTGGTTCTTTGACAGTTACATTGTCTCCATCAACAAGTGTCCTAGTTGCAGAGCCCTTTGGATTAGCTCCAACAGCTCATCCCTCACAGTTCTTCTGGTAGTGACCATATATGCCACACCTCTTGCACTTTCTAGTCTTCTTCTGATTGTTCTTCTCATCATAAGATTTCATCCTCTTGGTCTCCCTGTTTTCCTTATGTTGAATGGAGGCTTCACTAGTACTTCTACTTTATCTTTTGGTCTCTGAAGAATAAGAAAGAAACAAGGTAAGAGAAAAGAGTTACAAAACCTAACCCTAAAAGAATCTCTATGTAATTTATAACATTTATTACACAACAAACAATAAAGTACAAGGTAATAATAAAAATGAAAAGGACAAGTGAATATTTTTGTTTTTAAAAAGCACAGGGTACAAGGTTTACCTTTTCCCACACTTCCATGCTGTCTAAGGGGATAATTTCTGGTGCATATGTTCTTCTGTAGTACTCCACTGTGTAGAAATGACTGCAATACCTATTTGATGAAAACATATCAACCAAAGCAATATCAGAGCATATAGCATGAGATCTCAATGGCTTACATATCAAAATCATAGCACATAACCATCTCAAAATTAAGATCTAAAGATTCTAAAATAATATGTTGAGATATCACTTACTTGGGCCAGTGAGGTCTCAATGGCAGCAACACACAAACTGCATATATACAAGGGAACCCCCTAAGTTGCCATTGCCTACAGCTACATTCCTTAGTCTCAAGGTTGACAGTCATTACTTTCTGGTGAACACTAACCACCTGATATATTTTACCTTTCACAGCCCCAACCAATGTAAAATTGTGTACCAAATCTTCCATCTTTTTAATCAGGTCCATTGCTTTTGTAACTAAGGCTCCATCTGGATGATCTTCCCACTTGGCAGCCTCATTTCTTCTCTTGTAAAATACACTCATCACCAATTTACCATACATCATACCCAACATACATATAGGTTTATCCCTCAACTTAGTAACCATGTTGTTAAATGATTCAGAAAAATTATTATTTATGTGCTCACATTTACTAGTTTCAGGAAAATGAGACCTAGACCAGCATTCAGGTTTTTCATCCATCAAATATTTTGCAGCAGCCTGGTTCTCAGCTTCTATTGCATCCATATGTTCCTACCATTACAGATGTAGTTGTGTGTAAGACTAAATCTTAAGTACTAATCTAAGTTTTTGTGTGTTGAAATAAGGGCTTGCAATTAGATTTAAAGTACCTCAAAATGCCTCTTCTTGTAGCACTTTACAGCATTCCACAGATGAGACTGCAAGCTGTACCCCTTGTAGTACTTCTTAAAGTTTTGGAGCAGGTGTCTGCAACCAAATAACATAAGTTAGTACCTCACAATATATGTTTAAAAAGTAGATATGGTGAAAGTTCTAATTCAATAGTAAATAAAGTAAAAACAAAAGTAGGATGAAGTCTTGCCTAGCACAATATCTGTGTTCCATTAGTGGGAAATGATGGTCACAAGCTTCTTTTATACCCTTTTGTTTGTCAGAAATGAAACAAAGATTTCCCACTGGATGGCCTTCTATTAATGGCTTCAAAAACCCTATGAAAAGTATCCAATTCTCTATAGTCTCATTCTTACAAACCTGAAACCCTAGTGGTACTAATCCATTTTGACCATCCAAACCTGTAGCAGCCATTAGAACTCCACCAAACTTTCCATTCAAATGACAAGCATCAAAACCAATTACAGGTCTACAACCAGCCTTCCACCCCTCGGCAACAGCTTTGAAACAAACTGTCATTGACATAAAGGTACCATCTGTAGTTCCATAAGAGAAAGTAGCAATACTTCCTTTATTTGTTCTCTATAATTAAACAAAAGAAAATTGTTAGTACTAATCCAGCCAATAAAAAATCGAAATCAAAATATAATGTAACCAGCTAAAGAAAGTGATAAAAGTTACCTTCACCATCTCACAAAATTGTGGAACATTATTATAACTATCTTCATAACTACCATAAAGTCTCTCCAATACCATGCACCTAGCCTTCCATGCTCTATGGTATGGAATGTTGACTTTAAGGCACTTATTGAACTCCGTAGCTAGATCATCAGGTTGAGGTATTTTGGCATTATTACCAAGACTCTTCAACTTCTCCATGTACCAGTCAGCCATATATTCAGCATTTGTACACTTATTTCTTCCTTCTTCATCACCAGTGTGGACGTGCTTTAGGTTAAATCCTCTAAGTGTGAAAGTATTACCTTCGTCCTTCATAGTTATGTCATGAATAAAGAAAGTACACTTATGAGATCTGAACTTAGTGCACACTACCCTGATCTATTTGTTACCACATTTGTTAAACCTGAAGTCATGTTTATTCTTCACACAGAAGTTCCTCAAGTGTTTCTTAAATGCATGTTTTCCAACAAATTTGCTCCCTTTTACAAGAATTTCGGGATCCAGTTTCTTCTCACCTTCTCCATCAGAGAACAAGTCTTCATCATCTGAGTTTAAATACTCCTTATGATCTGACTGCACCTTTGTATACCACTCTGGAGGTCCATTGGCAGCCTCATTAAGCCCAATGCCACTAGAATCACCTTCTTTAAGCACACTGACACTACAATCACCTTCTTTATCCGACTCACCTTCTTCATCTTCAACTGACTCACCTGCATCTTTGTCTGACTCAGCTTCTTCTTCTTTGTCAGACTGCTGTAAGTCCCCATAATGATCCTCTTCATTGTCATTTTCAACCTCGACTTCACCATACATGGGATCACCATCATCTGATAACTCCCCATCTTGTACTCTTCTCTGAAATTCCTTGTAAGCCTTCTCATATTCCTCCTCACTCTCATACCCCTTTATATTTTCCAAATTTTCATCAGGGTGGCACTCGTCAGGCTCTATGTTACTAAGTTGTACCACAAACTCATCACTCATCATATATTGTTCACTATTCATATAAGACTCTTCAACTGTACTTGCTCTTGCACAAACTTCAGCCCAGTAATCATGATTAAAAACTCCATCACTATTGTTAACAACACTTGTTTGTGTTGGTTGTGGATCTTCAGGAACATAAGCTTCACCATCTTCAATATCAATAAAATCAATTTTCTTTTTGCTGGTTGAACACTCAGTCATTCCACTCTTTGCTGCTAGTCTTGGACTTCTCCTTTTACTCCTCATTTGACTCTTAGAAACTCTTTTCTTCACAACTGGTGACTTTTTTGGGGTTAAGTACCTATGTGGCATACTAATTTCTTCAACAACTGAAATTGTGCCAGTGTCATTCATTTCTACCTTGTTCCTAACTTGCATGCTTAGAATAAGCCAGCCTTTATCATCCACCACTCCATCATACCAAAAATCTTCAAACTCAGTATCATTATCTATATATTCAAGTGAAACAGAGTCTTTTATCCACCATACATCCACAGTCTCACTAGGGAACAACCTTAAGTTAGGCTTTAACTTGTTCATTAACACAGCAATAGTTGTTTGTTCTTTTGCCAAACCTGGGTACTCAAAACACATCTCAGTTCCTGCAACCATAACCTTAATATCCCTATACTGCAACTTTTCCTTCCCATTACCTTTCCTACAACGAGACAAACACACAACATGTTATAAATTACCTGGAGGAAACCCTAAAAATCATAAACATTTGGAACCTTAGAATTTAATGATTTTTTTTTCACAATTGAAAGATTAAAACCCTAAAACATTTGTATAACATACATCTAAGAGATGAACAACAAGAATTAAAAATTGATATGCAGGTGTTGATGGTGGTTTTTAAACAAGGGGTAAAATCGTAAAACCCCATGACCTAGTGTTACCCGCAACACATTAACTAAGAGCATTTAACTCAGGTGTAAATAATTAATAGGGGTATTTTTTCAAAATACCAGATTAGGGTTTTCAAATACGTAACCCTAATTCCAAAACCAAGCCGCATATCGCGCACCATGGCAACAATGCCAAACCAAGCCGCATAATGCGCACCATGGCAACAATGCCAAACCAAGCCGCATATCGCGCACCATGGCAACAATGCCAAACCAAGCCGCATATCGCGCACCATGGCAACAATGCCAAACCAAGCCGCATATCGCGCACCATGGCAACAATGCCAAACCAAGCCGCATGTCGCGCACCATGGCAACAATGCCAAACCAAGCCGCATATCATGCGCACCATGGCAACAATGCCAAACCAAGCCGCATATCGCGCACCATGGCAACAATGCCAAACCAAGCCGCATGTCGCGCACCATGGCACCAATGCCAAACCAAGCCGCATGCTGCGCACCATGGCAACAATGCCAAACCAAGCCGCATGCTGCGCACCATGGCAACAATGCCAAACCAAGCCGCATACTGCGCACCATGGCAACAATGCCAAACCAAGCCGCATACTGCGCACCATGGCAACAATGCCAAACCAAGCCGCATACTGCGCACCATGGCAACAATGCCAAATCAAGCCGCTATGCCATTGGCACACGCCCAACATAGCGCCCTAGGTTTGCAAGACTTGCAACTAGGTAAACATGTCCGCACGTGCCATTGGCACATGCCAACACGTGCCGCAAGCCATATTTCCAAGCCGCTATGCCTTTGGCCCACGCCCAACATAGCGCCCTAGGTTTGCAAGACTTGCAACAAGGTCAACATGGCCGCACGTGCCATTGGCACATGCCAACACGTGCCGCAAGCCATATTTCTAAGCCGCTATGCCTTTGGCCCACGCCCAACATAGCGCCCTAGGTTTGCAAGACTTGCAACTAGGTCAACATGGCCGCACGTGCCATTGGCACATGCCAACACGTGCCGCAAGCCATATTTCCAAGCCGCTATGCCTTTGGCCCACGCCCAACATAGCGCCCTAGGTTTGCAAGACTTGCAACTAGGTCAACATGGCCGCACGTGCCATTGGCACATGCCAACACGCACCGCAAGCCATATTTCTAAACCGCTATGCCTTTGGCCCACGCCCAACATAGCGCCCTAGGTTTGCAAGACTTGCAACTAGGTCAACATGGCCGCACGTGCCATTGGCACATGCCAACACGTATCGCAAGCCATATTTCCAAGCCGCTATGCCTTTGGCCCACGTCCAACATAGCGCCCTAGGTTTGCAAGACTTGCAACTAGGTCAACATGGCCGCATGTGCCATTGGCACATGCCAACACGTGCCGCAAGCCATATTTCTAAGCCGCTATGCCTTTGGCCCACGCCAAATATAGCGCCCTAGGCTTGCAAGACTTGCAACTAGGTCAACATGGCCGCACGAGCCATTGGCACATGCCAAACACACACGCTGGTAACCTAACTTGCAAACCGTGCAACCTACCACCAAGGCATTCCGCACATGCCATTGGCACATGCCAAACACACAATCCTAACTTGCAAACCGTGCAACCTACCACCAAGGCATTCCGCACATGCCATTGGCACATGCCAAACACACACGCTGGTAACCTAACTTGCAAACCATGCAACCTACCACCAAGGCATTCCGCACATGCCATTGGCACATGCCACACGCGCCACTAGCAGCGCCACTTGCACTCAAGATGCAACCAACACTCGGGACATCGACACAAACCGGGGATGCTTCTTTAGGGTTTTGGTTTGGCGGTCACAAAAGATGCAGCGTACACTACGCTCACATTAAGAAAGCGTGAAAAGGAATAAAGCGGTCAAATAAAAGAGGAAATAATGGTGAAAAAACGTTTTCGCCCATTAAACCATGCGGTTACCACCTCCTCCCATTATTTCACCCTTTACTCTCTTCCTTCATGAGGCCAAGGTACGTTTCAATCTCGACTTGTATAAATAGGTCTTACCTATTTCCACCAGACAACAAGTCTCGGTAAGGAGAAAAATACCACACTCTCAGAAAGGCAACTTTGCAAGCTCTCCCAAAAGCTTCCATCTCTTGCAAGCTTCTTAAGCTTTCACTTTCTGATACAAGTCGAGATACTACTCTCCTCAACACCTTTCTTTGCTTCCCTCCCCAAATCAACCCTTCTCCTCCACTTTGTGACCGAAGCAAGTCTGGAACGGCCATTTCTTGGTTTAGGTCGGACTTGTACAGATTGATCTCTCGAATCTATAAAGTGCTCACGTGCAGCACATTTGTTTAGGGTTTGAATCAGTTTCTCACTCACCTACCGAATTTACTGAAATCGACAGAAACGATTTTCACCCATAAACAATTGGCGACCACGGCGGGAGGATTGATCTATCGGCTACAATACCAACTCCAACTCCTGATTTCATTTTCCGAACGTCAAATCCCAACATGGTGGAACTCGGATCCGGAGCGAGTGCCGAGAACATCGGCGCAGAACGCATCCCCGATGTTGGCGTCTCTCCCCATAACGTTGTTACTTCACCGGTGACAACAAGGCAACATCGAATGCACTCCCTTAAGTGTAAAACCGCCTGTCACCGGGGCCGAGCCGCTGCCTCCTCTAGCGTCTCTCGCACAACCCTATAATCACAAAGCAACGAGAATATCTCTTGGTGTCACGCCCCGATCACTGCGAGCTAGGGCCGCCACCACGACCCCGAATGCTTCTTCCAAAGATGGCGCTCCGACAACTAAGGTTCCAATTACCCCGCCGACGGGACGAGAGACGGAGGGACCAGAGGAAGTCGCCCTTACGTCACCATCGCCGATTTGATGGAACGACAGAGACGCTCGCGAGCCTGCACAGACATGGTTTCAACACAAAAGGAGGTGCTCACCTTTCTCAAAACCCCGACAGAGCGACTACCCCGTGAGTCGCATCCTCCGCAGACGCCTAGAAGCACCTCCAACAACCCCGACGCGGCACCTCGGCAGGCACGCTCCACGGATGAAGAAACTCGCACTAGAGTCCCGTTGGAAAGAAATCAACCACCCAACTTCGTCACGAGAGAAGATTTGGAACAACTCCTACGCGACCGAATCAAGCATGATGAGTTCGATGTACATCATCACCAACCCCCTTACCCATCCGAAATACAGAGAATCCCTCTCCCAAGGGGGTATTCTTCCCTCAATTTACCCCGTACGATGGTACCGGAATGCACGCGAACATGTTTCTCGTTTCTGGAATCCTCGGGCGAACATGAATACAATCACGTTCTTCGTTTAAGGGAATTTTCAAAATCACTTACCGGAAGGGCGTATACATGGTACAACAAAAGATCCCACCGAACAAGCATTCCCAACCGGAGTAGCATGGTCACCGCGTTTTACAGAAGTATTTCTTCGTGTCTCGAACAAGTTACCTTTTTCAGACCTCGGAAGAATGTACGGTGGGATAACGAACATCCGAATGATTTCGTCAAAAGGTTCGTGGTTCAAGCACTCGATGTCACGACCCAAACGTGATCGAGCAACAATTGGTAAACGCATGCATCAACGGTATGGTCCCAATCTACCGCTCCCCGCTAGAAAACTTGCGTTTCCAAACATTCTCCGAACTCCATGAGGCCGCCGGACGATTCGCAACAACGGCGCCAAAGATATCGGAAAGGACTAGGCCAACTCGAATCAAGACGCACGTGAAACTCGCGGGAGTAGGCGCCTCATCAACAAACAGTTTAATGCGGCTCATCCTCCGTGAACATAGTGAACGAAAGAGGGAAAAGGAAAGCCGCAACTACGAGCCACCGGCCCGAAACGTGAAGCGCCGGCGCAACGGAACCCTCGCAACGGAAGATCGTCACTAAAACTCCGTGCAAAGCATCGTGAGACCAAAGGAAATACCCTTGATTTCCCATTCCCCATCGAGGAGGTGATTGACCTCCTAGAAGCCCGGGTTCAAGATGATGTCGTCGATTGCCACCACTCGATGACGGCCACCAACCGAGGCCGAGATGGCAAACCCCAAACACGCCATTACCACAGTTCGTTTCACCACCCAACTAGCAATTGCAACAGATCAAGCATATTTTCAAAGAGAGGATAGAAGCAGGAGAACTCCAACTAGGAGACGAAAGAGTGCATCGAGACCCACTACCAATAAGAAACTGCGGTTCCTCTGGGGACTCCGTACACGAGACCGTGCAATCCATGATGCGACATGTATGCGAAATTCTCTATCTTTCCAAGGTTCGGCGCCAAGATATTTTCGCAGCTCTCAATCGTGTTGTATCCGCAAGCAAACGGCTTTTTTTTCTCTCCTCGGAATCCACGCCAAGGGCCCAAGCTTCCCAAACAAAGCGAGCGGAGAACTAGGGACTGCCGACCACGTCCCGTTTAAGAGGTAACGAATTTGACGACACGCTCATCGACACGGCCTCCTACCACAACATCATTACTTTCAAGACATCGAAGGCAAGCAGGGATTTACAAAACAAGACGCTACTTATTCCCCGTCTGTGATTAAGGACTTGAAAGGAGAAGCTTTGAACGCGCATGGCTACATCACCTTAGAGATCGAGATGGGAGACGCTATAACACATAGCAAATTCCATATTGTCAAAGAACTAGATCACGACATGATATTGGGACGTTTATGGGTACTCGACAACAAAGCGAAATTGGATGTGCGTCCTCCGCCAACGTCCACGCCCG
This sequence comes from Papaver armeniacum, assembly GCA_023531295.1. NCBI lineage: Eukaryota > Viridiplantae > Streptophyta > Magnoliopsida > Ranunculales > Papaveraceae > Papaver > Papaver armeniacum. The sequence goes on from JAJJWW010010975.1 coordinate 691,109, forward strand.
AAGGAAATTCCAACAAATCATCCCACTGGTTATCGCATAAACAAACCATCAAGAAACCCGGACATCCGGAGAAGACCGTTGGCGCTAGCTCATGGTTTTCAAATGCAAGTAAGTCGACCAAGCAACCTTTTCTGCAACCAGTCTTTCCTCCCCCCTTTCCGTCATGGGAACTCGGCGCGATTACTGGCACGAACACTTTCAAGAAATGCGAATGGGAGGCTGGACCATTTGAACACTTTGCAAGAAGCTTGGAAACTTCTATTGAAGCCAACAAAGCCAAGACTCAAACGGTTGCACGACGTCTGAACCCGTTTTCAATTGGAGATGTAGTGGTCAAAGAAAGCACGTTTCAAGTTGGGAAGATGACAGTAAAAATGGATTTTTGAGTGAAGGAGAAGACGAGCCGTATCTGGTTGCGGATACCCTTTTGGGAGGATATTGCAAGCTCATCAATGCAGTCACACCTGAAGGCGTGATAATTCACTCGCGATGGCTCAGGGAATCCAATCCATAAAAAAAAAGGGGGGGAAGGGGGCTGTACTTCCCATTTACTCCTTTTCCTTTTCAGTTTTTCCTTTAACAATTCCTCTTAGTAGTTGTACTTCCCCAAGATGAATACACCGTTTGTATTTCTCCCTGGGGATTCCCTTCCCGTCAAAAAAAAAAATATACATCTCTTTCCAAGCAAATTCTCCAGATATCAGAGAAATACATCAGATAAACCCAGAAAACCACTGCAGAGCCATCTCTTCCAAAAAATATATATGAAGCAAATGTTTACTGATGAAGAAGAAGGAAAAGATGAGTTTACCAAAAAAAAAAAGAGCGGCATCAAGGGAACTAAGCAGCTAACAGAAATAACAAAAGGGAGGAACTAGCCCTCGAAGGATGGAGCACAAGTCCCCTCGGGCAAAGCTATCTTCAAACACTTCCCCCAGCAATCCTTCGGGCAACAAAGGTTCCATTCAACGGTTTTAGCAACAACAACCTCAACATCCCATCCCGAAGCGTAAACCCACAAAGAAGCAGCAGCAGCAGTGTCCTCCCCGACGACTATTCCAGCACGCCACCATAACCCCTCCGGTATCACCAACAACACCTTTGGCATCAACTTCAAAGGCTATTTCGCTGCAATCATATGATCCTTCAAAGGTTTTCTCAGCGACACTTCGGAGAAAGTTTTTTGATTCATCCACATCAGGGTCAAGAGTCATGGCGCACTCCTCCATGCTCACTGAGCCCAAGAAGGTCTGAATATGCACCTGTTCTTCGTGAGGATAGATGGAAGGGAGTTCCTCAATGATTTCACTAGCTTCGTGGAACGGAGATTCATTCCCAACCAATGCCTCCTCAAGAGAAGAAGACCGATCTTCACCAAGTCTGAAATCCTTCTCCGAAGAGTTAAAGGCGCAGCCATCCCTGGAGGGTCCCATCACACACTGCAGAAGATAAAAATGATGACCCAGTTCTACCATATCTATGCACATGTAAGAGAGGATAACGCGAGCAGAGAAGAATACGAAAACATACCGGTATGATCTTCGTAGCCCGAATAACCCTGGTTGGGGTGCTTTTGCAAGAATTAGATCTCGCGCCTTCACTTGGAGAACTTGGCTGGTTAGGAGATGATTCATCTCTGTGCGACATGACAAAGAAAGAAACTCGACAAGAAGAACCCTTTTCTCAAAACGAGGAGACGATGCAATTATTTTTTGGATATGAATACGGAATCTTAAAAAGGGAAAGGAAGCAATGGGAGACATAACGCTTCCAGATTTTAGCATGAATAATGCCCTAATTGAAGCCGCACGTGAAGGAAAGCAAGATAAGGAAACTTTGCTATCGGAAGAAACTCCCTCCTTGTTTACATCGGTCACGCCAGCAAGCACGCACAGCTTCCACACCGTGCGCCGGCCCCACCAGCCAGCACACGCAATTTCCAACGTCGCTCAAGCTGCACTGGCCCCAACAATTATGCCAGCCTCCCGATTTGTACAAAACTCCCAGAGGCAAGGGTTCCAAATCCTATTTATAAAAGGTCAGACAAGCCCCTCAATCCTCTTTACGTTTTGTTGTTGATAGTCTGTCACCATCTTATGCTTACCTCGCAACAAAGCCCCTGTTCCGAGCTAAGCAGGGGACTTAATGTTGATGGTGGTTTTTAAACAAGGGGTAAAATCGTAAAACCCCATGACCTAGTGTTACCCGCAACACATTAACTAAGAGCATTTAACTCAGGAGTAAATAATTAATAGGGGTATTTTTTCAAAATACCAGCATTAGGTTTTCAACACGTAACCCTAATTCCAAAAAACCATATCGCGCACCATGGCAACAATGCCAAACCAAGCCGCACCATGGCAACTGCGCACACCATGGCAACAATGCCAAACCAAGCCGCATCTTCGCGCACCATGGCAACAATGCCAAACCAAGCCGCATGTCGCGCACCATGGCAACAATGCCAAACCAAGCCGCATCTTCGCGCACCATGGCAACAATGCCAAACCAAGCCGCATCTGCGCACCATGGCAACAATGCCAAACCAAGCCGCATGTCGCGCACCATGGCAACAATGCCAAACCAAGCCGCATCTTTGCGCACCATGGCAACAATGCCAAACCAAGCCGCATCTTTGCGCACCATGGCAACAATGCCAAACCAAGCCGCATCTTTCGCACCATGGCAACAATGCCAAACCAAGCCGCATCATCTCGCGCACCATGGCAACAATGCCAAACCAAGCCGCATCTTCGCGCACCATGGCAACAATGCCAAACCAAGCCGCAGATATCGCGCACCATGGCAACAATGCCAAACCAAGCCGCATACTGCGCACCATGGCAAGAATGCCAAATCAAGCCGCTATGCCATTGGCACACGCCCAACATAGCGCCCTAGGTTTGCAAGACTTGCAACTAGGTAAACATGGCCGCACGTGCCGCAAGCCATATTTCCAAGCCGCTATGCCTTTGGCCCACGCCCAACATAGCGCCCTAGGTTTGCAAGACTTGCAACTAGGTCAACATGGCCGCACGTGCCATTGGCACATGCCAACACGTGCCGCAAGCCATATTTCTAAGCCGCTATGCCTTTGGCCCACGCCCAACATAGCGCCCTAGGTTTGCAAGACTTGCAACTAGGTCAACATGGCCGCACGTGCCATTGGCACATGCCATTGGCACATGCCAACACGTGCCGCAAGCCATATTTCCAAGCCGCTATGCCTTTGGCCCACGCCCAACATAGCGCCCTAGGTTTGCAAGACTTGCAACTAGGTCAACATGGCCGCACGTGCCATTGGCACATGCCAACACGTACCGCAAGCCATATTTCTAAACCGCTATGCCTTTGGCCCACGCCAAACATAGCGCCCTAGGTTTGCAAGACTTGCAACTAGGTCAACATGGCCGCACGTGCCATTGGCACATGCCAACACGTATCGCAAGCCATATTTCCAAGCCGCTATGCCTTTGGCCCACGTCCAACATAGCGCCCTAGGTTTGCTAGACTTGCAACTAGGTCAACATGGCCGCATGTGACATTGGCACATGCCAACACGTGCCGCAAGCCATATTTCTAAGCCGCTATGCCTTTGGCCCACGCCAAATATAGCGCCCTAGGCTTGCAAGACTTGCAACTAGGTCAACATGGCCGCACGAGCCATTGGCACATGCCAAACACACACGCTGGTAACCTAACTTGCAAACCGTGCAACCTACCACCAAGGCATTCCGCACATGCCATTGGCACATGCCAAACACACACGCTGGGTAACCTAACTTGCAAACCGTGCAACCTACCACCAAGGCATTCCGCACATGCCATTGGCACATGCCAAACACACACGCCGGGTAACCTAACTTGCAAACCATGCAACCTACCACCAAGGCATTCCGCACATGCCATTGGCACATGCCACACGCGCCACTAGTAGCGCCACTTGCACTCAAGATGCAACCAACACTCGAGACATCGACACAACCGGGGATGCTTCTTTAGGGTTTTGGTTTGGCGGTCACAACATGCAGCGTACACTACGCTCACATTAAGAAAGCGTGAAAAGGAATAAAGCGGTCAAATAAAAGAGGAAATAATGGTGAAAAACGTTTTCGCCCATTAAACCATGCGGTTACCACCTCCTCCATTATTTCACCCTTTACTCTCTTCCTTCATGAGGCCAGGGTACGTTTCAATCTCGACTTGTATAAATAGGTCTTACCTATTTCCACCAGACAACAAGTCTCGGTCGGAGAAAAATACCACACTCTCAGAAAGGCAACTTTGCAAGCTCTCCCAAAAGCTTCCATCTCTTGCAAGCTTCTTAAGCTTTCACTTTCTGATACAAGTCGAGATACTACTCTCCTCAACACCTTTCTTTGCTTCCCTCCCCAAATCAACCCTTCTCCTCCACTTTGTGACCGAAGCAAGTCTGGAACGGCCATTTCTTGGTTTAGGCCGGACTTGTACAAATTGATCTCTCGAATCTATAAAGTGCTCACGTGCAACACATTTGTTTAGGGTTTGAATCAGTTTCTCACTCACCTACCGAATTTACTGAAATCGACAGAAACGATTTTCACCCATAAACAGCAGGATGACAATTTTCCCCAAAATCAAACCCACAACTTCAAAATCAAACCCAATATCGAGCAGAAGGAATCAAACCCACAACTTCAAAGCATATTTCAGTCACAAAATCAAACAAAAACTAAGTTAAATTAGGGTTTCATATTTACTAACCCATCTGGTGGTTTCTTCAATGGCATCTTCCCTGCATCTTTACCCAACTCGAGCACTTTAACCTTTCTCAACTTCATTACTATAACCGATTGCGTCGGTTTAGAGATCCAAATCGATTGAAAGAAGGAAAGAAAAAAAAAAACAGAGACCAGAGGGTGAAGAAATCGAAGAAGAAGAAGAAATGGTCGATCTGTTTCATAGCTTTTTTTTCATTAGTAACATGGAGTTAGTATCGCAGCCGTAGAATTTTATAATGATGGTTTGATGAATTCTGGACGTGACACGTTTTTATTTTGCACGTGCACTCTGCACATTTTCAGTCTAGAACCTTCTTCTACATCTGCACCCTAAGATATTTCCCGAGATCTCAACAAAATATCGTGTGGTCTTACAGTATAGAAGGGTAATTAAGTAAAAGTGCATTTAAATCTCTTATCGGTCAATGAGAAATTGACCAAACTCGTGAGATATTGACAGGGGATAACGGAAGTGGATGGAAAAGTGTAAACAGGCATATATTTGAAATGTTTTAAAAAACAGGCATATATTTGAAAACGAGGTTTCAAACAGGCCTATATTACTCAATTTTTCATGAATGAATCGGTTAGTTTTGAAATTGTTGTGTTTGCCTAAGACGCGACAAAAGAACTACAATTAATTTGGGAAAAAATGTAGGATTCTGACATTTTATTCAGTCAGGATCGGTTTACGTTTAGCTGCATAAAAACCAATTCTACCTTTTCACCAGGGTTACAATTTTAGAATCGGTTTTTGCAAGTTCACCATATATACCAATTCTGAGAATTTCATTTCTTTGTTTCGTAAGTGTTTAAAATCGGTTTATATAGGTTTAGTTAAAGACCGATCTGAAAAACAAAAAAGAATAGAACTTTGACAACCTATAGAATCGGTCTGTGTGGTGAAATATATAATCCGATTCTTGTAAGGAAAAGTGGCACTTTTCCTGTATTTTTTTTTTTTGACAAGAATCGGATTACATTTGCTTCATTGTAAACTGATTATGACAAGACATATTTTATATGATTTTGCAAGGCCAAAATCGGTATATGTGGACATTTCTAAAAATTGATAGTATGAATTGATTTCAAAATAAAATAAAATAGCTGTTGAGTCTTCATTTATATAAAGACAACCTCTTTCCCAAGCACATTTTGCCCCAAACTTGCAACTTTGAGCTTGGAAAATGGAATGGTATCCGGAAGAAGATATGAAGCTCGTGAATCATTCATTCCTCATTCCATGAACGTCTGAATGACCTATATTCAATGTTTTGGAAGAGAGTGAAAGAACCCTATTATGAGCGCACTACGAATCCAAAAAACTGTAGATGGAGAGGCTTAGTGTTTCGATTCGCGTACATAAAAAGTGCAACGCGAGAGTATGTTAAAGTTATAAAAATAGTGTAGACCCATGTCATCACTTTCTCACAAGATCCTCTTAGTAAGAAAGTGATTAATCTGATATTTTTATACCCATGTCATCATTTAATGTTCGCATACTAACGTGTTACACGTGTAATTCATTTAATTGCAGCCGGAACGATTCAACGCCTATGGAGAATTCATCCACCACAAGGAATCTGTGATGTTGTACTGTCGTGCTCGGATGTTCATTGACGATGTATTGACGTGCGAGATTCAAGAATTCGGATACTAAATTGTCCTATATATGTAATGCGCTAATTTCATATACTATGTAATGTACCTATGAATGAATATTTTCTGTTTATGAAAGTATCATATAACCGGTCTATGTGTAACTTCTTTTTATAATAATCGGTTTATGTGTACATTAATAAGGACCGATTCTGGGTTTTCTTCGTGAATTGGAAAAACTCAACTGAAAGTTGTTTACATGTGCAAGAACATAAATCGATTCTGGGTGAGTTTTTTCAAAAAAAAAAAAAAAAAAAAATTTTTACATGTTTTAACGATGAATTAACATTAGGTGATTTTTAGGTTAACAAGATTATATATACATTAATCACCCAAATTAACACTAATTGGTGAGGAGTACCATTAAATAAAATAATTGGATAAAGTGTTTTGTATTTTACATTTTTTTTTGTCGTGTAATCATAGACATTAAATAATATGTCTAGGTCTCAAACTAGGGAGGAAACTATGGAGGAAAAAAAAAGGCCTACGCCACCCTCTTAGACGGTGAGATTTATTAATGATTTTTGTTATAGGGAAAGCTGATTTGTTTAAGGGAAAGCTAAAACTGTTTGACTAAGGTATACTTTTTTTTTTTGACTTTGAGTCGTTAAAGGGGAGGAGTAAAAAAATGGCTTTCCCCTAACAAATTACAGAATTTTACCGTTTTGTCCTCCACTTACCTTAATCGTATATTTGAGTCATTGTATAAACATGATCAACCCTAAATCATTTTTATGATTAAACTGTATCACTCTCCTCTCAAAAATAAAAGCAGTTACTAATCGTTTTTTCATGTTCTTTTATTTGCTTTATAGTCTAGATACATTTTGATTCATGGTTGTTATGGACTGTGTGTTCTTAATCTTTAAAATTCTGATGGTCAATCAATCCAAAAAACAATTCCGATGGTCAAACCGTTAATTAAGATGGAGACGAGAAGCTGAATTCTTGGTAGATGAAGATGGAAGTGGAATATGATTCGATATCATTATTATCACCAGAGCACAAGGTGTCCCTACCATCACCAGCACTACATCTAAAGGAGTCTGGAGAGTGTTCATTGTGGCATCGTGAATCCAGAATAGAAATGGATTTGTTGGTTTTTCTTATCTTTTTTATTTAAGTATAAATTTGATACCTTGTAATAAATTTCTACTAAATGATCAGACTGGAATAGCTGGATAATGGTTGGGCGACCCATATTTCTCGCCCCAAGTCAAGACCAACCATATAGTCTCTTAATCTGGCGGAGTTATGAAACAACAATCATTATCATTATCTCTGGGTTGCATCATTACGATAATAAAGATTCATCATGTTACAGTGAAAATATGTCTCTTAATCATGGTCTGTTAGATATGGGTTTATTCAGAGGGCAATCTTGTAGTGAAAATCAATTTAAGTAAATGTTTCCCCCCTAAACACATCTCTATAATATTAGCTTTCTCCACGTCTCAATAATATTTGAAATTGGTGTTTGGTAAAAAAATCAAAGTCTTTTTACCAGCACTTAAAGCAAATTCCTCAATTTTCAAAAGTCGGAAGGAGGAGCTTTTAAAAATTTACAAAAGATAAGCTTTGTCCCACCTAAATTTAATGTATGATTTATCTTTTTTGTCCCTATTTTATTTTAAAAATGACAAAAATTACCCTTAAATTATATACAATCAATTTTTTTATTTCTTATATTTTAGTCTTTAAATATTATTATTTTTATTTTCAACTATTTCATTTACCATTTCATTTATCAATAATAAAATATAGACAAATATTAAATAATTATTTAATTAATTTTAGTATGATTTTTTGTTTGAAAATTATATATATATATATATTAAAAAGTGGTTATGTAAAATAAATTTTTTTTAACAATCATAATAATAGTAACAATTAGTAAATTTAATATTATATATATATTTATATTGAATAGTAAAAAAAATAATTATTTTTAAAGCTAATAAAATCGAATAAAACTATTTTCAAAGATATGTACTTTTTTTGTCATTTGCTACAACAACAATGGTTGAATTTGATATTTTATTAAACACACTTTGATCGCTTTTTTTAATCGGCTTTTAACTTTAGTTAATATTTTACCAAACATCAAATCGCTTTTTCCTCAAGATAAAGATAAAGAACGCCTTGAGAAAAGTGCTTTTACAAAAGATGCAGCAATACCAAACTAAGCCTTAGTTTGGTATTGCTGCAGCTTTTGTAAAAGCACTTTTTCTCATTGTGGCTACATTGCAATGTGAGAAAAAACAGATTAGACGTTTGGTAAAATATTAATTAAAGTTGAAGCTGATTAAAAAAGCAATCAAAGTGTGTTTGGTAAAATTTCAGATTCAACCATAGTTGTTGTAGCAAATGACAAAAACAGACATATCTCTAATGGTGGTTTATTAAATTTTACGAGGTTTAAAAATAATTAATTATTTTACTATATAATATTAATATTCATACTAATTACCACTATTATTATGATTGTTAAAAAATTATTTTACTTAAAGACTTATATATATATATATATATTTCAAACAAAAAATAAACTAAACTTAAGTAATTATTTAATATTTTTTAGTTATACTGTTAACAAATTAAATGAAATGGTATACAAACTAGTTTGAAAAATTAAAAAAATTAAAGAATGCAATATAAGAAATAGTAAAAAATTGATTGTATATAAATTTAAAGGGTAACTTTTGTCATTTATAAAATAAAGTAGGGATAAAAAAGATAAATCAATCATTAAATTTAGGTGGGGCCACAACTTATGCTTTTGTAGCTTTTAAAAGCTCCTCCTCCCAAACTTTTAAAAATTGAGGAATTTGGGAAGTGCTTTCAATAAAAAGCACTTTGATTTTTTTTTACCAAACACTAATTTCAAAAATTATTGACATAAATAGCTTTTGAAAGTGTTTTTGAGAAAATAAAAGCATTACCAAACCAAGCCTTAATCTGGCGGAGTTATGAAACAACAATCATTATCATTATCTCTGGGTTGCATCATTACGATAATAAAGATTCATCATGTTACAGTGAAAATATGTCTCTTAATCATGGTCTGTTAGATATGGGTTTATTCAGAGGGCAATCTTGTAGTGAAAATCAATTTAAGTAAATGTTTCCCCCCTAAACACATCTCTATAATATTAGCTTTCTCCACATCTCAATAATATCGTCGGGAAGTTAGCAATTTTGACTTTTTGATTAGGGAATTATTTCCGGCTCAAATTCAAAATGTTGTTAACAATAGTTTGTCGGCGCGTAATCAGGCTTTAATATTGGAAAGCACAGTCGGAAGCGAATCAGATGGTGGTAGGGAGTTAGAAGGCGGTATGGAGTCAGAAGATGAGTCAGTTGGTGGTAGAGAGTTAGCTGCTGAGTCAGTTGGTGGATCGGGTAAACGGGTTGGTGGATCGAAGCAGGGGTCAAGCCCAAAAACCATTACTGGTCAAATGGTTATGTTTGGCCAGGGTAAAACCATTTCTTCTAATCAATTTAGGGTTTTAGATAATTCCCAAATTGAGAACCAGGAGGTGGAGGAAGGAGAGATTAATGAGGGTGTAGGTGATTCGGGAATGGAGTATGATAAGGTAGTGGAGATGAATCTGCTTTCAGACATCGAGAATCAGGTGGTAATGAAGCTTGGAGATTTGCAGTTATCACATACAAAAAGCATGGAGAAGGTGATGGAAGCAGCTGAAGATGCTTCACTGTTGTACATATGGGGGAATTTGTGATGGGGATAGGCAAATTCTAAAGGAAGTAATTATGAAACAAGTGGTGAAGTACAAGGAGAGGTTTAGGAAGGTGAATGCTGAGAAGATGATTTCTGCTGTTCAGAGAATTGATGGGGAATGGTCGTCGGAGCTGGCTTTGGTGGAAATTAATAACTCAAGCGTGGTGGAGGTGGTTCCAAATTCATTGGTAGCCGTTAATGGATCTTAAATTGATAAGTTGGAATATTCGACGGATGAATGCCTATGATAAAATGGTGGCTCTAAAAAATTTGGTGTTTGATCAGAAGTGTGATGTGTATATGGTGCAGGAGACAAAGATAATGAAAATAAACCAATGGATGGTTAGGTAACGTAGCGGAAGCGTAATAATTTGGATCAAGAATCCAAAAGGTAGTGAAAACTAGTGTGAAATCAATAGATTCACAAAAGTTATAAGAAAACTAGAGAACAATAACTAAATAAAATATCTTTGATAAATCAAATAAGATAATAATGTTGAATGTGTAGGAATTCTACAAGGCTAGGCCTTCTTATATAGGCTTCACTATTTTCTAAAAGTAATAAAACTAGAAAAGGAAATCATACCAAACTAGGAAACTAATATGTTCTAGAATAGTTCTAGAATAGGGAAATCATAAATTAGGAAATATACTAGAAATAGAATACGGTTTGACACTAATGTCAAACAGGGGTGACTTTGTCTAGATGTTCTACATCAGGCCCCCCTTCTTGAAAAGAACTCGACCCCCGAGTTTGGTGTTGGAAGAGAAACATCATCATTTAGGGAAAGTAAGGAAAGATATCCTTAACATTGAATGTGGACGAAATGTTCATATTAGTTTGGGGGAGGTCGACAACATATGCATTGTTGTTGATCTTCTTGAGAATGCGGATAGGACCAATCTTCTTATACTTCGTCTTGTTGTATGTACCCGTCGGAAAACGATCCTTGCTTAAGTACACCATAACCAGATCACCAACTTCATAGGATTGAAAACGACGTCGGCGATCGATCGCATCTATCTTGTACTTGGCATTAGCTTTGACTTCCAAGTTTTTCTTTACCTTATCATGTAGCACTTGTAGGGACTCTATCATGTGATCTCCGCAACATTGGAACTAGGAATGGATGGTAAAGAGACGAGATCCAATGTATGATTAGGAACCTTGGAATAAACAATCGAAAAGGTGCATAATTTTGTAGACCGATTAGGAACTGAATTATAGGCGAACTCAGCTTGAGCGAGAGATAGATCCCATTGTCTAGGCTTGTCTCCGGATAAACAACGAATAAGATTCCCTAATGATCGGTTTACTACTTGGTTTGCCCATCTGTTTGTGGGTGAGTGTGCTACTAAAAGCTAGAGTTTGGTTTGGAGACGAGTCCAAAGTGTCTTCCAAAACCAACTTAAGAACTTAGTGTCTCGATCAGAAGTAATGGTCTTTGGAATACCATGTAAACGGACTATCTCACGAAAGAAAAGATTTGCCGTAGTCACATCATCCATAGTCTTCTTGCAAGGAATAAAATGTGCCATTTTTGAGAAGAGATCAACAACCACAAAAACAGAATCATGAGCTCTTTGGGTTCTTGGTAAACCTAGCACAAAATCCATTGATATATCTTCCCAAGGAGCATCTGGAACTGGAAGAGGAATGTATAATCCTGTATTTTGTGCATGACCCTTACTTCGTTGACAAACCATACAACGTCGCACAAAATCATGGACATCCTTTTTGAGAGAATTCCAAAAGTAACGAGCTTCGACTAAAGATATAGTCTTATCTACTTGAAATGGCCGAGAAAGACCACTGCTATGTAAATCCTTAATAAGGTGTTCACGAATGGAACCATCAGGAATGCATAAGCGGCTACCTTTAAAAATAAACCCATTATGTAAAACAAAATTACCCGTACCTTGTTGTGCGGAGGAACATTTCTGCCATAGTAAGGAAAAGTCCGGATCGTTAGGATATAACTCTTTAAAGGAGTCAAAGGTAATCACTTGACACGGATAGTAACAAGGAGTAATTCACGGGCACTATGATTTGTGAAACGGCTTAGTGCATCCGCAACCTTGTTGTTCAAACCAGGACTTGTCTTTGAATAGAGAACGTATATTCTTGCAAGGTAGAAATCCAACTTGCATGCATTCTATTGGATGGTGATTGATTCCGAATATACTTGAGGGCTTGGTGATCGGTATACAAGACAAAATCCTTGTGTATTAAGTAGTGTCTCCATTTTAAGTAGTGCACGAATCACATGACATGAAACTCTAATTCATAGGTAGACCACTTTTGACGAGCTTCGGTGAGTTTTTCGCTAAGAAATTCAATGGGTTTACGTTCTTGGGACAAAACAGCACCAACTCCTAATATGGAAGCATCATAATGTACTTCAAAAAGCTTGTTGAAATCAGGTAGTGCAAGGATAGGAGCAGAAGTAAGTCTTTCTTTTAGTAATTGAAAACTTGATTCAGCTTCATCTGTCCATAAGAACCTTTTATCCTTCCAACTGTCAGTAATAGGAGATGCGATAGAGCCGAAATCCCTTATAAATCGATGGTAAAAGAAAGCTAAACCATGAAAACTTCGATCTTCGAGATCTTTGTCTTCGGAGTAGGCCAATCACGAATAGCTGTGATTTTGGAATCATCTACTTGAATACCATCAGCAGAAACAACGTAACCCAAAAACAGAACCTTAGAAGTGAAAAATTGACACTTCTTTAGATTGATATAAATAACTCATTCTCCTTGAGAGCGTTGAAAACATCCCACAAATGAGAGCGATGTTCCTCTTCAGATTTAGAATAGATAAGGATATCATCGAAATAAACCACAACAAACTTACCAATGAAAGGTTGTAGGACTTGATTCATAAGCCTCATAAACGTACTTGGAGCATTAGACAAACCAAATGGCATAATAAGCCACTCGAAGAGACCATCCTTTGTCTTAAATGCAGTCTTCCATTCATCTCCAAGTCGAATTCGGATATGATGATACCCACTTTTAAGATCAATCTTAGAAAATATTATGGAACCGGAGAGCATATCAAGCATATCATCTTTCCTTGGAATTGGGAAACGATAGCGGATTGTGATCTTATTAACAGCTCTACTGTCGATACACATACGCCAAGTTCCATCTTTTTTTGGCACACGAAGAGCTGGAACAGCACAAGGGCTCAAACTAGGTTGTATGAAACCTTTAGACAGCAATTCATCCACCTGTCCTCGAAGTATATCGTGCTACTTAGGGCTCATATGGTAGTGTGGAAGATTAGGCAAACTTGCACCAGGCATGAGATCTATTTGGTGTTGAATATTTCTCATAGGTGGCAAAGAATCAGGCATATCAGATGGTAAAACGCATGCAAACTCATCTAGTAAGGACTGCACTTGAGTAGGAATAGTTGTAGGAAGGTCAGGAGTAGAAGGTTGTACAACTAAGGCATATATCGTACCTGATTCTTGTGCATCAACTAAGATTTCCGGGGAAACCAACATCGTAGTCTCTTCTTGTTGTAGACTTGTCTTAGGTTTCGCATACGATGGTTGCAATATGATTATGTTTTCATTGTACATGAATGAATACGTATTAGCTTTACCTCTATAAGTCACATCTACATCATATAGCCATGGACGTCCAAGTAATATGTGGCAAGCAGTAATATCCACAACATCACAAACCACTGTCTCGTTATATGCTCAAATTTTAAATGACTCGAAACATTGAGAATCTACATTCTTCTTGTTGTTATCATCAATCCAACCAATGGAGTATGGTTTAGGATGTGGATGAGTAGATAATTGCAGCTTTTCTACCAATCTAGATGAAACAATATTTTGACAACTTCCACTGTCAATGATCATATCACATATCTTGTCTTGCACACGACATTGAGTGCGGAATAGACGATTATGGGTTGGATAGTCAACACGAGGAATGGACAATAGATTTCGAATAACATAAGAGACATAATCACTTTCATCTCCTTCCTCCACATATGCTTGTATATCTTCGATATTTCTATGAACATCTTCACTTTATTCCTCATACACAGCAGACTCTTCTTCGGTCATCAATGTACACCCACTTCTACATTGGTTTGATGTATGACCTGGCTGCTTACACTTATAGCACTTGTTTTCAGTTGGGTATGCATAAGGGTTTTGAGGTTTTGGTCTAATGGGTGGAGCATTACTAGGCTGGGGTGGAGGTGGAAGAGTCTTTGTGGTAGGTGGGTTTTGGGAAGAAGATGGTTGGGCGGTAGTGGTAGTGGTAGTAGGAGAAGTACGGGACTGGAATGGAGAAGGTTGTTGCCTATTAGGAAAATTTTGAAATGAAGGTTTTCTAGGGTATGAGAATGAGGATTTTGGGTATGGTTGTGGAGAAAGCATGAAAGATTCTATCTTTAAAGCATTATTAATGACAGAATGAAGAGAAGTATATTGTTGAGTAGCTAACCTTTCTTGTATATTCCAATCAAGTCCATTGATGAACCGCCCAATTGTTTGATCAACCGTCTCATTCAGCTGGTTCCGAGATAACAAACGGGAAATTCAGTTACATACTCTTGTACCGTGCGGTTGCCTTGGCGACAATTTTGCAAATTGATGAACAAGGTTTGTATGTAATCCAGGAGGAAGAAATCTTCTCTTCAACGGTTGTTTCATGACTGTCCGAGATTTAACTTGTCGCAATCCTTGATTGGCTCGTTCTATTTGAAGATGATCCCACCATGAAGAAGCTGGTCCAAGTAAACTTGAAAGCAACAAGCTCTACTTGTTGATCTTCAGGTATGCGCATATAAGCAAGGAAGCGATCAACTGTACACAGCCAATCTAAGAAATCTTCAATGTGTAAGAGTCCATCAAACGGGGTTATATCAGCTTTGGGGCGATAGTTTTGTGGATTTCCCATGTTCCTTTTCTGGCGCGGTGGTGGAGGATAATAATATGGATCATAATCTTCAACATCAATTGATTGTTGTTTTGTAGAAGATTTGAGCAAGTTTTGGGGAGTAGAGTAAGAGCTGAAATCTTCGAAGAATTCAAATTGTGGGGTTGTGTAAGGTGGACAAGAAGAGTATGCTGGAGTGGATTGTAATGGATGATAATATGATTTATTTAGGGAGGCGTAATTGCTGGAAGAAGGTTGGGAAGAGGCTGGGGGGGGGGGGGCTTGAAGATGAGTAGTAGATTTGGGAGGGGTGGAAGTATGGGGATGGATAATTCCATCTCGGGTCTTAGATTTTTCTCCAAGTACCTTCTTTCCTTCTTCTTTCTTTCCTTCTTCTCCCATGAACTTAATAAACATACTTTCGAGTTTTTTTGTGATATCATCGAAACGTTCATCCATTACTGTGGTTAGCTTCTTTTCAATATTGATTCCCATTGCTTTCACATCAGCTTCTAGGTCTTTCCTCAAACTAGTTCTTAACTCTTCAATCTTCTTATCACCCATGTTAGTGGAGGCTCTCAATCGAGGCTCACGGTACCACTTAACGTAGCGGAGCGTAATAATTTGGATCAAGGATCCAAAAGGTAGTGAAAACTAGTGTGAAATCAATAAATTCACAAAAGTTATAAGAAAACTAGAGAACAATAACTAAATAAAATATCTTTGATAAATCAAATAAGATAATAATGTTGAATGTGTAGGAATTCTACAAGGCTAGGCCTTCTTATATAGGCTTCACTATTTTCTAAAAGTAATAAAACTAGAAAAGGAAATCATACCAAACTAGGAAACTAATATGTTCTAGAATAGTTCTAGAATAGGGAAATCATAAATTAGGAAATATACTAGAAATAGAATACGGTTTGACACTAATGTCAAACAGGGGTGACTTTGTCTAGATGTTCTACATCATTAGGCATATTTGGTTTGACACTGAATTTGATTGGGATTACATGCCATCAACTGGTACTTGTGGTATCAATAGTGGTCTTCTTACTATCTGGAATACGAACAAGTTGTTGAAAGAAGGTGGAAGAATGGGTAAGAGCACTATTTCTACTCTTTTTACTCAGAAGATTGATGGTTTTAAATGGGCTATTTGTAACATGTATTCACCATGTGACTAAAATGAGAGGGATTTGTTTTGGTATGACTTAGAGGAGGTTAGGAACTGGTGGAATGGACCCATTTGTTTCGCAAGAGATGTTAATGCAGTCAGATGTGATGAGGAGACAAATAGAGGAGAAGATGATAGCAAGAACAAGGCTTTTCTTAATAATTTCATTAATATCCAGGAATTGGTAGATTTTCCATTGTTGGGTGGAACCTATAATTGGTTTGATATGCAGGTAAATCCTTTGTTGTGTAGGCTAGATAGATTTTTGCTTAGTGTGGAGATGGATTTGAGGTTTCGGAAGTTATTCGGTAGCTCTAACTAGGGTGACTTCTGATCATAAGCCTATCATGCTTGTCACAAAACCAAATATAATGTGTAAGCCTTACTTTAAGTTTGAAAATAACTGGATTTTGTATAAGGATTTTTTGAAGAAGGTGGAGGAATGGTGGGGAATAATGAAGTGTCAAGGAATTCCTAGTTTTGTTTTCTTTAAGAAACTACAGAATTTGAAGTATTTCTTGAAGAACTAGAGTAGGGAGGAATTTGGTGGTGTTAAGAAGGAGAAGGCAGAGTTGAATAAGAAGATTGATTGCTTGTATCAGATGGAAGAATCTCATGTTTTTTCTCAGGATCAGTTTGAAGAGAGATTGAATTATATGCTGAAGTTGAAGAATATTACAGTTATGGAGGCAAGGAAGTGGCATTCCAGAGCAAAGCAGAATCAATTTCGGTGGGGAGATTCTAATACTTCCTATTTTTTTAGAATTGCTAATGCTAGAAAAAAGAGAAATACTATAGCTAAACTTGAGATAGAAGGTGAAGAATGTTTTGATCAACAAATAATTAGGATGGAGATGAGAAGTTATTATGAGAATTTGTTTAAGGAACAAAATGATGTGGCTTTTTCTCTTGATAATTTGGATTTTCCAAGTTTGGAGGAAGGAGAGAAAATGAAGTTGGAAAAGGAGTTTCTTGAAAATGAAGTTTTTCTTTGTGATTAAGCATTTTGGAGCTAATAAATCTCTAGGACCAGATGGGTTCTCTATGGAGTTTTATAAATCTTGTTGGCACATTATTAAGGGTGATTTCATGAGGGTGATGGGGGAGTTTTATTGTAGAGGTACTTGGGATTGGAGATTGAACTGTTTTT
Source organism: Papaver armeniacum (assembly GCA_023531295.1). Classification (NCBI taxonomy): domain Eukaryota; kingdom Viridiplantae; phylum Streptophyta; class Magnoliopsida; order Ranunculales; family Papaveraceae; genus Papaver; species Papaver armeniacum. The sequence goes on from JAJJWW010010975.1 coordinate 708,511, forward strand.
TTTTTCTTTAATACCAAAGAAGGAGGACTCAAGTACATCTAAGGATTTCGAGGCCTCTCAACTTACTAGGAAGTGCTTATAAGGTGTTATCTAAGGTGCTTGCAAAAACAGGTTGAAATTTGGTAATACATAAGTTGGTTTCGATTATCATGGGGCCTTTGTCAAGGAGAGGCAAATCTTGGATGGAGTTCTAATTCTTTGGGAATGCATTGATAGTAGATTGAGGGAGAAGAAGCCTGGTGTTTTGCGTAAAATATACATGGAGAAAGCATTTGATAATGTGAAGTGGAAGAATCTTCGAGAATTTTGGAGAAGCATGTTTTTGGTGACAAGTGAATTTCTTGGATAAAATGGAGCATCTTTACGCACATATTTACATTCTTGTTAATGGTAGTTCAAATGAGAAGATTAAGCCATCTAAAGGGTTAATACATGGAGATTCCTTGTCTCCTTTCTTATTTTTATTGGTGGTGGAGGTTTTATCAAAGTTGGTGTTGGATGCGGTGGTTAGAGGATGATTCATGGTTTTGGTCAAGGAAAATGGTTGTATTATTTTACATTTACAATTTGCGAGATGATACATTCTTGTTTTTGGATGCTAATGGGGAGGAGATTAGAAGACTTTATCTCATTTTAAATTCTTTTGGGATGCTGACAGGGTGTTGATGGTGGCTTTTAGTTTAGGGCGAAAATTGTAAAAGTCTATCTACCTGACCCGACATTGGAAGTAATAGACCTTGATATGTCTACATTCCACAAGGAATTTGAAGAATATATCAAAATCTGATGAGTGCCTATGCCGCTCTTCATATTGTATTGAAACTCAAGCTCCTAGATGAATTGTTCACTAGTATAGAGCCTAATGAGTATTTAAGCTCCTAGTTGCATTATTCACTAATGAAATGGAGCCATTTAAAAGTGTTGAGTGCTTAAGCCTCTTCGCTCATATATGTATTGAGCAATTCAATATATTTATGTATATAAAATTTACTCAGAATGGTGCATGTAGCAACAATCCCAAATATTCTATAAATTTTATCTTGCACCAGCATTATTCACTAATGCATGGCCTGCCTAGTGTTTTCCTATGCTATGTTCCCCATCCGAACTCTCAATATTGGCATGACATGACGATTAACGTTCACTCGCAACGGAGTAGCATGAATCTCCTGAAGTGTCAGTATTGAGACCTGCATGAAAACACTCACATAGGCTACACCACCCTCTGACAAAGAGATCTGCGCATTCGCACACCTTTTTAATTAAAGTTAGCACATATTTATTCCTTAAAGAAAATCTAGACTGTCAATATCAGTCTCAAAATAATCACGGCCGCATGATCTGGCCGCGCGATTTAACAAGCTTAGGCTACTCCTAGCAGAACTAGGTAATCACCATAGTGATCACTGGCAGGCCCAGTAGTGCCCTAGTCGATCGACTCCCATTCCCTCAGCCACAAGTGCTTCGAACGCCGACCCCAAACATGGGTGATAGCGCTGTATAAAATAGCTCGAACGAGCCGAGACCGTTTAAAAGAGTCTCAAAACGCATCACGACCGTCCAACTTTGCTAGCCGGGTTGGACGGCTTAGATCTTCCTACAAATGATTAATGAAGTGCCGGCATGTTCATCGGCGTCCCAATTTTCCCCTTTGACAATCGACTTGTCTGCGGAAATCCTATAGGGTGCTCAACCGCTTACCCAAACTCGAGCAGGCACGCTGTATTCAAAACCCTAAATTTGGGTTGTGGCAGTTTACAACTGTCGCAAATCGATCGTGTTCGTCTAACTTATCTAGCCTAATTAGACGGGTTAAATCGCGTTTCAGATAGTCGAGGGGGTGCACATGGGTCCACCACTGGCCCAACTTTATCCTCACTTGATCGACTTGCTAGAGGAAAGTAAATAACACGCCAAATCGTTTGATCGAACTATGGTGGATCTGGCTGTTTTAAAACCCTAATTGGGGTTTACGGCAACACACTTCTGCCGCAAAGTGATCACAACCACCCATCTTCGCCAGCCTAAACGAGCGGTATAGATCTAGATTCAGGCGGTCTCGAAGATGTTAATGTGATCACTGTCGACTCACCTTTTCACATGATCGACCGGTCTATTCAAACTAGGGCTCAATTCCTCGAAACGCTCGCCCAAAGAAGGGTGGGCCACACGGTTTTTAAACCCTAAGTTGCATCAACGAGAGTATGCAACTGCCGTAAAACATCTCGTCCATCCAACTTTACCAGCCCGGTTGTACGACATAGATTTATTTTAAGCAAACCAACAAACTAGCATAGCAATCACCGGCCATCCCTCCTCCACGAGCAATGATCGACCAAGTGATGGCGTGTCCCTAGAGCCACTAAACGATCACCCAAATGTGGTCGATCATGCTACCTCCTTTAAGACGCTTATCCGTGACTTATTCAATCAAGCTCTAAAACAACGATGCTTCATACATATTGATTAGTTTGAGCTGCTTAAAAGTGATGCTTCACATGCATCAAATACATACGATATTTTATGTCGGCCTCATAAACGACTTAGTTGTTTTACATAATAGCACCATATGCTATTCTCCGCGACAAGTCCCACGAATTGAACCATTCACTCGAGACATCAAACATGTAACAAACTGGGGGATGCTTACTGGGGTATTGGTCTGGCGGTTTACGGCGTGCGGCGTGCAACGCGCCCATTATGAGAACGTTTCAGGAAAGGATGATGGTTAACAACGATGAGAGTAGTGGATGAATATGTGACCACGTGATGATCACCACTTCTTACACGGCCCCACTACTCCACAACTTAACTTCCTCCACTTCCTATGAGATCAGGGTGACGCTCAAATGACTTGTATAAATAGATTTTCAATCTATTTTGAAAAAAAGAACACAAGTGTTATCAACACAAGTAGCCAGAAACCATTTTATGATACACAAGTCATAAACAGACATACCTTCATAATTCTGATCCCAAACACCTTCTTCGCTTCCCTCCCTAAGATCAACCCTTCTCCTTCACCTTGTGACTGAATTGAATTTGGAACGGCCATTTCTTGGTTTAGGCCCGAGTCTTACAGATTGATCTCTCGAATCTAAAAGTACTCCCGTGCAGTGCATTTGTTTAGGGTTTGAATTCGTTTCTCATCAACACACCCAAATTTACCAAAAAATAGTAGAATCAGTTTTTGCCCTCAAACACAGGGTTAAAGTTGAATCCGGAAAAGAGCTCATTGATTAGTGTTGGTGCAGATAGTGTTATTTCATCCTTAGCTTTGGATCTTGGTTGTAAGGTTGAGAAATTGCATATTAAGTACTTAGGATTACCTATAGGAGCTACATCAAGATGTGCTTATGTGTGGGATGAAGTAATACAGAGAATGGAGGTTAAAATTGCAACTTGAAAGAAGAAATTTTTGAATAAGGTAGGTAGATTGGTGTTGATTAAAAGTTATCTAGTTAGCTTGCCTGTTTATTTCTTGTCATTGATTCATATGCCTGCAGAGGTGGAGAAGAAGTTAACTAGGTTGATGAGTAATTTTTTGTGGGATTCTAGTGAAAATAGAAGGAAAATGTGTTGGGTTTCATGGCTCAAGATTTGTAGGCCAAAGCATTTAGGGGCTTGGGAATCAAGAATCTCGGATGTACTAGTAAATTTCTCAAGGCTAAGTGGATTTGGAGGTACTCTAAGGAGAATAAAATGTTGTGGAGAAGGGTGGTGCAGGAGAAATTCTGTAATAATCTTGATGTTCTGCTTCCAAGTGATGATGTTAAACCTAAGAGGAGGAGTGTGTGTGGAAGAATATTCTTAATACTTCTTTTTTCTTGCAGGAGAATATTACTTTTAAGCTGAACAATGGAAAGTCTGTTAGGTTTTGGTTGGATGAATGGTCTAGTCTTGGAAAGCTCAGAGATACGTTTGCAGCAATTTATAAAGCCTGCAGAAATAATACTGCTTCAGTTGCAGAGATGGTAGTTGATGGAAGATTAATATGTGATGCTAGAGAAGATTGACAGGTGCAGAACAGTTAGAGTGGAATATGTTGTGTAATGCTTTGGGTCCAGTTCATAGTCTAAATGAAGAGGAGGATGAGGTAGATATTATGGTGGGTTTTTCAGTGAAGAAATGTTATGAGGCACAAGTGCAAGATGTGGAAGAAGACAGTGATTTTCATAAGTTTTTGTGGAAAAAGAACGTTCCTTCTAAGGTTAGTTTTATGTTGTGGGCTAACTTCCATAATTCTTTGCCTACAATGAGTATGTTAAATCATAAAGGAGTTGAAGTTGAGAATGAGTTTTGTTTGTTTTGCAAGGAGCATGAAGAGCTAGCTGATCATATGTTTCTACATTGTCATTTTCTTTTGAAGTATGCACTTATTTCATTAAGTCATTCAAAATTTCTTGTGTTTTTCCTTCTACTTGTGAAGCATTTGTTTGAGATGTGGATTTTCAATGTCTTAAGTGGAAGATGTAAATAAGTTTGGTGGAAAGTGATTTATGCAGTATTGTGGCACTTGTGGAAAGAAAGGAGTAGTAGAGCTTTTGGAGTAAGAGCTATGGACATTGAGGAAGTTTGTTTGCTTATTAGACAAACTATTGTTCTTTGGCTTTCGAATATGGAGGTTTTTAATGACTTTACTGTTTCTCAGGTTTTGTTTATGTGGGATACAGTTCTTCACTTGTAGTTTGAGGTAGAACTGTTCCTAGACTGAAGCTTTGTACATATTTTTCTTTTCAATATAACCTTCATTTTTCAAAAAAATAATAATTTTAGCTTTCTCCTTAAACAGATCCGATTTTCCTATAATAAATAAAAATCTTATTCATCTGTTCTTCTCTCGATCTGCACCCTAATTTCCATTTCAAACCAGACATTAATGATGATAGCATCATCTCTTCTTGTTCAAATTCAAATCCACATCACACCCATTTTAAATTCAACAATCAACAACTTGAATTTCTTCTATGAGCTCATTTGAACTCATCTGCACTTGTTAGACGATTTGTTCATCATCACACAGAACCCATCAGCATCTTCCCTGTACCAGCACAGAATTTCTGTAACCTCAATCGACAACAGCAACTGATCTCAGCAAACCCATTCTTCATAGACCTTGAATCTCAACATAAGTTCTCATCATCAATTCCATCTTCATCTTCCTCCCAATCTCAGTAAATCTGAACCAAACCCAACTTAAAATCATCACCAGAAGCAACAAATTCATCTCCAATTCCTTCATGAACCCAGAAAACCAATTCACACCCTAATTCATCAAATCTGTTGTTCAAGCCTCATCTGAATCAAATCCCCTTCTAGAACAACACACATCATAACCCCATCTGTATTTCCTTCTTGACCTGAATTTGAGAGCCAAACCCTTTGATAAACATCTCTCGATTACAACCAACTCAACCCATTTCTTCTCTACACCTCAGTATCAAAACCACCCCCAGATTCAACACACTTAAAACTCTGTCTCAGATCCAATCAACAGCGTTGTCACCATCATCTTCGTCTAAATTCACCTGATTCTTAAGAATACCAACAATCTCTCGATTTCATGGTGCCGCTGTAACTCTCTCGTTCAGGTGGAGTATGATAATGATTGAGAATGTATTTTCTCTGAATTCCATGGCTTGTGTAGGAATGAAATGGATACAACCACCCAGATAAAGTGGATAAAGAGTACCTAAAATGACCATAAGCATCCACTCATTAATTAAGGGCCACCAAGGTTCTTTGCCCATGCTTCTCTAGACTAAGCTGCGGTGGTCGTCTCCTATCGCTGGCTAGGCTCGGCTCTCAATAGCAGTGCACGTGAGAATTGACGCCTTTTCTCCTTCTTTTGTTCCAAATGACTCCAAAGTACCTAAACACTCAAAAACAAACATAAGATACATATTTTAAAAGAAAACTCAGCAAAGAAAGCATAAATACTAGTTATAGAATTAGGTGTTTTAGACACCTATCACCCAGCGCCTTTGACGCCCCAAGCGAGCGCCTTTTTTTTAGAAACAACCAGATTTAAGTATAATTTGGCGCCTGAGCGCCTTTTTTTCCCAGGCGCTAGCCCTACGCTTAGTGCGCCTTTGGTGCTTAAGCGCCAAAGGCACTCGCCTTTTACAACATAGCTGGGTACAATCCCAAAAATCCGAATATTGAGAAGCAAGAACATGGGCTCGACTAGATTTATCATTAAAATCTAGGATAGAATTGAAATCCCCTAAGATAATCCAAGGGAGCTTATTAACGAAGCAAAGATTCAATGTCGGCCCATAAAGAACATCTAACTAAAGCATCATTAGCACCATACACAAATGAAATAATGGATTTTTATTAGAAGAAAGTAAAACTTCAAGAGAGACAATTTGAGCAGAAGCGTGAATAAGAGAAACTTGATCATCTCATCAGGATCCCATCCTATCCAGACTCTTCCTGAATTATCATGGATATAATTGTCTAAAAACCTCAAAGTAGGTCTTATTCTACGTCTAATGCGATCGCAATTAACACCTTGAACATGTGTCTCAACTAGGCCAACAAGAGACAAGTTATTATCACTGATATAATTACTAACTTCTCTCTATTTCAGGGGATCATTTAGGCCCCTAAGGTTCCAACAGCCGAACTTAATCATTATTAAGAGAAATGGGGTGAACCTTCCTACTATTCTTACCAGACTTTTTATTGTCCACGATCTTCCGAGGTACTTTTGATGCACCTTGAGAAGAAGATTTCTAATTGAAGTGAGATCTGACTCCACCGGTATCAACATCGAAGAGTTGACATCAATACGAACAGAAAGCTTGTGGTAGACTCGAGATATAGGAATAAAATCTTGCATAACATTGTCCTGCTCCATCTTTGGTATTATCTTTAGTAAGAGAAGAGTTAGATAAAATATCGAACTTATTGGCAAGTAACCACAGGAACATTTACTAAATTATTTGAACTACCAATCTCAAAAGGGGACCCTTGGAAAACCGAACAACCTTCTCCTTAACGGTACCTTTAGTAATGGAATTAGAAGCATCTTCCATAATTACTTCATCACCGAGAACCGAAGAAGTCTCAATCAAATCATCAGGCTTCTTAAAAGACTCGCTTATGTTTCTCTTAGCTACCTTCTTAGTCCAAACTTCATTAGGAGTAGTATTAGGTTTAGACTGAACTGCAGGAGCAGACACAGCAACAGGTTCCTTGGGTTTCTTACTACATCTTGCCAAAGAATGGCCAAAAATACTGCAAAAAGAGCACCTAGGGGGTCTCCATGGATATTCTACAGGGATTTCAACTCTTTTTCCACCAAGAATAATTGGTATCATGGTAGGAAAATCACAATTAGCATCGATTTCAACACACACACAGGCATAACTCATTCTTTGTCTTGAGAAAGTAATCTTATCAGACATTAATGGTTTACCCAAGTAACTAGCAATTATAGCTAAACCTTTAGCGTGCCACATATAAATAAAAACCTTAAATAATTTGATCCATATAGGTAAGGTTTTCATTTCAGCAATCTCTCTTTCTAAAAGAGGAGTCCAAGATTTAACAAGAAATAATTGATCAACAATATACCAAGATCCATGTTCAAGAGAAGAAATTCTATCATCTTCATTATCAAATTCAAAAACATAGACTGAGTCACCATGAATAGTCATCTGAAAGTTACCTTTAAGCTTCCAAGCCTTTTGAACTGATTTTTGGACAAGCATAAACGGCGGACGTTTTACCAACAAAACAACCTACAACCAGGCCTTCACATCGCTTGAGTTAGGTACAACGTCGGCATCTTCAACCACCATAACTCTTTCACCATCAACAACAGAAGAAACACGAAACTCCATAGGTTCAGCAGTCATGACTTGCATTGTTGTTTACCCAATACAAAGAGAACAATCCAACGAACCAACCTTGGCGGACCCCAAAACCCCTCAATCTTAGAAGAATTCTTAGGTAATCCTTCGAAATCATTGAAGAATTACTATTACTACCAAGAACAGAAGAACTAAAACCCTCAAAATTAGAATGAGGTAAAGTCGAATTCATGATCAAAACAGAAGAAAAAGAAGAAAGAAAAGGATCAGGAAATCAAACGCTAATCATCGGAGCAAAGATTGGGTATCTTTTATTCTGGTAACATATGAACAATTGATTTGATTTTTCAGGTTTGAATCAAAAGGAAATATGGTTTTAGTAATCAACAACAAGGCGAAGATAGAGTGGCTGCTAAGCTTGATAGGGTTTTAGTAAACTTTGAATGGATTATAGATTTTCAAGATTCCATTGCTGAATTTTTGCTTTCTGGTATTTCTGACCACATCCCAAGTGTTGTTTCTATTTTTGAGGATAGAGCCCATGGCCCTCCTCCTTTTCGTTTTTGTAATTTCTTGTCTGAAGACCACGATTTTATTAATATTATTCGACATGAATGGTCTTCTCTCGTTAGAGGAAATCCTATGTTGGTTCTAGTTACCAAACTGAAAAGAGTTAAAAAAGCTATGATTGATTTAAGAAAGGGGAAATTTGGTAATCTATCTCTTCAAACTCTGGAAGCTAAGAAATCTATGCTTGATCTCCAAGCTCAAGTGCGATCTAATCCTTTATGTAGTGTTCTTGCTAGTTATGAAAGAGAAGCTATCAAGGTGTATGCTAGACTATCTAGGTATGATGCTTCTATGACCAAGCAACAATCTAAAGTGAAGTGGATGGGAGTTAGTGATTCTAACAATAATTTTTTTCATAACTCCATCAAATAAAGGCGTTCGAGAAACAGTATTCTCACTCTTTTGTCTGGAACCGGCATTAAGCTTGAAGATGACAAGTCTATAGCTCATGAGTGTGTTGACTTTTATTCTTCTCTTTTCAACAATACTTCTATTACTTGTGATAACGATCTTTGTTTTGGATGGTACAAAGTTTGAAAAGGTTCTTAGTGGTGCTGATCTTTGATATGCTAACTTTCCCGTTAGCGAGAGGAGGTGGTCCATGCTCTTTCTTCTATTGAACCCTGGTAAGTCTCCGGGCCTGATGGCTTTTCTAGCCAATTCTTTAAAGCTGCTCGGGATGTTGTTGGGGATGATTTTGTTAAAGCCATCCAAAATTTCTTCAAGAGTTGTAAATTACTTCGTGAAGTTAATTATACTTTCATCACCTTAGTTGCCAAATCTGATAACGCCTTTATTGTGAATGATTATAGGCATATATCCTTCGTAACGTAATTTACAAATGCATTGCTAAGATTATGGCCCTTAGAATGAAAAGAATCATGAGTAATATTATTAGTACAAATCAATCTGCATTCATATCAGGAAGATCTATTCAAGATAATGTTTTACTTGCTCATGAGCTAGTTAGAAATTACCATAGGAAAAATGGAGCAGCTAGATGCTCTTTGAAGATCAATCTTCGTAAAGCTTATGACTCCGTTAACTGGGATGTAGTTACTAAGGCTATGAAAATGTTTGGTTTCCCTGATTTATTTATTCAATGAATTTTTCTTTGTATCCCCTCCTCTCGGTTTTCTGTTATGATTAATGGCTCTCCTTACGGTTTTTTTGGTGCTAGTAGAGGTCTGCGGCAAGGTTGTCCGCTTTCTTCTTATCTTTTTGTTATTGTTATGGAAGTTTTTAACGCCATCCTTCTTAAACAAGTTCAACAAGGCAACTTTGGTTTTCACCCTAAGTGCAAATCTATTAAGCTTACCCATCTTTGCTTTGCCGATGACGTTATGGTCTTCTTCAAAGGGTCTCTGGAAGCTGTTTCTTCTATTCATCAAGCTCTTACGCTGTTCAGCTCTTTCTCTGGCCTTGAGGTGAGTATCCATAAAACCTCCCTCTTTCATTCTGGAATCAGTAGGGATATTCTTATTGAAATTTTACGCTGCTTTGGATGCTCTGAAGGCTTATTACATGTGAGATACTTAGGTAACCCTCTGATTTCTATTAAGCTATCTTACGTTGATTGTCTTCCCCTAATTGCTAAAGTCACTAAACGTGTTAAGTCTTGGAAGGCTAGATTTTTGACTTATGCTGGTAGGTTGCTTCTTATTAAAGTTGTGTTAAGTGGCATGATATACTTCGGTTTTCTTGTTTCATTTTTACCTAAGAGAGTTATCAAAGAGCTTAATTTGATCTTCAAAAGATTTTTATGGGATGGTCCAGGATATGAATAAAAAGAATAACCCTATTAGTCAAGCTTCGTATTTGTCTCCTTTTTCTGAAGGAGGATTAGGCATTAAGAATCTAGAGTGCACTAACATTGTTGCTAATCTCCGACATATCTGGGATCTTTACTCCGGGAAAGATACTGTGTGGACCCAATGGGTTAAAGCTAATCTCATTAAGCAAAAAGACTTTTGGAGCATGTTGTAGTTGCAGGAAATCCCACACTACACCCCTCACTCGAATTTGTTTAATCAACCCATTTGAAGATGAATAACAATATATTTTATTAATTGTTTCCTTGAAAGATTTACAAAGAAATGTAGAACAGAGCTAAACAAATTACAATCACTCTTAATTTTCTCTATCCTAATGACTTGCTTAACAATTCAAAAAGGATCCCCCTCACAAATGACTTACTCGACCCTTTATATAGGTTATTACATAGTGGATGACAACTAAGTTTGTCCTTTATTTTCGGGAATTCTTCGCGAAGCGCCGCAAATATGTAAGTGTTAGACTTCGCGACACTCCTAAATCTCGCCAAGTCTTCACACTTTTCTCATGTTAAATTGTATGTCGTCATCGATGCGTCATTTAAATTATTTCCTTGCGACACCTTCGCAATGTAGTTGTTTATTACTCTCAAGTATTGCTATCGCGATATTCGGTCCTACATCTTGCCTCTTCTCATGTATTCTCT